>OY015313.1:46108283-47308283 GCA_955612985.1 Cheilosia scutellata | reverse complement strand
GACAATCTTATTTTCCATATACATACATAATACGTATCGACAGAGTAGGCAATTTGTTATTTTTTTGTTTTTTGTTTCCAACGTCGAATGAAAAATCCATGCGTTATGAGTTGATAGCGGTTTTAATGCAAACAAAAAAACGTTTGGTATCACATAGAATTTGTTTCTCAATATTGCGGCCATAGATCCGAATGCTTTCGGAGCAAAGCTTTATCGCACTCACAACCATTTTTACTTCCAAATGAGTGAAAAAGCTCTTGACAAAACGACCCGCAAAATTGGGCTACAAATCCTATGATCCACACATTCGTTGGTTTAATGTAGAAAATAATAAGCAGTTGCAAGCAGTTCTTCCTCCCATTTTTATGTTGACGTTCATATTAAAAACAACAACAAAAACTATGTAGTTATTGACTTAAATATCTGTTATATAAAATTGATTGTTTCTTTATGAAATGTTTACCACGTAAAACTGACTTTAAAATTAGGTATATAAAGGGTCCGCCATCTAACGTTTTTTTTTTTCAACTAGTGCTTATTTCGCGAATGGTAATGCGAGAAACAGATTGGCACAGCAACAGCAACTTTGACAACCACGGCGCACTTTTTAGAGCCCATGCTTTTTAATGGCTGAAGTTACATTACCACAGCAACATCGACATCGACATCGACGTTAGAGCTAAGTCCTAAATTCAATGTTGCTGTGCAAATGCTACCAACACCACGGTGACTTTTTCAGTTCTCTCAACTTTCGAATGCTGACATACTCAAGGTGCAGCAGCATTACCAGATATCTACAATTAGGTTTCAGCAGTTTAGAAAATATTCTTATGTATTATATATGTAAATTATTTCGAAAATACTATTTTCATTTTCTTTTGATTTAGATTGCTTTCATTTTCGATTGGCAAAAATTTAAATTCTTTTTTGTGATCCGTGTCAGTACACGGACTTTCACTTTCATAACATACTGCAAGCGTCAAATTATTTATTGTCGGTGGGACCTGATTTTGAATTCAATTTTGCTATTGCAATGTGGAAACGAGTTTTCTAATTCAATCGTCGCGAGCTGTGTTAAAATTAATGTTTGACAAGCAATTAAAACAAAAGTACATACAAATTTGAAGGCCCAATTAAGGGCAGCAGAAATATGAAATACCCTGTCGAAAATGACATCAGATATGTTTATAGTACTTTAGCTACCACCAAGTACCTATACTGGTACGTACCTGGGAGGTAAGAAGTACGTTAACACTCATGAATTAAATGAATATTCTAACATGCTCTAACATTTTACAGGTTATGATGTACCTAATATCATTTTTTCGCTTTCTCCATTTATTTTGATAAAAGGTAATCTGGTAATGCTGTGTTGCAATCAACTGACAACAAATTTTTTTTCTTCCCTTGACAAAGTTGCTGTCGATGTTTCCAATGTATTTCATGCGACTTCTGCTGTTGAAGTTGCTGTTGCTGTCAAAGTTGCTGTTGCTGTGGTCATTGACTTATTATATATGGACTGCTAGTGAAATGTCAGTTCATACAAATTTTGCCCAGAAAATGACGCCAACATAAACTAGCGCTCTTGGTTCGGAGCGAAAAATAAGTGAAACAAAATGACGAACCATGTTGGATTTCTCCATAGAATGCTAGAGGCACCTATTGAGCGTGAGAGAATTTATGAGGTAAATTCAAATTGTTGCGTCTCTGTTTAAAGTAGATGGCATTGGAAAACGAAGCCAATGATCACAACCATCTTTGATTTCTCCATAGAATGCTAGAGACGCCTATAGGGCGTTAGTGGATTTGGCAAGTAAAACGGTTGAAATTCAAATTGTTGCGTCATTGTTAACAATAGATGCCACTACAAAAAAGTGTGAATTTCCAAATTATTCCGCTCCGAACCAAGAGGGCTAGTGGTTATGTTGGAACCAACGCGAAGACGTCTACTAGCAGTCCATATATAATAAGTCAATGGCTGTGGTAATCTGTTTCTCGCATAACACTTAGCTCATGTCTGATTTGACAGATAGTTTTATCCTTCCGCTGCTGAACGAATATGGTTGTGTATACGCTTGAACAACGGTGGGAAATATTGCGACATTACTTTGAAAATCATGGTAATGTTGCAGAATGTGTGCGAAAATTGCGTACGGATTTTGGAAGAAGAGAAGCACCGTCAGCTCCGTATGTTCGTTATCTTGTGAAAAAAGTGAAAGAAACTGGCATCCTCATCGATAAACCAAAGCGTGAAAAGCCAAAAACAGTGCGTATACCCAAAACGAGTCACTGTTTGGTGCGGATTTTGGTCCAGAGGCATAATTGGGCCATTTTTCTTCGAAAATGAGCAAGGAGTAGCCGTTACAGTCAATGGCGATCGTTATCGGGCCATGTTGAACGAATTTTTGTTCACAAAAATTGAAGAGGAGGATATTGGCAACATTTGGTTTCAACAGGACGGCTCTACGTGCCACACAGCCGAAGCTACACTCGATGTTTTGCGCCCTGTTTTTGAAGATCGCATTATCCAGCCGCAGAACTGATGTCGTTTGGCCACCGCGGAGCTGCGATTTGACACCGTTGGACTATTATTTGTGGGGTGCCGTAAAAGATAAGTGTTACGCCGACATGCCAGAGACAATTGACGCTTTAAAGGACAATATTCGTGAAGCCATTGGTGAAATACAGCTGCACACAATCGATAATGTGCTTAAAAATTGGACCGATCGTGTAGGCTACTGCATGGCCAGCCGAGGCAGCCATTTGAATGAAATTATTTTCCATTATTAACCGGAAGGATTGTACTTTCAAATAAAAAAAGAAAATATTCAGTAGTTTTTTTTATAGCATTTTCAAAAAAAAAAAAAGTTATTTGGCGGACCCTTTATTAAACTGGCATTCGGTTACACAAATTGTTACTTTAGAAACAAGTTGGTCAGAACCATGTCTAGTTGCTGAATCTGCATCAAACTAAAACTTTGTTGCTTTATAAAATTAGGCAAGAACACAACCAAACACAAAAGACCCTAAATAGCAAACTTTTCAAAAGATTATCGTTGAAAGAAAATATGTACCTTCAAACTAGCAACTCAGTGCTAAGCTAACAGTTTGAGAGTAGCATCCAGTTCAGTACGCACTTATAAACGAATTGCATCTAGGAAACAACTTATTACAACTTATTATTCCTTAAACAATATCGTTCAGATGATTATAGTAATGCGTGAATTGCCCCCATGGATGTTAATTCGGCAAATTGACAAATGTACCGGATTGAAACCCAGACTAATTCGTAAAATTGTTGTTTTGTATATAATCTTCCTTTATGATTCTGCTGAGAGTGGCTGAGAGCATAAAAGAGTACAAAGTAACTGGCAGTGTGGCACAACGTTCGTTTCTATGACCTTTGTTTGGAATGTCAGTTATCGTCCTTCCAGACAACACCGACGTGGTGGTTGTGGTAAAGACAATACGTGATATTAATCTGCATTGCAACGAGATAGTTGCAACTGTGGGTAGATGGAGAGCTAGCACGGGGTTGCAGCCTGCAGACCATAAAACGGAAACATAACTTATTGCAGGGTAGAAAATTTCGTGAAACGATAACGTTTAGAGTGGGAGCACATGAACTGATTTTTCAATCGTTTATTAAGTACCTTAAATTGGTTACTGACGTTCGTCAAAGTTTCAATCATGTAAGCCAAAAGTCGTCAAAAAATTGTATGAGCTGATGAGTAACAACATTGGAGGAACGAAACGAATGTTTCAGGTGCCGTGTCAGGTGCTAAATCCGTATATCGCCTTAACTTATCAGAATAAAAGAGTAATTTAAGTCTTTATATCGACCTTACCACGATTTCGGAGGTGATAAATATTCGGTCTATTCTAGAGGGGAGGTGGTTTTATCAAGGAAGAAACCAGCACTACCAATGTACGTCGGATTAGTGGGCGTATCCTAAGATGCAATTAGGGTTTTCTGGCGATTGAACCTGAGAATCCTTGCTCAGTAGTCCAACACAATAACCATTGCGCCCACGTTGTTGTTTTATTTAAAATTATAATCACATAACTCTTAACTTTATCTGCCTATCTTTGAACAGCATCTTTTCGTATTT
The DNA here is from genome assembly GCA_955612985.1 of Cheilosia scutellata. Taxonomy (NCBI): domain Eukaryota; kingdom Metazoa; phylum Arthropoda; class Insecta; order Diptera; family Syrphidae; genus Cheilosia; species Cheilosia scutellata. The sequence goes on along the minus strand of OY015313.1, from coordinate 47,304,171 downwards.
GTCTTTTGAAAACTTATCTAAAAACACTTAAGGATAGATTGACTTTCATTTGTCTACTTCTCGTAATTTCTTCCTCCTTTTTGCAAATTCATTTCCATCTGATTTACCAATTTAGCTCTGACTTATTGTCTTTTGTTTTCTATTTCCCTAATTCCTCCATTTCGGTTGTGCCCCTTTAGGTGGCCTGCTAATCTCTATTTTATATTTCACTGTCAATTTCGTTTGAGATTGGGTGATCACTAATATGTATTTTGCATACCTATCCCAGTTTCAATAACTTGGGTTTCTAAAGAGTGTCACACTATCTTGTGATCCTTAAATCAAATTTGAACGAATTATACGAAATTTACAGCAATGACTAAAATCACCACTGTTTGTACATGAATGCGGTTATACTTTCCACCAATAGTATTATTTGTCATTGTGACACCATTTGAGGATAAACAGTCAGGCAGAGCCAAAATGTCAATATACACAACTGTTACGATTCATGACTGCAAGGAATTACTCGCATACGCCGATGACTTGAATATAATCAAAAAAAAACTCGACGAGCTGTCAGTATGGTGCATAATATATGAGTATTAAGGCTGCAACGATGGGTCTAGGTCTAGGCAATGGCGAAAGGAAATTTATTGCGGAAATTCAACATCGGCGTTGCGGGCTATGTATGTAGGTGCTTCATAGAGCGGCTTGATTACTGCGCTATCTCTAGTTTCAGCTGAAACCGGGCAACCGCAAAAAAAAAAAAAAAACATTAAATACACATTCATTTGGAAAGTTATAATATTAATCGAAGAATTACTTTTGCCAATTGTTGCTTCTACAGGCAAATAAGAAGATAATCGGTAAGCAAGATCCGCTCACCGCATTGAATAAGATCATTATCATTGCCGTTCTGCATGAACCTTGTATTGCCCTGTGGTAGGCTGCAATCCTCCCGACATTGCTCAATTGGCGCAATCAATATAACACCGCTACGCATATATGGCCTAAGTTATACCAGAAAAGATGTAACGAACGATACAAAAGAGGCTCCCTCGTCATACTAACGAATGTTAGAACCAGATGCAGTACGATAAGAAGACATCCTTTCTTTCTGCAGGAGAGATGTTAAAGTATAGGACCCAGCACCCGGAGGGCCAGAGTATGTCATAACTTTTGCACGATCTAAACGATGATGCCTGTATGGCATCGGAGTGACCTCATCGGAGACTACTGCAACCCAGCCAACTGCTAACTGTAGCGCCACTGATGAGGAAGTCAAATTCAGCTTAGAATGCGTTGCTGCCGAGAAGCCTCCATCCAGCACCAATGTCCTATTTTACTGTGTGAAATTAAAGAAATGTAGTAGTTCTTAATGCAACCGATGATGCATGTTACACGTTAAGCTAATTTACTTATTTTAGCTACACCTTAGCTCCATAGTGGGTCATTGGAGCTGTGTGGTAGACTGCTGACTGAAAGAGGGGTCAGTGTCTCGCGAACGACTGACAAGTGACAATCATTTAAAAGTAGAATTTTTGTGACAAAGCTTTTAAATTTAGCAGTTCGGGCTAGGCATGTCACTCGTCCCAAAAATAAAAAAAAATACACAAACGAGATTTTGCGGAATGGATGTTAAGCCTATGGACCTATTGAATAAGTCCGAAAATGATTCAATCTGGGTTTCAAAGTAGCCGAAATGGTGTCGATCATATCAACATTCTGCGATTGTTTTTCATTTGGTTCTCGAACAGTCAGGCGCTTTATATTTGGAGACATTGAAAAGTCTCCGATATGTTGTTTTGATTGCTACTGGGGGCAGACAAATGAAAGGTTCCTCGGACTTGGCGTTAAATCCGTACTGTTCTAACCATATTAAACAGCCTTCAGGCATACATAAACTACTGTCTGACATACATCCTTAAGTTCCGATGACCGCACATCATCACAGTACAAACACAACGACACAAGACTTATGCAAGTACTTGATGGTCGTAAGATCAGCCTTAGCCTTTTAGCTCTGTTAGTGTTGTCGAAATTCACCTGCACCACGAGTACAAACGAAGAGGCAGGGATCAAAACTTTTGGATTTTGAATAAAACGATTAGCCAGGGGACTGGGCCCTAGAATGGCTATACTCCAAATAGTCGTCAAGGTACTCGTCGATTTGGTAAACCAAGAAGAAAGTCTTGGCCAGAGCAGTCACCCAGTGTGCTATCATCAGATGAAAGATGGAAGGGATCTGCCGCTGCCCTATCTGCCCGAGTCAGGGTTAAAGATGTGTTGAAGCTTTCTTTACAGCACGATTACTAAGACCCTCGTTGTGTTTGAATGTTTCCTAGTATATCCTTTGAGATTTGGGGATGTTTTACTATGGAGTCTGTTTTTTCTTGCGAAAAGTTCAGTTAAGTCTACTTGTTTCGGGTATATTCCCAATTTATATATCCCAACCAACAGTTGTTATGTTATGTTTAACTTCAAGTGTTTGTTTCGTCTGCTCGACAAATCCTTCCCATCTTTTAAGCAATTTCCTAACGACGACAACGGAAGCTTGACTTTTCTAACATAAAATTATTTTCTCGGTTTTATTGCTTAACTTACAGGACAACATTAAAATGGACGTGTTGCTAACAAGAAGAGAACAGTGCAAGATACGAGTATATATTTACAAGACAAACACATAGAAAATGACACCAATCTCTAAAAGTATCCACCAAAAATAATTTAAAGGCCTAGAAAGTCTATGTCAAAACAATGCTCCAAGGCGCACAACATATTATGCACTTGCATGTTAGTATTTTGAAATTAAATTATGATTACAATGAATGATTAGAAACTAGTAATGTACTTGACTTTGCAATACCAACACAATTCGAAAGGACGAACATACAAATGAGATGAGTGAGAGACAATCAGTTTATTTTTCTGTAAGATGATGTGGAGAGAGAATGTTCATGTTCTAGATGAGATGGATATATAGTGAATTGTGATATTGTTTCTTTGGATGAGGATGAGGAACAGCGCAGCATGGTTAGATAAAAAAAAAATTATTCACAATATTCACCTGCTATATCTGGACCACTGATATCGTTTAGGATTTTGTGGTACGAAGGTCGCCTTGTGAATTCTCTTTGTCTTCTTGGTGAATCATCATCGGTGAGGCTCTCCTCACTGTTTGAATCCATGATTTGTGTGTTGGGTTCGTGCTTTATCTAAAAGTCGATACACACTATAATATGGACCATTTGTAATGGTAAGCTAAAAAGCTCACCTGCACTGTATTCCCTGATGTTGTGTGAATCACCGTGTTCGGTTTACTCACATAGAGCACACCACCTTTGGACATAGTCACTGGTTGAACGTTCGCAGCTGCTGTTTGTATTACTGATGACTGATTTGCCTGTATTACAGATTGGGTCTGGAATTATTATCATTATTTTTATGTTGTTTTGTTTTGTTGTAAAATAGAGGAAATTTGTACGATGCTCTATAAGAATTGTACCTGGATATTGTGTGTTGGCATAAACTGAACAACGTTCGATCCGGTCGTTAGAACGGTAGTCGTCGTTGTGGAATTAGGTGTGTTAGATGATGCTTGTGTTATACTCACGTCTGATAGTGAGTCTATGTTGTTGGAATTGTTGCCGTTTTCCTCCACGATGCTGTCCATTTTTTCGATTTTCAACAGCACCGTCGCTTCCGAGAGTTGCTTCAGTTTGCCGTTTTTAATGGGAACTTTTGGTGAAAGTTTTTCCTATTAAGTATCAATTTATTTCTTCACAATTGGTAGACTAACGTTAGAAGTCTGCAAATGAAAGAAATTCAAATTAGTTACTGAGATGACATATTGGAGATGACTATAAAAAAGCTTGCACATTTCGCGAGAACTAACTACATAGTTACGGTCGACGCGACGGTACAAACAACTAAGTATACATATTACCCCTTTTCACTAGATATAATATATGTATTCATTCTAGATCCAAAACTAAATTAAAAAGAAGTCCTCTTACAAAATTTCATTCGCCTAGGTCGATTCGTTTGGACACTAGCGTGCTTTCAACAGAGAGACAGACGGACATGGCTTAATCGATTCAGAATGTGGTCCTGAATCAGATATATGTATATACTTTTTGGGGTCTCCTTCAAATTCACTTACAAATGTAATAGCAAAGTGAATATACTATACACCTTCCTGTGGAGGGTATAATAATATAACATACGAATAAAATCATAGTATTGTTGTGGACAGCCACAAAATCTATCTTTTAGATTGCACGTTGGATATGGCGAAATGTGGTTACATAAAAATGACCGCGTTTTTAGAAACTTCATTAAACTTTTCCGAAGTGAAAAGGCCAGTAGATTTGTCTAACAATTAATAACAAGCAAGACAATTATAAATTAAAACCGGACAGGCGGCATTATTTAATACAGAGCGTGCTCACAGCGATCGGATTTATTTATAAAATACATTTGATCACTACTGTCATCTTCTCATACATAAAAATAAAAATTACGATTCACTTCCGCACTGGCTCATCTACCCAAAGTCCTTTACAAGCAAAAAACAATTTTGCACCGAGGTTCCCTTTATGATACAAGGAATAAGAAAGGATATTTCAACATTCAACTCTTCAATGTGTAAATTTTTATTTTTCATCCGATCGACTTCAAACTCTTTTCCGATTTTAAAAATGTTGCTTAGGCGCCGAGTTATTGTCGATGAAGGGGGCCCTTTTCATGACCTTACTTCATACAACTTGCCATAATAGTCATAAATATAAATAAACGAAGTGTCTATTCGCACGTTCATTTTGACAGATTTTGTACTGAACTGACGTTTCCGATGTTCGGGACACGGGCACGTAACGTAATCCTATTTTCATTAAAAACTCTTTACAAATATAACTGTCGGATCCTAAACGTACGGCATAATGTCCGAAAATGATTATACTGGAGTTTAGAGTCCTTGCCGCGAGCGTAGCGAGCCACATACCCCAACTTGACGCAGTCGTGTCCCGAAGCCGTGCCCCGACTCTCGCGAACGTTTGACAAACATTTTGTAACCACCAACATTTAAAAGAAATTTGGATGTATGTAAAACAAGGTATGTTTTAAAAAAATATTCATCTCACATATAAAAAAGTTTGTCCTGACTATTTGATGATCCTTTAACGGTAGGAGCCAGGAAGCTTACATTTTTAGCCAATTTGAGCACTAAGAAGCTACCTATTTGGGGATAACCGAAAATTGGGGAAAACTGGGGGCAATGTTTGTATAAGATATTTTTTATCTGATCGGCTTCTAACTCAGTTTGTGTACCTACCTACTCTCTACCAATTTCTCCGATTTTATAAATTGCTTATAAACGACGGGAAAGTACACTAGGTACCTACTTCTATAACGGGAGGGAAGCTAGTAGAAATGAGAAACCTAAAGAAATATATTTTAGTGGCAAGTTAACGTAGTACATAGGTACCTATGTACTAGTTAGATTCTTGACCAAACGTTCCAGCAGAAAACTATTGATATTCTTGGAATCCTAGGATAACAGAAACGTTAATCTAAAACGTTGACTGAATCTGCTAAGATGTTTATTAACAATGCATTAATCTACAACTTCGTACCAGCTCTTTGTAAACAGTGCTACGTAAACTTCGGCATCGTCATGACTCACTGCAAAATAACTATACTAAAATATTTATCGTCAACAGCTGTCAACTTCAGTTAGGCCTACAAAATTTTTACGAAAAGGTTAGTTTACCAATCACATTTTCCTATAAAGTTCAACACTAGGGGTATGTAATGTGAATGTCCCCCCGAAGTGGGAGGCGTGACCAGCGCAATCCCAGCTGACCTTGCACACTACTCATACGAAACCACAAATTACATTTTTTGCAACTAAACCAGTTACAAAAACAAACTACCTAATTATTGTACAATATTGATAAATGCACATTATTATTAGTGTACAAATCGAAATTCTACAATCATGGACGACGTCGGTTGTTTCGTTTTGTAGATGACGTCATAAGAAAAGGCAGAACGGTGAAAAACTTATTGAGACTTCCTGGTCTCTCCCTCTCTTGTTCGATGTGCTATTACACTATCACAAAACAAAAGTTTTAAACTTATTAATTATAATTAAATGGACATATTTTCGATTAAGGTAGAACTTCTAGTAATTTAATCCATATCAGCTAATTGGAAATTCGCACAATTTTTTTTTACCAAAACGAAATGTGAATGAAACTTTTCTGATGACATCACTAAAAATTGTTGTAAACAAAATGTCAAAAAAAGATATGACTTCTTGTGGTATTTTTGATATTTGGGAAAAATGGAATTCCTTACACTTTTAGTGCATTACACCAAATGGAACACAAATCACGTGTTGCACGAAATTGAATATTCACCAATTAATTTCTGAATAGTAATATTAGTTTTTCCGTGTGGAAAATCGCGAGGGAAAATTTTTCTCCTTCTCGAAAGCAAGACGGATAGAAGAAAAAAAACAACACATACAACTCGTTTCTTTCTCAGCGGATGGACAACGACAAAAACGAAAGCGACGGAGATAAATTGACGACATGAACGAATTTTATCAATAAAAGCAAACGTCAGAAGCCAATTTTCACCTTATGGGGGATTTTATGATTCTCACCATGGTCGCTGACATTTTTAGGTAGTTTTCGCTCTGGATTCGTTCATTCGAGAGGACACTCATTTTGGCCCTCTTCAACTTCATACGGCTTCACGAGGCTCAGAGTGGGATGGATATATATATGTAGTATTATATTCAAAGTAAATGTCAATCAAAATCGTATTTATTGGTTATATGGGATTTATTTTTGTTTTCTTTCTTATTGGTTTAAGTTTGAAAAATACGTGTTTTCGCATTTATGCAACGTTTTGGTGGGGTTAAACTAGATACCTACAGCCAACCGTGACATTTACCACATCGTGCACAAGAAACTGACAAACTGTCTTTCAGCCTGTTCATACGATAAAAATAGATGACACCCCCAAAAAATAACTTACTCTTTCACAGCAGCAACAACAAAAAAATCCCAAGTTCATGTGCTGAACCTATTACGACACAAATTTTGTTTCACTTGAACGGTCGGTAATTTTTCAAACTATTAAAAAAAAAATGCATTCAGCATAATGAGCATATTGCTGATGTTTACAAAAATCGTACAAAAAACATCTTAAGGATAGCTGACAACGTAATAATATTTATGATCAACTCGATGTCGATTTTGTACACATTATTATAGTTACCATATTATCTATCACCCCTTCCACTTTGTACCAGCCACCAGCGTGTATTTAGGTGACAAATCGTATAACAATTTTTGTTGTTGTTGGGGATATGTTCCGCGAAATGACAGAGCTAAAAAGCGGCGCGTATACTCTGACTACGAAATCACCGCCACTTCTGAAACCAACGTCGAAAAATTACGTAGGAAAGTACCTACCTACTGAAACACTGGAAGTAGACGAGGTGCGCGCGGTGTATGGTGGGTGACGAAGATTATGTGAACAACGAATTGACTGACTGAATCGTCGTCAGCATTCAGCATCATCACCAACTACTGAACCTAGCGATTACGTCAAGAGTTTCGTATTCGCATTTTTTGTATTTGCTGCTACCATTACCATAGAGTTATACATATAACAAACACACCACTACCACCATTAGCCATAGTAGGGAACAGAGCAGAACAGCCCATCGCGCTCCAACATCGTCGCTGTCGTAGTTCGGCCACGTCGAATTCACAGAAACAAATACGAAATTAATATAGGATTTTTTTATTTTTTTGTTAGCACTTTTATCACGTTGTTTGTTACCTACTCTTATGGTTGAGGGGGCGTGCGTGGGGCTGGGGAGGCCGTGGCTTGTTTCGTCGTCGTCGTCCATAGTCATAGTCTCGTTCTCGTAGTCGATTCGTTAGACCTACGTATTCATTTGCAAATTATACCTACCTAATGCTGATTAGATAAGCGTGTAAGTTAAATGGACTTGTGAATTTGCTGCGCTTGTTGTATACGTAGGTAATTTAAAAACATTCAAATATTCTGTTTGTAGATACCCCAGCCACTGGACTAGTAAGTAAAACCAAGTAGTACCTACATGTTTGTGGAGTTCATTAGTTGAGGTTTAACTAGCAAAAATACCGTTGATTGGATTGGTAAAGGATTGATTCACTGTATTTTAAAGGTCGGAAAGTGTTGCCAATTTAGTAGAGTATCATATAAATACTAATATGTATTTGTATTTGCCGTTTTGCTTATTTTCGTTACAGGTACCTAAGTGGGATTGTATGCAAAACTCAATATTCCATAAAAATGTTGTTGAAGCATTAAATGAAACGCGAGTTTTATAATGGTGATCTGATAAGTATAAAATAAGTTAGTTTTATTGAAAAAAAAACTCTTTAATTCACAGTAAAATTAAAAAGTAAAAAAAAGCTTGTTCGCAGGGAGAATGTTCAAGTAGAATTAAGTAATAGCTGCGTTCAACAAGAAACCATTGTAATCTCAGTGTTGCCCAATCAAGATGTATACCTACCAACATATTTCAACAAAAATGTTTGTTCGCGCAATGTCTGAAATTTTCACTGGCGTAACCTACCTACGCAATTCACGTAGGTATATTTTTTTGGGAATCTATAGCTAGCTCACTTTTACTTTTACATGCAAAACTGTTATACCTACTCACTTTTGGTTATGTTATACTCACTTTTGGTTTTACATGCAAAATTGTTATACTCACATTTGGTTTTGTTATACTCACTTCCCAAAAAAATACGCCAAATTTTTTTTTAAACCACAGTGGTAGAAAACTGCTTAACCTGTCAACAACGATTTTCTTTTTCTTTTAAATGTGACGAGTCATCTAAAATGTTGACATTTTAGCGTAAACAATGTTTGCAGGAAGATATTTAGAAATTTCGATGTTTCTTCAAAAAGAAACCACAGTGGTAGAAAACTGCTTAACCTGTCAACAACGATTTTCTTTTGTTGACATTTTAGCGTAAACAATGTTTACAGGAAGATATTTAGAAATTTCGATGTTTCTTCAAAAAGAATGGTAGGTACATTTTTCTCAGTTTTTCGTAAATTCGACTGTTGCATACCTAATACGATGTATCTAACGGTATTGACTTTAATTAACTTCTTAGGCAACAGCCAACAGGGTGTATCAGGTCCATTTTTTTTTGCCAATATACCTACTCCAATATGTTGGGATAATTTTATTCGGGAGCGATACGATTGACTAAAAACCAAAATTTCTAATAATGAAATTTCGCATTTTTTAAATAAACTCCGAATAACAAAATGTATCACTTTTTAAAATCTTGCATTATCAACATTTCACATTACAAAAATCTTGCTTGTAAGCTACTATACATAAGGCGTGTTTTATTGAACTTGAACATCTATCTCAGCAAAGCATAGTAAAGTAGAATTTTTAACACGCAACTGAAACAACTACAATCTGTTTGACACTTTCTAGACTCTATAACTAAATAGTTGTAATTGCGTGCTGAAGATTCTTTTTTACTTTACTTTGCTGAGGTAGATGTTCAATAAAACGCGCCTAGTTACTGTATCAATTCGCGCATTCTGGCTTTCAATATAGTATAGTACTTTATTCTAAGTGTTGCCGTTGCTTTATATACATATAAGTATTTATTTATAAATTTAATTTAAATTAATTTAATTTTAGATATTTTTTTAAATAGGTAGAGTACCTACGATAACGTAGCTGATGAATGTTGTTGGCATTGGGTGAACTAATACATATAATTTAAAGAAAGTTTGCATATTATCAACCTTGCACACATTCCATAATACAACAGTGACCCCAAGCAGGGGAGTTGCAGAAGGGCAGCATGCCCCCCATACACATTTCAAGGTACAGGGGTAGCAATTCGCGCCCGGTCGGTGCTGTTGTCTAAGAAATTTGTACTCTAAGCGGAGCAACATATAAAAGTAATTTTCCATTTTCTCAAAAACTAAAAGACATATATATACATACATCAATTTGCTTTTCAGTGTTCGATTAGCAATTGATTTGAGCAGTAAAAACTCTATATAAATTAAGTATCTATTTTGTCAATATTGAGATAAAAATCAGCATAGAACTTTTCTTTTTTTATTTTTTCCTTAAATTTGTAGTTTGAAATTTTTTTTTTTTAGAAATTGTTACATAACAGATATGGTTGGTTGGTTGAAAGTGGCTGTCAGCTAAAAACGCCAACACACTTAGACCAGTATAGGTCCATTGTGATGCCACGATGAAGGATCTAAGATCTCCCTACTAGTTGAACCATTTTGAGCTCTTTATAAAGCGTAAGAGGCTTCTGATGCTTCTATGCTTGTCAGATCGCCCAAGTCGTTGTAATAGAAGGCTCCTACGTGAAGCTTCCTTCTGCGGGAGAGAGCTGGGCAGGAACAAAGAAGGTGAGGGATAGTTTCCTAATCTTCCTCGTCCATGCAGCTTCTACAAAAGTCGTTTGCGAAGAGGCCCAGCCTTGCGGCATGTTTGCCTATCAGGCAGTGTCCAGTAATGACACCTATTGTGGTGCCGATATGCAATCTGTTGAGAGAGATCAATTTCTTAGAGCGTTTCAAGTCCAGCTTAGGCCAAATTTGTTTTGTCGCTAGACAAGTGGTTAAACTCGTCCACCTAAGATTTGTAGGTACTCTCGATAGCATTCAGCTTCAATTTTTGTTTGCGAGTAGCGATTGGTATCCCTAGGGTGCCTTTATCCGGCAGAATGGGTTGAGTTGTTCCTATTCTAGCGAGTATAATATATAACATACATAACAGATATAACTTGATTAAAAAATAATGTGAAAGAACATATTCATGGCTTCCGAAAATCCTAAAGTCCTTTATTAGGTCTGTTTTTTTCCTCACCTATCTCAGTGAAGTAAAGTAAAGTAAGAAAATGTGCAAAAAAACAGTCCCCAACTGGTCCCCAACCACTTTTCTGAACAGTCGGTTTTACCCCTGAAAAGTAAACAGCTGGCATTGCTGTCAAAATGGCCACCAATGAAAAATTCAATTTCGAAATCAAATTCCTTCTAGAAAACTGAATAATTAACCTTATAGCGCAAAAAAAAATAATGATTATCAATTTCTACAGAATATTTACTTTTTCTGCTTACTTTTTTTCTCTTGTATGGTCAAAATAAAATCACGAATTATTGCCAAAGAAAAAAAAAGCAAAAACACACGCGGGTGTGTTTGTTAGGTGAGTCCAAAAGTGTATTCACGCAAATTCTGAGATTCGATCGTATTGAGTATTCCTCGAATTTAAAACTTTTACTCTAATGAAGTTCTCACAATCTAAATTTTGGGGGAAAGAAGTTCATTACCAAATGATTTCATTGTATGATTTTTATTTCGAAATCGGCTGTATAAATATTTTAACTGTCAGACTGCCAGTTGGTTTTGACTTTAATTTGAGAAAAGATGGCCTTAAATATATATTCTTGGAGGAAGAAACAATAAAATTGAACAGAAAAATGCAATAAAAATTAAATAAATGAGCATTTTAAATTGTCCTTGGTTTGTTCATTTTGATTGCGACATGCGATTATTTACATTTGAAATTTTTTGTCCATAAGACGAACGAATGTTGCTTCCAATTTTATATTTTTTATGTAAATTTGACTGTAAACATTTTTTAAATAAAAATTTAGACCACAAATTTTCAGGCGAAAAAACATATGAGAATGTGCGGAGGAATTAACAAATAAATCGAATCTCCATCGAAATCAAAAGTTGGAATGTCAGTTGGCTGAAATCGAATGATTTTCATTAAAAAAAAGAGTATGTAAATAATGCCTTCATTACATATCTACTTCAGTTAAAAAATCAACAGGGAATACAAAATGGGAGGATGTACTATTACAAAAAATGTATCCCATAATTACATAACATCAAAGATAACATACTTATTTTCAATTATTATAAGTCTAGGTGTATATAATATATATACCTATATATTTTGTTACCAAAGTACAACTTAAATAAAAACAGAAAATATTTAGTATTTTATTACTTTCCGTAATATTCAGTTGCTATTTTGAAATTTGTTTAAAATATTATGCACTTTATGCATTTTACACCCACCACAGCCGACACATAGTATCATAAATGGAGGCACTCTGTGAACACATCCAAATAACAACATCAAATGTGTTCCCCTGGTGTTCAGAATTGAAGAATGCTCCAAAGTTGGTCTTGCTGGAAATGAATAGCTTGTGTGAATCTCAGTGGTGTCAAATTGGGTGCAGTTGTTGTAATTGCATGCTGAAAATCCTACTTTACTTTACTTCACTGAGATCAATGAGGAAAAAAACAGACCTATTGTAAGTGTTGCCGTTGTTTTCCAACATTTTTTTTTGCGATTTTGTATTATTTTTTTTTTAATTACCCCTCCCGCCTAAACGAAGGGAGATAGAACCCCCCTTTCCGATTACATTCAAGTTTAGAATAAGCTGCAGCTTCAGACGAGTTTTGAGTTTTGAGAATACAATAATAATAGGTACTATCATGCAATAAAAAATAATTGTCCAGCAAAAATAATTTTACAGCTAGGTTCCAGAAATCGAGTGAAATCGAAATTGCAAATCGAGTGAATTCGTTTTCAGTGTTCTGCATTTCGAGCGATTCTGAAACTCAACAATTTTTTCGAAATCACAATTTCACTTTGTCTCAATTCCGAAACTTTTGAAATCGCAATCGAATACAGTGAAATGTAGAACACAAAAAATTCATTTCCGATTTCATTTCGAGTGAAAGTGAAATGTGGAACCTAGCAGTTAAATTCGTATTGTATTGAGCGAGAAAATAGTTCTTTTTGTGACGTAACTGCGTAGAGTATGAGAAAATGGAAAACACCTCTGTCGGTTTTGTTAACACATTGGCCGCGTTCCTTTGACCGCTAGTCATCTAGCACATAATATCCCTGATGGAGGAACGCTGGCGCTAGTGATCTAGCGGCAGCGGCAAAGTGACATGAGAATCAATTTGAATTCGTATGATTTCATCCTCATGAGAGTCAAAAACGTATTTTGTGCCATTATGCCGCATATTTATTAGTACACAATAATTTAAATAAGCAAATACAATGTATATTAGTTACATAGAAGTTTGAATTCCCATTTTACACCAAATTGGAAATATTTGACTTCTGCACTTTCACTTTTATTTTGACAGTTCGTTATTTTTTTCAATCTAGCAGTTCATTTTGCGCTAGATTGAAAAACAGAAAAGGATATTTCACAAAATGTGCTAGAGCTCTAGCGCAAATGGTGAAATGTCAGCTATTTTTATATGGAGTTTGGCATGCCGCTAGTCATCTAGCGGTCAATGCAACGCGGCCATTAAGGCTTGATGTTTGCTTATTCGACTATGCGATTATAGGCGTATTTTTTTTGGAAAGTGAGTATAACAGTTTTGCATGTAAAACCAAAAGTGAGTATAACAAAACCAAAAGTGAGTATACCAGTTTTGCATGTAAAAGTAAAAGTGAGCTAGCTACAGATTCCCAAAAAAATACGCCTTATGTCACTTGGTATGGATATGCAAAAAGTACGTGAACAAAGTATATAACCAAAATATCCTTTATCTAATGTGATTTTCCATTGGGCATATCAGATTTTAATTTCAGATCTCAGATTTTTCGTGGCAAATGGAACATGAAAGCAGATTGATCTGCTTTTGTAAATGTATTAGTGCGTTATTTGACACTACCAGAATTCATGTCTTCAATTTCTGTAAAAAAAAAGTGAAAACGTTGTTCCCAGCCTCATTTTCGAAGAAAAATGGTCTAATGATGCCACCACTCCACAATCCGCACCAAACTGTCACTCTATGTGCGGTCATTCTCGTCTGTGCGCACCGCACAACCGACGACGGAAACCATGAGTGTTATCCACTAGCATACCAGTCTCACGAACTTTTTGCATGAACTTGCGCAGGCGTACGTGGGTGCTTCATTTCGGCCAAAACTTATTTTCAAAAAACGCACTGGTTGGGCTACATTAGCACTCACTTTGTTAAGTTAAGTTCCCAACGTTGTTCAAGTGTAAAGCGAATCATTTCGTTCCGCGGAGGTATGATACTGACTTTCTGTCAAGATTTCGAGCGGGAAACAGCTGTCAGTGTCAAAATAACCTATGATTTAAAAAGAAACCTCTAGATGGCCCACCCTGTATAGTGTATACCAATATCTGTATACATCTTATAAATCGGTAAGATTATATGACCCGCATTCGAATGGCTACAATCTCTTGCTGCTGCTGTTCTTATTTAATTATACCTACATATAGGTCATAGCAGGTACCATTAAGATGTGACTCGTCTCTTTATTTTTAAAGTCACTTAAGCTTGTGTCATATATGGATGAAAATCATTCAAAGGCTACTTGTCCTACATTTTATAGTCACGACATACGTTTCAATGTAAATCATCACAAATCCACACTGGCTTAAGCTGTATAACTCCCAATAGAAATTCCATTTAGTTTTTAAAACACAATTGTATTTTTTATTCATAATCTTACAAATTTGACAACCTTCTTGCTTGTTTTCCTGAGTATGACTTTTCCAAGAGGCTGTCCGAATCCCTCATATTTCTGGAATACATGCAAGCCTCGAACAACAGTTGCATGAACCACTCCGCGCAACTTCCGATTCATATAAGGATTAGCCTGTTAAAAATTAAAAATGCTGTCAATTAGAAGAGTTCATTCCTATACAACATATTGCATATTCGATTTAAACCTTGTTACGAAACTCGATAATTTCAGGTGACACTAGAAACTCCTCATCTGGATCCCATATACAAAAATCAGCATCAAATCCTTCTTCAATTTTGCCTTTGAAATGTTGAATGCCACACATATTTGCCTGATTCTCACACATTACCCGACAAACATCTTCCAGGCCCAAGCCGTGTTTTTGACAATGTGTCCAGAAAATTGATAGACCTGCATTGAATATAGTCACAAAAAGCCAACGCATACGCGCTTTGCTTTTCTTACCAAATTGTAACGATGCAACCCCTGGCCACGCCTTGAGAAAATCTCCCCTACCCTTGCCGTATGTAAGGCACTTATTACCCGGAGTTGCTGGCGAATGATCTGAAACAACCATGTCTATAGTCTTATTCCGTAAGGCATTCCAAAGTTTTTCCTGATTTGCTTTCGGGCGAATTGGTGGACAGGTTTTGAATTCAGTTCGACAGTCTTCAACTTCTTCAGCCGACAATGACAGGTAGTGATGACACGTTTCAGCAGTCAGATTGATTGCGCTGGGTTTGATTTGCTCTATAACAGGGATTGCCAAGCCTGCACTGAGATTAAGGATGTGAAAGTGCTTTCTGAAATCAAATGGCTTTTAGAGGGTCCTTAATATTTCAGCTAGTATTTTTTATTTTTTTTTTTTAACTTTTTATGACTTTCGGCTAAATTTGCTATCAATCGCACTGCTTCAACTTCCATCGATGCTGGTCTTGTTCTAAGAAAGGACTCGTATTTCTTAGGATCATCTTCGTTTGCTTTTATTGGTACATCCAACGGAAGTTCAGCATGAAACTGTGTATATAGATAGATACATTTTAAATTTAACTATCTTGCTTCTGTAAAGGTATAGGTAGGTTAGGTACTTACTGCAACAACAGCTCCATCGTCAAGCTTTTCGAGAGCCTCTTCCACTTGCTTCTTTGTAACATGCCCAAATTCTGGCAGGCCAGTAGGGCACAGTGAACATTGGAATCCTATTACTCCCGATCTTGCTAGCTCCTCCAATTCGCCAGCATTGCCGGAAACTATCCCACCCCAGAATCCCACGTCAACATAAATTTTGCCTCTAGCTGTATTAGTTTTCATCTTTAAATTCGCCGCATTTGTTGTTGGCGGAATCGCGTTCCTTTTTAAAACAAACAAAAATTTTCGATAAAAATAGACGAGCAACAAAATGCTTAGATATTGCCTATGCCTACGTTGCGCGATCGATTATTGTTGTGAATCCTCCGGCAGCAGCAGCTTTTGTTGCTGTAACAAAGCCTTCCCAGTCTTTTCTCCCTGGTTCGTTTATATGAACATTAGAGTCTATTAGTCCTGGCATCAAGACCATATTTTCAAAATCAAAAACCTAAACATTTTTGAAAATCTATTTAGTTGGTATAGTTTTCATTCATATGTGTGCCTACCGATTCGGATTCTGTATTATACAGATAGGAATTGACTTCTTGTGCGGATCTGAGAATTGTTCGAATTTGTCCTTCGGAAGATACAATAATTCCACCGTGCATGAAACCCTCGCCTTTTCCGAGATATATTCGTTTGCTAAGGAATAATATATCCATTTTTTATGACCACAATAGTGCACTTATATAAAACACAAATAAATGGAATAAATAAAAAAAATGTATATATTTAGATACTTGTCGGCGAATACAATATTGCTCTTTACTAAAGAGGACTAGCAAAAGCACTGGCGGCGATCTCAGATAAACTAAAGCGTGTAGAATGTAGATACTAAATAGTATATGGTATAAACCAACAATAATGCGAGCTTTCACAACAATATTTGTTGAGAATAGAGCAGCGGATTTCTCGATGTAGAGTGTAGTGGACTAGAAGAGCATAATACCTACTATTTATATCTGAGAACATCAATAAATAAAATGCAATACAAATACTAAATACACTATATAAAAGAGCTCAATTATAAATGATAATTTTCTCTTTATGGGGATGCTTATATTATTGCACTTCAAGATGTGATGGTACCATAATACCTAGAAGGAAACTTGCTAGTCAGCATCAGCAACACGGAGCCAACGACAACATACAAAAAGAGGAAAGAACAGTTTCTATGCAGAATTAGCAGAACTATTGGCGCACTACGTTACCGCAGGAAGGTGACACATAGACTTATCGCTGAAAGAACCATGGGTAAAAAAACGTAGACTTAACTTTCTACATCACACAGTTTCTAACGAACTATGTGGGATTAAGAAAATATTTGCACATATTTAGACACAACCCGTCACCAATTTGTCCAGACTGTCCGAACGAGGAAGAAGCAGCGATGCCAACTCAAAAATGTGATTTAGAGCCAGAAATGTGATTTCAGGGCTAGTTCAGAGCCAGACCAAACGACTTTAGTATATATCTACACAGTTTTGACGTTTTTGACATATAAAATACTGAAACAACATTTTAGTTTTAAATAATTAACTAAATTTTTACAGAAAAACAGGCAATAATTAAATGCGTATTGCTTGAAAATATAACTTAAACACAGTGCTAAAAGGTAAATTTACAGTGCTAGATCGAATGAAACAGGGCTAGAATTACACAATTGGGCTAGGTTTGGCATCGCTGGGAAGAAGACACAACAGCCCCATGAACGCAATCGGGATGTTGACCAATCGAATCGAGAGATTGCTCATTACCCTGATTATAGGTTATTTAGGTTAAGTAGCTTAGATAATTTAAGAAAACACAAAATAACTAATAAGGTATCCAGTTTTAGCAAGTTTCTTGGAAATGACAAAAAAAAAGCGCAATAGGCGTATAATTAAAAGTGAGCTAGCTATAGCTATTTTCAAAAAAAAAAAAATGTCTAATATACAAAATAGATAGATATAACATATAAGGCCGAAGGGCAATAGCTATATAAAGATAGTTAAGCTTAGAGTGCTCGGTAAGAGCCAATTAAAAAGAAAACAAGTAAAAGTGTTATCATCGGCCTGGCCGATGCTTTGATACCCTCCACTGTACTGTACAGGTACACGCCTGTGTCTAATATTGTTTTTGTATGGGAGGTACGAGAACTACTTAACCGACATAGACAATTTTTAATACCAACCTGACAACGGTAAAAAGAAGTCCTCCCACAAAATTTTATTCATTTAAGTCGGTTCGTTTGGACGCTATGGTGTTTCCAACAGCTAGAGAGATAAATTGGTCGAATATTGACTTTGTATGGAAAGTAACGGAACTACTTTACCGACATGGACCATTTTTATTACAAACCTGACAACCGTAAAATTAAAATCTCTCACAAAATGTCAGTCGCCTTAGTCGATTCGTTTGGACTCTATCGTGATTTCAATAGATAGAGAGACACATGGGTCTAAGAGTGGTTTTGTATGGGAGGTACCAGAACTACTTGACCGACATAGCCCATTTTCAATACCAACCTGACGACGGTAAAAAGAAGTCATCCCACAAAATTTCATATACCTACCTAGGTCAATTCGTTTGGACGCTATCGTGTTTTCAACAGACAGACAGACAGACGGACAGACAGACGGACATGGCTAAATCGATTCAGAATGTGATCCTGATTCAGAATATATATACTTTATAGGGTCTCCGGTGAATCCTTCTTGGCGTTACAAAATGTAATGACAAAGTGAATATACCTTCCTGTGGAGGGTATAACAAAATAAATGGGTGGCGCAAAAGGCGGTAGACATACCCTATAGGCCTAGCTTCTCGCAACCATTCGTTTGTGTGTGTTTCTATTTTTGGGACGAATGGAAGGGACCTACAATTTTATGCCGAGTCCGTGCGGTTGAATTGAGAAGCTTTTGCAGGACAGTCATATAATCTCGGATGTTTATCAGACGTTCGCGAGAGGTGGCGCAGTAGAAAAAACCTTAAGATGTAATTTGTGTTTTTCCGGGGATAGAACCTGGGATCCCTCGCACAGTAGTCCAGCACACTAACCACTGCGCTACTGTGCTAGTTAACTAGATTAAAATAAATGTTAGTTATAAATTAGATTTAGGGCCATTTTCAAAACTAGCTAATAAAGTCTCGGATAGCCTATCCAGAACTTATTTGTTAGATAAACTTCAAGTTTTGGTTTCAAAGGCTTCAGATAGTGATATCTGATAGATTAAGTCTCGGATAGCCTATCAGCCGGTTCAAGTGACTGTTAAATCCTTTATCCGAAAGATAAACAAAATAATTATTTGAAGTGGCTGGAAAAGATATAGTTTCAGAGCATTATTTCGTTGACGGGCGTAGACAGCTGCAGTCAGAAGTATCCTATCAGGGATTTATTTGAATTCTTAGACGACGAATTCGATGTATATAACAGCAGGTGGTAGATAGGGACCCATCCACCTGTCGCCCGGTGAGATACCACCACATCATGCTATAATCTCCCTGAAGTAGTCTTGACTCGTTTCGGAGTTTGGCAGATTGGTTGGTGCAACACGGATGAGACACAAAAGCCATGATGCAACTTCCTGAGATAAAGAATTGAAATAATCACGGCGAATCGATAGCCGTAGCCTTGGACATATCAAAGGCATAGAGCCCTATTGAGCAAGTTAGCGTCTTATGGATTACCACAACAACTCTGCAGATGGATGCAAAATTATCTTCTGGGAAGATCGATCCAAGTTGTTGTAGATGGTGTATCATCTAATTCGTTTGCTATCAATGCAGGAGTGCCTCAAGGATCTATTCTTCCTCCAACTCTATTTCTTCTCCACATCAACGATTTGCTTGGATCAACAAATAATAATATCTACAGCTTTGCAGATGACAGCACTCTTATATCCACCATCTCGAACAGTGGGCCTGTGAGTGCGGATACATCATACAGTCAGAGATGTGAACAAATTAGTTCTCTAAAAAATGATGATCTGGACAAAATCTTGAAGTGGGGGAAATACAACTTGGTTGTATTTAATGCAAACAAGACACAGCTCACAACATTTTGCAGGACCTTCCAATCCATCCCAAGGACTCAATGCACCTTCTAAGAATCACAGTCAATTCAGGAATCTCATGGCAGGACCACATATATCCTCTATCGCAAGATCGGGAATTCAAAGACATTATCCCTCGAAATGCAACTTTTGGGCGCCCCACAAGACAGGCTGCTAATGCTCATGTACTTACACTTGACAACCGCGAGAACATCAACTTTCCAAAACTCCTTCTGTTACAGGACATTAGCAAACTTTGGAACTCGCTTCCTGGGGTTATATTTCCAGAAGTATACAATTTGCAGCAATTTAAGTGCAGAACTAACATACATCTGTAAGCATCTCGGTTCGCCGTTGAAGCATTATAGGTTCGCCTTTCCCGGGAGAAGTAATAAAAAAAAAAAAAAAAAAAAACATATTACATGGCCCCAGGAACAGAGTATATCACACAAGGCCAAATTATTTTGAGAAACCCTCAACAATGAAGTTTTCTGAATTTTCACTATTTTGCTTAGCTTTATCCATGACCATGCTACATAAGTCAATACCTTTCACCATGGGCGTGGGACTTCGACAGGGGTGAGTTTTTTCTCCTCTTCTTTTCATAACTTATATGGACTGGATGTTATAGCGCAGTCTTGGCGAAGAACATTTCGAATTGGATGATCTGAGGATAAGTCATTTGCTCTTCGCTAATGACTTGCTCATCCTTGGGTCTTCTCAGACTGTAGCCGTTTGTGTTGAGGCTGAGATGAAAGTAAACGTGAACAAATCTGAAGTGACGGTCGCCTCCCGAACGCCGGCCCGTTCTCTTAAAAATGTTTTGTGTCTGGTTAAGCTTCTGGAAAACACAAAATAAACAAAGACAAGAGACAAAACAAATGACATATTTATCTAAACGATAAAAAAATCATTGCCATTCGGTCAAACTATTAGTGCCCGATAAATTTTGCTACCAGAAAGTTTATCAGAGACTTTGACGATGAAACAGAAAAAAAATATCAGCAACTTTTATCTATGGTGGGTAGCGTTATGTGTCGGCTAACTATCCGAAACTTTATCCGGAACATTTGAAACTGGGCCCTAGTAATTTTTATCTAGTAGATATGTAAGTTAATAATAATAAATTAATAAAAATGTAAAAGTAAGGAAGAAGACGCAGACCAAGTCATTTTCCCTTACACACACTTTAAGTGCTTTAAGGTTAAAAGAATGAACCTGATGTTCATATAAGTGTTTGAATAGATGGATGATCCTACCAGAGAAGTAAAAAAACAGTTTGTGACCAGCCAAGCGTCATAATGGGAACTGGGTGTGATTGAGAGTATAAGGCTACGTCCTAATTGGACTGGTATCGCACGACCGAACGATGAACTCTGGTCGGTCGCATCGCTTGTTGGTGCCGCAACCGCGTTTGTGTTTTAATAAGGACACACAATAGAATTATTGCAGTTTGATATTTTTATCGACCGATGCAGCAACCATCGCTCGTTGCTCGGTCGCACGATGGCTGCCAATTAGGACGTAGGGTTAGATAAAATAAGGTTGAAGAGGAGAGAATTGCCTGAGAAGCTAACACTTACCAGCCCCGCGAAGTAATAGGACAATCCCGCTGGGAGAGTTGCAGATGAGCATAACATACGCATGTAATCGTAATGTCCCTCTGCCTCTGTTAAGCGAAAACCTGTATACCTGTTATTCAGCTTTTTTATAAAAACCCTCCAAGAAATAAAGCCTTATGAATTCATCGTTGAAAACCCTTTGTGGATTCCTGTCTTTTAACTTTCACTCGCAAGTTTGCCCTATTCTTTGTGGCAACCACAAACACAAAAGGAGCTTTCGCGTCGTTTTGCTTTTAATACAAAGTACATCTTTAAATTAGTTTTGTCGTTGCATCTTCGCACCATTTTGGTAATCGGTCAGACTCAGCAACCTGGATGCTGGTTCTATCTACCCCTTGTTTAAAGGATAAATAGAGATTTCGCCATTGACGTTCGAAAAACTAATCCGGTTGTAACCTGAGCCGCGTAGGTTAGATCTATAGAGGACGACAGCATTATACCTATGTACAACATTCTACAATATAATCCTCTATTACTGTTGTTATTTGTCGTAAGCGTAATCGTTAACAAAATTCGGGAAAAAATCTGAATATCGTTTTTACAACGACACAACACATGAGCCGCATTCGACAACGACCAAAGGGAATATGAATATAGGCGAATATCAGAGTTTCTCCACCACTAAACATAGGGGTTTCTGATTGGTAGTGCAATGGACCGAATTTCGAGTCCGGGATTTACTTACCTACTTACTTAGGCGATTCTACAGTTCGGGGTGAGTTGATGCCTCTATTATCCAACCTCTACATCAGTTAGCGTAGCTCTCCTATATAAACTCAGCGGCACGGAATCTTGGCCAAGCTGTTATCATCCGATGGCTAATGTTTTTTGTGGTATTAACACATCCACATGTCGCATACACAAACCAGTAAGAACTAGACCGCCAGCTTCGGCCAAAAATGAGAGTAATCGCTTTTTGGAATTAAAAAAATACCAATCCGCCATGAAAAGCGATCCGCCGCGCATTTGGGAATAAGCCCCCAGGCCTTATGGGGGAGCTTTTTTTCTAACAATGGTGCCTGTTGATACTCTCACGGCACTCAAACACAAGAATTGCCACTGAAATAAAAATCAAACCACTGACATACCAAGGAATTCAGCTAGGTTCCAGAAATCGAGTGAAATCGAAATTGCAAATCGAGTGAATTCGTTTTCAGTGTTCTGCACTTCGCGCGATTCGGAAACTCCGAAATTTTTTCGGAATCACAATTTTACTTTGTCTCAATTCCGAAAATTTTGAAATCGAAGTCGAATACAGTGAAATGTAGAACACAAAAATTCATTTCTGATTTCATTTCGAGTGAAAGTGAAATGTGGAACCTAGCAGATTGTTGTTGTCATTTTATGAAATTCGCATACAGCCCACCACAACCACTCTGCCACACAAGTGCGGACAGAATATGAGTATGATCGTTTTGTGTTCGCTCGCTTGCTATTATCATCCACGAAAATAAGCGGAGTGTGTGAGGGAAACACATCAGAAGAGTGTTACATGCATACAATGAAAACATATCATTAACGGTGGTATTCACTGACCACTCGTAAGTTAAGAGCTTCGTAAACCTATTGTTGTGAGCCAGGGTCGAGCCACAGGGGCAGCTTTGGCACAGGTGAGGAGGGCGCGGCATGCTCGCGGTCGCTCGGCTAAAGCTCGTCGGACGGGGTAGTTCTTGCCCCCTCACCTTATGCCACCTGCTCAACAAACATTTATCTCATGCCATTTTATAAAAGAAAGAGAAAAAAAAAAAGAGAAAGCTACTCTACTTTGACCTCGGACAGACAAAAAGGACCATAAAAATGAAAAAAGACAAGAAAAGGAAAATGCTCAAGGACTTTTGCCAATACCTTGGAGAAAGTACGGGAGAGACACCGCGAAACTAACCTAACTAGCCTAAACTATGACTAAACTAAACTAAAAGAAAAAGCTATACCCTAAACTACACCTACTATAACTTAAAACTAACCTATCTACACTTATCCTAACCGCAACTTGCCCTCCCATGGTCTCTCCAAGGTAGAGGTTCGCCACAAACTCAAAACACGCCTGATGTTAATGGCGAGGGATGGCCAACCCACCCTTCATGTCCTTAGACACATCCAATGGCTATCTCTCTGGCCGATACTATGAGAGATAGCCCCTTGAAGAACCCTCCAGTCACAACTCTAGCGAAAGTAAGTACGTCACATGTGGTCGTCAGTCAGTATTAGTCCCGTACCGTCATTGTCCAGCTACAAAAGGACGGCCCTTCCCAAATATCCACCAACGCGAAATAAAAAAGATCACACGCTCATCTTTGCATTAGAAAAACGCCCGAAATTTTAGTTCGAAGAACACGTTATTTACTTTAATTTAAAATATAAGCAAAACAAAACTCAATTCAGTAAAAAAACTAAAGTTAAAGAACTTTGCATCTTAAGGATACAAGCAAAACCAAAATCTCACTGCTCTTAATACTATAAAAAAACTACATACTACTAAAATTCAAAGATATACAAAAAAAACTAAAATTTACTCACGGTTTTATACGTCCCCCGTTGTTCTGGCGCCAGCACAAGAAGTTTCGTTGGATTTGTTTCAATTTGATGGTTTAAAACTACCCTTTTTTTTTTTAAACGCGCACAAAACTAATACTAAAAGCAGATCCCTAACCTTAGGTACTTAAAATTACAAGAAAATCAAAAAAAAATCTAAATCTACGTTAAAATTAATCAAAAGGTATTATTGGCACTTCACAAAGAAATTAAAATCCAGAATGGTGGCTGGTCTCTTAAAAATCCTCGTTCCGAAAACTGCTTCTATGAGAGGTACAATAGCTATGGGGTGCTATGGTGGCGGAGCACCCCCGTGTCGCTTACAATCTGCCCTTTACTTGGGATGCTTACTTGGGCCTGCAAAGCGACCTTTGTTCGCCACTGTGGGCTTGGATCCGATCAGCGGTTTATATTGGGCCGTTGGCTGGCGGTATATATATTTGCGAACCGCTAACAGCTCAACGGGAAATGCCACTTCGACGGTCCCACAGAAACTTTGGACGAACAAATTTGCGCTACACTTTTGCAGAAGCCTAAGTCGCCTAACGTATAGTCAAATGCCTCTGCAAATATGGGAGAAACTGTTAGCACCACCAACATCAAAATCTGTAGTTTACATACCTCTGCAACTCAGATCTATTATTTTATTCTCCTTAGAGATTCACCTCAATTGCCCTTGGTTCCTTTTTTTTTTTCCACCTGAATTATCTACATAATAAATATATACACTATATTTGCTGGATGAAATGCATTTAGGATGCAAAGCAAATTCAACTCACCCAGCAAAATATTTCTAGGAGTTTGTGTGGTTTTTTATTTTTTCTCGTCACTGTGCGAGAAATATTCGCAAAACTGTTGCTAATAGGGCAACGACCGCTCGGTATCAGAAAAATCTTAATTGTGAGGGCTCGTCGGCAAACCAATTATGCCATCTCGGTGCATTCATACCCATCTCTTTACTCGTGGCGGTTACCCGCTCGCTCCGTCTCACATTTCTTCTTCTTTTCTTTAAATTTCTTTTGTCTGCCTAATCTTTCCCTGTTACTTTCTCCTTTTACTACTTCCATTTCTATCACTCTAAGTTGTTTTTCTTTCTATTGGAATGAGAGCGAGGGGTCGGTCTCTTGAGTATTATTTTTCCAACCTATTTTCCAGCGAGTTCGTAAAATAATTGTTTTTACTATATATGTATATTATACAAACACAACAATACCGATTACCGAACGTCGAGAAACGAACGAGAAACAACAAAAAAAATTAATAAACTATGTTCTCACGATCACCCACTACATGGAACACAGTGGAATCGAGACGACGAACATACTTAACGAAGGGGAAACACAAAAAGTCAAAACCAAATTGAAACTTGCAGCAGCACGACTCAAAACAGGTAATAAATATTTTATTTCCTCATTTGTACATTATTAATTAGGAATTATTTTAGAGATTCTTGGGATAACTCCATTGTTCAGGTAAGTGCAATCGTTTGCTTTGGGCTTGTCCGCTGAAACGCGCATTGAATGTGCGTTTAAGCGGCCAATCTCCAATGGGAACATTTGTTTACATATTGTCTTTAACCAAACATTTTCCTTTTTAGGTAGGTACTATACTGGTTCGGTACGTGCAATGGAATTAGTCAAACAATATCTTTTGGATTTATCAATCTGAAAACCTATTACTGCTACTTATGGCCCCGTAACAGGCTCGACGGCGTTCGCCGAGTGGCCGGGAGGCTAACGACCTCGTAAAAAAATTAGGCGGGTCCATAAAGCACAAATGGGTTAGCAAGTTTATATGGAAACACTGGGCTCGACACTGCTTGGCGAAATCGTGTGGCAAGGGCCCACTCCCTGAGATCTACTTTATCCTGCATTTAGCCGGGAAATAGCAATTAAGTGTTTTGTAGTCAAGTGTTTTAAATAAATCTTATTAAAGTGATCAGTTTGTTAGTGCGATTTGTGTTTGAGTATGCCTACTGGCGAGACTTATGCGATGGTGGGAGTGGATATTATAAGATCTCATTCTGTTTTATCACAGCTGCATCTTAGTATACTTATTCTAATATCACATGTAACTTAAGGTAGATAAATAGGTAAATATATAAAATCTGCTATAATAACTAAATAAATAACACAAAAAGACGTAACTAAGGTAAATATCACAGCTCATGGTATTGATAACTAGTTGAATAAATAAATAAATATATAAAATCTCCATCATAACTAAATAAACTCTTTAAATATATAAATATAAGCTCTAATACGGACGAATAAATAAATAACACCTCAAATATCACAGATAATCGGGCAACGGCGAGCAGGAGTGCGTCATATGTTTGTAAAAATGTTAGGCGTGGATATCCTTGGCGTGGTAAACACCGACCTTTTCTCCCATTAGATTGCCTATTTCATAAAGGGAGTTGCCTATGGATTTCAATACTATGCCTTTAATGTATTTGGGACCTAGTTTGGCGTTATATTTGTCAAGCAGATTGCTTTGCTTGAAGTTCCTCCTATATACAATTTGTCCCTCTTTATATTTGATCTCCCTACTTCGTGTGTTATATACTTTTGCTGCTTTTTGATGTGCTAGCCCTAGATTGTCAAGAATTTTCGTCCTAATTAGCTCTAGTTTGTCATTTCTAATAACAACTTCTGTGTCTACATCTTTTAGTTTGTCCAGTCGTCGAAGTATGTTATATGCACTCGAATGCTGAATCATGTGTGTTCCAAACACTGCATAGTAGGGCTCAAACATGGTCGAATCGTGAACCACACTCCTCAGGGAAAACGCTGTCTCAGAAACATGTTGGTCCCAGTTCCTTTGGTCGTCCTTAAGGTAAGACCTTATTTTGGCAAGAACGGAACGGTTTACCCTCTCAGAAGCGTTCGCCTGAGGAGAGTAGAATGCGGTTCGAACATGTTTGACCCCATATTTCGATAAGAAGCTGGCGAACAGTTCGGAAATAAACTGTTTACCATTGTCAGAGTGGATATACTCCGGGACACCAAAGACGTGAAACACAGATTCCTCTAAATACTTAACTACCTCTGCTGCCGTTGCTTTCCTAATGGGTTTCAAGAACACAAACTTACTAAAATGGTCCAGGACAATAAATATATGTGTGTTACCATTCTTTGTTCGCGTATAGGGTCCTAAAAAGTCTATGTATAGTCTTTGGAAAGGTCGCTCCGTAATTGTTTGTTGTCCCATCGGCGGTCGAGAGATCATGTTTTGGGGCTTACTACATTTGCAGGTATCGCAGGCTTTCACCCAGTTCTGCACGTCGGTGGCCATGCCGGGCCAGAAGTATAGCTGTCTCAATCTAGACAGAGTTTTTTGTATTCCGCCATGTCCTGCCGATGGTGAGTTGTGAGCGGATTCCACAAGGCTCCCACGCAACTCCTCCGGAATCCAGAGCTTCCAGGCTCTGTCTTCTTGTATTAAGTCTCCTGTCCGTACGTCCGTTCGTTTATAAACAAATCCGTCTGAAACGCAAATGTCGGGGAGTTGGTCCTGTCGTTCGTTCACGGTTTTCTTCAACTCATCATACTCTTCCGAAGAAAAGGATGGTGAGTTGAGGTCGACCTGGAGTATGTCTGTGTCAGGGCTGAGCTCATCCATATGAACGCGAGAGAGAGTATCAGGGACTACGTTTTGAACTCCTTTCCGATGCTCTATGTCGAAGTGGAACCCTTGAAGCTTCAGGCTCCATCTGGCCAAACGTCCAGACAGATCCTTCTGCGTCATGAGCCACTTCAAACTAGCATGGTCCGTTATGATCGTAAACGGTAGTCCTTCGACGTAGGCCCTGAACTTCTTTACGGACAGAACGGCCGCATAGCACTCAAGCTCCGTCACACTGTAATTTCGCTGTGCGGAATTCAGCTTCTGGGACATGAATGCTATGGGTCGTTCGCTATTCTCTGCATCCATCTGGAAGAGCACACTCCCTACTCCTGTCGTTGATGCGTCACATTGGATGTAAAAGCGCTTCGTAAAGTCCGGATTTGTAAGTATGGGTGCGGACACCAAAGTCGCCTTAAGTTTGTGGAACGCGTTAAGCGCTTCGTCCGTTATTGCGAAAGTCAGTCCTTTCTTAAGGCAGTCAGTCATTGGAGCGGATAGTGCAGAAAAGTTCGGAATGAACCGCCTGTACCACCCTGTCATCCCCAGAAACCGCCGGAGTTGCTTGGGAGTCTTGGGAACCGGAAACTCGTCGACCGCCGATACCTTGTCCGGGTCAGTCCGTAGGCATCCATCGCCGACGATATACCCCAAATATTTTATCTCGCGGTAACAAAATTTGCTCTTTTCGACGTTTATCGTGAGCCCTGCTTCCCGAAGACATCGCGCTACTTCTTCCAGCGTTCTGACATGCGACTCGAAGTCTGGAGAGCAAACCAAGAGGTCATCGAGGTAGACAAAGACACACTCTCTCAACCGAGCGGGTATGGCTTTGTCCATGAGCCGACACATTCTCTGGGCGGCATTGCACAGCCCGAACGGCATCACCGTGAACTGGTACAATGGTCGCCCAGGGACTGTGAAGGCCGTCTTCTCTCTTGATTTGGGCTCCAGAGGAATCTGCCAAAACGCGTCCTTCAGGTCAATGCCTGAGATAAATCTAGTGTCCTGGAGTCTACTCAGGAGTCCCTCTATGTGGGGAAGCGGGTACGCGTCTTTTTTTGTTACCGCGTTGACTTTTCTGGAGTCCAGGCACAATCTGTTTTTACCTGGTTTTCTCACCAGTACAACTGGAGAGCTCCACGCGCTGTTGCTCTCTTCGATGACCCCCAAGGAGATCATCCGATCCAACTCGTCATACAAGAGCTTTTGGATCGCGGGTGAGATTGGGTAGTGCCTTTGTTTTATGGGGATCTTGTCGTCTTCCACCTCGATAACATGTTGTTCGAGGCCGGTCCTACCCAACCCCAAAGCCGCGAAAGAGGGGAACAACTGCTTGACTCTCCCCAGCTGTAGAGATTGCTCTGGTGAGAGTGCCTGGACTGGTGTTCGTTCCTGCGTCGGCGATGGAACGTCAAGTTCGTCGATAATGTTTGGAGCGACCTTAAATGTCCTCCAAAAATCGACCCCCAAATACAGTGCTTGCTGAAGGTTTGGCACTACAAAAATTTCTAGGTCGTGCGACTTGCCACCCCATGAGATCGTTGCCGTAAATCGTCCCTGTATCTGTTGGTGGTTTCCGTCCGCTGTCCTAATGTCGGTATTCATTTTTGTCATCTGTATTTTATGTTTTTCTAGAAACTCTAAAGCTCCCTTGCCAAGGCAACTAATCGACGCTCCACTATCCAATAGACCCAGAAGCTCTTCCTCTTCAATTCTAACTTTCGCGTAGGGCCTATTGTCGTCATTAATCGTTATCACAGATGCTATTATGTTTCTCTTCCGTCGTCTGTTAATTGCACATAATTCCCTAAGCCTACTAATTTTCCTATAATTTCTGGTTTTCTTAACCGACGATGCCACTTCCTCCCCGAAAATTCTTTTTCTCGTCTCATTATAGAATTTGAGTCTTTCATGAAGACTCTTTCGCTGATGGATCTCCTTCCTCGTAGAGGTGAAATCATTTGCAGTGTCGCGTTTCAAAATTTTAAATTGTCTGGGTGGACTTGACTCTCCAGGAGAGCTAAACTCCTCGGGAGGTGACTCCCGGGTACAACGTCTATTTTCAAGTATCTGGCATTTCGCGCAGAGAAAATGCATATTTTCCTGACTGCAGCCGAAGCAAGTACGGGAAGGGCCCGTCGGTTGTGTCTTTTCAATACTACTAGACTGATCTGTTTTGAATGTTCGAAGCTGTTGGAGAGCGGCTACTTCCGGGCCCTCATTTTCGTAGGCAAAGTCTTGTTGCTGCCTGTGTGCAATATGTTTTTCGGCCCGCCGACACTCTTCTCTTAAATCTGACATGCTCCTAATGTGACACCCAAAGATTAAAGTCGCTACCTTGTCCTTCATGTTTTGGCGAAGAATTTCTACTAAGTCAAGTTCATTTAGTCTATTCGTCATCTGTAATGTCATTGTTCGAATGTCACCGTAGAAGTCGTCGAATGACTCATGGGGCAGTTGTCTCCTATCCATGATTGCCTTTAAAATTTCATGGTCTCTTTGCTTATAGCTAAATTGGTTTACCAACTCTGTTCTGAGATTGTAGTATCTCAGGCCCTCACAATCTCTATTCTCCTGCAGGAACTGCCAATACCATTTTTCTGCTTGGCCTGAAAGTAAGTGGTGGAACTGCGCTAGCAGGTGCCGATTAGAAATACCGCTCTGCCGCTGCAGAGTCTCAACCCTAAATAAGAAGCTCTCTACAGATATTGCGTTGGTGGTGCCATCATATTTCAGTCCCCACTTATGCACAGGCATTGTATAGTTTCCGCCTGACTCTTGTCGGCGGGACGATTCCGAGTCTCGCCCGTCATAGTCACTGTCTAGTAGATAAGGTGTCTGGTGATAGTTTAGTTGTCGTGGTGGGTGAATCGATTGTTTCGTCTTGTTTATTCCTCGGTTAGTTGTGTCCATCGGTTTTCCTTGCCCTGCTACGGAGAGTTCCAGCCTGGAGATTTTGTTGCTGATGGCCTTCATGTTTGCATCGAAGGTCACCAACATGGTCTTCATCGTCTGCGCAAAAGCGGGGAGGATTTCAGTCCGGTTCCCTTCCGTAGCAGGTAAGATTGCTTCTGGCGTCCATTGTCCGTCGTATTCCTCATCATCATTGGTATGTTGCTGTTCGTTTGAATTTAAGTACCCTATCGACTGCCCTGCAATTCCCTGTTTTTGGAACGAGGACCTTTTTGGGACTGCCCCTAAATCTTTATGGCCTTTTTCCATTTTGTGCATTGATATTAGTTGTGATATTTCAAAGGTTATGAAAGAAATGCGTTATAAGATTTCAAATTATGTGCGCTAACTATATGCTATTCGGTTCTTTAAGTTTTAAATTTTCGGTGTTTTCTTTGGGTTGTTGATTGAACTATGAATGTGTTGTGATCGTGTTGGTGTATGGATATCGGTTCTGGGTTTTCCGCAAAACCGTATTGGAGCTGATGGTAAGTAGGTGTATATGTAGTGTGCTAATGTTTGTCCTACGTATCGTTTGGTTGTGACTGATGTTTCGAATTTATGACGAGTGTTTGAGCATAAGCCTTCTTCCCTGCCACTACTTGCTATCTGGCAAGACCAAACACAAGGATAGCAGAGTTTCCAGCCTATACTAAAACACGATCAAGGCATCCAGGCTTCTGCCCACGCCTCACATAGGATCGGAATAGAATCCTTGATCCTATGGATAGCAGTTAGCATTAGCCTAGTTACCTTGACCTAGTTCTTGGTTCTATTACAGATCTCCGACTACCTCACATATCCCTGTAGCCACACGCTTGGGGATTGGAAAGCAGTCAGCTATCTATCATAGAACCAAAAGTTGCTTTTGTTCCTTCTTCAGACTTCAGGCTACCTCACGAAAACTCCTGGCTCTTCACCTAGAGATTGGAAAGCCGCCCTCGGTCTGCTTCAAGACCAAAAGACCTAACAGTCTTTGAACAAAAGATTGGAGAGAAAAGTAAAAAAATTAAAAGATAAACAAAATCGCGAAGGCTATTGCAAGTCCAAGGCGACGACCTTCGAAAAGAGAAAATCGTCCCCTTGGAGTCGCAAACGGCCTAGCCGGTAAAAAAAAACGTTGGGCGCCATTGTTGTGAGCCAGGGTCGAGCCACAGGGGCAGCTTTGGCACAGGTGAGGAGGGCGCGGCATGCTCGCGGTCGCTCGGCTAAAGCTCGTCGGACGGGGTAGTTCTTGCCCCCTCACCTTATGCCACCTGCTCAACAAACATTTATCTCATGCCATTTTATAAAAGAAAGAGAAAAAAAAAAAGAGAAAGCTACTCTACTTTGACCTCGGACAGACAAAAAGGACCATAAAAATGAAAAAAGACAAGAAAAGGAAAATGCTCAAGGACTTTTGCCAATACCTTGGAGAAAGTACGGGAGAGACACCGCGAAACTAACCTAACTAGCCTAAACTATGACTAAACTAAACTAAAAGAAAAAGCTATACCCTAAACTACACCTACTATAACTTAAAACTAACCTATCTACACTTATCCTAACCGCAACTTGCCCTCCCATGGTCTCTCCAAGGTAGAGGTTCGCCACAAACTCAAAACACGCCTGATGTTAATGGCGAGGGATGGCCAACCCACCCTTCATGTCCTTAGACACATCCAATGGCTATCTCTCTGGCCGATACTATGAGAGATAGCCCCTTGAAGAACCCTCCAGTCACAACTCTAGCGAAAGTAAGTACGTCACATGTGGTCGTCAGTCAGTATTAGTCCCGTACCGTCATTGTCCAGCTACAAAAGGACGGCCCTTCCCAAATATCCACCAACGCGAAATAAAAAAGATCACACGCTCATCTTTGCATTAGAAAAACGCCCGAAATTTTAGTTCGAAGAACACGTTATTTACTTTAATTTAAAATATAAGCAAAACAAAACTCAATTCAGTAAAAAAACTAAAGTTAAAGAACTTTGCATCTTAAGGATACAAGCAAAACCAAAATCTCACTGCTCTTAATACTATAAAAAAACTACATACTACTAAAATTCAAAGATATACAAAAAAAACTAAAATTTACTCACGGTTTTATACGTCCCCCGTTGTTCTGGCGCCAGCACAAGAAGTTTCGTTGGATTTGTTTCAATTTGATGGTTTAAAACTACCCTTTTTTTTTTTAAACGCGCACAAAACTAATACTAAAAGCAGATCCCTAACCTTAGGTACTTAAAATTACAAGAAAATCAAAAAAAAATCTAAATCTACGTTAAAATTAATCAAAAGGTATTATTGGCACTTCACAAAGAAATTAAAATCCAGAATGGTGGCTGGTCTCTTAAAAATCCTCGTTCCGAAAACTGCTTCTATGAGAGGTACAATAGCTATGGGGTGCTATGGTGGCGGAGCACCCCCGTGTCGCTTACAATCTGCCCTTTACTTGGGATGCTTACTTGGGCCTGCAAAGCGACCTTTGTTCGCCACTGTGGGCTTGGATCCGATCAGCGGTTTATATTGGGCCGTTGGCTGGCGGTATATATATTTGCGAACCGCTAACAGCTCAACGGGAAATGCCACTTCGACGGTCCCACAGAAACTTTGGACGAACAAATTTGCGCTACACTTTTGCAGAAGCCTAAGTCGCCTAACGTATAGTCAAATGCCTCTGCAAATATGGGAGAAACTGTTAGCACCACCAACATCAAAATCTGTAGTTTACATACCTCTGCAACTCAGATCTATTATTTTATTCTCCTTAGAGATTCACCTCAATTGCCCTTGGTTCCTTTTTTTTTTTCCACCTGAATTATCTACATAATAAATATATACACTATATTTGCTGGATGAAATGCATTTAGGATGCAAAGCAAATTCAACTCACCCAGCAAAATATTTCTAGGAGTTTGTGTGGTTTTTTATTTTTTCTCGTCACTGTGCGAGAAATATTCGCAAAACTGTTGCTAATAGGGCAACGACCGCTCGGTATCAGAAAAATCTTAATTGTGAGGGCTCGTCGGCAAACCAATTATGCCATCTCGGTGCATTCATACCCATCTCTTTACTCGTGGCGGTTACCCGCTCGCTCCGTCTCACATTTCTTCTTCTTTTCTTTAAATTTCTTTTGTCTGCCTAATCTTTCCCTGTTACTTTCTCCTTTTACTACTTCCATTTCTATCACTCTAAGTTGTTTTTCTTTCTATTGGAATGAGAGCGAGGGGTCGGTCTCTTGAGTATTATTTTTCCAACCTATTTTCCAGCGAGTTCGTAAAATAATTGTTTTTACTATATATGTATATTATACAAACACAACAATACCGATTACCGAACGTCGAGAAACGAACGAGAAACAACAAAAAAAATTAATAAACTATGTTCTCACGATCACCCACTACATGGAACACAGTGGAATCGAGACGACGAACATACTTAACGAAGGGGAAACACAAAAAGTCAAAACCAAATTGAAACTTGCAGCAGCACGACTCAAAACAGGTAATAAATATTTTATTTCCTCATTTGTACATTATTAATTAGGAATTATTTTAGAGATTCTTGGGATAACTCCATTGTTCAGGTAAGTGCAATCGTTTGCTTTGGGCTTGTCCGCTGAAACGCGCATTGAATGTGCGTTTAAGCGGCCAATCTCCAATGGGAACATTTGTTTACATATTGTCTTTAACCAAACATTTTCCTTTTTAGGTAGGTACTATACTGGTTCGGTACGTGCAATGGAATTAGTCAAACAATATCTTTTGGATTTATCAATCTGAAAACCTATTACTGCTACTTATGGCCCCGTAACACTATTCACCAACCGCTATTAGTGCATATTTACGAGCGCTCGTAAGACTTGTTACGAGCGGTTCGTTGTTCGAATTCGAACATGAAGTCAGAGCGCGCGCTGTCATATTTGACTTAACAAATATGAAAGCATTTTGAAATTTGAGTTTTACTATTTTCTTTTTTATAAATTCTAGTTTTATCTTAAGTTTATTAATTTTGTATTATCAATAATGATTTTACAAATTTGGAAGGCAACATTTTAAGCCATATTTGTTTGTTTCGCAAAATAATTTTTTCGTAGTAGACAGGTTGGACAGTGTTCTAATATCATGGGATTTTTTTTCATTATAATAAAATTTCAGGCAAAAAAAATTGTCTTCTTGAGACAGACGCTACTGCAAAAGTCATCGAATGTAATATTATGTACATACATTGGACAATTATGCGTGAACTCTGAATGTTATTTATTTAATGAATTATAACTCGATATTCTGAAGATGTTACTAAATTGATAAATATTTGATTAATACAAAACGTTATGTTGAATAAAAAAACAATTGTCTTTTCTCAGAAACAAATAATAAAAGAGTAAACATATGGGATTTATTTATAGAGGTTCTGGGAACAAAGGTAAAAATCGTAACTGCTTGAGGGAAAAACTATCCAATGGATATAGGAACACTGCACGGTGTCGATGACAGTTGTCGCGAAAAAGAGCGAGTTCGAAAATGAGAGGAATTTCGAACATTCGAATTAGTACAGACACAACTCTAATAGTGCTTGGTGAATACCACCCAAAATGCTTAAGTTAGGGATACGAGCTTCGTAAGTTAATAATCGATTTACGAGTGGTCTGGTCGGTGAATACCATCCAATGGATTTTGTCAAAGAACTTCCGGTTTTGGTGCTTTTGAGAACAAATTATTATGTAGGGTGTTGCCATACGATTTTTAATTTGCTTTAATTTATGTATTTGTATTTCTTAAGGATTCAATGCAGTCCTAAAGGTTGCAAAATAAAAAAAGTTTTTCTATTTTGTCTTTTAGAAAAAAGGTTTATTCGTGAGGTGTTTTAATGCATTCAATTCATTAAATTCCAACAAGTGATCGTTAGTGCGTTTTAGTGATATTGTTTTAAATTAATAGCGATTACTAGTGCAACCGGATTCATGCCCGAGAAGGTTTTTTTGAAGGGCGTATTAAAAATGTTAATATACATTATGTACATAAATATGTGTTTTATACAAAACTAAGTACATATTTTGATTCCTATTCGTTAGGGCATATTATGGTATAAATGCATATTTCACTTTGTAGAGCATATTTTTGGCATATTTCAGCATTTTTGTTATATACTTGCATATTTGCCTATTTTGCATCAAATAGTTTTTCAGATTGAAATATCAAAATGACGGTAAGTATACCTATACTGCTTCATGTCGCTCTCTGGGTTTTTACCACATCCGGTCACGGTCACTCGTCCCCAGTAATGATAACGCCTTGAAAGGATTTTATGATCCTTTTTTTACTAGTGTTTCCGCGAAGATCTGCACTGCCGGGTAATATTTTTTTTAAGCAAATATGTAATCTAGGTATAGGTATATACAAAATCGCTTGTACCTATTAATGTTTCTATGTATGCTATGAGAGGTTACGTAATTTTGTATTCTAATTGCCTGTTTTTGTTAGAAAAGAAGCTAAAAAGCGATTAGACGGGGATACTCTTAAAAAACGCTCCTATTATCTTACCGCTTGGTGCTGAGGAAAAATTGAATGCTATTTATTTCGTTGCAATTTATTTTGTTCAGCAATATTTTTGTTTTAATTTGGTAGTTGGAAACCCTAATGGTATTGCTCTCTGATTTATGGCGATTATCATACAAACTTTGGGAACCCTGTGAGAGCTTTAAAGAGGGACCAATTTATGTAAGTCATTGCAACCAGGCTGCGAGACAAACATCCTATCTTCTCTGTACTGACAATTTTTGTTGGACAGAGTATAGGTGCTTCTATAACGGCAGCGAAGCCGCGGATAAATGCTAGTACATCCATACTACTATATATATAATGGAACGTCCGTCTGTTCGTCCTTAAATAACTCGAGAACCATTCGTCCGATTTTCATGATTATTTTTCTGATTTTTAGATGTATGGCCAAATTAGGCCGTATGGTGGGTGAGAATTGTTGAGGAGTAAAGGGGTCGCGGGGAGTAAGGGAGTAAAAAGGGAAGATAAAAACAACACAAACTCTATTTTTCGACATAATACGTTAAGTACATAATATATTTGATCAATATTACAAAAAAAAAAACTTTACAATAATCCTTGTGATATATCACCACATTATTAGATACAACTTTTACAAAATGTATTACTTTTTCAATAATCTTTATTTTATAATTTTTTAGAACATAATACTTTATAACGCCACTTTTAAGTTTAAATAACATTATGAAATTTATATGACGTACATTATATACACTGAATCTGTAACAATACACTCTCTGTTGTAACTTCAAACATAAATTACAAAGAAATACTTATGCATGTTTGTATAATTATTATGTAAGTATGCGTTTTTTCTTAATAAGTTATAGTTACTGATACTATCTAAATGTAAAACAATTGTTTCTTTTTAAGTACCATCAATTTACACAAACAAAAATAAATTGCAACCGATTGCTGTTTTTCCAGAATGTCTTTGATTATATCTTATAAATAAATATTGAAGAAGTTCTATCCTCTATTCGTAACGATGTAAAACGATCGTCGTATGTGTACTGTTACTAAAAAAAATTATATTTTTATTTTCTTAATAGCGTTTCGTTTCGAAGTGAAATAAAATTAAGTATTTTTTTTTCTTTTTGCATACCTTCACACCTAATAAATCACAGTTTGTTATTTTAAGTGTCTTTTTTTTTAATAGAGAATTACGTGTATTTATTGTATTTTTAAATTTAATATAAATTACAAATGAAAGCGGGACGATAGACTAATTATTATTTTTGGACCTAAATTACATTTGAATGATTATATAATTTGGAAATAAAATGAAAAATGAACCTAAAACTATTACACTTTTTTTTATTAAACAATACTGAAATAATGCGCAGGTATTTTTAAATACCTGCCTAGGGAAAGTATGTACCTATATAAACAAAATTATATATATTTAAGGAATGATATTGTTTCAATAATACAAAAAAATATATACTGATAAATATTTATAGGCGGGAGATATATTTAAATGTTTCCCCATATAAATTCTTACAACAAAATGTGGTTAGCAGTCTCCAAATGTTAGTTTTAATTATTCTTTGATTTGTTCAACACACTTCTCGAGCAGTGGTGGCAATCGGTTAAAAAGCCGAAGCCCCTCAACGCCTATAGTCACACTTTTGAAGCATGCGGCTGTGCACCCTGATGATGAGACGAAGTGGATAGTTTATGCACTTGCTGGTACGTTGGTTGCTGACCAGCGGCTGATGCAGAATTGTGGAGATGTGTTTGGTCACGAATGGTTACTTGGGTGACGAAGGGGCCTCTGCTGCGACCACTACTGTTTAGAGTTGCGGGGCTGAAGCCATTTAGTGTTGCAGATTTCCAATGACGATGCTGTTGTTCAGCTATAGATGGTACATTGTTAGGGGGATGCTGCTGCTTTTGGTTATTACTCGTATTATGGCTTCGAGAAACATTGTGCTGTACGGTTTCGTATTCGTAGTAACTGGACGCGGGGCGCGAACCAGGTGCCCCAATATGGGATTGGTGGACGTTTACTTCGGGACTTCGAGCACTTCGTTGGGAGTGGTAGTGCTGATGACGACGACTGAAATAAATTGAAAGTTGTCTTTAGAAACAGAAACTTATGGGAAGTAATAAGGACTGAAGTGGATAGACAGAGTGAAGAAAGCAATCAAAAGCAGTAGAAACAAGCTAACAAGCAGTTTATAAGAAGGAGTTGGTGATTATAGTTTCAAGTACGCAGCAGCTATCTTACCTAACATATTTTTTAACTGAATATCTACTAGGTATAGAAAATGTCATAGTCTTTTGAAGACTGCGTGTATCTATCTACACGATAAGAAAAAAAAGCTAGGCCCTAATTTTTCAGATTTTCGTCGAAATGATTGATTTAATATCAACTCAGTGCTTAAGCTACAAGTTCAAAAGCAACATAGAGTTCAGCCTCCACAAACTTAAAAAAAGGCAGAAAATGAAAAAAAAGCATTCAAAAAATAGAGTATTTCCATCGTGAAAGTTCGAAAGCGATATTGTCTAGTCGATCACCGTCATATCGAACTCTCGCGGTAAAGAGTATGCTTTATATTTAGGGATAGCTCAGGTTGATTTTAAGCTCTGTGGAAACAAGCAGATACGCTTTCTTTTATATAAATTTACTCGCGCTCAAGGGATTAGGAATATGTACCTATTTTAATAAAGCGATACATTGTGCGAGCAAAATATTGCAAAAGAATTGCAACTATGGGTGTTGGGACAATTTGTCATGGGAATTCTGTGCTAGAAAGAGATAGAACATGTAGAGGTGGCCATCGGGTGTGTAATTACATTGTGAGTTGGCACGTGTCGCCTATTTTAGTGTTGCAGATCACCTCTTACATTAATATTTTGGACCAACATGGGTGTTTTTTTTATGCATAAGGTTTAAGTAAATACTCAGAAATATGTTTAAATACATATCCCCAGACATAATATGGTACTTTGTCTACCTCGACTTCGCTATAAACTCTGATAATGACACCACAGCAGAAATCAAACGAAGAGTTACACTTGCCAACCGCTGTTTCTTTGGCCTAAGAAGGCAACTGACTATAGTATGTATTGCCTGGTCAAGAAACACTCTATATAAGACCCTCATCATCCCAGTTCTACTTTACAAAGGCGGATGAAGATCTCCTTGGTCGGAAAAGTGCACATCAGTCGTCTAAGATGGCTGGGACATGTAGAATGAATGGACACCAACGCTCCAGTCCGTAAAGTCTTCCATTCCAACCCGGAGGGACAACACAGTAGAAGAAGACCTCGCCTTAGGTGGCGCGCGCAAGTGGAAGGGGACCTCAACCAACTTGTAGTGCGCAACTGGGGGCAGTCAGTTAGCTAAAGATCGCGCTAACTGGGGAGACGTGCTGGTTGAGCCTCAAATCATTCATTTTCATCGAGTGGGTACATGAACGCTGAACTAGTGAAATATTTCTTAATTTGTGGGTTGCAAAATGTTCGCTTGGCTCGTACCGAGTGTCAGTGTCCATATAAATTTCGGTATAATGATTCAAATAATTAACAGACCAAACAAACTACTGATGGACTAATCCGCGAGGTTTAACACCCGGAAAAATATAAATTACACCGGCTTCTTCCACTAACCTTCTCTGAATAGGCCGAGGGTCATACATGGACCACTCACTAGTTTTTTTTAGTTAAAATTATACAAATAGACGAAAGATCGAGTTGGTTGGTGAGGGGACTTACGAATCCGATGGGCCTTTTGTGCTGTTCGGGTTTATAATTGGCGCAACAGGTCCGTAAAGACAACAAAGGGGAATCTATAATTTTATGCCGAACACGAACAGATAAAGTGAGATCTTTCTCAGTACAGTTATAATCTCGGATGATTGTAAGACATTTGATTTGTGTTTTTCGGATCCCTCGTTTAGTAGTCCAGTACACTAACCACTGAGCCACTGCACCTACAGGGGGTGCGGAGGGGTGGGTGTTATAATTACGGATAGACACGAGATTTTTGTATTTGTTTTTTGACGAACTCCACTCTCCACAATGGGTACCTATTGTAGTTATTATTTGGCTACTCTGTGTCTAAAAAGAGGAAGTAGATGACTGCTAGATAGCTATAACGACACATTAAACTCTGTACACAAAGTCCATCAATCAAATAACCAACCTTAGCACTTATAGCCAGAGCCAGATGTATATATTTTTTTGAGAGAGACAGATTCAGCACACATGAACGTTACTCAATTGAACAAGTGCATGTTCGGATACTTTTGTAAAGTGTGACAGCTAGATGACAAGCTTTTAAGTTTTTGTTTTCCTAATTTCTGTCCATAGGCCTTGGCGATCTGTACATTATACGTTTATATTAGGTTTTAGAGCTTGCAAACAAATTGACGCTTAGACCCACCTGAATATCTCCTTATATTTCATTTTGAAAAACATGAAACACACTGATGGATTTGATGCAAGGAAAGGAATTATTATTATCTCACTCTTTGTGCATGTTATGTCAAATATGTTGTTATCGGTTTATGCTTATAAAAAACCTAAAAATTGTGAGTTTGCACTGCCCCTAAGAACGTTATAAAAATGCTTAGTTTTGCTAAATTAAAAAAAAAATTGTATTACGAAAAAAACCAAGCGCAAAGAAAAACAATCACATGAAAGTAAGTTATGCTGCATAGGTAAAAAATGGGATTTTTAGACTTTAAATTAGATCATATATATTATAACAGCTAAAACATGCCAGAAAATTATTATTTTTTTAAATTTTGGTTCAATTATTTTACAAATCAAATAGATTGTAAAGAAAATTTAACTATCTACACGAAAGCAAAATGCAAAGTAAGAACAACAAAATCAGGAAGCTAGCAACACGTTATTTTTCTATATTCTTGGTGTGGCATGTTATGGAATATTACCTCTCGGCTTCGACCTTATTTCGCTGTCGGATAACTTGTTGCCGCATGCATTCTAACGTCGATTCGGACAAAACATCCGTATTTGGTTCATCACTATGTTCATTGAGAAATAATTTGCATTAAAGGAAAGGAATAAACAAAAAACAAGTGCACATGAAATAATATATTAAACAAAAAATAATAATAATGTTGTGTCAATAGAATTGGAAAAATGGAGAGAAGATACGTTATTTTAAATAATATTGGTAATAATTTCGCCATTTAAAGCACATTTTTATTAAAAAAAAATCTATATAAATCTGTGCATTGTAACGCAAACGAAGACAAATCCATGTCCTTACGACACCACATGGATGTAGCGTGGCAGTTCATTTCATGCATTGAATTTCTGAAACACTTTACTGTGAGTTTGACTTTAAGTTATGGGAAGCTCGGCATGAAATCGTCTTGGAGTCTATTTTACTGCTGCTGAAATATACGTTGAGTATGTATATGTACCTAATATAACGACCTGCACTGAACAATTAGTCAAAGTCAAAAACAACTATGTAAAATATGTTTCCGTAATTACTTAAGATACTGGGTGACAAGAAACAATGATGTGTGTGTTCCTCACGGAAACAAACTGTTTTTTCGCTCAACAATTTTAAACAC
Source organism: Cheilosia scutellata (assembly GCA_955612985.1). Classification (NCBI taxonomy): domain Eukaryota; kingdom Metazoa; phylum Arthropoda; class Insecta; order Diptera; family Syrphidae; genus Cheilosia; species Cheilosia scutellata. The sequence goes on along the minus strand of OY015313.1, from coordinate 47,262,575 downwards.
TTTTTAGTTACCAAGACCGGAACGCGTAATCATCTGTCCATTTGACAGATTGACGAAATTTACGAAGAGAAACTTATTGGGTACAAATTCGTGGAGGGAAAACATTTCGTCTCCTATGTTGGTTTGTGTTTTTGTCGAAATTTTGAGTATGGGAGCAGGATTAAGTAAAAAGTTACATTTGTAGGTGGACGTGGAACAGACATATTAAATGACAGACAATAATATTTTCCTATTCTCAGTTTGAACTAATTTTGCGCTGCACTAAGTGAGTCGAGTGTTCACATTTCTTACATATTTTTAGAGCTTCGCGGAGAAAATTACTCGAATGATTCTAATGAATTCCGAATAAGCGACGCGACTATGATTGGGAATATTTAAAGACGTTTTTTAACTGATAACCGTACAGGTACACCATTGATATAGTGAATGATTAAGGCTACACACGCGAACACTGTTATTGACCATGGTGTAGTAATTACACAGTGCTTACAATTTGGGATCTTAAAATCAAGTTTTTTTGGTTAGTTCCTTGAACGTGATGACTGTTGATTAATATAGCACTTTGGAGAAGGCTATAGTCCTCTCGTCTACATATACCTACTACAGAACGTCGTATGCAAGAAAGGCGATCAAAAATTTAAATTCTTTGCTGACGAAATATTGTTAAAATTGAATACGGGAAAGTTCCCCTCGGAATGGCGAATAACCTCTGACAATTTCTGTAGGAAAATACCCTAATTCATTCAGTGAAAGACGATTCTTGTCATTCAATGCTGTGTCTGTGGTTTGGCGCCAGTTATCTTAGACTTAGATGGTATGATTCGATTTGCAAGTCATTTTTAACCTCCATAAACCGATTCACAACAATAACCAATTAGATTTTGCTAACAATGTGCTTTAAATGGTTCGTTAATATGAATACCGATATTTTCCAACTTACCTCATTTGATGCTGTTGCAGATCTTCATAATTCGCATAGTGTTGATATCGATGATTAAATATATCATTATGATGAATTGCAGTGGCGGATGATGAATTTGAAGATGTGCTACTCTGTGCACTGCTCGCCACGGGAGGCGGTGGTGGCGGTTGATAAATGGGCGGGGCAATTTTTCCTCGATCAATGCTTAAAGCAGCCGTTGGCACTGATCCATTTGGTGGTGGAAGTTGTGGTGGTAAATGACTACTCATCGTGTAATCGGTTTGGGATTCTATTGGAACAACACCGTCTTTACGATTTTTTCCAAAACGGAACATATGACCAATGCCACGTAGAATACTGGGTTTCTTTGCACGACCCTTGCTCTTGCCATCGTTCAGAGAGCTCTGAAATGGGCCATTACGGTTTGGGAAGCCACCTTCAGAATCGGCCTCCTCAAGCAACCAGTGCTTGCGGGGTTCTGAAAAAAAAAAAAAAAAAAAAAAATACAGAATAAGGCATACATACAGAAGGCAATTCTATTGCGTTACTTACTATTTGCATCGTGCTCTCCAACAACTGCGGCTCTTAAGCTATCCTCTCGACAACGACCACGTGGTGCTCGTAGAGCATTTGGACCTCTCGGCTCGTCAGACATTTGGATTTCCTGTACCATGGTTTGAAGAGATTCTAGACTTGAAGATTTCTTAAGCCCTAACGAGGGTCCAAGTTCGCCCAGTTGATCGAGTGCCTCTGAACGTAGATCATTGGAGTGAGAGTTTTTACCACTTGACATCTGATGATTGGCATTCGCTATTCTTGTCGACAGCGATTCAACTGATCCACCAAAAACTGCAGATTTAGTTAGTTGTAATCGACGTTCACGTTCGCGATCTTCTCGCAATTTCTTATTTCTCTGATAAGTGCCGGTTTCACGAGCGTCTAAAGCTGCATGATGTTTCTCCGAAATTGAACGTCGGCCGACGGCATCGCGACTAAAATGTTCTGCACCAGAATTGTTTGTTTCCAGACTTAATTGAGAAGAGTACGTCGCATCGAAATTTACTCCATTCGATGTGGCACTTTGTTGTGTGCTCACCGAGTCATTGAGTCGATGAGGGAGGGTTCTATAGAAAAAAAAAAAACAAATACATTTCTATTAGTGTCAGAGTTTGACATAAAGAAGTACTTTGACTACGTTCTTAGTACCTACGCTTAAGCGAATGGGTGTGATTTTAATTGAAATAAATGGTGCGAAGGCCAGAAAAATAGACCATGTATAGTGGGACAACAACCAGACGAATTTGTTGGCTATAGAATTTGGTTTGTATGGCCTGACCATTTTTCACAATGGAAGTCCATGAAAGCAACTTTATTGTTGCCAAATGGCAAGTAGTGAAGTGCAATTTTGACGAACTCAGTGATGCGGTAAGCAACGAAAACTAGGTTTTAAATGTTTCACGTAGCCTGTGTGCAATCAAAATTTGGGACAAAGCTGCATAACAAATTCCCCAAGATCTTTGATACTAAATATTTTGAAGGATTTACATGTTAGCTCTACTCTTAAGTTGGGACAAGTTTATCGCTTTGCTTCTTGTTTGATGTGACTTAATCGAAACATCTCAAGCTCTTAAACAAACAAATCATCTGCTGCTAATTTGCATTCTTATTTAATTTATTACTACACATGATAAAGTCTTGATAAGCTCCATTACTCACTCTGGTTGATAAGGCAATTATTAATTTTACTTACGGTGACATTGGTTCTGGATCATCCTCAATTAACACTGAATTGTTTACGTGACCCATATGAACATGTGTTGGTTGCAGCGCCGGCGACCATGTTTCGTTTGTGGCCATATAATAGCTATCGTTACGTAGTCCATGTGCAGAGGCTGGATTGGATGAAAGCGGTGGTGGTGGGCGTCGATTCGGGTTTGAATTCGATGAGCAAACTCCTCCGGTTAAACGATCTAATACAGGATTGCTCCATCTGTACAGAAATAAAATAAGAACGAGTAAGACAAAGGTCGGAAAGAAGATTTCCAATTTGAGTATCAGTGTTCACTCACCGATTCATATCTCGATTATCCTTTTTATCTGGACTAAGGTATATGACAGTGGCTCCAGAATTCTCACTAGTATTCGAACTGTCATTTGTGTTTTCGAGAATATCGCCCGAGCTCTGTGATCTGGTGATTTTTCTCGCCACCGAGAGTGTTATAACACCGGGATGCTTGCCGGGTGTATTGACCATGGCACGGCGTAGAGTTTCCATTGCTTCGGCATTACTTTGACCAAGCAGGGATACACCATTCACACTTAAAAGCTGATCGTTCATACGCAAGCGACCATCACGCGATGCAGCACCACCATGGATGACGTTTTTCACGAAAATTCCCAGATCACCATCGTGCTTCATTGACCCATTATTGCCACTGGATGAATTCGAGGAACTGGTCTTCCCCTTGACACTGACACCGAGGCCAGCTTTCTCTGTGTCGTGCACTGGGATATGAAGCGTTAAAACTTCACGACTGCGCCATGCAATTCCTGCTTGAAGGCTGTCCTATAAATTGAAACAAAAATATTATATAGACCTGAATACGGTGGAGAACTTATGGAACTTACACTTGAAGCTGCCGATTCACTTCCACCATCGATGAAATGTTGAGATTCATTGAGGTGTGACTGCTGTTGCAGTTGGTGTTGGTCGAATAGCGATCTGGAGCTACTTGACTTCTTCACATCGTTAGATGGCAGCACTGGAGCCGGAGGTTTTGGTGGTGTACTGGTAGCTAGTTCTTGTTCCTCCGAAAAGTTCTAAAAAATTTTAATTAATATAAATTAAATAAAAATACTAACAGACTTACAATTTCTCTTTCATCAACCTCCACCAGCTCTTGTTGCCGGGAGACCACAATCCTAACTGTAGCACCTGGCTGTGTTGATCTCAAAATCGACACAACATCAGATTGTGTTTTGCCGGTCATTGGAATGCCATCCACTTCGAGCAATCGGTCACCAGGCTTCAGCCGTCCATCCTCTATGGCTGCTCCACGGGGCAGAATATTCTTTATGTAAATTGGGCAGTGCCCGCCTGCAGGATTGTCGCGTGTAGTCACACTAAAGCCGAGTCCATGAGGTCCCTTCTTGAGGACGATTTCAATCTTTCGTCCCAACTTCCGTGTGTTTGCCACTTGTAATGAAGTCCCTGCCGGCGCAGTTTGTGGTTTTCTTGTCGGTGAAACTGTTGCAACTTTGGTGCCAGCCGAAGAAGCTTTTTCCTCCGCCTCAATCATCTCGGCCACTTTTGAGTCACGCCTGCTGGGTTTGCCTAACTTATCACCACGAATTACACGCACACGCAACTCGGATGATTCCAAAGACCGTCGAAGGTGATCCTGGACCTTTCCTTCGCTCAGACCCACCAGCTTGGTTCCATTAATTTCGAGAATGCGATCACCTCGCCTTAAACGGCCACGTTCCGCTCTGCTACCCAGCTCAACATGCTGCACTATAAGCCCACCATTCTCACTGTCTGGTATTGCTGTCAGTCCCAACGGCCCCCCATACTCGTTGATAATGAGAAGCATCTCTCCGTCCTTCTCTCGGATTGATTCGTATGCCTGTCCCAGCGGCTCCTTGCGCTTACCAGTTTCTCTGGGTAACGACTTCGTCGAATAAGCTTGCGTTTGAAGTTTTTCAGCCGCTTCCATCCATTTGTAGCCATTACCATCGCCCAAAAATTGCATTGACAAACGCCCAGATCGAGCAAATGTCTGTTGTGGCTGCGCTGAGTGATGTGTCACATCATCTTCCTCTTCCCACTGCGGCGACAAGTAGACAACCTTGTCCATGATTCTCTCCGGTGAATCACCTCTACATGCTGGAGCTGCCGCCGACCAACGCTTATTCGCCTCTGATTGGTTTTTCAGCGACGCCAACAGATTCGGATCGCTACTCCGGCGAACCTGCAGACCCAACCCATTCATTGGACATGCTGTTGTGCTGGTTACCTCAATGTGAGGTATCGATGCATTTGGATTGCTGCCTGTTGTAGCGTCTGTGTTAGTTGGATCACGGAATATGTCAGGACTGCCAGTGCCGACGGACGAACTGCCACTGGCACCATCACCTCCACCTTGTGGTACACCAGGATCAGGGCCGGAATCATCGAAACTGGCTAATATCTGTTCTCGATCGTCGGCCACGTCCCGCAAACAGTCATCTGGATCGAGAATACCCGATTGTGTCTGCAAGTGATGGACTGCTACCCATGAGTCTGGTTCCTGAAAGAGACACAAGTATAGGGCGGGTTAGTGTATGTATGAAAGGAAAAACGTGATGTGAATGTTAAGGGTAAAAATTAATTATTTGCTGGCGTTTTTTTTTTTTAATTTCCGTACAATCTATAATAGGAAGAGTACGTGTAATAGATGCTCTACGGTATATAATAATTAATTTGCATTTAATTTTGAGAGAAAAACTCCATTGTTTGGCACTAAAGCGGAAAATAGCCGTTTGCGCATTGCACCTTAAGTTCTGATATTTTAGTATCAACATTTTATTGTAGCTTCCGCTGGTTTCCTTATCGTTTACGGTTGGTTCTATTTATGAAGCTGGAAGACATATCAGTTGGGGAAGACTAGATATGACTTAGCAGTAAAGTTGCGTAGCCGTTAGACAACCAATAGCGAAATTTTCTTTATTTTTGTAAGATACTTTTCGTGGCTATAGAACAAGCTGAAGAAATGAGATTCTTGTTTTAAGACGTTTTCTTAAGTACTACAGCATCGGAAAAACATTCAAATGCATCAAAAAATTGGAAAAAAGTTTGTTTTCAGAAACGTGTAAACACGTTCAAGATTCCAGTTTAGTCTGACAGCTTTCTATCTTAATTTTACTGAGCTTTCATTGGGCTGACCTGGTCAATTGACGTTTATGGATGCATAGCCGACAATTCAAGTCAAGAATTCCTAGACTTACTCCTAAATATATGTCAATATTTGTGTCAACATGTGTCTGGACTTCTGGAGAACCCAGTTTGACATTTCGGTTCGCCCCGGCGGACGTAGAGTAAAATTGAATAGATTCCGCGTTTGAATGTATTTCACAACTTTTGCTGGCAGAATCTATTAATTTTAGACAAAATGTTTTCAAAACAATATTTTCTGAATGTTTCCTAAATGTTGGTTTTGGTGTGGACAAGCCTTAAGAACTTACTGCTAGAATAGAGTTCAAAATAGTTGGTCATCTGGACATGTGCTTGACGCAATAATAGGTATTTGGTATTTGTAATTAAATTGGTACTTTTTCGGATCGAAATTTAATTTTTAATCAAAGAACTCGATAAAGATTTGACTCAATTGTATATACGCCCAGTTAAATAAATACCGACTACAAACAAGTTGAGACCAACAGATTTATAATGTAGTCCACCCTAATCTCAAATTCGAAGAGAAAACTTTCAAATACCAGTAGGCAATGCAGTGTTCCCATTATTGGAAATAAAAGGCAGAATCAGAAATTATTACCGTATTACCCCAAGGTTGCATATAATGTATTTATATATGATCACCAAAACGTCACTGGTTGATGGCAAACTTTTCCGTTGTTGTTGAACTCTAAAACGCGAATGACAAAATCTAGGCCAAACATTGTTTCCATGTTTGTCGTTGTCATCACGATTTCACGAATAGTTTTTTTTCCCCTCTTTGCTTTATAATGTTGCCTTTTTGGTTGAGTGAACCAAAAGCGTTACTTCCACAGAAACACAAGTGACCATCGTTCAATATTGCACAACAGGAAATGCTCTTTTTTGGACTCGTAAAAGTCTCGCCGACAGTATAGAAGAAGACTATAGAGGAGAGAGCACCAATATGTGGCCGGACAATTAAAGGTTATTAGCCTCGAAGGCACAAACGCATCGCATACGGATTATGTTAAGAGCGACGCGCGCTTTGAATCACCAACATTTATTCACTTGTGAAGATTGCATAATTAGTTTTATCGAATGGAATTCAATAACAGTGGCGAGTCTCTGCCGATAGATACAAAAAAAAGTTGCTTGCAACCGGTGGTAGAGTACAAAGATGTGTGCTTGCTTTCATAGGTTAGGTATGCAAGAGTGGTCTAAAGAGAAACAAGTCTTATTTACCATTTTGCCGAACCGTGCCTCTTTGTGGCGTTTAACTTAATGATTATGGTAAGCTAATTAGGAAGTTATTGGGAAGTGAGGTTTGGCAATTATCCGCGTTGAAATTTTTTGGAATATCTAACAGGTTCAGGAACAATATCGATGACTTCAATTAGATGTTTGCAGTTTTAATGTATGGATGAGTGCATCAAAGGGCACGGTAGTGCCCCAGCCAAGTTCTCTAGTAAAGGCAATTACCCCTTTTACAGGAACAAACTCAGGCTGTTTTCGACCCCCCTCTAACTTCGGAACCAGTTAAGCCAATAAGTTCAAACTTGAATGATTTACCAAGCTCATTAAAAAGGTCCACCTCACCAAATTTCATCTCCATAGCATTATTGGTTCTCAACATACAGGACTTCAAAAATCGCAAAAACCGTAACTGACTCACTCACTCACTCACACACTCACTCACTCACTTAGATGATGATCATCAAAATTATGAAGCACTTCCGGCCATCCTAGAATCGTGAAATTTGGCAGAATGCTAGATCCTGTGGTGCATACACTGGGAAAAGTCCAAAACTTGAGATTTTCCATTCAGGAGGTCATTATTTATTTGGGACAGTTCCCATTGCCGTAGAACGTTGAAATTTGGTAGAGCGGCAGGACTTGCATTATACGAAAGGAGAAATATCAAAAATTAAAAATTTTCCATTTAAGGTGCGTGGAATCTACCCATATGAATAGATATTAATCTACCTGCTGATTGAAATTTTAATGAATAGTTTATTAGAAAGAAAACCAAAGTGACGGTAGTGGTAGCCAGTGTCTGTTGGCATATTAAAATATAAAGACGTTCAACGTTGTTTGTGAAATCGAATAAAGAAAAACTTCGCAAAAAGTAGTGAAATCACACCAAAAAAATACAAAATGTAAAAAAAGAGCCAAGTTCTCTTATATAGAACAGCAAAAATTAGGTGCGTAACTAGTCAGCCACGAAAAGTAATGAGATCTAAATGTACGTACGCCAAGTTCTTAGTTTAAGAAGGTTAAATGTTAAACAATTGGTAGGTTAACTTGGCAAGTTTTTCGTTTATAACTTTATTATATCGTACAATATATAAGAGTTTGAAAACTTGACCAGTGGCCTACCAATTGTTTAACATTTAACCTTCTTAACCTTCGAATTACACACTTTTTGTTCTATATAACAGAACTTGGCTCTTCTTTTACATTTATGTTTTTGGGTGATTTTTTTTTCAGCAAAATTTCAATATGCAATTGCAATTAAATATTCTAAAATGATTGCATTATTTTACAACTCTATCTTCAACACTTATCCTATAAATATTGTGTTATAATCTTAAAAATAAAATTGCAGCACTTAATTAAAAATTGTTTACCTTTTCACATAGATACGGCGAAGACGGCCTCCGTGGCAGTGTCAATGAATATGACTTTTGTAAATATTTATGCGATATACCCTCATGCTTTTGTGACACTTTGTATGTGTGTCGCCAACCGAATATGCCGGTCAATTTATTTGCCAATGCCGGACACTTTGGTGGTATGTCAAACATGATGATGTTCGTTCTTTTTTGTTTCTTTTGTTTTTTAATGGATTATATATTTGTTTGCACTTTGGTTTTGTGAATGTTCTGCTTTACTTAAAGTAACACTTAACATAGCTTTGGTATAGAAGTGGACAGTCGGATAATAGTTATTCAAGTCATTTTCTTTTGTTTATTTTTAAATGAAGCTAAGGATTAAATTAAGGTTTATTTTTTTTTTTTAACTTTCTCGTATACGCAAAAAGAGAAAAATATTTTTTTTTGAGTGATTTGGACGAACAAATTAGCTGATGCTTAATATTGCAGATGTTGTTGGGTTGTTTTTATAATCATTTAATGATGCTTATGTGTACCTATATAATAATGTTGCAAAACCAGATGTGAGATGTATGATGTTTGGATAAAGGATTATTGTTGTTATTTCAAAATTTGAAAGAGTCATGTCGATGTACAATTAAAAGCCAGTCATCTTAAGAAATGGTAATTCATTTGAAAACGAGATTTAGACACATTTTTTTTTTTTCAAAACACCTAGGTTGGTATTCATTGACCACTCTTAAGTTAATAACTTCGTAAACCTATTCACCAACCCTTATTAGTGCAGATTTACGAGCACTCGTAAGGCTTACGACCGTTACGAGTGTTCCCAAAATTCCAACCACTCCTAAGTTAAGATTAAGAGCGATTCGTTGTTCGAATTCGAACATGAAGCCAGAGCGCGCGCTGTCATATTTAACTTAAAGAAATATGACAGCATTTTGAAATTTGGGTTTTACTATTATTTTTTTATAAATTCTAGTTTTATCTGTAGTTTATTAATTTTGTATTGTCAATAATGATTTTCCAAATTTGGGAAGCAATATTTTAAGCCATATTTGTTTGTTTCGCAAAATAATTTATTCGTACTGTACCATTGGTAGGGTTGGACAGTGTTCTAATATCATGGGATTTTTTTGAATAACAGGGGCCTGTAACACAAAACTACAAGTCTACAGGTCTACAGTTACTTGTAGGAATATATTAGTTTCACAAGTGTAGATTATTTCTGTAACACAAAAAAAAACTTTACAGTTGTACGAAATAAAAATGTGCCTCGACTTGTAGACTCTTTGTACAAGTGTTCATATAAGCAAGCGAACGCATTAAAATGAATACAAATCTGTTGAAAAAAAAATTGCCGTGCTTGTAAAAACCCCAGAAAATAAAAAAATTCTATTTAGGTATTGCATTTTCCGATGTAAAAAGAAATAATGGAAGGGAGTATCTACCAAAGCCTAAATATTGTTCAGCAAAATTAAGGGTGGGTGTACATGCGAGACGTTTTTTGTTTTTGACAGAATTGTCGAAAAACTGCAGTTGTAAGAATTATACAAAGTCTTATTAGACAAAGTCTTTAACTACTTTGAAGTTATTGTGACGTTTTGCCATCTCGTCGATGTTGAGAGTCTTAATAATAGCATAATATGGACATATTTCGATTTGTCCTCATTAACAGTAAGAATAAAAATTGTACGTTAGTAAGAATGATAAGCTGACTTCCGCATCATTACATCCGCAGCAATATGGATTCTAATTGCGCAACAATGAACACTTTACTCTTTATGTCAAAAAGAAGTAAAGGGTGATTCATTTAAATGCCATAATAAAGTTTCCACCAGCAAAATTTATTTTATGCGTTTTATTTAAAATCGTTATAACTTTAAAAATTGTTTGCTGCATTTTCCGAAGACTTACAAAATTTTAGAACGATGTTCCATCTAAATTGACAATATTGATCCAGTAAAATAATAAAAATCCTAATGAATGGAAAACTAATGTACTTTCTTAAAAAAAATTGTCTCTAAAATTAGTTACTTTTTAACACCATAGGTATTATTCAAGCAGCAATGCATTTCCCTAAATAGGGATCATAAATATAGAAACATTGACGTTTGAAACTCTTTTTCCGGTTAAAAGAACGGATATAATCACTATGAAAAAATTTATTGAAATAATCCATTAGAAATATTTAATATTCATGCCTAACTAAAGACATGTAAGATTTCATATACTAGTCTACAAGTCAGATTTATTTTTTTTTCTACACTTGTAGTTCTGAGTTACGGAAACAGGAAAAACACGAAATTTCCCACTTGTATTATTTGCCCGCTACACTTGTAGAAGTGCCAGTCGACTAGTATTTTCGTGTTACAGAAATGTGATACACTTGTATAAATTCACTTGTAATACAGGTGCTTGTAGTATTGTGTTACAGGCCCCAGGCTTAATATAATTCTATTATAAGAGCTCTATCAGAGAAAATTCTAAGCAATCTTGTTCGATAGAAATTAGGTCAGTGCCCGTATACGATAACACATTTGCATTTGTTAGGCAGAAAGGAGCAAAACCTCTCCGCTCCATAACAACCTGGAAGTGAAGTCTTAGAAATTGGCCACGTTCTATTGACAATTGACCGCTAGACATCTAGTAAAGGGTGTTTTTTTAGACATTTGGTTTTTAAACTGGCAACACTGTTGCTACAGATTGTCAATTTGACAGTTAAAAGTTAATTTGTGGTTAGTACGTTTTGCCATTTTACGATTAATAGATTAACGCCAGAACAACGAGTGCAAACTTATTTTAAAAACCATGGTTCAGTTGGCCAAACTTATCGTGCGCTACGTTCATTTTACGGTCGACATAATCGTCAATTATACGTTTTTGCACCACGTGCATTCTAGTGGATAATACGCATCCTCAAAGACGACAAAAAGTACGAACACAGAAGAAGTTATTGCAGTGTTGAAGAGAATCCGAATGAGTCGATTCGCCATCGTGCACAGCAATTGGAGCAATGATAATATGACATCTAAAGGCGCATTGTATTCCAATATGATATCTGTAACTTTTCATCGATTGTGACGTCATGCGGTGAACAAATACAATGTTTAGTATATTAATGCCTGTATATTTTAGCACTTGCATCGGACACTTGCAGATTCTGTAATGACCAGCAGGCCGAGGACGATATAACACATATACTGTGTGAATGCAATATGTCGCAGTAGAACGAAATTTCTGGGCAGATATACTTCTTCCAACATTTAGAGGAGATAGACCATACCAACTAAAAAGGGTTACTTGGTTTTTGCAGGGAAATTGGTGCTTTTTTTAGGTGTTTTCCCATTGCAGTTCACTGTTAGCCCTGTCAGCCTTGACAAAGAAGTTATTTTTCGACTTTTAAGCATAACTTTGATCAATTTAATAGTAGGATGATTTGATATGGAATCATAACGAGTATTGTCAAAGGCCTTCCTCTATGTAAAAAAAGAACGGAGCTCTTTAAGAAACCATCTTAAACCTTCCCTATACATATTGTCATTCGAGAACAGCAACAATATTCCAAAGAATCTAACCCAATTTGCAATAGTTATGATGCATGCTAACAACATCACATATGCGAAACATACTCATATATCTACGCATATTTTTATCCGACCACCAAACGAATCAGCATGTGTATATTTCAATCTTTAGATACACAGGTGTGCCAACAGGTTCTTTCGTTGTTGCGGCCACTTGCCGTTGATTTTTGCATTTTTCTTTAACAAACTTGTCTCGGCCAGAACAAGATCGTGCAATCCGTTTCTGTCTATCGATTGAAATGTGATGCTGTCTGCTGCCGTTGTGGTTTAGTTTGCCTTTCAATAGGTTGTCCCATTATCTAAGAAATGTTATAAATTAAATTCTTTCCAACACAATTTGTTTATTTATCTTAAAGGTAGCTGAACTAATTGACCTTTGGCATGCTTCTGCGATATACGAGTATTATGGTCTAAAAATCAATCAGAGTATTATCATAATTGTTTTTTTTTTTTTATAGATATCATTTTATCAATGAATTATTAGCTTATAATCGCAGGGGTAACACGCTCAAAAATACCCATGACTATTGGGGGGGATTATATGTATCATCTATTACTATATTTCTATCACGTGAATTAAGAACGAAATTCTATTTTTTTTTCTATTGGGAAAGAAATGCAAAAACGATTACATATTTGCAAATTTTTCAATGATAACATTTTTGTTATTTAATTAATCGAAAGATTTCATGTTATCGTGAATTATACCTAATATCTTTTTCTTCTATTTACAATTTTACATAATAAAGATAAGGAAGTTCGTGAATGTTGTATTAAATTATTTTAATTTCCATTTTGACGTTTCTTCTTTGAAGAAAACGAGAATTTGGCTTATAGATTCTTACTAAAAAATTGTTTATAGGTTGTCAAATTATTATTTCTTTCGAGAGAGAGAGAGAGAGAGAGAGAGAGAGAGAGAGAGAAAGAGAGAGAGAGAAACTAATTTTCAATTCAAAAAATATGCCTCTACCTACCCTACCTACTATTTTACTAATATATTTGACAGAAAACAGTAGAAAAAAACAAAGATTATGATTGCCAGAAATATGTTGAAAAAAATAAAAATGTACCAAGATTAACAATTTCGGGATTTCCCATAGGAACGAGTACAAAAGTAGTGTGTCTTTTTTTAGAATTTGCAACACTTTTTCCAGCAAAAACTAATTTGACAACTGATTTGTGCTCAGTCTGAACCGCGCACAAGTCATTATTGAGAAACCGGTGTGGCGCGGCGTTGCATCTTCAAAAATTTACTGTTTGGTGTGATTTATAGACTGGTGGAATCTTTGGTCCATATTTTAAAAAATTGTTTGTGTTTCCCTTCGAATAACTAGGAATAGTGATTGATTTGATTATGCGTAAAATTAATGTCCCGCTGACGAGTTTTTAATGTCTTGAACACAAATCGCATAGAATAGAACGTCCACTCCTCCCACATAACGGACTTTGCCTACAAGCTGCCTGCGGGCCCAGGATTTTTCATGTATTGGTGCTGTACAAAATCAAAGGAGCGCCATTAACGCACGCATACTTTAATAATTCTAGGCCCATGGTAATATGGTATATCATGGAATAATCATTGCCGCCATTGATTTTGACATTTCACACGTATTCACAGACAGGGGAATTAATTCCGGGGAGAATCGGGTAGGTGCACGGAAATTGGCGGTCTAGTTCTATGTGGTTTGTGGTCTTGAAGCTGTAAAAAGCTTCTTCGAAGGAGTTTTAGACTTCTTTAGGCAATTGACGGGCATTGGCGCGGGATGTGTTCTGCGGATTTTCAAGGTCGAGTATGCAGATATCTGTGGAACTTCTGTTGACTGTATATTGTATAGAGATAGAGAGCAGTGAACTGAACAGTTGATGAAATCAGTAAATATTCTGGCATCACTCATAGAGAGTAATTGAAGGGTACGTTTACTTTATACAGGGTATGAGCTTGACACATGCACCCTATATGTAAAGCTCCAATTTTATAGCCCCATTTGGAGCTCTGCCTTAATGTTACTGGATTTGTAGAGATTTTGATAGCTAGCTGTTAATCCTTTTGTTGCCCTCATTTCCCTCGTTTTCAACAAGCTGGTCGATAATGTTCACATAGTTCCAGACGAATGGACTTAAATTTGTATGATCAAGAGATTTTATATGAACCTCTGAGATTTCGCCCTAAGCATTCTCAGGCACAGAGTTCCTGCCTCAAACCATGCTTGGACCTTCATGCTTCATGTGGGATTTATCTCTATCTTTCGCCCACCAGTGTCAAACACAGACATAATATTTATGCTTAATACATAATATTTATTGATCTTAGGATCTTCATGCGTCCCTCTAGATCTAGATTAACTTGTTTGATGTTTTGGACGAAGTGAAGTTTTATAGCGCAACGCAAGACTACTCTTTCTAATGTTTGAAGTGCTTTTTGAGTTGAGGTTTGATTTGCCTTTTCCCACCACACTAGGTGTTTTTTTTTTCGATGAATTCCTCAGAAGAGGAAAACAAAATACCTAACACTTTGACAACCTTAATTCCGAATCAAATTAAAATTGTGATTACTTTGACACTTGAGCGTTAATTTCGAATTTCCTTTCCCAATTATTGCCTATTATGTACATATATCTTTCCTTGACTGGAATAATCACCAGTGACAGTGGGTCATAGAAGACATTTAAGACAATGGCTTTGGTCATGTTACAATCTTATTATTTGTAGCATAATAGAGAAATGATAAAAACATATTCACCCACAATTTGTAGCTTTCCTGTGTGTCTTTTCCTATTCGATTTCATAAAACCCGATTTCAATAATGTTATGCAGAATTATGGTCAACATCTATTTGAATTGCTTATTAAAATAGATTACGGGAAAAACATATTTCCTAGTGGACTTTAATCGTTTTTTTTTTACATGTATACCATATAATAACACAATCACCATATAATCACGACAAATTATCAAATATCTCTTCCTTGCGGCACGTTGCATATTATACCTTACCTATGCAATCCATCATTACTAGAAGTGCTATAGCAAAAGCCTGTTGATCCAGTAAAGTGGCACACGCGATTTTGAATCGAGAGTCTATAATAGCATCTGAGTATTAGATCTCAACAGGTCAAGTGAGTTTTGATTTAGCTCAAGTTGTATTTAATTTTCAATTCTAGCTAAACTTATGAAGAGGACAAGTAAAACCAAGTTTTAGATATATAAGCTATTCGAGACCTTTCGTTATGAACTAGTACAACTTTTAACATTGTAAAGTGCATGCAAAAAAATATATAGATAAGTATATACATTACGTTACAAGGCAATCAGCTGTTTTTATAATACCTATGTGGGTTCTGTTTAGTGAGGTTGAATGATCCTCAACAAACAGTCACATGATATTAAAAAAAAAAAACTATAAACTGACATTGGCATTGGTAAAAAAGATGTATCCAAGGAAAATAACGCGCGTTAAAAATCGAATTCACTAAAGGGCCGGTTTGTTCACAGCTGGTTAAATCTGCGGTTAAGTTAACATAGATAAAATTGTTAAAATAGTTTTTTGTGTACTTTATTGACTAATGTATTTTTTTTTTAATTTAACTGTCACAGCCGCAACAATGCAATCATCTGTCATTTAAGATGACAAAAAACAACACACTCTATTTTGCGTTTATTTTTGTGTTGTTAATTGCTATGTCAAAACTGGAACAAACAAAATACCAGAATATCCTTGGTTAAATGCCGTTAACCGACCAAAATCGTATGTACTTATGTCGTAATTTCTATGACGATAGTCGTCCAACCGATAGCAGTGAACAAGATCGTCATCAATTTGCTTCACGTAACTCTACCACCATTGTCGTATGTCAAGCTATTTTGTTCACAAAATTTAAGTAAATTATCTTTGGTTATCATTTTGATTAATTACAAACGTCGAAAAAAGTATGTTGCAAATATTAAACTTGTTAAAAGTAACACAAAGCGCAATGATATGATACGCTAATTGCAGTTACTCACAAACATGATTATTTATTAGATACAAGATTAATGATTTATAATATTGTATGCGTTATTTTTAGGTCACAATAGAACATTTTATATGGAAAAAATCATTACTGTGGGTTCGGTAAACTTAACCTGGGCACTAAAAAATGATCAGGTATTATACTGTAGGTATACTGCGCAAAAGGTGAAAGATCCCAACATCTTTTGATAGAAATCAAATCCGAGTGCTCTTCGGGGTAATAACCGGACACTGCATCATTGGAAACAATTCCAAATTACTATATGGGTATTTTTACGAATGATTTCTGCAGAAGTTGTAGAGACGAAGAAGAAATAGAATCTGTGAAACATCTCCTGTGTCACTGCCCATCCCGCCAAGAAAGCCGATACTCTTATGTGGGAGCGCGGTTCTTTGACGGGCTTGGAAGATTTAGCAAATATACCTCTACCAGATTTAAGAAGATTCATCAACAGATCCGAATTGTTGTGTAAGTTGCATGTCCTATATGATGGCTTTTTGGGTGAAATTTGCAAACTACCCATCTAACCTAACCTAACGTAAGTAGTACTCCGCAATACGTTTAGTATTATGCAATATGACATTTGATATAGTAATTCAAAACATTTTCTGAATTTTTATTATAATTTTCTTACATCGCAATGAAGGTCAATAATCTACTCTTAATACTTATAGATTTACAGTTTCTCCAAAATCAGGCAATTCACAATTCGAGTTTCCCGCAAGAAAGAAGATTTCGTTCGAGTTCGTCTCAGAATCCGATACGTTACATGTATCGTGTAAAATGTTCTGGTGGTGAATAAAAAAATATTTGGTACGGGTTTATATTTTTTGAATTTGTTTAATATTCCAACGGACCCGCTTTATTTACAATAATAGCTTATCGATCATACTTCATACATGTACAATATTTTTTATAATAAAACCCATTAAATGATACAATTAATGTTGACACTTTGGGCCTTACTAATTAATAGTCATTTTTAAATTAATGTATCTACTGATTGAGGAGAGACTAGTAGGCTTTGCAAAATAAATTAGTTTATAAAATCAAAAACAAAAAAAAAAAAAAAAAAACAAATAATAATAAGAAAAAAATTAAACAAAAAGAAAATCATCAATTCAAATCAATTTAATAAATACTTAAATAGTTAATAATATTTGCCAGCCCCTTTAGTATACTGAAGATAGTCACAAAAATGGACGAATTAGAGAAGAGCCAAGTTGGCAGAACAGTGCAAATTTCGAACTGTTGGTGAACGATCAAGATGTAACCATTAAAAAATTACAGATTCAAGAAGAGTTCATTTTTATCAAATATCTGTACGAAGCTACTGAAAAGGTAATTTAGTTGGACATGTTTATTTTAAGTTTAGAAACTTAAACGAAAATGTGTAACATCGTCACATCGGTTCGCGAACGCCTCGGCTTCAAGAGTATTTCGCCAACTCAATGGGAATCAGATCCACGACAATTGGGTTACACCTGTCTGCCACCACGTATAATAACATCGTCAAAGGTCCAGCGTTACTTTGATAAGATCCCTCAGGAGAAAGTTCCAAAACTCAGTTCAAACGGTAATATGTAAGAACCTTGAATATTTACGTCTCTGTAATTATTCAATCAGCTTATTTACGGGTTTAGTTTGTCCATTTGTATTGGCGCAATTCTACGATACCCGGAGGCCCAGAGCTTAGCTTCAATGAGGGCCGAGGCCTGTGCTAATGTCTCTAATACAACATACATACATACATTTTTAAATTAATATATATTTACTTTTTAGGTCTCAATTTATATTTTTAAATAAAGGGTGATTTTTTTGCTGCACTCGTTTGCGTAGAGTGCGTACAGAGGAGAATATTGCTGCCGTATCAACCAGTGTTAATGAAGAAGGTGAAATGTCCATCCGGCGCCGTTTGCGGCAATTGGGTATGTGTTATTCGACCACGTAAAAAATTGTACGCAAGGATCTTGGTCTAAAACCATACAAAATACAGCTGGTTGAAGAACTGAAGGCAAGCGACCTGCCATAACGTTAAACATTTGGTGCATGGGTCTTAGAAGAATTCATCTCACGTTTTGAACCTGTGAATTGACCTCCTAGATCGTGCAATTTGACGCCGCTTGATTTATTTTGTGGGGATGGGGATATATTGTGAAGTCTCTCAAAAAATTGCAAATTTTCGTTGTTTTCTTTCAATTTTAAAAACCAAACGCTTAAAACATCACATTTAGAATATTTCCCCATTGTGATCTCGTTAAATGTAACCTGGACACTAAAAATGATTTTTGTACACCCTAATTTATTTTTACATTTACAAATATGTATACTTGTTATCATCACGCGTTTTTCGTTTAGAGTAAAACTGAACTGTCAAAAAAAAAGTTCATTTGTTTCTTATTAGCTCAGACACGTCAGAGTTTTGAGTTATGCCCAAAACAAATGTGCAGAAATTCTGAATGCTTCACTGCAAGCAGTACTGCAGATGAAACAGATGTGCAGAATCCTAGGTATTGGCCAAGGAGTGTTGCTGTGAAGATTGGTCAAAATTGGACAAAGGGGCATGGCACCGCCCTACAAAAAACATCTTCTATGGGGTGAAACTCGATGACGTTAGGTATAACTCGATAACCGTTGGGCCGATTTTCATGATTCTTTTTTTGTTCTGTTCGTATTGCTGTATTTCATATATTTACGCAGATAGGCAATTCCAGAAAATCCATTTATTCTCATTTTTCGCATTTTACGAAAGAAGATTATTATCTAAGATCTATAAGCAATACAATTTATGTGCACGGGCAAAGCCGGGCGGGTACAGCTAGTTTGACATATAATTTAAATTTAATGACATTGATGTCTGAATATAATTTCGGGAATGTGGCTGGTGCGTACATGGGGTAATCTGGGGGCCTAATTTTCACGCAAAAAGTACTGTTTATGTGGAAACTGAGTATATTGTATTCTTGAGAATGGAGAAATTACTACCTTATGATTTTTTATCGACACCCAATCAAGGAAACCTACAAATAGTTCATTGAACTCTTAACAGAAAAAAGGAATTAGGTTGTATATGTATAGTCTATAATGTGTTCTCATTATCACCTGCCAACTGGCATCATAGTTTTATTATGTGTTGCAAATCAAAATACAAACGTAATATAGCTTCAAGATAACACGAAAAGTATCAATGAAAGTATGGGCCAGATATATGAAAAATGTGGGAACATAACAAAAAACCCAATTACATAGATAAGCCTTGTATCGAAAAAGTATAACCTTATAATAAACACTGAATTTGGGCCAATTGACTGATGATGTCGGTTTTCCCAAAAACGCCTAAGAAGTAACAACTCCATTATAAATACCTCCAAGCTAATCAGCACAAAACAATTCTAGATTAAGAAGAAATAAAATAAGTAAACGCTTGTGCAACGATAACGCATGTTGTCATCGAATTTCAAGTGACACAATGATTCAATTTCTTTAATTGTTGGTGTTCCAACCTGTCGTTAACATTTGACATTTCTTTTGTTTTTTTATTCCTCTTAGATATAAAAATACCTATGACAGGCCTTCCACGGAATGTTTTCGACCTTAAGTATTACTTATCGTGATATCTCGCTCTCTATGTATAATCGCGATAATTGCAACCATTATGGACTCCCTATCATTTGCACGCTCTTGGAATAACAACATAATCACAGAGATTTCTGTTACTCCAGAAAATGTTTACAAAAACACAAACAACAACATTCGCAAAATGAAATTTGATCTTAGCCTGAAATGCAAAAAAAAACGAGAAATGAAAATTATTCGTATTCTCGTGCTTGTAGCTTGTTAGAGTTTCAGACCGGTTCAGATTTGAGACGCGTTGCAATAGCTCCTCAAGGGTTGAGCTCCCTCAACCAGTGCAGTGCATACACATACTTATACTGTTAGCACATACACACACATGAAAAAAATTGTTCTTTGCGTCAGAGAAAAATGGCAATTGACACCGCGCTTCCGTTCGACGAAGATATAAGCCAAGTCGAATGAAGCGGGACTAGGTGCGGTTCTAGCAGGGGTAAATTGATGGTCCTCTTTTGCAGTCTCAGGCTTATTTATTTAATTTTATGCTAATGCTATAGTGATGCATTGGAGGACATGTAAGTGCTCCTCCTGCTGCATCAGATAACATTATCTTGGTAAACAATGGACTCTGGTGTAAGATTACGGAAAACACTCGTACAGGCCGTATCGTATGTCTCACAAATGCAAGGTGATTCTGATTACAATGGAAGACACATCCGTTGTCTTGGCAGAATATCTGCATAGGTTACGCCCCCGAGTAAATTAGAAAAATATACGTTGATGTAAGAGTAACTATATATATATATATTTGGAGTGTGCGTGCATCAAGAATTAAGGTTAAGAATAAAGTTCACAAGAGTACAAGGTCTACTGTTAAGTTTCAGTATTTTTTCTTGGCTGATTTATTTGCATTCCTCTGTCGGGTTTAAATTGGTTAACAGTTTCTGGAATGGAGAGTAGATAGATATATATATTGTTGGCGTTATTTGTGCGACCTTAAAAAGTGTTGTAGGTAACAGGAGTATCTGGACAACATAGCTATTTTTTCAAGGGGTACTTGTACCTGATTTTTCTATTCAGAAAGTGACAGATTCGAGGATGACATTCCAATGAATAAATTTGTGACTTTGAATTTGTTTTATGAAATGTCACCGAGTGTTTGGTTGACAGCTCGAAAAAGTATCCTATGGACAGCAGGTTACTTTTGCTTATTCTAGGTTTTCACTTGTCCAAATGAGGAATTTTTGAGCTATACAGCAAAATGCCTAGTGGAAATAGAGCGAAAATAGCTGTCTTACTGACATATGTCAATAAAAAGACACAAAACGCATCTACCGGGATGTATTGATAAAACTGTCAAAAGTAAAAAGTTGACAGATACACGAAATAAACGGTTGCCCAGTTAAAAGTTTCTATATATATAAAAATGGATCCTGATTTGTATTCGGATCGGATACGTATAACTTGAAAACCACCGAATCGATTGAGCTCAAATTTACAGATAATCTTAGTTATTGGGCCAGAAGTGCACCTCTGAAAATTGGTCAAAATTGGTCAAAGGGGCGTGGCACAGCCCCTTAAAAAAAAAAAAAAAATTCAAAATCTTATATCTCGAAAACCGCCGAATCGATTGGGTTAAAATTTACAGATAATCTTAGGTATTGGCCCAGGAGTGTTGCTGTGAAGATTGGTCAAAATTGGACAAAGGGATGTGGCACTTCCCATACAAAAAACATCTTCTATGGGGTGAAACTTGACGATGTTGTAACTCGATAACCGATGGGCCGATTTTCATGATTCTTTTTTGTTTTGTTCGTATTGCTGTATTTCAGGTTTACGCAGAAAGAAAATTTCAGAAAATCGATTTATTCTCATTTTTCGCATTTTACGAACGAAAATTATTATCAATAATCTTCTCTTCTATATATATAAAAATGAATTGCTGTTCGTTAGTCTCACTAAAACTCGAGAACGGCTGGACCGATTTGGCTAATTTTGGTCTTGAATTATTTGTGGAAGTCCAGGGAAGGTTTAAAAGGTGAGAAATTGCACAAAGGGGCGTGGCACCTCCCATAACATTCAAAAAAGTGAAAATAAATAGTAAAGGACCATTCACATGGGAAACAAAAATGTGCTCGGCTTCTGTGTAAAATAAAGATTTTTTACTGTAGTTATTTTTTAGTTTTTTTTTGTTGAGAAAAATGCCTTATTGAATTTTTAAAAATTCATTCAATTTGGGAAAATTATAATAAGAAAGCTGATCAGAAATAGGATATTTTTTACATTGCTGGAATGGGTTATCGAACAGCTTCCTTAGGATCGGTATCATCACTGTATTCCTTCTCGACAGTGTGTCGAATTTAGATTTATAAGCTATCTCTCACTTATAAATTATCCATTATGAATTAGATATGCTAGTAAAATGTATAAGTTAATGGCACAACGATATCTATTTGAATTTTAAAGGGCCATAACTAAATGCGCAGTACCTATACCATCACTAAACAATTGTTACTTGAATCGCGCCAATATATCCTCCATATAACAATGCGATTAAAAACGCAACCGATTTGTTATGCAATGCGGTGAAATGTTGACAAAGGTACACCATTTACTAAAACAAACCAAAAAGTAAAAATAATTGGTCAATGAAACGAAATGCATGATTGGTAATCAAAAATCAAGTCGCGTGTCTATAGGAGGCGGTGAAAGGTAACCTGCCTTTCCATTGTGACATCGCAATTAATGGACTTAATCGCACTGGCTCCGGCCATTCAATATCTGATAGATAAGTTAAGTAAATTGGTCTCGTATCTATCCATCATTACAACCAATTTTGAAATTATATTGTGCAATTTTCGCAATTTATAAACGACGCTGCATCGCCCTAGGTGTTCCGAGTGCAACAACACAGGATGAAACTGACCCATTTGACCGACTCTCGAAAAAAGAAAATAAACTAATTAGCGATCGTTTTCTTCAACTTTGTATCCACAACAATTTGTTTTTAATCTAAATACACCGTGTAAACTGTAATATAAACAAACGAACTCACTTAATGTATTCATGTCTAAATTTGTTTCGAATCAATAATCATTAATAACTTGACCAATATATTTAAGAGGATTAACATAATCTACACACTTTTCAATCAACTATCTCTATTGTATAGTGAACAAAAAAAATAGTTTCCCAACTGTCATTTGGCTGTCATTTTGTTGAGGCTTCCCGGGGTGCACCTAAGCTAAGCTCTTTAAATGTGCCTGCAAATGGCCACCTTCAGAAGCCATCCTCTAATGACTTGATGTTGGACGTTGTATAAGTATGTATGTGTAGTGTATCCATATCGTGAATATTATGACATCCGACATGACGATCATCGGTTGCTACCGCCAGACAGTATAACAGCTATTGGGTTATTCACATCTTGGCGTTTATCTCAAATATACTCATAAAAAGAACAACAGTTAAACAAAATAACAATAAATAAGAAGAAAATACGATAATTTTGGCTGAAAAGCAAAATAATGTTAATCGTTGCTTTTTGCATTTTTATTTATACAGTCATTCTTTTTCTTCTTGTGCTAAATATTCCCTTTTGTGTATTTGTATACAATCAGCAAGAGACTGGTCGTATTGCTGACTCATCTGCAGTGTCATTAAATGAAAATTGCGTGTGATTTGTTTTAAACATCTTCTTTTGCCCAATTTATTATAATTTATTTAATTTCGTTATGCTTCCTTCTGGTTCTAGAAGATGTGCTGATATTATTAGTTATTTTTTAGCGGAAACCCATAATAACACTGAAACTTGTACGAGTTTTGTAATTTTAATGAACTTTAAACACATGTCTGAAATGTTGTTATTTCATAATATTATATTTTCCCCCTAGAAGGAGGAAGAATGTACAAGTACATATATATGTAAGGGGTGTCCCATAATTCACCCAAAATTTTAATTTTGCGCCATTTAATAGTAGTTACAGTGATGCCAAATCTTAAGATTTGCGCCATTTAATAGTAGTTACAGTGATGCCAACGTAAAAAAGATAGCAATGTGACAGCTGACAGTTCGGGGTTAGTAAAAATGGAGCGCTATACGAAAGAACAACGCATTTTCATTGTTGAGCAATATTTTAAAAATAATGAAGGTTTGTCAGTTACAGTCCGCAATTTTCGAACAAAATATGGCCGTCATCTATATATATAAAAATGAGTTCTAAAATGTGTTCGGATACGTATAACTTGAAAACCACCGATTCTATTGAGCCCATATTTACAGATAATCTTAGGTATTAGCCCAGGAGAGCACTGAAGGAGATTGCCAAATCGATTAAGCTCAAATTTACAACTAATCTTAGGTATTGGCCCAGAAGTGCTCCTTTGGAGATTGGTCAAAATTGGACAAAGGGCGTGGCACCACCCATACAAAAAAAACATTGAAAATCTTTTATCTCGAAAACCACCGAATCGATTGAGTTGAAACTTACAGACAGTCCTAGGTATTGCCCCAGGAGTGTTGCTGTGAAGATTGGTCAAAATTGGACAAAGGGCGTGGCACCGCCCATACAAAAAAAAAACATTGAAAATCTCATATCTCGAAAACTGCCAAATCGATTGAGCTCAAATTTACAGATAATCTTTGTTATTGGCCCAGGAGTGCTCCTCTGAAGATTGGTCAAAATTGGACAGGGCGTAAATATCAAACTAGATCTTAAAATATTTAAAATATGTAACTATTTTAGGCAGAACAACGTTTGCCGGGTCAGCTAGTAGTGATTGAAAACCGTTGATGGTTTTATATGAAGGCGAAGGGAATAATTGAAAAATTCAGGGAGACTGGATCAATTAGTGATCTTAAACACTCTGGGTGTCCTGTCACAAGTCGTTCAACAGAAAACATCGAAGCAGTTCGCGAGAGAATTGCTGACAGTCCAGAAACATCGATTCGGCACCGTAGTCAAAAATTCGCATGAAAGACTTGTAACTTCATGCTTACAAAGTTCAATTGACTCAAGAACTGAAGACTACTGACCATGCAGCGCGAAGAGAGTTCGTTGAATGGATTTTGGAACAAAAAGTGGATGCTGATTTTTACAAACAAAATCATCTTCAGTGATGGAGCTCATTTTCATCTTGATGGCATCCTTAATCGTCAAAATTGTCGAATTTTTGGGTTCAGAAAACCCACGAGTAATTGTTGAGAACCAAATGCATCCACAACGCGTGACTGTTTGCCATGAATTTTGGGCTGGAGGCATTATCGGACCATTCTTCTTCGAAAATGCAGCTGGTCAGGCAGTGGTTTCAACAAGACGGTGTCACATGCCATACAGCCAGAGAAACAATTCAATTACTGCATGAGTCATTTCCTAATCGTGTAATCGGCCGTTTTTGCAATCATAGAGTAGAGCTATCCAGATCTTGCGATTTAACGCCATTGGCCTTTTTTCTTTGCGGTTTTTTTCAAGTCAAATGTCTATACAAACAAGCCCACGACCACCAACCCGAACGCCTTGAAAGAGGAAATTGGGAAATTTATGCGAAACGGTCATAGAAAATTTCAATAAAAGAGTACGTACTTGCTCTTATCCGATGTGCTATTCCATACATAACCTCAATCTTTAAGCTTTCTAATTAAAAATCTGTATTTTCTATGGTGGTACTGCAGACAATTAATATCCGGCTGAATACAAATTGGTTTGGAATCCGCGTTTTTGAAACCAAAATAGAACTTCAGCTTTCTTTTCTAACTCTACTGCTGTAGGGGTGATTAAGGAATCGGAACAGCAACTTCGTCTTTCCTAGGGGATTCGACATTCCAAAAGATATGTCAATCGCCATTTCTTATGTTAATTGTGGTACCGAACACTGAACAGTGGATGGAACGTTCATCGACCCGAAATTTCGATTTTTACGTTTTAGTTGGTTCTCCAGTCTATGTGCAAAAGCAGACATCAGCATTTGCTATTTCAAGAGAATAGTTAATCGCATGATTTGAACGTGCTATCTCCATCTACCTCAATTTATAGTCTAATCTAAACGAGTAGCATTAACCAGCATAAGTTCGTATTCGTAATGATTTTGAGAAATGCAATACCTTAACACAGACTTTAACCATCTTGCTGTGTATAAAAAAGTGGCTGCTGACAAATAATTTAAATTCGGCTGAGTTAAAGGCTCGGATTTTTTTCAAACTACATTCTGACGGCACTATGTGTAATGTGTCAAACAAAATGATGCGTTTGTGTGCTCCTCATCGTCACGTCATAAGCAAGTATACATTATGTGTCAGAGTAAATTGCTTTACATTCATTTTAAGTATGTATACTAAAGGCAATTTAAGGCTTATTACCTTAATGGCGCAAATATTTCCATAAAGTCATTAAGAAACGATAAGTCCAGAAACTTTCGCGCAAAAATGATAAAACCAAACACGCAAAAAAAAGCAAAAGAAGACATTTTTGACATGTGACGGATTCATGGGCAATTACCGAAACTCGGAAGTACATCGCTCAACATATTAACTGGTCAAACATTAATGGCGCAACGAGCAATCAGTTTTAGTTTTTATCTTCGGTTTTTTTTTATAAATATAAACTCGCCCAAAAGCACTTGAGTAGTAAGGTGCACTCAACAACACGTAGACAGGTCGTCTCGTCAGCAACTAGTTTTCATCCAGAAATTACCACACCAGACATCACTGACTTGAACATTGGTGATGGCAAAAAGTTAGTAACAGCAGCAGCACGACATATAGCCAAAGCCAGTGACAGACGCGACGGAGAGAAAATTGTTTTATTTATTTTTCGTGCGATGGTGGCAACAGCATCATCATCATTGTCGGGGGTCATTGAAGTTCACTATCACTTTCACCGACAAGCAGCGCAATTCATTTATTCCATAATTAAAAAAAAAAAAAAAAACAGAAATAAAAAAAAATCGGCTGAATTAAATGTGTACGTACGCCTAATAAAATGTGTGCTCTTATAAGCTTAGTTTAATGGAAGGTAGCATTCATATGTGAGGTGAGATACATTGGAGTTAGTATAACTGAACATGAAATTACACACATAATACTGGCTAACTGGCATGCTACAACAGGGAAGGAAATAAGATATCTGGGAGAGTTTTCTTTCTTCTTCTTGCTTGTTTTTTTTTTTAATTCGATTACTGAACAACTTTTACCGCATAACTACCGAACGATCGTTGATGCTGCGTACTCGTATTCGTATACATACATTGTCGAATAAATTAAGTAGGTATAATAAATTGTTATAGTATATGATTGTTAAGCTGTGAAATTTAATTGTACACATTGAATTATTTGTGAGGAATCTTTCACGGGGATCTTTGAATTATTGTTTTCTGTCGATTAATGGGAAATTTTTGTGTCGAAAAGAGAAAATATCTCACGCTGAAATTTGTTGAAAATGTTCAACATAAAGTTGTTAATTCGAATAATTAATGTACAAAGATAATTTGTAAATTCAAAAGACAAATACCTATACCTATTTATTTTTTTAAATTGATTAGGTGTTTTTTTTGTAGACGTTTGGTTTTTAAACTGGCAACACTATTTCTACAGATTGTCAATTTGACAGTTGAAAGTTGATTTTGTCGTTAGTACATTTTGTCACGATGAATAGATTAACGTTTGCAAATTGTGCCAAATTATTTTGAAAACCATGGTTCGGTTCGCCCAACTTATCGTGCGCTACGACCATTTTAAGGTCGACATAATCATCAATCTGATCAAGTTATACGGAATTTTGTTCTCCGATGAGGCCAATTTTTGGTTAAATAGATATTTAAACAAGCAAAATTGCCGAATATGGAGTGTTTTGTTTTTAAAATGTTTGGATTTAGAGCTTTCGGGAATAGACATTTGATTCCGGTCAAATGTAGCTAATTCAATTCTTTTAATGCGCTGAAATGACATTGGCAATCACATCGACTGGTCACATTGTAACCCCTCTGAAAAAGCATTCCTTTTTTGACAGAAGCGTCGAACGAATTGTGAATAAAAGCATTTTAATTTGATCGGCTTGATAGCAAAAAAGTAATAGGTTGGGTTAGATCGAGGAAGTACCTTCCGAGGTGTTTCCTCCTGTACCGAGCAATAGCTTGACATTCACAGAGAAGATGAGTTTTAAGCGCAGCTATCAATGTAGATAGCGATATTCTTCTTGGATATTGATCCCATATCAAGTCGACCCGCAACTTTGAGCACGGCCAAAACCTCTGTCTGGAATACACTGCATGTGTCCGGAAGTCTTAATGACACGTGTAGGTCTATATCCCTAGATCATATACCTGACCCTACGCACCCTTCTTAGTTTTGCAACCATCCGTATAAATCGAAATTTCATTTTCATTCGAAACTTCATTCTTTTGCCAGTCCTCCCTATCTGGGTATAGTACT
The DNA here is from genome assembly GCA_955612985.1 of Cheilosia scutellata. Classification (NCBI taxonomy): domain Eukaryota; kingdom Metazoa; phylum Arthropoda; class Insecta; order Diptera; family Syrphidae; genus Cheilosia; species Cheilosia scutellata. The sequence continues at coordinate 47,234,531 of OY015313.1, read as the reverse complement.
TCGTACGGTTTGTGTGTGTGTGTGAGCGAAGTCAAATTCCGCCAAACTTCCATCCGTTTTATCAGGGATGTTTGAAAAGGATTTCCTTAGCATGGAGCTATGTCCTACCTGTCTGGTTTTGAAGAACCTTGGATATTGATCCCATATCAAGTCGACCCGCAACTTTGAGCACGGCCAAAACCTCTGTCTGGAATACACTGCATGTGTCCGGAAGTCTTAATGACACGTGTAGGTCTATATCCCTAGATCATATACCTGACCCTACGCACCCTTCTTAGTTTTGCAACCATCCGTATAAATCGAAATTTCATTTTCATTCGAAACTTCATTCTTTTGCCAGTCCTCCCTATCTGGGTATAGTACTTCGTACGGTTTGTGTGTGTGTGTGTGAGCGAAGTCAAATTCCGCCAAACTTCCATCCGTTTTATCAGGGATGTTTGAAAAGGATTTCCTTAGCATGGAGCTATGTCCTACCTGTCTGGTTTTGAAGAACCCTGCGTTAGTTAGCCGAAGCGCACTATTAACTGCTTGTAGTTTTATTTGTATAGGTCTAGTGGTAAAAGATACATGAACGCCGCAAGTGCAGCTGTGGGTGTAGTGCGTAAAGCGCCAGTGACGGCAGTGCAGGCTATTCTTTGTAAACTGGTCAACATATCCCCTAGGTATATACGAGTATAATTTATTTGTGGCTCTCCTCCAAACAAGAGCCCCATAAGTAAGGATGGGTTTGACCACCATGATGTATATATAACCAATGCATCATTTTTGGTCTCAATCCACACTTTTTTCCAGCTGTCCTCTTACAGATGAAGAGAGAATTATGAGTCTTACGGACTCTTTCCTGCACATTAAGTTTCCCATTAAATTTTTTATCTAGAACCGTATCAAGATATCTTGCGCTATCCAATAGGGAGAGCTCCACCCCACCAATCCTGGGTAGTTTGAGGGGTGGTATCTTGTATTGTATAAAAGTAATAGATTCTTGAAAAACTTAATATTAAATAGACAACAAATTCCATTTGCTTAAATTTGTCTTTCTAATTTAAATAATTTCACAAAATTTAGCCAAAGTGGCTATAAAATATGATTTCGAAAATTCCAAGATGTTCCAATTAGATAGCTCATATCTTTGGAGCGATAGAGAAAAAGGTTATAAGAAGAAACGGGCCCGCTTACCAATAGATACATATTTCCATCTAACCCATAACATCTTAGGTCACTTTTAGTCGACGGAAAGTAACTATTTTATGAAAAAGTATAGTGTGAAAATCCATGCATCTGGCATTTAAGAAATTGGCACATTATAAAACCCATAGTCGCCTTAAGTTCACTAGATTTGTCCGGCCTAGGAGTGCGACTGATTAGATTGCTATACTTTTAGACATTCACTTATTCCCAATTTCGTTTTTTAAATAAATCAGAATCAATGAATGTAAAATAAGTTGCAATTTCGTATACAAAAATTTGTTTTAGACAATGTAAATATTTTGAATAACAATAGTGTGCTTTTAATAGGCGAAGAACATGTTGTGTTTACGAAGCAACAACTTGTGCTAATCAAGCTGATTCCCAGTTCTCTGGGAATACAATGACTTAACTTACAAATACAATCAATTGATCAAAGAAACGATTCCCACTTCCAATAAAAAGTCCAAACTTTCTTCATTTTCTTACAAACATGTTTTAAAAACACTTAACCATTATACTGTTCGTTATCTCTCCATATATGTAGTCAGCTACAGTTTACTACACCTTACTACACTATAACTAATCAACAACATCCCGAATAAGGTAATTTTCACGAAGACACTGACCGCTAAATTGGAACACGTACTTATATGTGAAATGTAAACTTTAGTAAACTGCGATGTTGTCCACTAGCACTTGTTGTATATCGATCCATGTATTTACCCATATCTGACGATAATTTTCCAAAAAAGCCAAAGTATAGTGAACACTAAGCTCTCTATAGTTTTTTTTTTATCTAGGTAGGTATTTGGTGATATTGATTTTCAAAATAATTATTCATCCGTGTTGTAGACAGTCTATCTACTCTATAGCGTACACTAGTCTAGTTAGCGCTTTGGTTTTCTATCACAATAATTGTGCGTCGCACAAGTTTACTGTGTAGTATGAATACGAAAGTAAATATATCCAGTAGGTATGTCACATTTTGTTTATACGATATATGTATTTAATGTGAAATGGGATACTTTATAAAGTACTTTTATATATTTTGCTCTCGCTATTTATTGCGCAATTCGTATTATATTGGTTTTTATTTTATTGCAGGGTAGGAAATTAGTTGTTTTTATCTTTTTGCGATGCTGTACAATAGATGTATGCCGATAGAATGACTCGCACTTATTTTACGCTCGCTGATGGTAAACAAATTAAGATTAGATATAATATAACCGATAAGCACGAGTTGCTGGTATAAATCATGAAACACTTGTGTATTGACCAAAACATTTATATGTATCACTAACCACAATGCTTGGTATCAAATAAAAATAAGTCAAAAGAATTTGTAGTGTAAACAAAATGGAAAAATTCATGTAATTTAAAGAATTTACGCTAACCGCTTTTTTCTGCATGTAAGTACAGGCAGCTCGATTTGAGCACAATATACATTTTAGGCCAAATCGAGAATGTGCGCAATTCGAATGTTAACTAAACAGGGGCCTGTTTCACAGATCATACAACACATACATTGTATGATTTTGAAAATTCTGCTGTATATGATTTCTGTTTCACAGAATTGATGTGTGATTTGCTGTCATACAACAATTTATGAACGGAGAATTGACTGGACGTATTGGAATGTTGTATGATCCTGTTTCACAGAAATTTATCATACATTTCATACAGCAGTTTAACCTCAGATTTATCATACATTTCATACAGCACAATATTTTGTTGTAAATGAATTAAGACAAACGAAAATATGCAAGGAAAAGTACTTTTTTACTATTTAGTTTATTAATTATGAATGTTTATAGTTTTTTTGTTCTAAAACAGCCAGCAAAAGAACAACAAATTCTCTTGGTACTGGAAATACACGATAAAAAATATTTACTTTTTGGGGAAGTTTGTCGGCAAAATCATTTAACAGCTGTCTTTAGGTTAGGTTAGGTTGAGTAAGGTGTGAATTCATCACATTGGACTAGGCACCATATTGGGCCCATCGCCATCCCTGGGGAACCTTAACGGTCAAAAACCTAAACCACTTCACACACAGTTGTTTCAAGCCCATTTCAGAAAGGAAAAATTCCCTTCAAAAGCCCAATGGTTCAACTCAACATCTTGTCGTATTTTCTTAAAAAACAATTTTTAGCACGACTTTCTGAAAAACAATTAGAAACATTACAAGTAAATAACTATATTCTTAATGGATAGATGATAAATATATTTAGATATTCATCTAAAATTCCTTTATTTCACTTTTATATTTAATAATTTGTGCTTTCATTAATTTTTGATATATTTTCGAAATGAAATTTATGATATGTCAAAATCATACATTTAATACAACAAACAAATTATCATACAACACTTCCAATGAAATCTATGAAACAGAAAGTTGTATGTGTAGTATGATGTATGATGAGAATGTATGTTGTATGATATGTATCTGATGTATGATCTGTGAAACAGGCCCCAGGTAGAAAATATAACAGAAATCATGTTTAAATACGAAATTAAACTTTAAATGGATTTTATAGTACGTTTACACCGCACCTAAATTCATCATTTCGACTAAATGCAACATTTCAGGCCAAATGTTCAGCATTTCGCCATATATTTTCCAGCACTTCGAAATGTTGAATTTCATCGCTGCATTTGCAAGTATGTCAAATCGAACAAACCTCATTTTGATGACTTTTGGGCTCACTGACAAAAAAAAAACTGCTGTAAAAAAATCCGATGAAGAATTTTTTGTTGTATTTAATATTATTTAATTAGGATTGCATTTAATAAGTCTGAATTATCACTTATATTCATGTTTAGATTAATATAATTAAAAAATGAATTCTTTAGGTACAAACCACTTCTGATTTCGAAACATAAAAAAACATCAGTGAGTAATCAATTCTGATACTAGCTGTCATTTGAAATGTTGAAGTTTCAGTGGGAACGCAAGATTGAATTTCGAAATGTTGTCTGCTAAAATGTTGAATTTAGGTGCGGTGTAAATGTACTATTACTATTAAATGTAATACTGACCGTAAAATGTATATTGGAATAGAAGCAAAAATGCAATTTCGAAAAAATTTTGTTTTCTTTGTTGATCGTTTTGGGACTTTGTGACCAGTTATTGGAAATGTATAAGCAAAGTAAAAATTAAGGAAAAACGTAAATTTGAAATCGCAACGAATCTCAAAATGTTTTATTTATATTTCGATTGCAACGTCATTGTATTGATTGTTTGCTTGAACATCACCATTTTGTTCATTGCAATGTTTTCAACACGACATTTCGTGCTTTGTTGTCTGCTGCGTATTTTTTATATGGGAGGTGCCACGCCCCTTTGTTCAATTTTGACCGATCTTCATAAGAAACTGGGCTAATATCTAAGATTGTCTAAGATTTGAACTCAATCGATTAGGTGGTTTTCGAGATGTAAGATTTTGAGTTTTTTTTTTTATGTTTTTGTCACACTGTGACACGAGATTTTTATATTATAGAAGATAACTAATGTCGTGGTTATAATCCAGAATATGTTTATAATGCGGACGAGACCGGTTTACTCTATGATTAAGATGTCACAGGAGGAAAAATGCAAACAGCTCCATTGACTTAAATTTTTATTTTAAATGCAACTGGTACTGGAACAGACCAAAATCAGATGCCGATTTCTTATTACTAAACTAAAATGACTGAATGACTTCCCTTGGACATGAATTCCAAGCGATTTTTATAGGGTAATATAATAAAGAATAAAACGCGACTAAAGCGTCACGGTCACCTAAGTGAGAACTTGAGGCTCGCTTGAAACTGGCCTACACCGAAGTGTATAGTCTTAAGTTGCTTCTTGCTTGAACGGTTTGTAATTTAATTCGCGAAAAAAAACGTAACTTTTAGACAATTATCGTCGAAACGATAGATCTGCAAGATTTGCATTTTAGTACAAAAGAATAAAGAGGCTGAGAATAGCAATGAAATTCTAAAAAACACCTTTTAACGATGGTGTTCAATTTATTATAAGTGTTATAGCATTAATTTGATTTGAATAAAAACGTAATTTAGTCCGTTCCCATTGAACTAAAAAGTCATAGGTCTAGCTTCACAACCATTCGTTTGTGTGAGTTTTTTTTTGTACCGAATGGAATGAACCTACAATTTAATGTCGAGTCGCCGAATGGCCGAATTGAAAGCCTTTTCAGGACACCTATACTCTCGGTTCGGATGCTTGACAGACGTTCGCGAGGGGTGGCGCAGTGGAAAAAAACCTTAAGATGTAATTGTGACTCGGTAGATTGATTTCCATGCCACCTACCAAGATTTTTATCTACCCGAATCACAGGATGAGTTTTGTGACAGCTGATTTCATCACAGAAGTTCATACTGAAATTATAACTGGGAAGTGCGCGCAAAATATTCTTTTTCAAATTTATCGTATAGTCATTAACAAATTTCATACCAGAATGCTGCTACAAAATGCATAAGTATAGGTATATGAAAGAAGTAAAATATCTGTGAAAAACTAAGAGTAATGTGAATAAAATCATGCCTTAAAAAAATTGTAAACAATACACTCAAAATTACCAAGTATACAACAATTTTTTCGGATTTACAAATATAATATCTCATATCTGGATTTAATTTTCTCCGCACGTATAATACAGGATTGCGGTAGGCTTGCTTAATACTTAGTCCAAAAGATAAATTAAACTAAAATGAACGAACTTGTTCAGTAGCGTGATTTGAACTAAATTGATCGATCATTCAAATGAACTAAATTGCCCAACTCTACTACAAATAAGAAAATTCATTGGAATGATCATTATGAACTTTTCTGAGGAATTGGTGCATAGATATACATATTTGGATTTCTGTACGATGTGCAATATGGGAACTCCACGGTATTCCCACCAGTTTTGTTCCCAAATATAGTTTCTTCTGCCATCATTCTTGCACTTGACCGCAAAATGTATTTTTTTGTTATTTTATTTTATTTATTTATTTTATTGTAAAGAAATATTACCTTCAACATATTTAATTTCAATTATCACGTACTTTTGACAAATTGTTTTCACGAGGGACAGGTACAATTACTGCCCCTATTGTGTATAAGACAACTACAGTTGAGTTGTCTCTTGGTAATAATTCAAAATTCGGTATTGTCATCCACAACCTTGATAGACAATTTGTCTGTCAAAACACAACAAAGATGGCGGTGCTTGTCTATGAGTTGTTAGTTAGTTTGGTTGTGTGAAAGTTGAGTTGAATTGAAGACAACTCAATTGGGACATACATTTCTTAGACAGCAACATATTTAAAAGAATCAACATTTCTTTATTAGCTTCTTTTTATAGCTGATTTTTGTTATTAATTTACTTTTAAATATTTTGTCTCTTAAATTCACCAATAATTTTGGTAAATATCAGTTTCTACATATTAAATTTGATTTTTCTATTTTTCGAAACACAAATTGACAGATGATTAGAATGAAACACGATTTGACAGATGATTAGGGTTCCTCCGAAATCAGCTAGACGCTGCATGACGGAGTATCAATTTGCTTTTTTTTTTTGGGGATCGAACATCGAACCTGGGACATTAGTCCAACACACTGACTATTGAGCGCCCACACCCCATCGAACTAGTTAACAAAAATAAATTGGTCTCGGCCACTTTCATCTCAGCAAAAAGCTCCGAAATACAATAAACGTTACTTTTAAAGGGTTAAAACAAAAAAAAAAACTTATCTACTGCCATTGTGACATTCGACTTTAAATTTACGTGCGTCGCGTCCCCCAAGGTATACAATTTCATTAAAGCCTACTTTAAATCAACTAAATCAACATATGCAATTATCATATAATTCTACATACTTAAAGCGAAACGTATGTAAATTAACTAGATTTAGATTCTAAATACAATTCCTAAAAGCACTAATAAAATCTAAACAATCTTCCTATTCCATAGAACTCCAGCTAAATTCGTTTTCTCATTTTAGCATTCATAAAATTAGACGCATTGCTGTTAATTACTCAAAACAATCTAACATTTGAGACTCGAGATAGAAATCAAGATAAATTACGACATTTCACCTAGATTCACGTCATAAATGTGTCACTGTTGTTAAAAATGTTACGAAGAATCTCAAATCCAGCTGAGCACCCATTAAAGTGTATCTTTTTTTTTTTTTTTGTTTATTTTTTATGCTGCGACACACTTCCAGATTATAAAAATGTAGGCAAACTTAGTAAATGTGCTAATTGTACAATTGTGCATTCAAGTACAATGTTTAATCGTCTTTTGTGTGACAAAGTTGACAAGACCCAAAAAAAGGAAACGGTGTCATCTTTCCGAAGAAAAAAAAAAGTGATTTGAACAAAATTAAGGAAAATTCCCATGATGGGAATTTCTCGATCAATGTGGGCTACGCGTGATTGCATTTTTGGTTTTCCGTCCTTTTTCCAGGAAATGATGAAGAGTGTATTTGGGTTGGGTATACCTATCTATACAGGTAGTTTTACAGGTGATGGTCATTAGTGGGTCATAAACTGGATACCTAGATTAAATGAAATTCGAGAGGGTAAGCATTAAAGCACTTTAAAAGGGAAATAGATACATATACATCAATATAAATTTTGAACATGGTTTAAAAGTCAAACGTAATTATTTGATTAACTTTTCACATTTCCATTTAGGTTTTTTTTTTGTTTTCATTGCATAGAGCCGATCTCTCACCACCCCAAAAAACCTTGACTCTACGCTCTCACGATGGTTGGTATTGTTGTTAAATTTTTTGCTCAGTGCTATATCTAATACAGTATCTACGAATTACGTGTACAGGTACAGAGTCATATACATAATCATTTAGAACAATATCAGCCGACGCAGAATGGAGGAGATAATTGCGTTTGGCAGGTACGAGTATCTAAGTAAAGATAATGGTTATAACTATGAATGAATACTTATTTGTGGAAAACTATTTTGCTTTCGAAAGCGGAAATGGCATACAAATTTTGCAATCCTTTCATATTTAATTGAATTAATAAGACAATCCCAATCCAACATCAGCTAATTTGTTTCACTCGTTCGTATTTTGTTTGCGAGGATGTTGCACAATAGATTTGCAAATGCAGATAGTAACCTGCAGCAAAATTTACACACAGCACAGCACACATAGTCGTGCACTCTGTTGCAATCTAAACATTCAGATGAATACACACGATCACAGCACAAATCTCACGGTAACGTAAATCACTGCACTTGTTATTTATTTTTTTGTGGTAGATATTAGATTTATTACATTAGGGGAATTTACGTGATTTTTTTTTGTTTACCACTTGAATGGAATTCGCGCAGGGAAAGATCGATAAAAAAAATTACAATTCAAAAACAAACAAAACAGCGGATAAATGCAACGAATAGTTCGAGTTAATAATTCAATTTCGTTGTCGAATTCGAAATCCCACAGGTGCTCATCGCGGGCAAATATGGTAGACTAACATCGGAGTAGCGCAAAGCAAATGAATAGATTGGAAAAGACTGCCACTGCGTTGCGAACGATCACACCGTTTCGTATCTGGCTTGGCTGGAGTTGGATGGAATGGAATGTTTTTGTTGATAGATTTCTCTTCGGTTCTTGATATTGTTTTCATTTTAAAGAGAGAACAGTTACTGCCGGGCTGGTGCTGTCGAGTGTAAATGTAAAACGTGTGCGTAGATAGACCGAAAGGAGTTGTAGAGCATTGATAGAGATACATAGATAATGTCATTCTGAAATGTTGCCCAACCACTCACATCGTTTTTCAAGTACTACTCTACCATATAACCAATTCACAAGTTGCTTTGTTACGGAATAGTCAAACCAACCAACCAAAAATTCGAAATCCGCATAAATTCAAATAAATTCGCTAGAAGGTTTCACCCAGGTTTTTGTTATTTTAGGTTTATGAATCCTATTTACTGCGACTACGACATTGCATGAAAGAATTTTATATTTATAATCCAAATCTTTAGATGCCTTATAAGATTAAATGTCATTTCGTGCTTAAATTAAGAAAAGAGAAATAATCTTTAAATGTGATCTACTGAATGTTTTTGAAAAATAAAATCCAACTTCAAAGAAATTTTAATTCCCAAATTGAGTTCAAAATCATGAACTAGCATTACAAACTGAAAATATTTTGATTTCTCAGAATTTTAATAAATCTTTCCATACTGAAACCACAAATACATTCCCGAATAAGTAGACTCCATTGAAAGAGGAACTCAAAGCAACTCAGTTTTAAAGCCTATTGCGATAAAATTAAGCTCTAAGCGAAATTCTTTTAAGCTAAGAACCAAGGAAACCAATTCAGCGGAGCAGTATTATTAATATAATATTTATCTTGGACTGTAGTACATAATATACATGTAAGTCTTTAGAAAATGTTTATCTCGTGTGAAAATTGCTCGCCACATTTTCGGATACCTACTAAATTTTGACAAAACGAGAAATACCTAAATATTTGAGTTCAATCAATAAGTAAGAATAACCCTCTATAAGTTAATCCTACAAAGCAATCTCGTGAACAAACAAACGTACTTAGCTTTGCTTAATTTTAGGGACTTAAATTTAGGACCCTCATAAATATATTGCATGTTAAATATTTAATTTCTCAATTGTTGCACTGATATCTTTTTAGTATTACTTTCGTAACTTAAACGACAGCACTGGGTGCTGTACATGTTTTGCTCTGCCTCTGACAGAATGTGTGTGTGTGAATGGTATGGAATGGAATGGAGCGATAGAGAAGAGAGTTTAATTGCAATTTAAGATACTTTAAACCAGTGAATATCAAACTGTTTATACAAAGGTTGCATTATTTTAAAAATAAAAGAAAAACTTGATTTAACTAAAAGTTAACAGAAAACTGTCAATGCGATTATCAAAGTTAAGGCTAGAAATATACGGAGCCTTAACTTTGAGCTACAGATAATAAAATCAATCGAAAGGTTTACTAAAGAAGACTTACAAATTAGAACGAAAATTCCCGATAGGAGTGAGTGCGTAGGTACACACCAACCTTATTAACGTAGGCATGTAAAAAATGCATTGAAAATGTATTTAAACTACATTTTTCATTGCAACATTATTTGGCATTTGTCCCCCAGCACTCTCTAACTTTTTGAAAATAAATTCGATTGAAAATTTGTGTTGGTTTGCTAACAATTGCTAGCCCTTTCGTAATACCTACACTTCTGTCTCTTATACTGAGCGGACTTTTCAATATGATGGTTATACTACGAGTACAATTGACACATTCGTTAGTATAGGAGTCTCGAAAGTTTTAAAAGTACGCTAAAGAGCCTATTATTCAAACAGTGTAAGTGTATACGTGTAGATTTCCAAATTTCTTAGCAGTTCGAGTCATCGAACGTATAGTCCCCAATCATCTATGGGTGGGAAACAGAAGGGAGAGGGAGTTTGCAGTACCAAGAAGTACGAAAGCAATCAAAAACTTGAAATATCACCTTTGATAACAAACAGACTTTAATTTCCAAGCGTCTCGTTAAAACTTAAAAACAATTCCTTAAAAATTATTAGTTATTATTATTACATTAACCACTTGTGTGGAAAGCTATTAAGCGTTTACTGTAATTTGTAATAAATTGAGTTATTTTACTCTTCTCTTTTTTGGTTTTTTAATATAGGGTCCGCCAAATAACTTTTTTTTTTGAAAATGCTATAAAAAAAACTACTGAATATTTTCTCAAATTTCTTTTTTTATTTGAAAGTACAATCCTTCCGGTTAATAATGGAAAATAATTTCATTCAAATGGCTGCCTCGGCTGGCCATGCAGTAGCCTACACGATCGGTCCAATTTTTAAGCACATTATCGATTGTGTGCAGCTGTATTTCACCAATGGCTTCACGAATATTGTCCTCTAAAATTGTCTCTGGCATGTCGGCGTAACACTTATCTTTTACGGCACCCCACAAATAATAGTCCAACGGTGTCAAATCGCAGCTTCGCGGTGGCCAAACGACATCAGCTCTGCGGCTGATAATGCGATCTTCAAAAACAGGGCGCAAAACATCGAGTGTAGCTTCGGCTGTGTGGCACGTAGCGCCGTCCTGTTGAAACCAAATGTTGCCAATATCCTCCTCTTCAATTTTTGTGAACAAAAATTCGTTCAACATGGCCCGATAACGATCGCCATTGACTGTAACGGCCACTCCTTGCTCATTTTCGAAGAAAAATGGCCCTATTATGCCTCTGGACCAAAATCCGCACCAAACAGTTTTTGGCTCGTTTTGGGTATATCGGCTTTTCAATGTATGCGTGCGGGTTTTCTGTGCCCCAAATGCGACAATTTTGCTTGTTTACATACCCGCCAAGATCAAAATGAGCTTCATCTGAAAAGATGATTTTTTTGGCAAAATCGGCATCTTCTCTAAGTCGATCGCAGGCCCACTTAGCGAAGCGAAAACGCATTGAATGGTCAGTTGGCTTCAACTCCTGAACCAATTGGACTTTGTATGGCGTCATACCAAGGTCTTTATGCAAAATTCGTCTCAATGATGTCTCCGAAATGTTCAATTGTTGAGAACGACGGTGAATTGATGTTGATGGCGCTTCACGCACACTTTCTGCCACAGCAGCAATTTTCTCGGGTGTACGCACTGTTTTTGGCTTTTCACGCTTTGGTTTATCGATGAGGATGCCAGTTTCTTTCACTTTTTTCACAAGATAACGAACATACGGAGCTGACGGTGCTTCTCTTCTTCCAAAATCCATACGCAATTTTCGCACACATTCTGCAACATTACCATGATTTTCAAAGTAATGTCGCAATATTTCCCAGCGTTGTTCAAGCGTATACACAACCATATTCGTTCAGCGGAAGGATAAAACTAATTATCTGTCAAATCAGACATGAGCTAAGTGTTACCATTCGCGAAATAAGCACTAGTTGAAAAAAAAAAACGTTAGATGGCGGACCCTTTATTTATGTATATGCAAAAAGTATGCAACAAATAAGTTTAAATATATATCTATTATATTGTCCGGGCGTTGCATCTTATTATTGAAGTGAACAGTAATAATTATTTTCTTCTGATCATTTAATTAAAATAAAAAGACAAATATTTGCATGAGTTTTAGAAAAGAATCTTAATCCAAATCATTAAGCAAAATAAAATGGCGGTCAAAAGTAGTAAGTGATTTTTTCATTTATATTTGGAGTTTGGAAACATTTTTTTGTTTAAATCTAGAAAGTATTTTATGCTGATATTTCGTTATCAACCTTTTCACAAATTGTTGTTTTTTAGAGCTGATTCAAGACATAAACAAAAATTGGTGTTCACTTACTTTTGACGGTCACTGTAGCTCTTTGCAAATGTTATATACTGTTCCATTACTTACGGGAATTGCTTCAAAATATTTTCTTTGTGATATCCTTACCTGTAAAAGAAAAAAAATATATATTTTTAAATTGTAGTTGCAATAATGTATACATTTTAATATTTTTAATTTTAATTTTCAAGTTTAAAAGCCTCTGTTGCAGCATTCAAAGAGTATCTATACTCGTACACACAGTGAGATCTGAGCTGAGTGAGACTCTGAGATGCGATGAGACTTGAATAAGAGTACAGCTGTATAAAATGAATAGTAAAGCAACAAGTGCATTAGCAAAGGCCGTCAACCATGACAAAAATGTAAAAAACCGACGAATACAAATTGAAAAGTGGAATAAGAAAAGAAATAAATAAACCTCCAACTACGATCCGATGGTGATGGACAAGGTAACAGAAGAGAGTGGAAAGTGTTTGTTGGCCATTGAATTTCTATCCACACAACATGATGTTGATCACACCCGCGGTTCGCGCAACGCCCGGCGATCCGACAGCTATCACATGAGTTAACATATGTACAAAGGCATACTTGGCTTACCTTCCCGAGTATTCTACTAACTTATTCGTAGCCATAGGACGACGACACACACACACAACATTTGTTACAAGAAAAAGGTACATAAGCGAATGTAGAAAAACTAAATAATAAATTTTGCACACAAATATTTACTTAGCAATGCATCGTATAAAAGGCACTCGTGGTGTGGCTGTGTATATCTATCTAGATACATTAACGAAGAAATGTACAAATATTTGCACTTTTCCAAGAGTCGTATAGGTACACTATACACATTACCTGTGCACGTACGTTGCGTACACGCGCGTAGGTCACTAATTACATTGTAAATAAATCATATCACTCGCTTTAAGAGGAAGCAGTTTTGCACACTTTATAGCTTGGCTTTAAATAAATAAATATACAAGTTTAATGGTAAAAGTCAATTACACGTTGGAAGAAATCAAAAAGGATTCGCCTGGATTGAGCAGACTTGAGGTGGGTGCCTGTACCTGCGCCTGTCAAGCAACCTCCAACTTGTATTAGTTTAATTTTAAGCCGACATATCGTGATTGAGTCAATCTAAAATTCATATTTTATTATTTAGCAAACGAAGTAATGAATTCAGTTTTTCTATGCCTTGCACACGGAAAATGGTGGAACTTACACTTACAAACGTAGGAAACACTATTGATGTGCGCTCTTGCGTTGCTATTAACAATAACCAGATACATTTGCAATTACTGGCAAGCTGGTACGGATATTTCATTTAATTAATGGACTTCCATGCTTGAAGGTTAATTAAAATTCTTTCATGGAAAGTTAAAAAAATATATATATTTAAAATGCTCGTATACTTACTGGGAAAATGAAGCGGTGTAGATTTTTGAGAGCGTATTGTAGTCCTTCGCTATAAGCAATGATTTATATTAAGATGCCGTTGAGACAGAATACATATTATGATTTGTTGTTGGGATCATGATACGGTACAAAAAACGGAGTCTGGCCGTTCTGACAATGGCCCTTACTAATAATAATCATTACCTATTAACCTTCAGCTTAAATTTTTTGAATGTCACAATCTAACATTTTATATAAAGACTAATTCGCAATTATGAGTTCATAAAATTTAGCCTGCACATTAAAATTTTTAATTTACTTTTTAGATTTTTGTAAGGGTGCGTGTGCATGCAAATACGACCACAGATTATGATTCATTTGGAAGAGAATGGTAGTTGATTTTATTAAACGAATAGCGCAGACGCACAGATTGGCATCAACTGGACGACACGCCCAATGGTAACCATCGGGTACTGGACTCTTTCAACTCGACTTGACTGGCTAAACTTATGGGAACCGATGTTGAGGGGAAGCAAACATAACAATGCTCTGTCGAAAATGACTGCTAACAAAAATGCGTCACATGCGGGCCTGGAACAATCCTGCGACATGCGACCCGGGAACCGGTAAGAGATTATCGTTACCTGGTAGGTAAACACAGAAGAAATAGTAACATTTTTAATACAGTGGAAAGCTAGGTGGTAAAAGGCAGATGGATCTAAATCGAAGTATGGACAAAGATAACGCGCGAGGACTGCAACCACCACTGTCCGGAAACGGTGTGTATCGAAAATATCTTCGCAGATTTGGTCATGAACCACATCTGCGATGAATGTCCAAACAAAGAAGAAGACTTGGAGGTTGTGCGGAAGAGCGAAACAGCCAGGCCCCAGCTTCTTATTAATCGTGTTCAAGTCCAATGGCCACTGGTTGGAGATATGACAACGGTGAGCGAACTACCCAATGTGCTCCTTTAGTTCGGTTTATTTGATTTTGACAACACGTCTTTATAAGACCCTAATCATCCCTGTCTTTCTCAATGGTGCAGAGGCGTGGATTCTATCAAAAATACATGAGGTTACTCTTGGTTGCTTCGAGAGCAAAATTCTTCGAGTGGTTTTCGGTCCCGTCTGCATAGACGGTGAATGGAGAAGGAGATACAAAAGCGGGCTGTACAGCGACATCAACCTAGCCATCAGAAGAGTGAAGGTCCAACGACTGAGGTGGCTGGATCATGTAGAGCGAATGGACGCGAACGCTCCGGCCTGGAAGCTTAGAACCCACACCCGAGGGACGGCGCAATAGAGGAAGGCCGCTACTCAGATGGCGCACGCAAGTGGAAGGGAACCTTAACACTTAGCGTGCGAAACTGGAGACAGCTGGCCAAAGATCGTGCTGTTTGGAGACTCTTGTTGGTTGAGGCCCACCAGGTGCATCCCGGACTGTAGCGCCATCTAAGTAAGTAAGAAAATACCAAGCGCGGGATCGAAATGAAGGGGAACCGAACAATTTCATCCAACTGACCAAAATGTAAGGACATCGATATCTAAATTGAAGTTCAATAAAGCTGCCGGACTGGAGCTTTTTCAGGTTTCAGTCTCATTCGTCCGATCCACAAGAAAATACTTATAGATACGAAGTCTCCTTAACATCGCATACCTACATCATAATTGTGAAAACGCTGAAGACCGTTTATAACTAACTCCTATCAGTGCAGTCTTAGAACCGGTAAGTCCAACCAAGTATAAGTCCCCCAAATATTTACTAAGAAAACCCAAGAGCTCCAGGTCGGCATTCACCATCTTTTAACCAATTTTAAGGCCGCATTACTTTAGCATTTCTAGAGACGTGCTAAATAGAGCCTGGTCTAGTTTTGACATCCCTGGCTGAGCTCACCAAAACCTTAAATGGGAAAGTTGCGAATGAGGCCTTGTCAAGACACACTAAGGAGAGTCCATATATAAGACTCTCATCGCATCTATACGTTGCAGAGGCAGATACGCGTTAGCGAAGGCAGATAGAGATATCATTGGGCGCTTTCAATGAAAAAATTCTGTGAGTAATTTTCAGTCCCACTTGCGTTGGCAAGCTTGGGAGGGGAACCCAATGAGCTGTAGAGTGAAATTTACCTGGTTACGAATTTGTCGCTTAAGATGGTTAGGACATGTAACACTAGCGAATGGACATCAAGACTTTTTGATTCCAACGCGAAGGAACAACGCAGTATAGAGGAAGACCTCGAAATGGCACCTCAACCAACTTGGAGTGGGCAACTGGAGGAATTTACACAACGATTGATTGAGGCCAAGTCCAAGTCTCCAAAAGAGGAGAGATTATGGACTTGATCTAACAATCTTATCCTGGGTCTACTTAGAGGACACCTTTATCTATTTCTAATTTAAATAGATAAAGCTCTCATGTGTACCCAAAGAACAGTCGCGTGTGCACAGCACAAGTAACACTCATTTACGCGTGAGCCATAAAAAATGAGAGCAACTCATGCATGCGCGTACGTCTTTGAAGAAATTGAGAACTAACACAATTTCGATTGCGTTGTTTCGGGCATATTTATTAAATACTTATATATACGACCGACGCACGTACGGCTTGTCAAAAACGACGCTAATTGAGACAGCCAATTCAACACAAGTGTGTCTCTTAGACCCTGATTTAAAATTTGCTTCTCGGACTGTGTTATAACAAATTCCAAAGATTAATAATAATTAATTTCGTACAGCCCACATGTGGTATACGCATGGGCATAGTATTCTCCACGCACATTGTTTTCAATCACCACATGATTACGCATCTCATTGAATTCTGCGAAAAGTATGAACAAAAACTTTCTTTTCACTGCCTCTGTTTACCTATACTATAATGACCCAGGGGCGTGTGAAATCCAAAGGAACCTTATATAATCAATTGTTGTCAATATGAATGATGTTCATTGTCTTTTAATAAATGCGACGTCTATAAGGTCTCTTTACCTTGTACTTTATCCACAAATGCGTAGTGAAACCGAAACTTGATATTTAAATTCATTGAAATCGTTAAATCTTTCGAAGGGTATACAAAATTCACGGAAAGCAATACGATGCTCGTTTAAGAATTCCCATTTGGATGGGGAGACTATTAGGGATAATACCATTCCACACCCCAAAGTACGGATAAAATTGTCAATTCCAACAGATTCAACAATAAATCAAACAAAATCCACACAGTCGTGCGAGAGGTACCCTTTCCATAATCACCATCAGGAGACCGAGACAGTAATGCCAGGGAATAAAATGCAGAAAAAATATGGGTGTGATATGTGTCCCCTGATGTGTGTGACGCCTTTGCATTCCGGGCACACCGTTTTCAGGGAAAACTGGGTGGAGTCTCGTCGACCTGATGCCAATCATCAAATTCAGCTCAGGCAATGAAGAATACATATTCAAAGAAAGCGCAAATCAAACTATCTGTATATTGTAGACATAATTGTTTCTGCTCTGAATTCTTTAAGTGCTTGCGCACCTTTCAAAACGGAAATCTTGATATATTAATCCACACGATCCACCAATTAATTACAGTATTCCTCGATTCATTACAAAGGAAAATACATAACTCAATTACAAGCAACGAAACGATGTTGCTGCCTGCTGCTGAGGCTAAAATCATTTCACAGATATTCGCACGTCAACGTGACCACCAAAGCTAGCCATCCGCACAAAATGGGTTAACCGCATAGATGCGGCTACTACTTTGGAATCACCGCTCTTTTTTTGATAAGTAATAATCAAGAAAGAAATAGAAAAAAAGAAGAAGAACCAGGAAAAAGAAGCAAATAAAGTTTACAAAAGAAATGCTTTCAAGTTCATTCACCGTCTTACCCATTTTTTTGAATTACGGCGCATGTGAAAATTGACACAAACCCAATTATTTGATAAATCAAGCGGAAATGGAATTCATCGAATAGATTGTGGTAGCAGTGCAGGTCATATAGATACAGCCAGCACTCGGCAAATCTGTAATAACTCTAACGCAATTCTAGGCTCTCACTTTCGTATAGCAGTTCTATATGTTTTTGGTCTAAGAAAAGACAAATTTTGTGCATCTAAAACCAAGTGCGAGTATAAAGATTTATTTTACTATTCGAGCGGTAAAACTTTTATTATAGTGCTGTTTCAAATGAGAGGGAGATAAGTTGGTCACTATAATAATGACAACATTATTACCTTAGCGTGAGGTGTGAAAAACCAAATACACTTGGTCCATTCTTTTTAATTTTTTTTTTATCGCTCCTGATAACAGATTGGACCATCTCGAAACGTTCTCTACGCCAAGACTGCGCTGTAACGTCCAGTCCATAAAATTTATGAAAAGAAAGAGGCATAACAGAACCCTCAAGAAGTCCAACGCTCACGGTGAAAGGCCATTTACCCGAAGACAAAATTGAACCGTGCGTCTGTCTATATAGAGACGGCTATGCCTCTGCCTGGACGAAAACTGTACTGCTCATTCCCCAACTTGACTCGACCGCAGCTCTAAAACGCCTTTCCAACAATTTAGCCCAAATAAATAAAATAATCCATAGCATCTACCTCTTTCTTTAAAAAAAAAAGGGCGCATACCATGCGCTAGATATATGTATAGCTGTCTTTCTCCTTCTCTCTATAAGTTATATCTTGCTTCTCCCTCATAGAACGTTTTACATTTTCTTGAAATGTCAGTTCGCCAATCACTATGTGTTTCTTTGCATTCTCTAAAGGTGGCCCCTTTAAGGACACGGGAGAGCCACTTAACTCCCTCTTTACAGGAACAATTCTGGCCGGATTTCATCCACTTCAACAGATTTGCCAACTTAAAGCCATTTGAACGAAAAAGCGGGTCTAACCTTTGCCGAACTCCTGCCAATTTGGAATTTGTTCAAACCTTTTAGATACCTGCTGCGCAAATTCCTTTCGCATTTTCGAACTACCCCATATTCCATTGACAGATTTTCTAAAATAATTGTTTGCTCCTTTGTTTACGGCAACGGGTCTAAAGCTGCAAACCTATCGAGAATGGATCGTCCTCCTGCTTCCATGAGAAGTTATATACGAATAGCTTAGTCATTTTGTGTGCGAATACGAATACAAAGAAACGGTGAAAGCGCACGCTCGTGTGCGCACATAACAAGTTGCTAATAACTTTCCAATTTCCAAATTTATTCTTCCTGCTCATTCTTAAAAAAAAATAAACGCAGGTAGGTATCACTCTTTTATAAATCATAATAGCGTGAGAGCATTTCGAGTGTGCAGTGTGAATGTGTAAAGTGCCATCAACACACGCCAATATTCTGCATAGAAATGACAACATTTAGGTTAGGTACGGGTATTTTGTTGCACCTATTGTTGCTGAACATCGAAAAGTTTTTTATTTACCCAAAACTTATTTCTTTCTAAAAATTTAATGCAAAACGTCTGTTTGTATTTTATACGTTTCCAGAATAGTTCTTCGATATGATATCCAGACCATCGAATATCCGTCTTCTGAAAGTGCGGTGCTAATACTATAAAAACTTTCAAAAAGCTTTCTGAGGCGTATAAAATCTGGAAGCAAACGTGTTAGCTAACTATAGCAGACGCATCTTATTTTTCGCCAATTTTTGCAATTCGTGTTCAATGTCCACTTTTTGACTTTTTTCCTCGGTATCAAAAAAAAATGTTTTGATGCAAAAAGTTTCTCCAAACAATTCTAATAGTGACTGAAAAAAATTTTTTTCTAAAATCTCTTCGCTAATATTTTTTATGATTTTTCCTCCTTTTCATACAAAATTTTTCTGAGATCATCCCATTCAAAAAATCATAAAAAATATTAGGGAAGAGATTTTTGAAAAAAAGTCAAAGTTTGCAGTCACTATTAGAATTGTTTGGAGAAACTTTTTGCATCAAAACATTTTTTTTTTTTTGATACCGAGGAAAAAAGTCAAAAAGTGGACATTCACAAAAATTCTAAATTCTAAAATTTTTGAATGGGTACTTAAGGAAAGTTTTGTGTCATTCAAACGAAATTTAAACGACCTTTCCATTGGTGCCAAAATTTACATGAAGTAAGTTTTAAATTATGAGCAGAATTAACTTCAGTTTTGTCAAAATACTTGTGCCGCCCACTGTAAGTTAGAACGACACATAAATCTTTTGACACCATAATAGACAAGGAGCAGGTATTGAACTGTTCAAAAGAATTCGTTAATTTAGTAGAGCAGCCATGACAGGCCTTCTCGTCCCATAATTCTATTGTGACTTGCAATAGATACACAAATTGCTTCCATGAGCCTTTCCCAAACAAAGGGGAAAACCAAGTGCGTAAGGTAAGCAAGACGTTTTTATCCAACGCATTCGACAAGCACAAGCAGTTAAGTTCTACGAGCATACAAGTTGCTTTACCAAAAATAGCAACTATGGTAATAAAATGTAGATACTTTTGCTGCAAACGGGTGGAGCCGTGGGGGCAATAACTGGTAGTTTAGAAAATATTGTCTCTGCTTTTAGTCCTGCGCCTGCCACTCCTAGTGGATCATATAGCGTCAAAAAATGCCATCAAACTATCCTTTTCGAGCTCTCCAATTAGTTTCAACTTTATCCAGATTTTTATTAGTTTTCAACGACCTCTCTCTGCTTTTAGTCCTGCGCCTGCTACTCCTAGTGGATCATTTAGCGTCAAAAAATACCAGCAAACTATCGTTTTTCAGCTCTCCAATTATTTTCAACTTTATCCAGATTTTTATTAGTTTTCAACGACCTTTCAATTTGAATTGCTTGGTTCTTGGAAGTTTCTCTTGTTCTACAACTCAGTGTATTTAGTAGTATTTGCCAATAATAAGAAGAAAAAACAAGTAAAAGTGTTATCATCGACTTGGGCGATGCTTTGGTAACCTCCACCACATACCAGTCATGCAAAATGTTAGGCATGTGAGTTAGTAGGTACATACACAACAGATAGGTCTAATATTGGTTTTGGTTAGATGGGAGGTACAAGAACTACTTGACCGACATAGCCCATTTTCAATACCAACTTGACGACCGTAAAAATAAGTCC
This sequence comes from Cheilosia scutellata, assembly GCA_955612985.1. NCBI lineage: Eukaryota > Metazoa > Arthropoda > Insecta > Diptera > Syrphidae > Cheilosia > Cheilosia scutellata. Next base: position 47,213,552 of record OY015313.1, on the reverse strand, counting down.
TCTCACAAAATATCATTCGCCTAGGGCGAGTTGGTTGGAAGTTATCGTGTTTTTAACAGACAAACTGACAGATGGACCTGGTTAGGTACATCCTAATTCAGAATATATATATGGAGTGTTCTTTGTTGGCGTTCTTGCGGAGGGTATAAAACCTCTATCCTCTTGTTCATTTAAATGCTCTCCCGACTTGATGCGTCAATTCTCGCCAGATAATTAATATTACAAAATTGTAAACAACTTATCGCGTCCACCATCTTTTCCCACAGCAAATCAGTCCCCTCTTGTTAGCTCATCAAAGCATAACATTTTTGCATAGACAGAATTCTTGTCGCTACTACCAACCACGAGCATACTGACGCGACGGTCTGTTATGGTTGGTTGACATCCAAGGACGCGGTTAGACCTTTTAGTCGTTAAAGGGTCTACTTCCATCCAACTATCATTTAATAATTATTTTGGCATCGTGTAGGTACATAAATAAATATGTATGTAAATAATTGTAAAAGCTTGTACTTGCAGGTAGGTACACCCGACGCCTTTCCATTCCGCTGCACAGTCAAAAAATATTTTTAACGACGTAAATTGGAATCTTGGCTAGTTTGAGAAGCTTTGCATTTTGTGTGTGAAGCATAATTATGAGATTGGACATGAGTACATGACAATATGACAATATGACATATACAAAAAAAGAGAATGAAAACAAAAGAGAACGTCGTTGTCGATATAAAAATAACAAACATTAAAACAAAAGTAATGATATCCGGCGTAGACAAAACATTATAATGGCCGGAAATATTGGAAATAGTCAGTATCACCAGTTCCATCATATATGTAAGTCTATTGGAAGTACCTGCCACAGAGTGCATCAATAATAGTTGTTGGTGTCCAGCAGTCTTCATCGAACGACGCGACGGCTAATTGTAAATTCGTGCACACACATCAAATTATTGTCTGCTATTTAATAACAATAATAAACGAGAAGAATCTACAAAAGGAATAGGCTGTTTTCTATCTGTCAGACAGCCATAAGATGTACAATGTACAAATACATACATCATACTTTGTAGTATGTATAGTTTGCTTTATCGTTCGGGGTCTGGGTCAAAGCGATTTATATTTCGTTCCATTTTATTTCAGCTTCCGATATGCAGCAGCGTTTATTTTGTTTATTGTCTTTGAAGATGCTAGAATAAAGGACGATTCACATGAGAGCGAACGAACGAATTGATGAAATGAGAACAAACCACTTTCGATGCTTTTTTTGAACAGAAAATTGCACATTTTACTATTCCAAGAGTGGTATAATTAATTATCCCATCAAAATGTATTAAGAAAATTAGTTTAAACAACGAAATTTCGAATTCCAAACTGTTTGCCGCGAACGAAAACAGCCTCGGCGCGAATTGTCAACGTTTATTCGCATTCGCAATCCACATCATTAGACCGCGTTCCATAAACTAGCGAATAAAACATTCGTTCGAACTTAACCTCAAATTACAAATTGCTGGTAGAAACTGATCTCTGAAATTCGCGAACTGCCGCGACCATGAAAAGTGTCAAAACTCACGAATATTTGTGCGTTCGTAGGTAATTGGTCGCTCTCATGTGAATAGTCCTTAAAGGTTGCTTCATCATCAGTAGTTATATTTGAGTTGATTCCATTAAGCATAATGATCTTGGAAAGCAATCTTGAAATGAATTGACGGATACATTCGCATTATGTTCGTGATGTTCCCATGCTACGTTATTATGCTTTGGGCATATTTATGCAGGAATTTAAATAGCTAGGAGTTCGCAGTCAGCAAATATTTTTTAGTTGCAATGTTCGATTGGCTCTGATCGCAGAATGTTCTCCATGTTTTGGAATCCTAGTTGGAGACATGAGTTTAACTTGACCAAACCGAAGAATGGAACGCATTGAGTACCTAACGTTTTCTGGTACTCCCTGTACAATCTCTGGTTTCGGTCAATGCCAAAATCTCACATATGACCATAGGTAAGAGGTGGTATATGCAGAATTTAAGGATGGTAATATAGCTTTATCTATACAACAGACAGATGGACATATTCAGAATTTTTTATACTTTATGGGGCGTCCGGTGAAGACTTATTGGGCGTTACAAATGCAATGTAATGAATGACAAAGTGAATATAACTTCCTGTGGTGAGTATAACAACGTATGGTAAATAATAATCATTAATAGCATAGTTTACCAATATAATTTATAACAATATATATGGTTCTAATACATACTAGTTGAAAGTTAAGAAACAAATGAATTTATCATTTTCCGCAAATAGGTGGCACTATGGTGAATGGTTGTGGAAGAAACTATTTCGATTTCGCTCTAGTACAATTGCATATAACACTTTATTCTATGCTCGAACCATTTCAATTTCGAACATCAGACTCAGAATTGTTATTCAAAATTAAAACTATTGTATCAGAAATAAAATGTAAAAAGGGAACGGAATGAAATGCAGGGATCTATCTGACTGAACCAGTAACTCAATGGGTCGTATAAAAATATAATTTGCTTTGGATAAGAGGTTGTAGCAAAGTCAAAGCAACAATTTATTGCTTTGTATCAGTATGAATAAAATGTTTATTTTGTTAAAGTAAGTTCGAACATTTGAACTAAGCAAAGCATTTGCTTGGCTGAACTGTCTTGACTACAGTCACGTCTTTTTCTTTGTTTTCTTTGGCAGTTAAGGCACCAAGTGACAAAGAATAGAAACAGGAACAGAAACAGAATCCCATATATTTGCAACAGAAACAGAACTATGAACAGAAAAATGGCTGTTTGACGAGAGAAAGTAAACAAGTTGATTGTTTCTTTTGCTGACAGCGACAGAAATGCCAATTTATAGTGGGAATGGTTACCGGATTAAGAAATACGAGAAGGGGGACATCGTGATTTTTCTAGGGGGACAAGTGTTCAAAAAGGGGAACCACATTTTTTTTATTTGAATGTTGAATACCAGAGTCAAAAAAATGTGTGATAAAGTTTTTGGTTTGAAAACAAAAAACAGAGACAGAGACACATCAGATAACAGTACAAAACAAAAACTTACAGCAGAAAAACTTTTGCACGTGAAGTGAGATGCGTGATTGGATGCCAGCTTTGAAAGTTATTTTGCACTTCAATTGGATGTGTTCACAGAGTAGGTATCTTGTTCAAAATATTAAAAGAATGTACATATTTTGAAAGTTTTCAATTGAATGTTTTCTTTTATTGAATTTTGACCTAATAAGGGGGACAGTGGTTTGTATTAGGGGGGACAAACAACATTTTGATATGAAAAATAGGGATGTATGGTAACCCTAAGTGGGAGGGTGTTTTTTTTTTGTGCATTTTTCTGCATCTGTCATCTGGGTGCCTGCATTAGGTACCTAGTTTGAGTTGTAAATTCGACTACTAAATGAAAAAAATGTTTTTAGTGGTCATAATTTCATGATAGCGTTTTACAGAATAGACGACAGTTCATTGTCACTTGGTGCCTTTAAGAAATATTTTTAACGGTTTTTGGGGAACAAGAATTAATTAATAATTATAAATGAAAACAAAAAAATTCAAATATTTAGCTGTGTGTAAGAACAAAGCCAGCAACGATCATTGAAATTATTCTTTCTGTGATAATTCGGAATTTTGATTACAGAATTGGAAGCCTTTGGTTTAGTTGACCGAACATACCTTCATAGTCCTTCGATCGCTTTTATGCGCTTTATTGTAAAAACAACAATTCGTGGAAAAGTTAAACTGAATTTAAATTTCGTTTTGGTGCTTGTGCGAAAAGAAAAGGAACTATACCTTCCATACCTATCAGCGGAACTAACATAATGATGCACTTTTTATCGCCACAAAGCATTTTTTTTTATCTGAAATTTCCATTGAACACAAAATATCGATTAAGAAGTTACCGAACACAAAGTAGGTAACAAGTTGGTGAACATTTCACTTTTGAATCATTTTCTTGTTGGCGTACAGAATACACTTTCATACTATTGGACTCAGCACTTTTATGGCAAACAGTGTGGTTTTTACTACCGCTGCTAGCGCAGTAGCAATTAATTCTCACATCACATGCTAAATACTAAATCCATAATAAATCATTATACTTGGTCACTACCGTCATTACTCACTTTCGGTGAATATAATAAATAAACGATAATTGCATCAGGTTAGGTGAGGCGGCTTAGAGCATCCAAAGCCGGTTTTCTGTGTTGAAGACTATTATCAAAACAAAAAGATCTTGCGTCACTATTGAGGCATTTTCATGAGCATTCGACAGCTACTGTAAGTTGTACTTTTGCAAGCGTGTAAATGTAAATTATGCATAACAACAATTCGTAAGTCATGTCACATTGATGCAACCGTGGAGAGACTATGCAACATGCTGGGTAATTTGGCCTGATCAGGAAGCGAATTGAGTGTCGAGTATATATACGTGTGTGACGAAGAGGTCAAGCGTTTTGGTACTTTGAATATAATTAATGGGCAAACAAACGGTCGACTTGAAGGAAGGGGCCAACAATTTTATGCGTTTTACTCTCGAATGTTTGTCAGGCGGCGCTGTTTTCTGGATAGGTATTCACTTCTACCCAGAATATAAACAATAAATGTATTTGCAAAAGGAATACATATGTGCTTTTTTTAGAGGTAGGTACATATACAAACTCAATATGAAATAAAACATTTATTTATATTCTATTATTTAACAGATAATTTTATGTCATTACTGTTTAAAAATGATTTCGGGCATATGCGCCCCACGGTTAGTTCGAATGAAGCGCAATGGTGAAGTCCAATTTTCGACAGCTTTACCGTGCAACTAGGCCCGTATACCAGCAATAACACGGCAAATGTGGACTTTCAAATCGTCCAACGTCTCTGGTTTATCGGCATAGACTAGTGACTTTACCAAGGAAAGTAGATACTCTAAATGTGTACGATCACAGGATCGTGGAGGCCAGTTCACACGTCCATTACGCGAAATTATGCGCTCAGAAAATGTTTTGTTGAAACCAAAGCTCTGTCACGTGAATGCGATTCAACTGAGAAACGAAGAAGTAAGAAATTATGTTTCTATAGCGCTCTCCATTGACGGTATCATTCTGGACGACATCTTCCTTAAAGAAATAGGGCCGATGATTCCACCAGTCCATAAAGCCACACCAAACATTGAGTTAATGGATGTAAGGACGTCTCGACTAAGGCTTCTGGGCATGCGGTTTCAACTCTAGCACAAGCTGGATCTTATAAGCTTTTAAGTCAAGATCTTTTCGTAAAATCGTATAGCTCGCCTCCACAATGGCAATAACTTCTACTGTTCGTCGTCTTTGGGGATGCGTATTATCAACTAGAGTGTACGTCTTCCGAATAACTTGCTCAGATGGACGGATTATGTCGACCGTAAAATGGACATAGCGCACGATAAGTTTGGCCATTCATAGACAAAACGTACTATTTCCCCCACTCATCATAAGATTTCTTTATTCAGTAAGAAAGGAATTAAATGACCAAAGACCCAATGTGATGTCTACTTTGGGGGATATACATGGGAGCAACGTACAAGAATCAGAGGAGATGGTATGATCCGAAAATTTTGTTTTCCTAGAAAAAACCCAGTATCTGATTACCCTTTCTCCTTATCATCCATTAGTATTCGGAGCCGTAAAGCAGAACTGGCAAAAAGAGAATTGTGAAGATCATGCATTTCGTCCTTCGAGTTGGGTTTTACAGTGATTTGTGTTGACACCTAGCCCGATGCGTAGTATTCGATCCACAACGAGATTTAAGAAGTGAATTTTTATAACAGTTTGGAAGAACTGTTTTTCCAAATAAATTTTTGAATGCGAAAGCGGAAACAGTGTCAGTGCCCTCCTCCACCGAGAACTGGGTGCCACTGAAAATCATCGGAACACCAGGCGTCCCAACTCGACGAGACCAACCCTCACGCTGTGCGAGCCAGTCTTCAGAGAGCCACGGGACAACAGTGGTCACAAAATATAATGGAATACATTTCCCGGAGAAGGTGAAGGATAAAAGGTGTTCAAAAAGCCTGGTAACAACCCAAACTCCTTATCGAAGATGGTTCACATCGAAAGCGATTAAATACTTTCCCTACACATAATTAGGTAATAAAATAGAAGACATAACACCTCATTTGCTTGGTTTTCGTATAAGAATTTTCATGAGAAAATCTCAACATGAAATCCAACATGAAATCCAAAACCACTAAATCCAAAGGTATTTAAAAACAGATAAAAATCTATCCGAATCCGTAGTCTACTCCTTCATTCTCACATAGCTGAGGCATGTAATTGCCCCCTGTCCAACGATGCAACCGCAATTATTAACAAGGACACCTGAGAATGTTGAAATTCAACTTCCCGAAAGTCACGTAGCGTTAGAGATACATATATGCATCGTAGTGTGTTACGTGAATAAATCTCTATCTCTCCCTCTCGCTGTTGTTGATCATGATGTGATGACTAACGTACGTATTCCTTAGAAAACTAGACCCCACATTTCTACCAGGCTAAGATGTATATATGTAATGTAGGTATATAGAAAGGGCTGCATTGTAAAACGTATACCTACGTCAATTCAATTAAAAATAAAAAAATAACAAAATGATTGACGTTTTCATTCCGACCTAGGTTACACACAAATTTTTTGGGGGGCTCGAAAGTTCTCACAATAATGAATGCACCCAACCAAACAACTAACCAACCAACCGTCGGAACAGGTAAAACAAATCGAAAATTGTAATTTCATATGGAATCTTTTTCTTGAAATCGGTTCCAAATAGATACAAAGATACATGGAGATTCCTACTGTGTTGGAGTGTGCATTGGATATTCGACGACAACAAAGTGGCGGCGGCGACCCGGTCAGTGGCTGCGAGATGTTGCATGAAGAGAAAAAAAAAACACCAAACGGGTTTCCATGAAGAAACCTTGAACACCAAGAAAATTATAAGCAAAAAAATATCAAAGACAACAACAATCGCAACCAAAACGAAGAAAATTATCTACTCCCCGTCCCGTCCGGACTAGGCTTGCCACCCGTCCTCCTTTGAGGAGGACAGTGCTCCTTTGTAAGGTGATGTCCTCCGTCCTCCACAAAAAGAAAAATGTACTCCACAAACATAATTACATACTACCTATCTATAACAAAAAAAATCAAATTTCTTTCACTTCTCAAAGAGTACGATTTTATTTTACAAATGTGGCAGCAGATACATTGAAGTACTAGTACACGGCATGTAGGAAGCCACATACGTATGTAGCTCTGACCTCAACAGAGAGTGCACAAAGAGAGCTTGTACACGGCATGTAGCCATTGGGACCATATGCTGACGTAAAAATGATGTCAGTGCTGCATCCGTATGTGGCTTGCTACATGCCGTGTCAACCTTTAGAGTCAAGTTTTAATATAAATTGCAGCAACTGCAGAAGAGCAGGAGAGTTTAATGTTTCTCATCTTTTCAGAGACTTCAGGTCCTATTGACTTCTGCATCTGCATTGAACGTTAAAGCCGCTGCGGAACGAAAAATCGCATACCAAAATGACACACGATGAAATTATGAACGAAAAATGTTGTTCTTTACATGTACTTTACATTTTGCAGTACGCTGATGCTGCTGCTGCGAAATTATGCCGAAAAGTGGGCAATTGTATAGTAGATTGGGCTAGATTTTACTTTAGGTACTGCCCATTAAAAAAAATATATATACTTTATTTTTAACCCGATTGAATTTAGTGCGCTGAGCTCAAATTTGGAAAAAAAAAAATTTCCAAATGTGCAATTAACTAATAAAAAAAGTTTCATTAAAATCGGATTTTTTGGCGGTAAAATTGAGCAAGCAGCATAACATAAACATTGTATATACATACCCAACCTCGCACCTACTGTGACCACAAGCGGGGAGGCAGTATGCCCCGATACGTATCTTAAAAAAAAGTTTTATTTTTTAAGTCCTCCACGAGATTTTATAAAAGGTGGCAAGCCTAGTCCGGACACAAAAGTATCTCAATATTTTGTGGGGTAGTTGCTGTCGTTTTCTTTAAGAATTCTATTCACAACCGTGTAGTGTGGACGCGGGGAGTTGGTATCTAAGGAAGGAACTGATCGGAGAGCTGAGATATTGCATTGCAACGCAATAGCTAAGACCGCAGCGCTGGCTGAGGATCAGAGTCAGAGAGGAAGGAATCTAAAGTGAAAACAAAAATGGAAAACGAGCGCGCGCGCACTAGGTATCTTAAAGAATTACGACAGGTGCGCATTTATATCTTCTTTTTTGTTTTCTGACTATCCCATACGTGTATTTCTTTGGCAATCCGTCCCGCCCGTGTCGTCGACGATGGTCTCGTATAGGACGTAAACAGGCTCCGTGTTTGTGTCGTTGGTTTATCAATTTTGTTTTGTTCTAGAGTTCCATTGAGATAAGATAACTTGATCAAAACCGAGCTCGGTATGCGGCATATATCAGAGTCGAGATCAGGCCCATCTTTTTTTACCGGGCGGTGTGGTGCCGATGGCTAGAATAGGGAACGGGATATATATCTGTCTATGCATTAAAATGTGTCATTTGCAATTTTTTCCGCACTTATCTTTGTTGCGATTCCAGTCTAGGTGGCTGGCTACTGTAGGCTACTGCTTCGTCAGCGTTACATTCATACATGCATATGAATGCATGTGGTGTCGTTGAGAGCGCGCGCGAAATGTGATTTAAAGTTGAGCCATTGGCTTGCGAGTAAGCCGGCGATTATGCATGCGATTTCTTAATGCAGCATCAAATTCCATTAGAAGTGAAATATGAAGATATTCGCGCGGATATTAGATCTCCGATTTCGTCTACAGATACACAATGGAGGAACAAAGTTTCAATAAGCAACGAATGTGAGAACTCATGGTTGATTGCACTTTTAAGTTCTATATAGAAGACGATGATACGTGATCCTTTTTCATATGAATGGCAATTGCGCATTGTATCATATAGTTTATGAATTTCTGAAACAAATATAGGTAGTTAAAACAAAAGTTTGTCGATGGTCGGTGTTATGTTTAAAATTTCGGCGGTTGGAGAATTTGTTGGGAGAATACACTCGTCTTCATTTTAAATATAGAGACAATTCAGTGCACTCTTGCAATTGATTTGAACAATAGTAGGTGTCATTACTTGACGCTGTATCATTAGGAGGCATGCCCTCAGACTGGGCTTATCTGCAAACGATATCTTCAGGAGCTGTATGGATCACCTCTTATGCACACGTCCAGCCCTCTTACTTTGAAGAAAACTTAAACTTGGAGAATACTTCCTTCGACACATTTGTATGACAACTGATTGGCACTCAGATGAAACGAAAAAGCGACAGGAAACGGTATGAGTATTGCTAGTTTTCATGAAAATTTACATGTGAATTATCTTTCTTGTAGAGTATCCGTAGCACATGACATCAGTCATGTAGGATTTGTAATTTATCTCATTTAAATAGTGTCCAAGTTATTGAGGTTATAAAGAAGTGAGAAATATGTACTGTTAAATAGTACGGAGATTGTCTGGAAGTGTAAATCATGACTAGATCACACTTAAATCAGTCAGAGATCGCCTGCGTGCTAAAACTGCACTTAACAGAGTGTAACCAAACGATTTTTAAAATACTTGTGATCTAAGATGAGCGTCCTTATTTTAACTCTTTATCGAGTTTTATAAAGATTCACCTTTAACGACTAGCCTTTCAGGCTGACAATTTTCTATTTTAGGACAGTATTTCTTTCGATTGCGACCCCTGTGGAAGGCTGCCCAGATTCCTGAAGATGCTATAACAACCAAGGAGGTACGTAGGTATAGGTATCAAGAATAATCAACCATGCTACGTTACCTTCTAATGTGGATTCCCCATAGATCTCTAAAGAGACTCTAACGGAGGAGTATACTCTAAAGGGCTTTATCAGTCTCTAATGTTAGCCCCTTTTGATTTTTAAATAGTTTTTTTTTATAGATGATTGCAGACAATACAATAGCCAACTATGAGTACTATATGTATACATACTGAAATACTATTTGATAAATTTTCGTAGCTCTGTTTTATAAAGGGTCCGCCAAATAACCTTTTTTTTTTTTGAAAATGCTATAAACTACTGAATATTTTCTCAAATTTCTTTTTTTATTTGAAAGTATAATCCTTCCGGTTAATAATGGAAAATAATTTCATTCAAATGGTTGCCTCGGCTGGCCATGCAGTAGCCTACACGATCGGTCCAATTTTTAAGCACATTATCGATTGTGTGCAGCTGTATTTCACCAATGGCTTCACGAATATTGTCCTTTAAAGCGTCAATTGTCTCTGGCATGTCGGCGTAACACTTTTCTTTTACGTCACCCCATCTTCGATCGCAGGCCCACTTAGCGAAGCGAAAACGCATTGGATGGTCAGTTGGCTTCAACTCCTGAACCAATTGGACTTTGTATGGCGTCATACCAAGGTCTTTATGCAAAATTCGTCTCAATGATGTCTCCGAAATGTTCAATTGTTGAGAACGACGGTGAATTGATGTTGATGGCGCTTCACGCACACTTTCTGCCACAGCAGCAATTTTCTCGGGTGTACGCACTGTTTTTGGCTTTTCACGCTTTGGTTTATCGATGAGGATGCCAGTTTCTTTCACTTTTTTCACAAGATAACGAACATACGGAGCTGACGGTGCTTCTCTTCTTCCAAAATCCGTACGCAATTTTCGCACACATTCTGCAACATTACCATGATTTTCAAAGTAATGTCGCAATATTTCCCACCGTTGTTCAAGCGTATACACAACCATATTCGTTCAGCGGAAGGATAAAACTAATTATCTGTCAAATCAGACATGAGCTAAGTGTTACCATTCGCGAAATAAGCACTAGTTGAAAAAAAAAAACGTTAGATGGCGGTCCCTTTATGTTGGCAGCCATATTACCAGGTAGTGGACCTTATTTTGACGGCATCGGAGCTTTTATTTTGAGTATAACAGCCAAAAAATTAGCAATTAGTCCCATTAGAAAGAATTGGGGCATTTACTAGTGCTCTAGTAGTTTTCTTTTTTTTTAGCTCTGAATCCAGCCACAACTAAAGTTAAAAGTCTACGTTAACTTCTTTTAATGTGTACGCGATGGAGATGTCCGTTGGGTGCGTCGCATCGACTATAGCTAGGATTATCGATTATATATAGGATGCTTAGCCTTACCTTGAGCACCTAATGCTACTTATTATTCACTGAAATACGAACTGCTTTGAAATCGATGAGTAGGTAGCACTTTCTGTCGTGCCTAACAGATACCTACAAGTAAAGGTGGGTACACGGCATTTAAATGACAAAGTTTGACAGTTCTCGTTGCCAATCATTTCCACTTATGCAATTATTGGCAACAAATTGTTTGTCAGTACATTTTGACAAATTTCTTTGTCATTTCGCTAAAAGCACTAGGGCTGCCAATTTGGAATATTATCATCTCAAAAGAAATAGATTACCCTCGCTTCTTGGGTTTTGTTGGTCGAATCTGAGTTGGAGCTGCAGGCAGAAGACGAAGAAAGCTAAACAATTTCTGGTGCAAAATGCGTATACGAAATGAACAGAACTCAGTTCAAATTTATTTTGCAAAGGATGGAACCATAATTCATAAAAAAAGAAACATTCATGCGAAAAGGGGTAAGATTTGCCAAAAGATTGGACTACCTTGTATACAAAAATAGGTTTGTTTGACGTGGACCTTATGGCGCACTGGGTTAGTCCTGTCGCGTTCAATATAGCACTCAGTTCGCATTGACTATGAAAACCTGTGTTCGAGGTGAGCACTGGGGCGCCCTATTTGAGTACTAAGGTGGCCCTCGATATTCAGTCAGGGCAAGACTTCAGTGCTGAATTTTGCTGTCAATTGTATAGCTGTCATTTGGGTGAAATCATATTTTTGTGAATTATTCATTTGTGTTGCACTAGTAAATGTTAAAAGAAATGTTTTTTTTTTAAACATTAAAATCATTAATTTATCAAATGTAATGTTAACTGTAGGTATATTCCTACATTTTTCCAGTGACATGTCTCAGTGTTATCTATATTTCGCGCTCGACATGAAACTAAATTTCTGGGGTTTCCTTGGTTTCCAGCCACGAAAATTCACTGACACTTCTCAGCGCGCTCTGAGTAAGCCCTACCGCTGACTACGTCGAACGAACCTATTGTGTCTTAGTCTATTCATTGACAAACAACTGAACATGATGGCAATTAATTTTCAGTGTCAATTAAAGACAATCCGCATAAAGTCTAAATTCTCGAACATCAGCCTCATATGCGCTCATGCCCCTACTGAAGATAAGGACGATGCTACCAAAGACAGTTTCTACGAGCTCCTCTAAAAGACCTACGAGCAATGCCCGAAGCACGACGTTCTAATCGTTCTAGGCGACCTTAACGCTAGAATAGGCAGGGAGAATACCTTTAGTAGGACAGTTGGCAAATACAGCCTAACATGACAACACGTCTGGGCAACGGGCTTAGGCTAATTGACTTTGCTGCGGGGCGATATATAGTTTTAGCAAGCACCAGGTTTCCACATCTCAATATACATAAGGTCCTGCTTTATGGCACAGAAACATGGAAGTTAACAAAGGCGGATGACTTCGTTGCCTTGAACGCAAAATTCTTCTAGTGATTTTCGGTCCAGTTTGCGTTGACGAGCATTGGAGAAGGAGATTCAACGACGAAATATACGAGCTGTACAGCGACATCGATTTGGTCAAAAAAGTGCGAGTAAGTCGTTTAAGATGGCTTGGACATGTAGTGCGGATGGGAAGAAATTCTCCGGCCCGTAGAGTCTTCGAGTCTAACCCAGAGGGAAAACGCAGTAGAGGAAGACCTCTCCTTAAGTGGCGAGCGCAAGTCGAAGGCGACCTCAACCGACTAGGAGTGCGCAACTAGAGGCAGTTAGCTAAGGACCGGGCTAACTATGGAGAGGCTTGTTAGTTGAGGCCTCGGTTCAACCCGAACCGTATAGAGCCGCCTAAGTAAGTAAGTAAATCAATTAAAGACAAAGGACATTTTAGTTGTCAATTTAGCTATTTCCACTTGTCCTGTGATTTCTTTTGCAGTTTTTGACAAGCGTTGTTAGTCAATTCAATGACAAGCAGTCTTTCGTTACTTCCACTTACCAATTTTCTAATTGCTAAAAATACGTCAATTCCAAAACCTAGCATAAGACACTTTTGGCGGACGCCTAATAAACTGTATCTTAAATTTGCTAGGGCACTAATGGACGCAATGGCCCAGTGGTTAGTGTGCTGGCCAACCACACACAACCTAGGGTCCTATATGGACTTGTTGCGTCATCTATTTTTGTTTAAATACTAAGTCATCTCTATGTATGTAGATGCAAGTTAACCAGCAATATTGCGTTTGCCCTAAATCAGCATAGAATGCATACCACTCCACTCCAAGTAAGTGATAAGAGAAACCTAAAAATGTTAATATTTACCAAAACAGATAAAATATCCAGGAAGAGTTTGAAAATACAAGTGAAAGTAAAAAATGTCCATCGCAGGAACAGAACATTCTCACTTTATCTTAATTTTAACAAACAACCGCAGTAATTTATCAGTTTCACCTCTGCTGATAGGTATTTTTTTTTTAAGTTTACACAAGCGATAGTGGTCCCTTGTAAGTTGCCTGACTGTCATTCCCATGTTCTTGCTTTTTGCTTATGCTTTTCCAAATATTTACATTTTACACACTCTTGGGTTCACCCCAGTTTAAAGTCTGCTATGATGGGTATCTTGTATCTGGCAATCATACAGTTTCCTTCCGGTATCTTACCTGAAAAGGAAAAGAAAATACATTAGTTATGATAATTCGTAAGTAATTGTCATGCAATATTTTCTAATTAAATATTAGTCGGTATAACAGTGACTAGGAGCAATCTTCCCATTCCGCCTTTCACTGGATACCGACTATGTATGTGTTTAGTTCACGAACTAATGATGTGTGCAGTGCGACAATGGGAAGCCATAATAATGGGTAGATCTTCCGTTCCCAAGCCAATAACCATGTTAACTTCAGAGAGTGTACCCTGGAAAACATCAAGACAACTGACGACGAGCATTAGGTTGTCCTTTTGTCTTCAGATAGTTTTCGTTTTCATTTGGTTCGAGCTCACCAGCTACAACCATCTTTAGGCTGATAGTATGTGCCGCCTCCCACATACCACCTATATACTTATACACCGCATGGTGGTGGTTCTCATGGCCTTTGGCTTGGCTTATGAGTTCGGCGACCTGATTTCTTTACTCGGAGACGGAGACTAGTTTTATTCACGGCTGCTCTATACAATTGTTCGCCTAGCCCTAGATGGTAATATGTATAGTTTTGTTTCAGCGTTGATTTTTTTGTTCACTCTTACTGTGCGGATACATGTTGGTATCGGTGTATGCAACTTTATTAGGCATAGTTGAGAGGGCTCAAACGATTTATATCACTTTTGAGGTTTCGCCGTGTGGATGACAAGAATGTTAATCCGAAACCAATGGTATGAAATCACAGTCTGTATGTTGTGTAAAACTGATTGTCTCGTGCAGAGGAGACTGTTGTGCTGTGCTACATTATATAATTGGATAAGAGCCGCGTTGTTCAATCTTACTAGGGTAAATTTGTATCAGCCAGGATTAGGTTTTCTGTTTTTATTCGAAAATGCAGAACAATCATAATAGATGACTAATGGCTGCTGCAACAGTATAGGCCGAATTTAACTAGTAACGGCTATACGCTTACAAATAGGGGCATAAGTGGACTTACAGTTTCTTAACAATATGACATCGATTTAGGATAGGCACATATGTATACAACATCTCTTCGCTCACAGGAAAATACCTCGAGCTGTAGGGGAGGCTGGTAAATATCGACTAAATGTATTTACTGTCCTGTCACCTCAGTCACCAAATACAAGTTTCTTTTTAAAAATTTAATGTTTTCCATATATTATGGCTTTATTAGTAAGAGCAAGCATTACCATTAATTATGGAACACAACTTTCAAGTGGCTTCCTCGGCTGGTTTCGCAGTAGCGCATTCTGTCACACCAATTTTCCAAGACCTTGTTGATGGCTTCGGGCTGTAGGTCACGGATGATATTGGCCTTAAGTGCTTCAATCGTTTCCGGATTGTTGGCATAACATCGGTCCTTCACGGTTCCCCACAAAAAAAATTTCAAAGGGGTCAAATCGCAGCTCCGATTAATTGACATCGCCAAGACGGCTGATACCATGATTTGGGAATTTGGTGTGCAAAAGATCGATTGCATGAACCAGAGGTCGTCCAAATCCATGTTTTCAATTTCAGTAAAGGTATGATACTGACTTTCTGTCAAGATTTCGAGCGGGAAACAGCTTTCAGTGTCAAAATAACCTATAATTTAAAAAGAAACCACTAGATGGCTGGAGCTTTATATAAAAGAGACTGCCTTCCGTGCACTGAACCAAATCGCGTAGGTGATATTGACGAAAATATTTTGTCAATCTTTGAAGAATTTATTATTCGAATCGACAATTTTTCAAAAAACTTTTCGTTTTATTGAAAATTGAATATTCAAAACCAATAAATTTCTTCAACTCCTGTCCGATTTAGTATTTTATTCAAACGAATGAAATTTCGTCATATTGACAAACTGAAATCGTTGACGGAACTAAATCCCGTAGGTGAAATTGAAGAAAATATTTTATTCATTTTTACAAAAATCAGTTAATCAAATCAACAATTTTTCATAACATATTTTTAGAATTTTATGGGTTTTTCATCAATTTGAAGAAGTTTCTTTAAAATGTTATTCGCCGTTGCTCTCGAAGTGATAAGTGAATTGCCAAAGTGAAGTCGGGATAAAGAATTTAAAAATTAAAGTAAAGCAATTATTTGCAAATGCTTTTAAGTGTTTCTCAAACACACTTGTATAAGAAAAACGTAAGTAATATAGAAATACTTTTCATAATTACGTCTATGATCCTTCTACCTATATTCGCAGCTAAAAGAAATTGGTTTAAAAAAGTTCACTTTATAATATTTTTCCCAAAAAGCAACATGCTTTTCTAGGCTAGCTTTCTCCTAGTTGGATCAACCGTTGGGTATATGCAGAGGAAATGCAAGAAGAAAAAGAAAATTGAGCCAATGATCATCATAAATGAACGGTAAGAACGTCGTTGTATTTCTCAATGACATAAGCTATAATCAAACTTTAATATTTTCAATTTGTTTAATTTTTCCAAGTTTCGCTAGGACCTTGTAGGACCTTTATCCAAGCCGGCTTTCATTAAATCCAAGCATGACAAAAAACATCTTCAAGTATATTCTCTTAAAAATATGTATAGATGTAAGTTACAAAAAAATTCCAACTTTATAATTTACTTAATGTTAAGAAAATAAAGGTTTTTGACTTTAAAAAGTGTTTCTTTTTTATTTTGATGTCAGTTTGGAAAAAATAAGCGATAACTGACGAAAAAAATCATTAATTTGAATAAATAAATAAGTTAATTTGAAGAAAAACGATGCGTAAAAATGAAGAATATTTATTCAAAATCAATAAAGCGAAGAGTTGAAATGAAGAATTAAATTTCAATTTAAAGAAATAATACGTAAAAATGAAGAATATTTCTTCAATTTAAAGAGTACGATGCGTCGAATTGAAGAATGTATTTTCAATTTAAAGAATATTTTATTAAAATGAAGAACATGATAGAATGATGAAATTTTATCACTATAACAAATTTTTGTGGATTTAACACCACAAGGAAAAATTTTATGATTTTTTTTCAAAATGACAATATTTATTAAATATAACAAAATATTTGTCAAAACAACGGACAGGAGGTGTTGACCTTATATTGATCGCCCTTTCTTCAAATCTACCTACTTTTTTGTCAATATCACTACCAAATTTGGTTCAGTGTGGGCTTGATGAATTCGTATTGGCCCAAGGAACGACACTATTGAGGAAAATCCGGCAAAATTTCCATGAAAATTGGAAATCCGGAAAGATATTACAAAAAAAATTAAATTCAAACATTATTTTTCGACACTCGTGGAAGCTAAAGTTTTAAATTTAGATAACATAACAGAAAAGTACATAAATATAATCAACACAAGTCCAGGGCACGGCAAAGCCGAGCGGATACATCTAGTTTTTAATAAAAAAAATTATCAGTATGTAACCCACTTATATTTTTGTTATCACGAAGACGGTCTAATAACATTTGACAAAGGAAATTTCCAATTAATTTGTAGGTAAGTAAAAGATTTAAGCTAAATCGTTTTAAATACCTTTTTTGGTATAAACATTAGTTTGAAAATCCGTATGCTGTACAATAAAATGTAGTCGGTCCAGACAACCGCCATATGTATAAACTAATGAACTAATCTTTTCTGTCAACAATCTCTTTAAAGTCACAACAAAGGGCAATCGACTTGACTTATATCCACTTTACACTAAAAGTTAAATTTGGTACTTTTTTTGTCGGCTTTCCTTGACTTGTAAATATCACTTTCATTAAAAATAATCACCACAATGTGCAATAAAAAATGAATTAATTCATTACCAACCGTATGACAGTCGGGAACAATTTATTTAGTGCATTTTAACTGGAGAAGGTACGTCGTTAAACAAACAAAAACACTTTCTATTATTTTCATGCAAAGTAAAGTACATTAGTTATCTTAATTGAAGGTACAATGATACTATGAGAACGGTTAAACTCAATGTGAAAGTATTTTTTATGTGTAGTGTCATCAGAGTCTGCCAGTTATAATTATTTCGTCAGTTAAATTGGGATCAATACCCAGTACCTTGTGTTCTAAAAATACTATTCATTCCTGTGGGAGTGAAAATTGAAAATCTGTCAGCAAAAAAGTCAAAATCAAAATAAGGTATAATAAGTCTGCTACAAATCACAAGATCTAAATCTGGCAGTATGACGCACTTTATAAAGTTAAATCTTTGTCTGATTGAAACGCGTGTATTTTTTTAATTCTTTTTTTTTTTTTTTTTTTTTTAATTCTTACGGTCAAAGTATTTTAAATGCGCGTAGTACCTAAGGTGTGTTGTCTGATTGAGACAAGATTTGGTTGCACTACTGGAGCTTATGACTCAAAGCGAAACAATGACTTTTGACTAGCTATATGTATTGTTCGTATCTACGTTACGCGAATAAAACCGTCAACTCAGAACCCATTTAACTCAAAAGAATCTGATATAAAAGTGGTTCCCCGTAAGTACAGAACGATTACAGATTCTAGACAGAATGAAAAAACACAATTGGCAGCCATTATGCATTCCACATTAGGGCATCACTCCATGTGACGCCTACTAATCCTGATAATATTTAACTTTCATTCAAAGAGCACAATCCAAGGCCGCTCAGTAACTATGGAAACGCTGAGATCGATAATGTATCTTATTCAGGTGACGCACCAAACAATACAACTTTGGATTAAAGCCGACCAAAACACCTTAGGAAAATGAATGAAAAATATTTTTCAATTGTATTATTTTGAAGTGATGCGCGTGCCTCTTCTTTTGTACACCAGCTTACGCATATCGGTCTCCCCAGCTTCACCTAACATCACTTTCATTCAATAGACTTATCACGTCACGAGTCACATTATTATTGGCTTGTGCTGCTTCGGATGATAGTGATTTCTTTTATTGTTAAGACTCTAATTTGATTTGTACTCGCACATATGTGAAGAATGTCTTTTGTAGGCTATATTCGATTTAAATGGATTTTCATTCCATAGACATGTTCAATTAGCATTTAAATTGAGGTTAGAATTTTGTTTTCAAGAATTTCAACTTTTTTTTACTGAGTTGATTTTGTTGAAGACTTTGTGGTAGTAGATTTAGAATAAAGTTAAGCATTATCCCTTGTAAATAGTATTGTATATTGTCACTAAATGATTCAGAAAAATTGAATATGATAAGATATGTCATTATAAAACAACATTTCTCAACAAGAAGATTTATAATAAATAAAAAGGTATATAAAGCACAACAAATTCTACATAATTTGCGTCATTCTCAAAAACTTGATAACGGGGAGCGGTACCAGCAGCAGGATAACTGAGTTAGTCGAAAATTAATCGTTTGGGTTTCAACAAAACGGAACTGTACGTCATGAAGCGTCATTACAAAGTGAAAGCAAGTTTTTTGTTTTATTAAAAACTGTTCATATTATATACAGGAATCAAAAAGTTGTCATCCGTGCCCGTGGAAGGGGTGTCCGGTCGACAAAGGAAGGCAGGTAGGCTTGTGCTTGTGAGATCTCCTGCTTATCTTGCGGCCTACCATACTTTGACATGCCTGTGATTCTGCTGGGACTGTTTGAAAATTGTTATTATTGAAAAGGCAGGAAGAAAATTGAGAAAGGATTGTATCTAAATGGGGTTAAATGTTTGAAAACTCGAGAAGCTTAGTTAGCCAAGAAGAAAGAAAACCACACCTCGCGACTCGGTTGGTTAGCCTTCTTCCTTCTTGGCAAGGACTTGGCGACACGTAAAACGTCTTGGACTTATATATTCGTTATCAAGGAGTTTTTCTCTAAATTCTAAAATAAAAATTAAGTGGTTGCATTAATTATTCCAAATTGGAATTTTTAATGCATTTCCACTGCGTCTGGCAGGGCTTTGGCGACACCTAAAACGTCTTGGATACATGTATTTGTACTGAGGGGACCATTCTCTATTATTTGGTAGTAGATTCAAGCGGTTGCACCAATTTATTCCTTTTGTGAATCATAGCGAATTTTTAAGATGCAGTTGCATGCTTTAGCTGCCATTAAGTGCTGCCAGACGGGCATATTTGAAATCTTGGGCATCAGAGCAACGTATTTATGTAAAATTCATCCGGTTGCCTTTCACGTCCAAAATTTACTGCGGGCTCTCGGTCTACTATTATTCTACTCATGAAATGAGCAGAGTAGAGGTTGCCACTCGCTCACTTGTGTTACAACTCGTACAGTTCTTTACAAAATAAATCTCTATAAAAAAAAAAAAAAAAAAATAGACGGCGCAACAGGCGGTAGACACCCAAGGCCTAGCTTCTCGCAACCATTCGTTTTGTGTGAGTTTCTATTTTTGGAACGAATGGAAAGGACCTACAATTTAATGCCGATTCCGAACGGCTTAGTTGAGAAGCTTTTTCAGGACAGTCATACTCTCGGATGTTTGTCAGACGTTTGCGAGAGGTGGCGCAGTAGAAAAAACCTTAAGATGTAATTTGTGTTTTTCCGGGGATCGAACCTGGGATCCCTCGCACAGTAGTCCAGCACACTAACCACTGCGCTACTGCGCCCACAATAAATCTCTATAGGTATATAAAAATGTTACATATGTTGGTTTGTGTGTACTTCAAAAACTCGAAAAGTTTTGCACCGATTGAGCTCAAATTCAAAATCTTATACATATCTCGAAAACCACCGAGAAGATTGAGTTCAAATTTATAGACAATCTAAGATATTGGGAAAGAAGTTTTCACGTGAAGTTAGGTTAGAATTGGGCAAAGGGGCGTGGCACCGCCAAAACAAAAAACATATAAAATCTTATATCTCGAAAACCACCGAGAAGATGGAGCTCAAATTTTTGGACAATCTTAAGCATTGGCCCAAGAGTGTACATGTGAAGATTTGCTAAACATTAGAGAATTCGAAGAAAAACCTTTAAAATCGTATGCCTCGAAAACCACTGAACCGATTGAGCTCAAATGTTCAAACAATCTTAGGTAGGTATTGGTCAAGTCTACTTTACAGGTCTCAGCTGACATTTAACTTACACTAAAAGGGTGGATTTTTGCGAGGCGTAAAGTCAAATCAACCACCTTGTGAGTTAACAAGAAGAGAAAATTAGAACAAACAAAGTCAAGGCAAGCATTTTCCTAGTACATATGTATAATACAATCTGACAAAATCCAAAAGAGAATACAAAAAAAAAAAATGCTCATGGATATTTGTCAAGGCATTAGATCGATTATAGTTTCTATGGTTTTGAAATTCATATAATCAAATTAGCTACGCATATTGAAAATTAATGATTGGCTCTATGACGACGATGAAAAAAGAATATAATCTCAACAGTAACGCGAATACCTACTATCAATTTAAAAACTATCCATCACTCAACTTCGAGCAAATATATATCTCACGGTACTCAGTCGTGGAAACAATATTCACGTCACGTTTATTTCATAATAAATAGAGTCCCGACGCCTTTATAACCTCACGTTGACTTTATTTATCGACATGTAATCAATGGCGTATCCATCTATTTTTACATAATGCACGCGAAGTCAAGATATTCAAATAAAGTCCCAGTGTATTCCAGTCACATATACCTACTCTGAATATGACCGTATAGTTTTTTTTTTTTTAAACCACTTGTGATCAGGTTATTATCCCTCTACAGTGGTTGTCAAAAGTTGGGTAAGAAACTTAAAAATTCTACGATTTTATAGACCAGTGTTAAAGTATTTTTTAAAATACAAGTGTCCAAACTGTTAACAACTTACTAAAGTCTCTGCGTTTTCAAACAATCTATCTGGGCTCCAATTTTGTTTGGCTTTTCCGGACTAAGGGTTCCTTTTCGCTGTAAAGCTGACAATAAACATTTTTGTTCTCGTATCAAAGAGTAAATGTCTTTCCTACATTTAACAACAGCTTGTCAAAAATTGTTTCAGTTAGCGTTACATTTGAATATTTTTAGAAACTTGTCAAGAAGCTTTTCTCGAATTAAAAAAAGTGACTCCTCAAAAACCCTACATTGATTACAAAAAGTGGATGAAAACTATTTTAGAGCAATTTGCCATACCCTATTAAGGGAAGAGTCATGATGGTTCAGTCGGTCACAATCGTAAAGAAACGTGTTGCACTTAAAAAAGAAAAGGTTAATAGAAAATAGTTTAAAAACTGATTTATTGCAGTGTCAAAAATAGTTTGAAAATACGCAAAGTCGAGCACACTTTATTTGGCAGAAAGTTGTAGACAGACTTGACGATTAAGACAACCTTCATATTGTATATAACATGACAATAGAAAAAAAAACGTTCAAACCTTCAAAATAAAGTGTTTACATACGTTTGACTCTGACTGTATAGGGTGAGCCAAATCAGTTGTAAAACTGTCATTAAAACCATCACGAGTTCAAATTCGATACTCTATTTCAAAGTAGCTATGCATCGTCTAAACTTTAAAGTAATTCCTCTGACATACAGTACGTCAACTGTAGTCGAAATAATCAAAGCATGGCTCATGCAGAACATGTGAGTGTGGAATGTAAATGACATGTTCTTGGAAGCAGCAAGCCGAATATGGTAACAACGATCAAAATTAATCGCAAAGTATGGGGCTTTTTATTCACGCAATGAGCACACCTCAAATTTACACATGGACACCCAGTGGATTTAGGTATGTGCTCCAAGCAATCAGAGTGATTATAGGGTTAACGAGTATACGGAATACGGATCTCCTCCAAAGAATAGCAATTTTCAGTCCTGATTCAAACAAAAACTACTACGACAACATTTGCCATGCGGCAAAAGCAAAATGTTGCAAGGTAAGTTGTTGTTCGCGGTACTGTGTTGTGTGGTGTGGAAAAGGTAAACAAAAAAAATCTGAAGGCCATGAAAGGTCGGAATTTCGCATACAGTATGTTTTTCTCTCTTCTCTGTTTATGCTTTGAGCTTCTTTTATTGTGTTTCTTTCTATGGTGGGCGAATTGCAACTAAGCGATAAATCGGAAGTTCAATGTATGTACGGGTAGATAAAGTTGGATGCTGTAAACCGTAACAAGACGTACAAAGAAGATGATACAGAGGAGTTACCACGTTTTCTGGCAATTTTTTTTTTAATGATTTTGCAAGAAAAAAGTTATCACAATTGGGTCATGGGATAATTAAAAAAGAACGTCGTAAAATGCGAAATAAGTTTTGAAAGAATATAAACTTGAGAGTTGAAACTACTACCATTGCATTTATCTATTAACTTCCATCAGACATTCTACCCACGCTAATTGGATAAATGAGTTTTTGTGAAGACAAGTAGATTAAGCTAAGAGGCTATTTGAAACAGTTTTAGATAGGAGCCCTTGAAGATTTATGTTACTGACTGCTGCTCCAAGAGTCTGTTTGACACTGTCATATACCTACTATTTAAAAAAAAAATTAAGTTAGTAGAATTCAAGTACATAATTTGACGCGATGAATAAGCCGAGGCATGTACTAGGTCCTTAACCCACAAGTCCCTGCAGCTAACTTAGTTCCTAGGGTAGGGGTCTCCAGTTTTACACACACTACGTTTTTGTCAAATCTATATAAGAAGGAGTTTTAAAGCATGCTCAATGACAAAGTCAGGTATAATATTGGTATTGCAACGAGTTCATCGTTAGTATTGCCGCTATCCGTATCAGCTGGCTGCATGACCACAGTCTGATTAGTTTCTTTTCTCTGAGAGAAGGTAGAGGGACAATCCGGTTCGGCATCCAGGCGAAGATCACCCAGCGAGGATACCACGCCTGGCATAAGTATCTTCTCCTTCTCTCCTTTTAGGACTTCATCCTTTTAAGATGAAGGTCGCCTAGACAAACCTTAACCACTTTGCGATCAATATTGTCCTAACCAATGAAATGAGGCCGCCTCAGCAGGACTACGAATCCGAGTAGTCCGAAAATTCGGAAACCCTCAAACGAAAAAACGAAATTTCCATTTTGTATCAGAATATACAACCAAAACCACCAAACCGATTGAACTCAAATTTTGGGAGAATATTTGCTATTGGCCAAAAAGAGTTTTCGTGAAGTTTGGTAACAATTGGTCAAAATTGGACAAAGGGGCGTGGGACCTCCTATACAAACAACTTATATCTCGAAAATAGGGTTACCATACGTCCCCCTTTTCATACCAAAATGTTGTTTGTCCCCCTTTATTAAGTCAAAATTCAATAAAAGAAAACATTCAATTCAAAACTTTCAAAATACTTTCTTTTAATATTTTTAACAAGATTCTCTGTGAGCACATCCATTTGCAGTGCAAAAAATACTCTCGAAACTGAATGAATCCACTGACGAACTACATCTCACTTCACGTGCAATAGTTGTTCTCCTGTAAGTTTTTGTTTTCAAACCAAAATTTTCTTTTAAAAGAAAAATGTTCAAGAAGTTTCGAGAGGTTTTTGACTATGGTATTCCAAAATTAAAAAAAGTAATTGCCCCCCCTAAAAAACTCTAGCCCTACTCGAAAACCACTGAACCGATTGAGCTCAAAAGGTGTTTTTGTTTGCGTGGCGTGACACCTCCTATACAAAAAAAATTTAAGTCGTATATCTCGAAAACCATCGAAACGATTGAGCTAACGTTTTCAGGTATTCTTATTGAATTACCTACTAACGAGTTTTATTTTATCACCAAACGAAACTTAAACTGTAAACACTGCGGCCAATATTGTCGATCTCAAGGAACTGGAGTTGGAAGATTGATTGGGATTCATAATCGTTTATGAAGAGTTACAAACAAATCAATTTTAGGGGTTGGGTGTCAGATCGCCCAAAACCGAATCGCCCAAAATGCAAAAAAGCGAAAAAATGTCAAATCACCCAAAAACTTTTTTGGGCGATTTGATATTTCAATTTTTTGAGCGATTTGACATAATGTCAAAATGCCCAAAAAGATAATTTTGGGCGATTTGGTGTTTCGGCAATTTTAGTTGGCCCTGTGTCAAATCGCCCAAAACCAAATCGCCCAAATCTGAAAAATGTCAAATCGCCCAAAGTAGTTTTTGTTGTATGCTTATGCGCGAGGGCAAAAGGGGGCGCGGACGGGCGACGCGCCGCCACCCGACCGCAAAGCGCGTCGCGCCGCCTCTCTCCCCGCGTTGGTTTCATAGTATTACCTTTCACAAACATGATTATTTAAGTAAATTTATATTCATTTACATACCTTTCGTATCCAAAACTCCTCATAATAAGCCAAAAAGCTGACGAAAGTGTCAAATCGCCCAAAAATAATGCTAAATCGCCCAAAATTATTTATATTTTTTGGGCGATTTGACATTTTTCTTAATTTTTGCAATTTGGGCGTTTTGGTTTTGGGCGATCTGACACATGGCTATTTTTGCATTATGACAAAACGCCCACTCTTTTTGCGCGATTTGACGTTTTTGTTTTTTTGGGCGATTCAACATAATGTCAAATCGCCCAAAATTTTTGGGCAATGTGGCATTTTTAAGTTTTTGGCGATTCGGTTTTGGGCGATTTGACACCCAACCAATTTTAGGTGGTACGTAGTTCACCGGGTCATCTAGTGTTTGGCACTTTCCGACTGATTAGAAATTAAAATATTAAAAAGTTCGAGCTCAGTTGTGGGTGGTCCTCAACGTTTGTTCACCCAGAGAATTGGGTCGCCATTACCGTTGTTCTGCATAGGATATACATACGCCATACTGTCGAAAAGCTTGAGCGTGATAAAGGAACGAAAACGCGAAGTGAGGAAAATATTGTAGTTGAAGCAGTCAGTATATTCGATTGCGTCGAGAGCTAGATCTCATTTCGCGATATGGTCGTGTGTACGTTTAGGCTACCCGTCTTCGAATTAATACTCTATTCCAGGAGTTCCCTAACTGTGGGTCGCGACCGCCTGCGGCATCGTGGCGCTATCTTAAGGCCGTCGCGAGTTTCATTTTTCCACTGCTGTAAGACTCGGAACAAAGGAAAAGCATTACGTTTCTCTTTACGAATACCAAGGGCAAGATCGAAGCGAAATCCAAAGCGAAAATCTTTACGAAAACCCGAGGCAGTCAATTTCTCGCCGTGCACAAGAAATCGGCCTTTCGCAGAGTCCAACTTGGGAATTTTGCATCTGAACTTGGGCTCACGCCCGTACAAGATCCAACTAATCCAGGAGCTCAAAGTGATTGAACATCGACAAAGATGTTTGTTCGCTGACTTGACTTCGGAGCGTTTGGAAGAGGCCGAAAAATATTCTTTAACGACGAGGCGCATTTTTAGATGAATGCGGGTATGTAAAATTACCATAAATATGGGACGACGATATTTCAACGTTGACCCGTCCTTATTGAAAAACAATTTAGTGCATCTTCAGTAAGATCAACTTCTATACACATATCTGCGCTTTTAGAAGGGCGTCGGAAAAATATTTCAACCTCTCTAGGAAGTCGCAGTATGAAAAACATTGAGAACCCTTGCCCTATTCATTTCACAGCCTATATTTATCAATATTGCACAATTTCAAAGCCGACGAAAGTTTAAAATAGCCACAAGCCTTCCAAAGTTATAAATCATTCGCAAGCTGAATTGTATACCCCCTGCATTCGTCTTACAGGGGTCACTAATTTTGCTAATTATCTACCTCTTAACAAACAAACAAAAAATGTTTACGCAAAAATCTTTCTTTTGTTTTAACTTTACAATAGAGCACAATACAGCCATAATTACTCAATCTGGTCTGTGTCCAATATCTACATCTTCAAACACGTGAAAGCATTCATTTTTCACAAATTGCCCAGGTTAGTAATCCGATTTTCTATAGTTAAATTTAAGCAGATTATTATGCAACTTGGTCTGACCCCATTCCAAAAAGAACCATACGAAGAATGGGTACCACGAGGACGCGAAAATGATTGTGAAAATTTGATTTTCTGTTTGTTATTGTTGTTATTAAAAAAAAAATTCTTGCGTGCAAGTATATTTATTTTGAGTGTTTTTTGTTTTGTATCTCCTTTCATTTGTAAACAAAGATCAATGACCCAGTTTGTTTGCCGATGATTGAAGTTGCCTGAAGGCCTAAAGGAAATCCTATTAAATTCAGTTTTCTGTTTTTTTTAGTTTAACGTTCGCTTTTTAACTGGTTTCCCGTGTATATGTGGTACATACAGATTTTGATGCAGGTAGAAACCATCTTTTTCTCCGTCTTACTTAATTTAGAAAAAAGGCATACGAGAGATTCTTAATCAGAAAACTGACAATGAAAAATGAACAAACGAACAACAAATTCTATTTGAAAGAGTGTGTTGTAGTCTGCATCTAGAATTGAGGATTTTATCATCACACGCCCCTAATAAGAAAAAAAAAAAAACTATCAACGAAAAAAAAGAAGATTGAATAAATACCTTTGTCGTCAACGAACCGGATCCTGAATGATAGAAAATTTGAATGCTCGAAAAAATTAAACAGTGAGGCTGTTGCTGTGATGAAGGATAGAAAAGTACGGAATGTCTTTTCTGGCTGGCTGCTTCTTTGAATTCTTAAAGTGTTCCATCTTCTCTTCGGTTCGGGCGGGCGCGGCGGTGAATTTGAATTGTCATCAATGAATGAATGGATTGCCAGTGCCATGGCAGTGCTATGTGCGATATTTCAATGCCTACGCACTTGAAATAACAAATGATCCTCTCCGCATATCTGTGTACACGACGACGATGATGATGATGGTTCTGCGAAAACTTACTAATTCATTTTAAATGAAAATGAAATGAAATAGTGCCTCTTAAGGATACACACACAACAAAGGAACGTCTTTCGGATAGCGAATCCTTGAATGCCAGTATTTGTTCTCTTTTGCGGTGATTTCGCATTCAAGATGGTCTTATTTTTCGTTGTATAGGTATACATTTCTATTTTTGTCGCGTGAGTTTTGTCGGTTGTCTTTCAAATTGTTTTTTTTTTTTTTCACATTTCGAAGAATAAACTATTTGAGTTGGGTTATTTGTTACCATGACACCGCATGGCGTCATGTTAAATATGGTCATCATGCGAGTTTCTTGTTTATTTGTCATCAATAGTGCGTGCAGGGGAATATTGAATTAATGTAAATTCTTTCTTCAGACGTTATATCTTCCGATATACAAATCATGCAGAGATATGTTAATGGAATTTGAATTCATTAATTTTGTACCTAGCTATATGTAGAATTTTAGTTTTCACTGGTGGAAATTTCGTTCACATTTTAAGTTGGAGCCAAAAAAGATACAATATATCATTCGATAAATATAGGTAGGGTGTTCGACGGAAAGGTTTATACTTCGATTTGTTATATTATTTTATTCTGTTGACTGAGACCCTCTGCACGGCTCGTATCGTCATGATAGCGTCGTCGTCACGTCATGAATTGGCAGTGGAGCTACAATAACGATACAGCTATTGAACCGCACACGACGCAATTTTCAATTGTCAAAATGTATGTATGGACTTATCTTCATCTCCTAAGCTATTCCGGTCCAAGATTTTTCAGTAAATATTCTTATTTGAATACTCTTCAATGTTCTTTTTGGATAGACATTTGAAGTTTTCTATCAAACGAACGAATTTTCTAATTTCCTCTGACAATAATGAAATTCGTATAATCAAAATGGCCGCAAGTGGCATGCCAAACTCCATATAAAAAAAACTGGCATTTCAGCTTTTGCGCTAGAGCTCTAGCACATATTGTGAAATATCATTTTCAGTCAAAAGTCTTAAATTAATGTAATAAACAAAAGTGGAAGTGTAAAAGTAAAATTGTGTTCCATTTTCCATTTTTTTTTTTTTAACTTTTTATATAACTTTATGCATCCAATCTTAAAATTGTCAGACAAAAACACAAAATCAAAATTCACTGCCGCTGGCGCTAGAGATCTAGCCCCCCCCCCCCCCCCCCCATACATACATAAATCTCACTTTGGTAATTTCGACATTTTAAAAAATCTACATATTCTCTGTCAATATTTTTATCAGTCGAGATTTTTCTTACTCGATATTTTTTTGTCGGTATTTTGTTGATAGATTTTTTGGAATCGGTATTTTTAAAAGCGGTTAATCGTCCCCAACCCGGTTTCTGGGGGTTTCTTCAACGGTTTCTGGTTTGTTGATATTAACGTTTTTCTTTACATATCCCCGTAAAAAATAGTCTGGAGCTGTTAGATCCAGCGACCGTTAAAGCCAACCGATATCACAATTTCCTGCAAAATTTAACAATTTTGTTGGAACCACAAGTTACCCAAGCCTAGAGTATCTAATTCTTGTGTCAAAATGTTACCAATAATGTTACGATAGCGTTTCCAGTAGCTATTACCGTAGTGTTACGTTTAAAAGTAAAGGGCAATGATTAACCTTCACCATACTATCGCTTTTAATTGATGTAAATGTAACTAGGTCAATGTCAATGTACAATTTATAGAGGCCGCAGTTAGGGCTACATGAAATTTGGCCCCAAACTGAACATGAAAAATCACCCCAAAAATTTACATGAAAGGCAACAACAACAGAAAATTGCGTAAAATTTTGCGAATTGGGGTGACAATTCATATTTTGGGGCCTTTTTTCATTTTTCATTTTTCAGTTTGGGGTTAAATTTCATTATGAAATAAGGCCCCAAAAGAAGAAATGAAATAAGACCCCAAATTTTCAATATAACACACTTAATTACCGATCCAAAAGTACATGTAGTTCTTTTTTACAAGCTTATTAAAATACAGTGCGTTGGCTTAAAAAAAAATAACCAAACCTCTGCAGGTGTTTTCCTCACAAGAGAGACCTTGAATTGAAGAACACATGCATGAGCGAGTGTTTGACATTCTTCATCGTTCATTGAGAAAATGTAAATTACCCCAGCGACAGTTGTAATTAAAACTCACTCTACGATTGAGATCACTCTCCCAGTTTCATTCTACCAATTATTTACATTACAAGCTTCATTGGTTTTGCAGGTAATTTGCAAGTTTCCACCTTTAGTCAGCTCAGGTCGCCATCGCTGAGGAGAATAGAAAATAACGATACACCGGCAGGCGAGTGTGGCTTTTGTGATTTATTTCTATATATATACAAAATGTATACAATTAAGGTTGAACACTCTATAACATGTTGGCGTTGTTAAGCTGTTAGAAACACTTAGTCTCAAGGTTAACCACTGGCACAAAATGTCTGATTGATTTGATCTCGGAGATTAACGCAAACGTTCTTTACAATATTATTTAACAATTTACTGTGGTTTTCGTGTAAATTAAAATTAAATGCTTATTTTGAGTACCTTATTTCTAAAGGGAGGGAGGACCTACCTTTATAACTTATTGATGATCTGCTCATCTTTTTACTTTAAGGCCGTGTGTCAATTGCGTAAAATAATTATCATCTGTAATATTTCTGACATTTATTTATTTGAAAACAAATTAATTTTCAAATCTTAAATTCCTATTTACACGATTCGGTAAGCCACTCTAATTTTGCCAGCTCCAATTGTTTTTTTGTTTTTTTTTTTTCGTTCACAAAATAGAAATAGAATAGACAAAGTGCAAGTGGCGCATGGTTTCGAGCTCTTGGGCATTGAATCAAAGCGGGAGCAGCATTATGAGTTTTTGAAAAGCTATCGATCAACCGCAATAAGACTGATTCAAATGCAAAGCACGCTTTCTGTGGCAAAAAACTCGGTTATTATTCGTCAAGCAAGGAAACCTGACAGCAACAAATTTGAGAACTTGTTTTAGGAAAACTTGAACTTAAAAGTTAAAACTCTTTACAATATCGACTGCCAATGCGCCTTTTGATGAAAACCATCCTATAAACGTAAACCTACTCAACTTTATGAATACGTCAACTACGCCCTTTTTATGAAAAAAATATTCAAACTATTATTTATCTCAACAGGACTTGATTAGTCCTACCTACAAGTAAGGCAGCAACCGGTTGTAACCGGCGAGCGGTCATCATGATGATATAATAGTCATGTAAAGTGTGAAGTACCACAAGGCTATATTCTTGGACCATTCATGTATCCCTCTACATATTCGTAATAAACTGCTAAGAACCTTAAAACAAAGCAAAATTCAAAAAATGACGCCTACACTTTCAGCGTTCGTTTAGATTTGTTCAACGAAAAAACCGTTTTTGATGAATGAAGATCTTCAGTCGGATCAGAATAGTTGGATAGCAAAAAATCGAAGAACGGCTAAAGTTCTAGAAGTACACAGAAGCGGACAGGACACCTTGGTCTGATTTCCATTGGTGTATGGCTCTTCACAACAGACTTTATTCATAAACAAAGAAATCCCTTTCTTGTGAGATATTCTGCTATCTATACCCCTTACGATTCCAAAAAAAAATTATCATATTTACTTCTACTTATTTAAAGAACTAAAATAATGAATATGGCGATCGTCCATGCCATGACTATAACAAGAGTACGCTTCAGCAAAGAACCACTCTTCGACAAAAAAAAATGTTCATTACTTAGAGCCCTTTAATTATTTCCCCTTCAATTGGACTTTTCTAAGGTAAGTGCCTGCATTTTTAAAAGGGTTATCTTATTTGACATGGTTCGTTTGACATTTTAATCAAACACCATGAAGAAGGTACATCGCCGTTTGGGTCTGTATAACAGTAAAACGGACGATGACATGAGCCAATAAAATAATGCACTATAACAATATGTCGGAGCAGAAAACAACGTCCAGTTTTAATTAGGCATAAGTACTTCTAAAGCATTTTAGAATTACTATCCCTCACCCTTCGTTCTGATGATATAAAGGGTTACTTATTATCAAGCAGCCCAATTTTACAATTTGTTGTAATTTTCGGATGTAAGGCGGAGGTTACCTAATAAACTTCACCACCCCAAAGTCATGTATTTAATTAAACAACTAAACGATCACTTGAATATGGACACAAGTATGTTCCATTTTTGGACACATGTTGTTGATGTACCTATATCGATTGCTCTAATTGATTAATTTTTAATTTCCGGATACTTTCATTTATGGATTCAATTGGATTAACTTTGTGGCGTGGGCTTTATAAACACTAAACTTGCTGTATAAAAAGTTGTAGACTTAATAAATGACTCACTAATACAACCAAATTGATAAATCTTTAACTCTGTCTGCTTGTCACATTTTCACGACTAAACCTCTGAACCATTCGGAATGTAATTTGGTTAAGAGATAGCCTGAAGAAGAACATAGGCGAAGTTGTATAGTGAACTAGCGGACCCGGCGTACTTCGTCTCGCCCCAATTTAAGATAAACTCCAGAAGTCCAGATTGATAATAAAACACAGATAGTTCAAATTTCAATGTGATTTATTTGAATGGAATGGAAATCAGTAGAGAACGATGTGATAAACAATGTTTTTCGATTTGTTTTCCGGCGCAAAAATAAACAACGAAGACGGTTTGCTAACACGCGAACAGGCAATGTACAGCTGACCGTGCGAAAAACAGGGACACACAGACTTCCAACGATTGGAAAACAGGGACACACAGACTTCCAACGATTGGCCTTGCAATTTTTTGATTGTTATCGCAAAAACCAATCGAACGGGGAACTGAATCCGCTTGAATTGGAATGGAAGATCAGTTGGAATAATCGGAATTCGTGGGATAAGGACTTCCTCTCCTTTGTATCGGAAACGATATCAATCCAGTCGAAACATCAACGGGAATTTGACCATTGCCAAGCGCCAGCAGGTTAACTTCTCTACCCAAAATGCACGCAAAATGTCTTTTATCACAATGAATTTCACAATTACGCGAAATTTTCCAAGCTTCACAATGAATTTTCCACCTTTGTACAAAATCATCAAATCATGCGATAAAAGCAAAATTTTGTCGAAAAAAAAATTAAAATTTTTCGCGTTTTTCCTGAATTTTCCGAGTTTTCTACTACGAATTTTCTATTTTTCCATTCGAAAAGCCATTCCGGAACAAAATTCCATACAAAAAATCAATTTTCGATTTTTCCAATTTCCCCGACTTCTCTGGAGGGTTTTCCCAAAATTTTCTTTCAGAAGAACCTTCTCCTGGTAATTACGAACAACTGCAAAAAAAATTGAGCCAAATCGGCCCAGCCGTTCTCAATTTTCAATTTTTCCAATTTCCCAACTTTTCTGGAGAGTTTTTCCAAAATTTTCTTTCAGAAGAACCTTCTCCTGCGAATTACGAACAACTGAAAAAAAAATTTGAGAAAAATTGGTCCAGCCTTTCTCAATTAATGAATTACTATACATTTTTGCCACCATTTTTATATATATAGATTATTGCGATGAAAAAGAGTGGAGAAAGGGATTTGCCAATGAATTAAAAGAATTGATTCTCCAAAAGAAAATTGCAACTGCTATTTCTTGACAATTATGGGAGCTTAAGATATATAATCTGGAACAATTATGTGTTATACTGCCCGATAGACAAGAACAGGCGAGGAGGGCGCAGCACGCTTGCGGTTGTTCACCCAAAACTCGTCGGTCATTGTTCTTCTTCCCTTCTTACCATAGATCTTAGCTTAGCACACTCTTGTATCGTGACAGAAAAAAAAACAAAAGGAGGAAAGCAGTTGCAAACGGTCTAAAAAAGAAACCGACGTCTCCCAGTGGTAAAGTTTCGTTAGGGGTCCGAAATATGTCCGATGTTGTTGGCAAATGTTGGCCTAGGCATCCTTTGTGTCAAATAACACAATGATTTTACAAAACTCTTCTATGGGGCTTAAATAATGTTTAATTTATTAAAAGTTTAAAACAGTTTCTGGTCAACACCCTCTGATAATGATTTATACCTTTTCGCTGGTCCTACGAACTAAGTCCCAACTGGAACTAACTCCCACTAGCCAAAACGAATTAAGTCCCAGAAAATTTGGGATTAATTAATTGTAATTGTCATTACTAATTACATTTTTTTATATGAAACCAAAACTTTACAATTGTCGGTTATTTTCCGACAATTCTATAAAATTGTCTAATTAAATTATATATGAAACTGAAATTTGACAATTGTCCAATTGTCAGTTTACAAATTGTTATCTGTCGCAATTGTAAATTTTTATGAAATAAGGCTAGTTGTTTGGTAAATGTCAATAACCTAGCTAGTTTAAGCAATCCTCTTGTCTTTATTGCCTTAAAAGGCGCTATCTTAATACTTCTGCGTAACTAAAAACTAAACATGTGAAACAAATGAAACGAATCTCTTCACAAATTAACACTGCAGTGCAGGTTCGAATTTCCCATTAGAGATGCAAATACCTTACACTAGCAGAAGCATTATCATTATAACAATTATATTATTATTATTATTCGTGTACCGCACATGTCTCACTAACACATCATAAAACACT
Organism: Cheilosia scutellata; assembly: GCA_955612985.1. Taxonomy (NCBI): domain Eukaryota; kingdom Metazoa; phylum Arthropoda; class Insecta; order Diptera; family Syrphidae; genus Cheilosia; species Cheilosia scutellata. Next base: position 47,179,416 of record OY015313.1, on the reverse strand, counting down.
ATTTCATGCTCTGTTGGTGGTGCGATACTTTTATATGGCATGGATTCAAATTTTCAATCAAACAGATGATGATAGATAATGGAAAGGTTTTTTTTTTTTTTTAGAATGTTACAAAAGTCCCTACCTTTATATTTCTATGAGGAATTTCGCATACCTATAAAAATATGAGTGTATACTAGTAGGTATTTACTAGATGGACAGTGTTTGGTTGGCTACTGTTTCCATGGTGAGCCTTTGTTTGGGCTTCGTCATCAACCCAATTGTGCGGTAGGTACTTCCAATAAAATAAAACAAAAGCCAACAAAACATTCCATTTTGTTGTATGAGTAATTTGTTTATTGAATCATTCAGCCCAAACTTGGTTTTGGCTTGCAACTCACGATTCAAATGAGCGGAATGGTGTTTAAAAATTTCAAAGAAAATGTACCGGTGTGAGGTAAGTAATAATAAAAACAAAAATAGCCAGCGCACAATGAAAAAGGGGTTAAAAGAGGTGTACACAGGTATGCGGTAATAATGGCTAAACAATGTGAGAGGCGGCTTTGGATTTGTAGTGGCGGCAGGCAAAACCAATTGGTTGACGATTGTCGTGGGTGCGTTTCGGACACCAAACGAATAGAAAAATCGAAACCACCATTCGTACCTACATTATAATAAATCGATTCTTGTTCGTCAGGAATTGTGGTCGGAAGGTTGTCATGCTTCTTACGTTGTCATTTCATTGGATTTCAATGACTTGTGTACCTTATTTCGTAAGAGTAAGGGCATATGGATTTCAGTTTACATTTTGCACGTTCTCAATACCAATAAGAACCGATGCAAGCATTTCAAATGATTGTAGTTGTATTAAGTTGCTGGTTTTCATTCATCTTGTGCTGTAGATAATCAATTACATCGAGGAGTGACTCAATTGTAGACAGCCAACGGCCAAGAAAAGTGTTAATTTTAAGTCTGTGCTGCGGTATTTAAGAGAAACATGGTTCCTTTTAAGGAAGTTAATCTACAAATTGACGGATACAAAGCGGTCCATCAATATTTTTTCGATTTCGCAGCTTATGCATACATAATATACTGCGACTTGGGAAAACGGCTTTGCAAAATGTCAACATTTTCTTAGAGGTCTAAAAAGTGCTGGAACGGTTTGAACAAATAATTTAATTTTTATTATTATTAGCTTTCGTGAAAGCACATGTAGTCACATCATTTGTCCCATTTGACAGACATTCCCATAGGTATATCGTTTCACTCATCATAACGCAGTAACAGGTCATTCAAAATTTATACACATGTATTTAGTCCTGGCTCCTGGGTAATTTTCTGACATTATCGTGGTTAGTGGGTTATAGAATAAACTGTCATCCTTGCTAATTTTTGAAGTTTCTTTGGATTTGCTGTCTATAGCTACATATAGTGTTTAAAAAGGTTTGTCGTCGATTTACGCCTTAACGCATTTACCGTTTTTAACCAAACTTTCATACATCTTTGGTATTGGTCCATATATGATTTCTGTGAAGTTTGGTCAAAATTGGACAAAGGGGCGTGGCACTGCCCATACAAAAAAAAACATTTAAAATCGTATATCTAGAAAACCACCAAATCGATTGAGCTCAAACTTACAGATGATCTTAGTTATTGGCCTTGGAGTGCTCCTGTGACGATTGGTCAAAATCGGACAAAGGGGCGTGGCACCGCTCATACAAAAAAAAAATTCAAAATGTTATATTTTGAAAACCACAGAAAAAAAACCCCTGTGCACGGAAAAAGCCGGGCGGGTACAGCTTCTTCGTCAGTCTTGGAATTGGAAGCCAACGTTTTTTAAATTTTGTAACATTGTTATGAATAAAGCATTGTCCTGAAAGTCAAAAATATTGTCTAGGCAATACGATTTCTGGAAAAAACAAAAAATGCTGTGTACCAAAGAGCATTACAATAAAAACTGTTTATCTATTTAACTATTTGGCACTACGAAGTGTGCACGGGCTACACTAGTGAACTTATACGATACTAGCTGTACCCGCCCAGCTTTGCCCGTGCACAGGAATTGTATTGCTTATGTCTTAGATAATAATTGCTTAGGTCTTAGATAATAATGTTCTTTTGTAAAATACGAAAAATGAGAATAAATCTGGAATTTTCTTTCTGCCTCAACCTGAAATACACAGCAATACGAAAAAAAAACAAAAAAAGAATCATGAAAATCATATAAGATGTTTTTTGTATGGGAGGCGTCACCCCCGTTTGTCCAATTTTAGCGTGGCGATATCGATAATGGATGTAATGTATTGGATATCTAATGTGCACCCGCTCTTCATCGCCCTCCCTCTCCTTGAGCATGCTACTTGTTTGTAATGCTGTATTTCCTTTCCTTTGTTTCCCTCTTCCTATGGAATCCGAACAACTACGTACCCCAACCCTACACTGTTACCATACACCATATCGAATGAAATTCTGAAATGAAACCTGTTTTGCATTATATGTACGTCTCTTCTCTTATGAAGATTAATTAATACGCACCCCATCCCATACATCCCATCCCATACATACCTACATATACAAACTGACCACTGCGAAAACAAATAGTGTTGTTTTGTTTGCCTGTTCCTGTCGCATCGCACGATCGTACAAGTACAAACATCCATTTGTAGCAAGGTATATGTGTATGTACATATTATATATTTTCACTTCAAAAAATAGATACGTCATATCAGAATGAAATTCCTACTGCGTTGCGTGGAGATATGCGATAATGGATGTAATATATTGGATACATAATGTGCACCCTCTGCATCGCACTCCCTCTCATTGATCTTGCTACTTGTTTATAATACTGCATTTCCTTTCCTTTGTTTCCCTCTTCCTCTGGAATCCAAACAACTATACCTACCCCAACCAGCGATGCCACTTCTGAAAAATTTTTTGGAGTAGAATTGCCTAAAAAAGTGGAGTAGATTTTCAAAAAGCATCAATGTACAGTACATACCTTTTTCAAGGTAGAACCCTGAATTTCAATAAATTAATACCGTTAAATTCGATAAATCTCTGTTTGAAGATTGGATTTTGGTGAACTTCTCTTTTCAACACTTCATAAGTGTCAGAAATTAGCCCAAGATAATTATTTACTTCGGCCTAAAAAAGTGTGGAAAAAGTAGTTTGAAAAAAATGATAAGCATAATTCGTTTCTTTCAGTATTAAAAATTGTCAGGCCTAGTTTCTATTTTTGGATCTTTTCTCGAACAGTCTTTATATTCGAACATTAAGTTTAGGTACTAATAACTTCAACAGTGTACTCACACTCCGGCTGTGTTCCAAACACATTGAACATTATACAATATACCTAGCCTTCTTGTTTATTGCATGTCAGAATTTAACACAATTAGCACAGAAATAATTCTCAAAATCCCATACAACTACATAATATATTTTTTTTAACTTTCAAACGTCAAACATTTTCTGTCATTCTTCTGCCGACAACTTCATTAGGACTGTTCGTTAATCTTCATAAAACGTGATCATCAAATCACAGAAGAGAAGAAATATTATGCATTATTAATGTAGACATTTTAAAATACATCCGTACTATACTATATAAAATGCAACGTCTGTCTGTTGAGCAAAGACCTCCATAATTCAAGAATCATTTATCCGATTTTTATGTTTTTTGAAGTTATATGTATTTGCTTCTTACCGGGGTTCGAAAAGTTGACACCGTAAGGCCTCACGCCAAAACTTCTCCATAACAAATAACAGAAGAAGGAAAGAGACTGCGGAAATTGCATTCAATATCGTTGGTTGTTGAAATTATTATCATTTCCCCATTTCCCATTGCCAAAGAGAAACAATGTGCAATTCTACTTCCATACATAAAGACGGAATAGGGAAACGATTGAAGAAATAAATAAAACACTGAAATTGCTGAAATTCTAAATTGTTCAATTGGCTTGTGGTGTGAAATTTGGAGCAAGTGCGACAAAATTGGATTTGCAATATACATAAATGACACTGTTGGTGGGAAATTATTTTAATCATTTCAGTAAAATGGTCAACCACATCGTTAGTCAATTTCGTATGACTTTTTACCGAGTATGCTCATTATTTGTGGTGAATTTCTTAAAAGTGTAATCATTCATATTTTACACGAACCAAGCGATATACAAATTCCATCAACATCTATGCATCTGTATGTGTTTATCTCATTTCTGTTTGCTAACTTATCATATGATAAAATTTAGCTCGCGAAATATATAGAAACATTCAGCTTATGAATCATTTATTGTAAAATGTTCGTAAAAGCCTACATCGACAGCACTGCGCAATGTTGTCCCAAAAAAGGTCACGTCTACTTCCTGTTTGTGCGGATAAAACAGGCTCGACCAAATGTTTATGACCTATAAAGCGTTTAGCGATTGTTTTAACAAAAGAGTTCAATGACACACGTTATGCGGTAGTAGCTCTTAACAAACATAATATTTCGCGCTTATTTATTTTAGTTGTACAATTTGCCTAATGAAGTTGTTGCTGCTACTCAATTGCGCCTTAGAATGTTAATTGGTGTTACTGATGATACGATTGCAGTTACATATATATGCGCAGGCAGATCGCATCTATCTGAACAAAGAGGGAATAGCTAAGCTACCAACCACTACTACCTAACACCTGGGCAAACAAAGGTTAGGTGATGTTGAATCATAAAATATTGTGAATCTAAATGATTTTTCATTCGAATTCCTCGTCATAGTTTATAGATATGTTGAGGGGGAAATAAATGCCAAGGATGGGTGCGAGTGGGACAAATCACAGGTGAACTACAAATGAACGTTACAACTGCGTAAGCGAAAAAAGGGGTCCCGACCGTATTACATCAACCATGAAATATTTAAAGGGAAGGACTCTTTTCTGTGCGGAGTTTGTTTGTAAGTGCTTCAAAGTAAGGAGGGTCATTGTTGTACACTAAGGGTAAATGCTACAAAAGGCGTTCCGATGGAGGGCACTGTTCAAATTGAGTGAAACAGGAAATGAACTAAAATGTAACCATTTCGATGCTAAAATAATAATTGTGGGTTCAATGGTATAGTGTTCGACTTCAATGGTTTTATGCAGGTATACCAGGTTGCATTAGCCAACATCTTACCTCGCGCCACGCCGCAGCTGATATGGAAATTTGTCATATCCATACTCCATAATGGGCGTTACTTGTGCTGATAAGCCCTAATGCACCCCACTTAGTAATAGATTTCGTCACAACTAATACAGTTTGAAGCTCGATATTATTTTTGATAAGCATTGAGTCTGCTGAGTGAAATTTGGGTCAGATCCAATTAATTGATAAGCAGGTGCATTTTGTGGGTGGATTTCACCATACATCACGTGCTTAGACGCACCCACCTACATAAGTGTTTTTTTTTTTTTAGAAATCAAAATATACTAAGCAAAATGTGTATACAAAATAACAAACATTAATTTCATTTTCATTTTACGCGCGCCGATAGCGTTGCCTAGAGCTGGAATCTCGTTAAGTCAAACGGCGCGCGTTTATATGAGTCTTGAACACTATGTACGTGATTTACTTGAAAACAAGTGGAGGACTTCATTTGTCGATGACCCTACTTTGTTATGCTTTTCAAAGCCTAAGTACAGCTCTATGAAATGTGAGCTACCTACTCATACCCAATCGAAGGCTTTTCAATGCGAATTGCGGATTTACGGTACTCGAAACATGTTAATTGCCAGTGTGGTTGTTGTGCATGATGCATGGTAAACTACTTTTTTTTTTTATTTTACTGTAGTAAATTTTTTTTTTTTTGCGTTTTTTAATAAAAATGTAAACAAGCGTTAAGTAGTATTCGTGGAAAGCTATGAATTTCTTCAAGCGGGAGAAATTTTGAAGACCATTTTTTCGCATCGGAGAGGAGGGCTATACATATATTCGTTTTATTGAATATTGATTTCAAAGTAAGATTGAATATTCTGAATGACTAAGTATGTGTTATTAAAAAATATTCTTAAATAGTTCGGTCTAATGGTCTCTAACATACGCAATATTAAAGCCATATACATCTCCTAATATAAAGGGTCCGCCATCTAACGTTTTTTTTTTTTTTCAAATAGTGCTTATTTCGCGAATGGTAACACTTAGCTCATGTCTGATTTGACAGATAATTAGTTTTATAACGAATATGGTTGTGTATACGCTTGAACAACGCTGGGAAATATTGCGACATTACTTTGAAAATCATGGTAATGTTGCAGAATGTGTGCGAAAATTGCGTACGGATTTTGGAAGAAGAGAAGCACCGTCAGCTCCGTATGTTCGTTATCTTGTGAAAAAAGTGAAAGAAACTGGCATCCTCATCGATAAACCAAAGCGTGAAAAGTCAAAAACAGTGCGTACACCCGAGAAAATTGCTGCTGTGGCAGAAAGTGTGCGTGAAGCGCCATCAACATCAATTCACCGTCGTTCTCAACAATTGAACATTTCAGAGACATCATTGAGACGAATTTTGCATAAAGACCTTGGTATGACGCCATACAAAGTCCAATTGGTTCAGGAGTTGAAGCCAACTGACCATCCAATGCGTTTTCGCTTCGCTAAGTGGGCCTGCGATCGAGCTCATTTTGATCTTGGCGGGTATGTAAACAAGCAAAATTGTCGCATTTGGGGCACAGAAAACCGGCACGCATACATTGAAAAGCCGATATACCCAAAACGAGTCACTGTTTGGTGCGGATTTTCGTCCAGAGGCATAATTGGGCCATTTTTCTTCGAAAATGAGCAAGGAGTGGCCGTTACAGTCAATGGCGATCGTTATCGGGCCATGTTGAACGAATTTTTGTTCACAAAAATTGAAGAGGAGGATATTGGCAACATTTGGTTTCAACAGGACGGCGCTACGTGCCACACAGCCGAAGCTACACTCGATGTTTTGCGCCCTGTTTTTGAAGATCGCATTATCAGCCGCAGAGCTGATGTCGTTTGGCCACCGCGGAGCTGCGATTTGACACCGTTGGACTATTATTTGTGGGGTGCCGTAAAAGATAAGTGTTACCCCGACATGCCAGAGACAATTGACGCTTTAAAGGACAATATTCGTGAAGCCATTGGTGAAATACAGCTGCACACAATCGATAATGTGCTTAAAAATTGGACCGATCGTGTAGGCTACTGCATGGCCAGCCGAGGCAGCCATTTGAATGAAATTATTTTCCATTATTAACCGGAAGGATTGTACTTTCAAATAAAAAAAGAAATTTGAGAAAATATTCAGTAGTTTTTTTTTATAGCATTTTCAAAAAAAAAAGTTATTTGGCGGACCCTTTATATAATTTTCGTTCTCGAAGCTCTTATTGAAGTCGAACATTTTTGCTAACTAGGTTAGTTAGTTATTACTCAAGAATAAAAAAAGAAAACATAGCTTTTGTCTTATTAGATAAATTATGCGTTTAGCTATTTTTGTGCATTTAAACCTTATTCGATAAGTCACAATTATACGAGCACACCTCTTCTCGAATGTACCGCCATATAGCAAAGTTTGGATATGCGACAATGGATCTACAAAGCGAACTCTGTTAATCTTTCAACTCCCTAATCTAAATTGCACACCTTTGTATGCGCCCAATGTCATTTCCGTGATCTATGACTTTTCAATTAAAATGCGACATTTTGATTTCCGTCTGAGCTGACGCACCCCATACTTTGATGCATACTTGTGATAGAGAAAAATATTCGCTTTAATCTCAATCTGATTTCCAAAAATTTGACAGTAGATCTGATTGAGGTACATACATTAAACTCTTAATTCCAACTCCACCCACGAAATCGCCTTGCATTTTAGTGATCCAATTGGATCTTACCGTGACTCATCTGATTAAGGAAAAAAAAAAGAACAATCACAAGCTGAGACATTACACACCCACCAAACGGAGTAAAACTTCTCCTAAACCTCCATCAGAACGACGCTATCATGTTTCATCGACTTACACTGCACGACAAACTGCGCATATTATTAACTCGTTCCATTGGGGTGGTCGGCGAGGGGCCAGAACACGTACATAATTGTTTTGACTGACGGATCAGTGTTAGGTGAGGGCGTGTGGATCGACCACCTAGCGCATTAAACGTGTGAGTTTTACAATGATGAATGCTAATTGTTGGGTGGAGAATTAGAGGCAGTTAGTCCAGTTGTCCTCGCTGTTAACAGTTCAAATGTGCGCTTTTATGTAACTTTGTGATAGGTAAGGTACTATATTCTATAGTCAGTTGTTTGAAAGCTATCGGTATCCTAGCAATAGGTAGTCTCAACAACGTATATAGAATTCCATCGATAAAACAATGTTAGCTTTTATTCCCTTGATAAACCTCTGCACATTATCCCACTAAGTATGTCACTACTGCAGCGACGACCAACTTTCCAAAAGAATTAACAATTTAAATCTAGAACTCCAGATTGAGAGTGGAGAGAAGAATTTCAAAATTCCCAACAATTTGAAGCGTTACCATTTTTTTTCTACTCCGGTTTTATCGGCGATGTTCGCATGACTTCATTATAACTGGTTTCGGATTTTGACACTTGCAGTTATGTACATAAACATACATATACGCCATCAAAACTACCTACTCTCCAAAGACGTGTATAGCAGCCGTACCATTGAGATTTTAACTGGTGCGGTGTGCAGCGGAATTCAAGAATACCACTCGCGAATCATGTAATTCCATTGGAAAGCCTTTCTTTTGTTGTTTGGGTATTTGTTTGTTTCCGAGAAAAACTAGTTCTCAAATTATGCAACCAACATTCAAGCAAACAATGAACTCGTGAATAAATATATACATAATATCTAGCACTTGAACACTTGGAACATATCTATCTGCATAGCGTGGAATGCTGCATATGCACCAAGTACGGTGAGGCTTCTATGCGAGTCTTTTTCTTTGGTAGGTTGCTTGAGTATGGCCAAATTTGGTTCGAATTAGCAAGTGACTTGCGAAAAAATCAATGAATGTGTCATTGTAGGTGTCCGTCATGCATGGGTAGTCAATTGAGTTTTGTACACGGAGCAGATCGATGTAGTTGAGTTTGGGTGTAACAAAATAAACCCACCCACAACGAGTGGTTTATTTCTTATAATAGTGCTTGAAGACACACAAGTCTATGGAGAATTGAATTAAGTTGGTATAATTCATGTTATGGCAACACTTTCGTGTTATAAGAAGATACGAGTGGATTTTAAAATATAATTATTACTATATGTACATCTTTAATAGACAATACTTTACTTAGATGTCATCAGACTATGTCCATCCTTAGCATGTTTGAAAAATAAGAAAACCACCTTCCAGTGCGATCTTTCTATTAGAGTCAGACACTATAATACTACATTCGACCGCAATTTTAAAAAATCGAATTACCTTTTTCACTTATACTTTTCAAACAGTTAACACTTAACTAAAGTATTACAGCCGATCCTGAAACATCGACACGACTACCAACACAGTTAGGCATACCGCGTAACACGATTCATCGGATTTTGAGGAAAGATCTGCACCCAGTGGCGTAACTATAGGGTGGCAGGGCTGGCAAAATGCCACGGGCCCCCGACCCGAGAGGGCCCCGGCCCAAGAGGCCGCGAGCTCAGAAATAACCTAAAATGTTTACAAAAATGTTGTACCTAAGTATTTCAAAAAAAATTATAAGCTCTAAAGCACTTCAGTCTATAGCCATCGATCTTGCAAATGCCTTAAAACGTTTGAAAATGTGTCTAGAAGAATTGGAAAGGTATAGACATGAATTTGTAAATTTAAAAATGGAAGCAAATAGTGTAGCAGAAAAATGGTCCATCAACCCTGAATTTTCTAAAACTCGTCAGAGGAAGGTAAAACGCCATTTTGACGAACTTTGTGAAGATGAGCGTCTCCAAGATTTGTTCAAAGTGAACATATTTTTTCTAGTATTGGACATCATTATTAATCAACTGAAATCGCGTTTCCTTCCAATGAATGAAATTGTTTCCAATTGGTTCCCAAAAGGTAATTGGAGTATGTATTTTAAATTTAAAAAAAATGTTCAATTGTGTTTTGAGCCACCTTCTGCTCCAAAATGCACACCTCTCCGATTTGTAAGGTACATAGGTACACATTGGCCAAATAATTTACCGAAATCGAGCTCCAAGATAATTCGATGGTTGTCCCGATCCACAAACTTGATGTATGATATGGAAATAGTACCTAGCTATAGCCATCGGGGCCTTCCAAATTAATTTTTTTTCGTCGGAAAAGACCACACGGTGCTACTACGAAGTCCAGGCCACAAAATCGAAGGCGTTGCGCTTTTCGAACCGGGTTAAGGGGTGTCTTTTTCTTGATTTTTAGTCTTTTTATATCCTTGGCATTCGAAATAATACGACGAATAGTTGTGAGACTTGCTTTGATACCACATTTTTTCCTGATTTTTGGAAAAGAGTCGTGAGAATTTGACACTTTTCCTAATATAAGTCGCCTTTCCGCAGTTGTAAGCACACTATGCATGCGGCCTTTCACGTTTATATCCATAGTTAGACTCATTACTTAAAAATATGCATATAACGTGTCGGCTCCTCTCGATTTTCTTAGCTAAATTGGCAATAAATAGGCGAGCGTCCTTTAAGCTTTGATTTGTCCTTTTTCCGCCTCGGTTAAACTTTTTCTCCACACATTTTTTAACAAAAAAAAATCTATCAAAGAATAATATGAGTCCACGTTTTGCCGGTTTTTAGTTAAAATTTTTTTGTTAATACATACTTAAAGCTTTAGTTTTAAATCTTCCTTCCGGTCAAATCACAACAATTAATTGAAATTTAATTTAAAAACAAAAATTAAGTCTCTAGCATGCTTGGTTTTGGGACCAGTGGAGTGTATATAAAAACGACATATCTTAATCACTTGCCAGGTAAATTCTCAGTTTTCGGTCCATTTTCAGAGACGAAATAGGAAAGTTTTCGTGTATTAGAGAACTTGATGATTTATTAATAAAGAATCATTTTATGTCATGCAGCTTTCCTGAAGTATGTACTGTGTTAATGTTATTTGTTACAATTCCTATGACTATAGCTAGTGCTGAACGATCATTTTTAAAACTAAAATTAATAAAAACCTATTTAAGAAAGTATATGGGCCACACTGCACCTATACCCTTACAAGACCCAGTTGGTCCAACAGCTCAATCCTAATGACCCAGAAAAAGGTCTAGGTCTAGAGTACTGCAGTACTGTCCTAATTATCGCCGAGAATGACGAAGAATTTTTGGAAAATTTTATGATGACCGACGAGGCACATTTTCATCTGAGCGGGTTTGTGAACAAGCAAAATTGCAGATTTTGGGACACACAGAATACCAAAAATCTCCATCAACGTCCCTTACACTCGCTTCGTTTTACTGTTTGGTGTGGGACGAACCTCGCTACCTGAAGGAAAAGGTTTACATTAACAAACCACAGACTATGCCGGATCTAAAACTCAACATTCGCACAGAAATCGCTCAAATTACGCCGGCAACACTTAAAAAAAAGTCATGGAAAGTGCCATCAAAAGAGCCCATGAGTGCATGCATTCTAATGGTGGCCACTTAACCGATATGATTTTCCATACTATGTATACAGTATACATAATGTAAGAAGTGTCCATGAAATACAATTTTATTTGTAATTTATTTCATTAGTTTTCATATTTTTGTTCAAAAGTTATTCGTATTCCAAATACCTATACGTAGTAAAAAGACTTTTGAGCCACCCTGTAGTAATGAATATGTAAAGAAAATGAAATAAAAAATCTGGATTAAAACGCCCGTAGTTCAAAAAGCCATGAGAAAAAACAAACGTCGTTAAAGTGTGGAATCGGTTAGGTGACTTTTCAAAACTGATAGATGGAAACTCAAAGAATCTGCAAATTAGCTGTTAATGCAGTCGAAGAACATTTTTGGAAGTTGGGCGAAATTAAGACCGTGATCACAGATCTGGCGACCATCCACCGTCCTAGAGGAAGAAAGCGGAATATCGTTGAGATGGATATCTTACGTAGATAGTGGTCAGTTCGTTCAGTTGTTAACGATGGTACTGAGGATGATAGATACATCGCCTAGTGGAGGGCCGAAAACAATGCCACGGTAGAGAGAGTAACTTTTGCGATAAAATCGCCAAAATTTGGCAAATCTGCTAAAATGCTCAAGGCCCTAGGAGTAGGAAGAAGGAGTTCAAAGGATTTTTCCTCTCATTTAATTGGTCTGGGAGAATGTGGTGAAACGATTAGCAAACAGTTACTTCTTTTTAAGAAAGGGGTTAAAAGGGAATGCTCCAATTAGTTTTCGTGAAGGCAAAAATACAAAATTCGTTCTCAAAATGTATCCTAAATAAAAACACTTGGGAGTAGCCTACCTCTGTTGAAATATATTTTCCACTCTTGAAAATTCAAGCCATGGGCGTTTGAGTAAGTCAGGGGTGCTTTTTGTCTTCTGTACTTTTCACACCTGAAGCCTTTTTTGATAACTTGGCCATTCTCCACTCGGTCAGTCCCTACATAATGCAGCCGGCTGTGTTGAGAAACTGAAATAAAGTAAGCTTGAAACTGAGGCGAAAGTCGTTTCCAGAAAGCCTGCACAATGCGCTCTCTATACTTGTGGAATCCCACTGAAAGAGGTGGAAACTCTTTATGTATCTACGCATCTTGTTCACTTCCGACGGAAGCAGTAATGATGACTTTTCGACTTGGTGTCAAAGAAAGATAATCGGTCTTTAGTTCGGTGTTTGTTTCGACACTCTTACCTATGGTCATTAGATTTGGGTACAGACCGATAGAATAACATTGCAAGTATAAGCTGCCGCATTGAGATGCTTCACTTTATTGCTCGCGTGACTCGCTGAGATCATTATACTGGTTCAAAAAATATGTGAGGTGCTCAATGTCGAGCAGCTACTGCTCCGACCAAGGCGGTCCTTGCTTCGGTGGTTGAACACATGTAGGTACCCAACTCAGATTTCAAGAACAAGAAGTGCTATGGAATCCGTGCCATCGCCCAGGATGAGAAGGTTATATGTAATCAAGTATGAAATGGTAGAAGAAGTGTCAAAAAAATTGTTTTGCACAGATTTATCAGTTCACAGCGAGCGAATTGTTTCCCCCTTGTGCATTGTAAATATAGAGCTATTAACTGTTCCTCAGTACATACAAATTTAATAAGCGTAAATAATGACATTACATATACGACTAGTTAATACAAGTGTCATATTCCAAATGAGACTTCTAAGACCAATCACTTTGAGTGCAATCAGTGCTAATGAATAAAAAGCTGCAAATAGCTTTGAAAAGTAGTAAATTTGTCCAATTTGTCACGATAACTTGAAGTTATCTCTATCTGCCTACTTAGTATGTAGGTAAGTACGTGCTGATAACGATATTAATTGGAATCACACTTTTGTGGAAGATTCTAAGTTAATATGGGTACAGATAGCTACTTTCATATAACATAACATTTAGAAAACCAAAACAAAACATAAAAACTTACCTTTCCAACAGCTTTTTTGTAACGCCTAGTTGATTCGTGAATTAAATCCTTTACCAGAAGGTCGCCACTGCCACATGGTACGACAATGCGTACTGAACCAAAACAAACTGTCACCTTCATACTTGTGTGTAGTTAAAGGTATTCACTAACGAAAGACAATATTTTATTTTGTTGTCACCTTTTTGTTTTAATTTCCTTTAGCAATTTCTAAATTTAAGCAGATTCACATAAATAGTGCATTCGCAGCATGTTGACAACAAGAAGAAACATTCACTTGCAACATATACGCAAGAATTCGAAAAACAATTGCACGATGTTGAGAAAGGACGAACCACGAACTACACAGCGCCAGGCAGCTAACAGCACACACAAAAATTTTAAGGACACTTGACAGATGTCGGTTATTTTATTTGGAAAAGGAGGAGGGTGCGCGAAAGAGACAGGAAATAAAACAATACACAAACGAACAAGCAGCGCGGATCAATTAAATTCCTTTGTTTATAGCACCTTGTGTTCCGGTTGTTATGGCAGTCGGGTATGACAGTACGAGTTGGTATTTTTATTTTTATTAAATATGTATGTAGGTGCACTTCCAAAGTTTTAACGTTTCGTGAATGGAGTTACAAATGTAGCCTTGCAGGGGTTTTGCCACAAAGTGAATTTAATAAAATGGCCGGATTTATTATATTAGAAATGTACACGCACGTATTTTATAATTTGTTTAATAGGAAACCACTGCTATGAATCACGCAAACAACAAATTCTTTATTTTGCCTGTATTTTTTTTTTTTTTTTGAAGCTGCTTTGGGTGCTGGGGCTGGGTGACTTGCAAGTGTGTGTTGAAGAAATTCCTCAGGTGCTAAAATGATCGTGGTTTAAAATTATTTATTGCACTTTTCGCCCGTACGTAGGCATTTTTTAGAGTTCATATTTTAACCACTTGTTTCGATGGAGTTTCGCATTTTCGATTAAATATTTCGTATAATAAATTACATTAATTTATTGGTTAAACAAGAGTTTAAAAACGGGTAATGTACGCGCACTGGATCGGTTTACACACGCGTTCACGTCAACAACTCGTTTACTTTTGAAATTTCATATAAAACAACTCGCTTCACAAACACAACTACCCAACTACCACTATCGCAATTACACTACACCGCAAACACCTTTTCGTGCAGGGGAACTGGAATGACGGAGGAGAAGTTGTTTGCACGTTAATTTAACGAATGTTGTTCGTTGAGTTGTGGAATACAGCACAGGGTGGATGGTAGTTAGTTTGCTCATAAACACAAATACAGGTGGGTACCTACTTACGTTCCCAATCAAATTTCAATCTGATTGACCCAATTTGCACTCCAGTAACTATCCACTTCTTGATTTCAATCATGGCTTCAAAATAATATGAGTTTTTAAATTTAATATTCATACAAGAATTTTTTATATTTGATCACAAATTCCTTGGGTGCTTTCGTACACGTTCCAAATTGTTACCTACTTACCGAAAGAATAAGATCGCGGATAAGAATTGCCGAAAAAGCTACTTCTCTGACGGAGCGGTCCATGCTTCAGTGGTTTATTCACGTTAAACGCACGTCTCTGCCATTTCTTACTTTACTTTAGATGGCGCTCACAGTCCAAAGTAGACTCAATCAACAAGCCCAGCTCCACCCAGTTCTGTCCCTAGCTAGCTGCCTCCTGTTACGCACACCAAGTTGGCAGAGGTCGCTCTCTAATTGTACGCGTCACCTGAGGTGAGTGGTCTTCTTCTTTTTCGTTCTACCTTAGGGGAAGACTCAAAGACTCATCGGGCTGGTGCGTTGTTGTCCATACGCTCCACGGGACTCAGCTATCTCATTTGCCGTATCTTGAGCTTTTTGAATTGGACAACGTCGCTATATAGCCCGTAAAGTTTGTCGTTGAATCTCTTCCTCCACACTCCGTTGATACAAACTGGACCAAAAATCACTCGAAGAATCTTTCTCTCAAAGCGTCCCAAGAGATTTTCATCAGCTTTCAATACAGTACATGCTAATACACCATACAGCAGGAACGGGATGATAAAGGTCTTGTATTTTTATATGGCCAAGAAAATATGGTAACATATCTAATATAAAACCATTTAACCCTACTTTTTATTCCAACAATTCTTTGGAATGGTCGGCGGTTTTTACCAATGACTATTATTGTTAAAAGTGGAAAATGTATGAATAGAAAACAAAGCCATTCTATTGACGTTTCCGTCAACTCGTCGATTTCATTACTTATACAAAACAAAGCTAGTCAATCGACTTTATTGACTATTTTCTAGTCGATTGCCAATCTCAATAGGGAATACTGTTGCAAATAAAATTTAATCGCAGCTTCGACCTGTTTGTATTCATAAACAAAACGTTTTGCCCGTTCCGCTATTATTGACGAGAATTGTTAATACATTCGAATCATACTTAGGTGCTTTCTTCTACAGAAAGCAAGACACACACAACATATCATCGGCCTATAGCTCTCTCGCCTCCACAAAGACGTTTCAAACTCTAAACTAAAATAATATAATATCTGCAACTGACTAAGCTTCTATCGAAGTGGTTCGTGTTTTCTTTGGTTTTTGTTTGTTTTTTAGTTTTATATATTGTTTTTAACTTTTGTCATTTCAGATTAACTTAACTTGCTCCCAATGTTTCGCATTGTTTTTCATTTGTTATACCTACTATTGTAATACTGTAGTACTTTTCAATGTAAGTAAATAGTTCAAAATTCACGTTCAAACACATTTGTAAGCTATATGTATATGTTCTCCAATAAAGATCCCTGAGGAAGACAGAAACCTCTGTCGAAACGTCGGATGGGAAAACAAATGAACTAATTTGTTTCATTTCCACACACAATTGACCAAAAAAGCTGGAAAAAAGGACAGCTGTCCTTTAATATTATTATTAAATATTTAAAACTCAATACAAGCTAGTAACCTGATGAGCAACGATAAATGTTTCGCATTCCAATTAGCAGGCCATGTGCAGGTACCCTTATAAAATGCCAATTCGCCGCAAGCTTTAGTGCATTTTGCATTAGCACTTCCATTTAGAGTTCGAAAAATCGATTTAACAGTTTAGGTATGTATACCTGCCAATGTGTTGTAAAATAATTTGCCAAGACAATTGCATAAGAAATCAATGTTCGGCATTTTCTTGTGCGTCTGTCCACCTTGATGTTAGGTGAAGTACGATATGATTGATTATTCATTTTTTAGTGCCGAATGTGACTGCATATTTATAAAATGCAATTGCTAATATATGAAAAGTGATGCCAATCTA
The DNA here is from genome assembly GCA_955612985.1 of Cheilosia scutellata. Taxonomy (NCBI): domain Eukaryota; kingdom Metazoa; phylum Arthropoda; class Insecta; order Diptera; family Syrphidae; genus Cheilosia; species Cheilosia scutellata. Next base: position 47,162,582 of record OY015313.1, on the reverse strand, counting down.
TGTTTTAGGTTCCTATAAATGGTGTTCCTCACAAGCGGGAAATTTTAAGTATTCGGCTTTTTTTGGGAAATTTGTATTAGTAATACGATTTTATTTTATTCATTTTTAAAAATCAGACCCATCACAAAGCTGCGATTTCAAAATGGGATTCGTAAAATCAGATTGTAATGTTTCGTAGCGTTGCTGTAAAATGATTTAAGTTAATAATTTCTACATATTTCTATAGTTTTATTCAAAATAAAATATGTAAACAATACAAACAGCTGAGCTGTGTGTCAAGGCACAGCTAAGCCTTGGTACGTAGGGCTTAAGTTCTTTAAGTGCTGACGGGGGTCGAAAATGTTGCTAATGCATCTCGGCTAAAGACTGGTTCCAGCGATGATACCCTTAAAACAAAATTAAAAGCAAATTAATCAGAACATTTAGAGAAAATTGTGATCCACACAGATTAAAATATGAACGTGTTTCATTAAGTAAATGCAAAGTACATTTTATTCCATTTATACTTTTGCTCTTACACTTTAAATTGAGGCCGTCTCAGTTGATGAATTGTTTCTTGTCTCTATTCGAAAACTGTGTTTTTGAAAGGCTATATGCAAATCGGGCTTTCTGATATGTACATACATATATTATATTTAAGAGGTATCCGAGTTGGAATAGTGGTCTCTTTTCATCCCTCTTCTCCTAACCATTTATTCCAGTGAGGATTTCATAGGAATTTTTCCCTATGGTTTCAATTCTTGGTGTCAACGCTAGCATTTGTTTATAGGAGGACCGTTTGAGTTTAATCCCAGTGATGTCCCAAGATATTCTTTCTTCTGCCAACTAGTGGCAGACATTGAGACAAATTATTCCAATCACAGTTTATATATTACCATCTCCTTTAGATAGCACTACCATTCCAATGCTCCTCATCTCATGCTTAGAATACTCTTTGAGTTAAACAGGTCGGCCACTGTAGTGTCATCTTAGCCTACCTACATTGGTACACTGTTAACCACCTTCTCAGGTTTTCTGGCGTCGATCAGCTGTTCTACTATCCCTCTAGCGATTGAAGGGAATGGTTAAAGAAACTTTACAGTTGACCTCTGTTTTGCAAGAGAGTCCGCCTTTTCGTTGCCGTCGATCCCTACGTGCCCTTCTACTGAAATTAGTGTTACTGCATCTTTAGATAAATACCTATTTATTTTACCTACCAAGCCGTATTTATAAACGAACTGCAGAGCCTGCTCCATATAAGCCACTGAAAACGTGATTTATAAACAAAACCAACGTTGGCTTAGGGCTGCGTTTAAACGTAAATATTTGGGTATAGAAGTTGCGTAAAGCTACATAGGCAATGTTATTTTACTATTCTTTTAGGGAACAAAACAAGGAATTGGGATTTGATATCTACTCTTCATCAAAGCTTTCCGAATATAAGATAACGTCGACTACTAGCTGGTTACGATGCAAATTGGCTACACAAAACATATCTTCCTTTCCTGAATCTTCAATCTTGATCCATTGCATTCACTCCAGCAATTAGGCCTATTCGGCAAAATCTGTTATTCTGTTATGAATTTTCTGTTATGAATCATAAAAGATCTCGACCATAAAAGATCTTTTATAAATCGTATTCAGGGTTTCGAACTTTTATGAAAATCTGTTATGGAAGTTCGAAACCGCAGAGTTTTTTTTATGCATAGACGGTAGGCACGTGATCAAATTTGTGCAAAAAACATATTAAAATGTAGTCTGAAAAGAGTATATTTTGAATTATTACAAACTAAATAATTGTGTAATAAATACTGGAACATCTTTTTAAGAAAAAGCCTGATATGAACTGTATCCGTAAAAATGTAGTGTCGAGAGAAACTTGAAATAAATAGGTGTCCAACTTTACATCGGCATCATTAGAAATACAATTTACCTGAATTTGAAATGAAATGGTTGTATTCGTGTTTTGTAAATTGTTCCAATTTGTTCATTAGAATTCTAGCATACAACTTATCCAATCGAAAGAGCTGAATAAAACTCACATTAGGAAGATCAAATGGATTACTATTTAAGTGATCGGTGTCTTCGTCTAAACCAAAAATATTCATTCAATCATATTGAATGGTCCGCTTATCCATTAAGTGGGTTGCGGGTGTAGGTTGCTCAAGTGGACCCTCCATAGCTCTCGATTCTCCGCCATCGTCTCTAAATCATCAAGGGCAATCCTCATACGGGTAGAGGAGAGATTATGAATTTGATATAACCATCTCATACTGGGTCTACCTAGAGGACGCCTGCCTGATGATGGTACGGATTCCATAGGACGTCGGCGTCGTGCGATTCTGGTTGGGGACATGCGTTTAACATGACCAAACCACCGAAGCATGGATCGCACCGTCCGGAGAAGTAGCTACTCGACATTGAGTTCCTCGCGAATTAAAGCAAAAGTATAAATTTCAAAATTATTTTCGATTACATACCACTAGTTTATGCACAATTATTACATTTGTCTTCGTTTGTAAACATTTCGTTGACGATAAATTATATAGATATCCCTTTCAATCCAAAACTTTCTAATTAATAAAAATCTTTTATGATAATAGTCACAAAATGCTGTCTTTTATTCTGTTATGATTTAAAACAGATTTCATAAAAGAATTTTGCACGCAGAATACCAATTCTGGAGATCGTAAAAGATTTTTTGACAGTTCGAACTTTTGTATGAAAATTCATAACAGAATAACAGGAAAAATGGATAAAAGATTTTGCCGAATAGGCCTAAATGCTGGTAAAATTGGTACTTTTGATTGAAAGACATCTTCATCGCTTCCGTGTCTCATTAACGATTAGCTCAGCAAAAACCATAGCATATGTAAATATTATCCCACCATATCATATGCACCACACCAAAATGCATGTCCATGTTACAGCATTGTGGTTATTTATAGCGATAAAAGATTTCATTAAAACAATTTCCCCCTGAAAGGTATATTCAATGTAAGCTGGGACACTGGTTGGTAAAAATCCCATTTTTGGTGTCAAATTTATGTCACTTTACTGTCAGTGCCCCTCCTTTAAAGCTGGCATCACTTATTTTACATGTAAAAGGTATACAACATACTTTCTAGTTATTAAATTCTATGTATTTTGTACGTCAAATGTGAAAAAAATATTTAACGTCGGTCTAAAAAGCGAATTTCTCCGCGACTATTGTTAAATAAAATGCAATAAAAATCGCGAAATCGCCTACAAAAAGAACATTTATCGAAAAATCGGATCAAGTGACGTTCGTTTTTGCATTGCATTGCGAAAAGAACGCCCTACTCGGTAAACAAAAATCAAGTGGAAGATTTGTTTCGTGTTTTTTCATCGTCTTCGTCTTATTGCTTTTCTCTCGCTGCAAAATCGAATTGAAAAAAAAAAAAAAAAAAAAAGAAATCAAGCTATCGACCTTTCTGAGCAAAAGGTAAATTCACTCGAGCAAACTTTGTTTTTCGTTTTCATTTAAGTAATTTATGTAGATAAGAAAGAAAAAAATATCGTAGTAAGAGCATGCTTATTAAAATTGTGTTTTCTCACTGGAATTGAGGTGCCATTATAGCAGCCGAGTGAGAGAGAAGGACGGGGGTACTCCAACACCGTGCATCCTGCATGCGTGGATGATGTGCACCACACCAACCATCAACGGACCAAAAACCATATGATGCTTTGGACGAATAACGAAGGTCAGAAAAATCCATCATCTTCAGTGAATTCCAAAGACCCACGGTGTCAATCGCCGAGCAGCTATTCGCAGCATTCACACAAGAGTGAGGACACTTCGTCGCTGCTGCATGCCCACAAACAGAAGACTACACGTCGAGTAACAACGGTTACTAAAGTCATACACGAAGTGAATCACATTCGTCCAGAAGGTATCGTTGCCGCCGCCGACTACATAAAGATGCCATTGGAGGAGAACCGCGGCGAAACAAGAGGAGTTTCCATTGACTATGTGACCATGCCTATGGGCGTTCATTCCCGATCTCAATACATCAACTATAATCAGATTGAACAGCACACTGGAACTCCAATCTACATGCAGGAGAACAAGCAATTTCAAACCCACTACCAGGAGTATGACAACTTTCCGCCGGGTGGCCATTATCCGGCCTCGTCGACGTTCAATGTTATGCAGGCCGTCGGCAATACCGGCTCTTATCTTTCCGAGTACAGTTCGAATGAAAGAATAGGAACGCCACAGACTCCGAACGAGCATAGTAGTTCAACCTCCCCATTGCCTCTAAACACGGCCGCTGGGATGTCGCCCAGTTTGGCGCAATCGTACTTACAAACGTCGCAGTTCGACGAACTTGCCGACTACCACACATCGCCTTTGTCAGTGAGCAAGGCCGACAACCATTACGCTGAGGAGTCTGCCCTCCTTTACGGCTATATATCGACATCCAACTTCGGCATACCGACCAACAGTATTGAATCGAACGCCAACCCTGCATATCCAACAAGAGCGCTTCTGTTTGGCGGCGACAATTTAACTAGTTCCTCTTCGAATGCAGTGCACCCGAGGCAGAGGTTCGGCAACGAGCAGGAACTGCTTAAGCACATGTCGCAGCTATCGACGAACGATGCGACAACTTCCCCGCGCGGTGCGGATGATCGATTTGTCGAAAACAACGGCGAGCACTGTCAGGCCATTAGGTGGCGCGATCCGAACCTCTCTGAGGTCATCAGCTTCCTGGACAACCCCAACAGCTCGGTTAAAGCCAATGCAGCTGCGTACTTGCAGCACCTCTGCTACATGGACGATCCAAACAAGCAGAAGACGCGAACACTGGGAGGCATACCCGCACTAGTGCGGCTGTTGGACCACGAGAACTTGGAGGTACACAAAAACGCATGCGGAGCTTTGCGAAACTTGTCGTACGGCCGTCAGAACGACGAAAACAAACGTGCAATAAAGAATGCCGGAGGAATTTCAGCTCTAATCAACCTACTCTGTCGCACGATGGAGTCCGAGATAAAAGAACTGATCACTGGGGTTATCTGGAACCTGTCATCGTGCGAAGACCTCAAACGGTCAATAATCGACGATGGCTTGAACGTGATTGTGTCCTGCATAATCATGCCGCACTCTGGATGCGATCCCACTTGTACAGGCGAAATGTTCACTTCGACAGTTTTCCGCAACGCATCCGGGGCCCTGCGCAATGTGAGCTCAGCTGGAGAGTATGCTAGAACAAAGCTGCGCGAGTGCAAGAACCTCGTCGAGTGCCTGCTGTTCGTGGTGAAGACCTCGATCGAGAAGAACAACATTGGTAATAAGATCGTCGAGAATTGTGTGTGCATTCTGAGGAATTTATCGTACAGGTGCCAGGAGGTGGAAGACTCAAACTACGACAAGCACCCCACTCTAATGAATAAAACGGCATCATCGATCGAAGTAAAGGCGGAGAATTTTGGCTGCTTTGGCGCCAGCAAGAAGAAGCGCGATTACGAATACAGTGAACCCAACGAGAGCATGAAGTCGGCCGAGAACGGAGGAGCCTCATCGCTGCAAACACTACCACGTAGCACTCACAGAAAAGGCTATGAACAGTTGTGGCAACCCGACGTAGTTCAGTACTATCTCGCCTTGCTACAGAGCTGCTCCAATCCAGAAACTCTGGAAGCCGCTGCTGGTGCCATTCAAAATCTGGCCGCCTGCTATTGGCAACCAAGCATAGACATCCGCGCCGCAGTCCGGAAAGAGAAAGGCCTTCCCATTCTTGTTGAGCTTCTACGAATGGAAGTCGACCGAGTAGTTTGCGCAGTTGCCACCGCCTTAAGAAATCTCGCTCTCGATCAACGGAACAAAGAGCTCATCGGCAAGTACGCTATGCGAGATTTGGTGCAAAAGCTACCCTCGGGGAATGCTCAGCACGATCAGGGAACCTCTGATGATACCATCACCGCTGTCCTGGCCACCATCAACGAAGTCATCAAGCGAAATGCAGAATTTGCACGATCTCTACTCGATGCCAACGGCGTCGACCGTCTGATGAACATCGTCCGACAACGACAAAAGTACACCTCTTGTGTACTCAAGTTTGCCTCACAAGTACTCTACACCATGTGGCAGCACAATGATTTGCGAGAAGTCTACAAGAAGCAGGGCTGGAAGGAGCAAGACTTTGTCACAAAAACAGTCGCAGCTCGCAACGCCGCTCCCAACTCCCCAAACAACGCGAACAACACATTGAATCGACCAATGGCGTCGCAGAGTCAAACCCGTTACGAAGATCGCACCATAGGACGCAACGCTCATCACAATTCCATGGCTAGCCGCAACATGGAGAATATCATCTGCGAGAATGGCGAGGCGACCAACTACAACAGCTCCACCATGTATCGAAAGAAAAACGATCAATTCTACGAGCACACCGACGGTGGCATCCCCACCAGGCTATCACATTCTGACTCCGTGGAGAACAATCTCCAGGAGCCCGCTTAAGATTAAGTATTCAAAAATAAGGAAGACAGAAAAAGGAATAAAGCGTTCGCCTCGTCATCTGTACTTTGGTTCGTTTCTACTTCTTCTTCTATCTATCTCGACAATGTTTTATATAACTACAAAATCTATAGAGCAGCGTATTCAATTTATCATTTTTTGTATCTTTTAAAATTAAAATTAAAATTAAAATATATATTTATCAGTAAAATTAGTTCTTGTCAACAAATGAAAAGGGTTTATTTTTATTTGTTTCGTTTTCCATTTTTCGTTTCTTAAAGGACACACCATACACATTAAGGATATACATTTGCTTAAACGATTTAATTGTTATAAACAGTCAATTGTGAAATATTCAAATAAATAAATAACAAAAAAAAGGAAATATTGTAATGTGTAGAGAGCCTCCTTGATCCTGTGTCGAAGTTGGACTGTTTTTTGTTTTTTTCCTGTCTTTTTCAGGGTGTGGCTGCAATGGTATTCACGTTCGCATGTGTGAAATGGCTTCGAATGCAGTTTCAGTTGGAATAACATTAAATATTCGGAGGGTTGCTGCCTGTTGGGTGTGTTTAGTGGTTTTGCATTATTAAACAAACGCCGAGGCAGCAAACAATTACGAAGGCAGTGTCGACCTAGAAACTACATTTAAATTGATATCAGTTTTGGAACAAGGCTAGCCAGTAAAAGTCGATAATGTAGGCAACCAAGAAAGTGGTCATCGAGGGAATGCCAGAATATATTCTCATGGCAAGTATTTAATTTCGTTGTTACACATAGTCCAACGTCGCGTTGTCTTTGAATATTGGTGCTGCTGCTGACCTCTAATGATAACATTTTTTTATGGCGAGCGCCACTTTGTTGACATCGAATCGATGAGTGCCAGTAAGTTCAGGCGATGAATTTGGCTTTGCTCACTAGTGTGAAGTAGGAAAAGTCAGTTGACAATTAGGGGGTTTCCACTGGAAGCCCTAGATCCTTGCGAACAGTTCGATATTTAGAAGAGGAATCCTCAGAACTACGTCCTATTGGAAAAATGTCAACGACGGAGTTTTGCACAGCTTTCCGACTCTTGCCATGCATTTAAGTGATTTGACATCTAAAGGAGGCCGTTTGAAATGTTAAGGCATGATATGCTTATCCTGGCAAGTACCATCAAAGGGCCAGGCGATAATGGATGCGTCTAAGGATCCAAAAGTATGGGCGTATTATTCTGTAGTCATTTGAGGAAGTCGTGCAGTTGAGCTCCCTAGAAAGTTTTGTATTAACTGCTGGCGTTGAAACCCGAATAAATAAAGACCATTCTTTGGTTTCATGATTCTTCTTACCGTCAATATGGCCAGACCAGACCTTCACTCGCTAGTACCTACTTGTAAGTTTTACAATTCCACAAAAAAACAAAACAAATGCCTCCAGGGGCGAATAGTGACAACACAATTTTTCATTACTAAATTAAACAATTTTTCATATTATATACATACCTTTGAAACCTACTGCCAAATTAAGTACGACGATAATCGTCTGGACGTTATCGTTTTCAAATGCTTTGAAACTTTTAACTAAACTAGCATTGTGTTTCAGCTCTATGAATCTAAGTGCAAGTGTCGACAACCAGCACGGGAAGTTACAGGCTTTTCTTAATCGCGGTCTGTGATATAGCCTAAATAGTTGTAGGCCCCAATTATATCCCAGCAGAAATTGTGGCGTACAACATCAAACGGCTTGCATAAATAACGCTGAAAGGAATTCAAATGACAACATCGCGAAGCAGTCCTTTGAATGGAAACGTTAGGTTGTACGATGGTTTGGAAGTCCATGAACGACGCACAACAGCGTTTTGGAGAAAAAAGTGGCCACTATTAAAATACCTAGGTGCAGAGATTAAATTGGAAGACATTTGTGGTCGCCTGCATGTGCCTCTATAGGACTTGCAAGATATAGGATCGCCTTTTTAAAGATGGGACATATATGGTCTTGAAAGTTGAGTTCTTGGGTATGCTTGTTTCCAGCCATACTTGGTTGATGATTTGGTGCACGTGCCCTATCAAAACAACACTTCGGGGAAGCCATCGCGGTTGTTGTTGGCTTATTACTCCTAACATTTTTTTTATAGCTAAGCCAACTTCTTCTGTATACAGATGTGGGTTCTCTTCTTGCAGCTACATGATGCCCATTTAGCAACTGCTAGACATGCTGCCCATACACATCTATTGTTCCGTCTTCGGCATGGCGTTTTTGGTAGCTAAATGCATAGCGGAAACGAAGAGTTTCTCAGAGAAATACCCTCTGTAGACCCTGGCTACTTACTCTAGGAGCCTTTAACACTAAAAATAACATTTCATAACAATTAAATGCTCCGGTAGTACATGACTCCGATTCTTTAGGCTGCATGCCTTAAGGGTGGATAGCTAGAATAAAATCTGGTATTGGATATTGCTCTGAGTTAACGATGACAAGGACAATCAAACCTTTGCAATTCGTTTGTTTTTATGTTCTCAATATGTTTACACCTATTCCCGTTGTTGCATTAAAGACGAATGTATCGTTTCGGTTTAGAATCATCAACTCTAGCAATTTTTAGGCAAATTCAATCGCAAGATGCCTTAAATCAAAAATATGTATAAAAAAAAATGAATGGTTTACCTTTATTCGACACCCATCACGTTTCTTTATTACTGTTCTTATTCTTTTTCTTAATAAATTCACTTTTATCTAAATTATTCTGGAAGAACGAAGTCTCTTTCCTGGCCTGCGAGACTTCTGTCATCAATCGTTGTTTGTGCACAGCTTGTTCATAGTTCATACGTTCCGTAAGATGGACCCATTTAAATCTGGGCAGGTATTTCATACTCCAAAGTGAGTCGTAGAATTGTGACTTCTTCCTCGTGGAAATTTGTTTGTTATTCAGAAACTCGACAATTTGCTTTGCAGTACGTTTGCTTTCAAACTCCACCCAACCTTCTGTAAAGTGTCGCGATAGACGCTTTCGTTTCTTTTTTTTATTGCTAGCTGTAGTGGAATTATTAATAGAATACATTATAAGCTTTAAAACGTATCGCATTCTATTTACCTGGCATTTTTTCTGGTTGCAAAAATACTCGACCAATGTGTCCGTGTGCACCAAGAATCTCTCGTATTCTGGTAACGTTCATGTGCTTGGGTATATTCGATACATAGATGATACCCTTTTTGCGTTTCTTTTTCGATTTTATGGCTAATTCCACATCTTCGTCACTAGGTTGCTTGAGGTTTTCATCAGAAGCGGCTCCTTCATCATTTTCGGAATCTTCTTCCATGTTTATATTTTCTACACTTTCGTTGTCATTTTCATTAATAATTTCTTCAGAATCGGATGCATGTGGTTTTAAAGGACCTTTTGATTTTCTTTTCATTTTAAATTAAACAGTTATTATTGTTGTAAATATTATTTTAAAACAAGTGCAACTAAACAAATCAATCAAAAATATTGAACCAAATTGTGGTTACAATTTTTGACATTTGTATTATCACGTGCGAATGAGCGAGATGGCAGTAGCAGAAGGTGGCCATTACAATGTACAGTGCGAACCAAAAATTAAGAGAGTGTTCGTTAATACAAGAAACCTATTGAATCGAACGAAAGATTTGCGCGAAGTGTTTTTGTTTCGCTTTTGTTTAGTAGGTAGGTAGGTACCTACATACATATTTAGATAGGTACCTACTTCATTTCGTTTCATTTCTTTTTTTGACAACATTCTGGCATTAAATAAATTTTTAACAAAAAAGGAAACAATAGGGTTAAAGACAGGAGGATTTGACACGTTATGGTGGATTTACATCACCACACCACGCAATTTTGCATGACTTCAGAGAGAGAGAGAGATCCGTTTTTCCACAGTCAAGGCTAATGATGTGTATGAGTGAGTCCACAATCCTAACAGTTGAATTTAGGCCGCCATAACTTTTTTGTTGAGATTTTTGGTCTCACTCTTACATATCATTAGACTGTAGGAAACGGATCTTTCTCTCTGAAGTCATGCAAAATTGCGTGGTGATCTAAATCCATTAGGAGTCTCTTTTTTTAGATACAAGTATAATTTCAAATTTATCAATTTAGCATAAGTTAAATATTTTAAGAACAAAGTATCATCATTAATTTGTCTTTTTAATTAATTTGTTTGTGCTTCAATGAAGGAGGATTTGACAGATTCGTAAGGAGGTTTTGTTCCACAAAAATTAATTTAAACTTAGGTACCTACATAAGAAAGAATTAATCAACAAACATCAAAATTAACATAAAAAAAATCGTTGGTCTCGATCATGAGCTACTTTGGCAGATAAATTAGCAACGGCCATTTCGCTGCAATGTCAGCCCCCCAAAGCCAGGCCTACGCGTCGTCTAAAATTCGCTCATAAAACCAGTTTTTAAACATTTGGCGACATTAATATTTAATTTTGTATGGCAACGAACTAATTATGTCTTGTCCATATTCTGAATAATACCTGGCACCTGGAAAGTGTTGTAAACGCTTTGTTTTTCTGCAACAGTGTCGAAACCTCCTTTTGGTTGACTTTTGAAAAATAATTTAAAAATAAAACAGAGAGCTATTGCTCAGGAATATTTTAATGCTTATTGGGTATGTGGAAAATACGCAAGGATTTCGGATTTTTTGTAAAAATTAAAGAGCTCGGGTTTGTTCGACATGTGGTTTCAACATTCAAAAAGTAAATGGCAAGAATTGATTTGCCAATAAAAATTTCACTCAATTTTGTAAATTGTCGTTGTTTTTTTTTTTTCAATTTTAAAAACCAAACGCTTTAAAAATTACCCATTATAACATTCAGTCAATTTTTAACACACACCGGAAGCAATTCTTTGGATTCCATTAATCTACTATAATGACAAAAGAGTCGTTCGAATCAGAAATGATAAAATGTTATTAAAAAAGAGCGAATAAAGTTGACTAGTAGATAATGTACTACTATAGCTGTAGATCCACAAAAAATAAATAAATGTATTATACAAGTGCATTCCTATAGTTTATTTTAAACCATACGGATTTATATATTATATGTATATTTTTCAGAACTCTTAAATAAATATTTACAAGGGTATATTATAATTATCTTAAAATAAAATACAAAAACATTTTTTTACAATCATATAATAAAGTACAAAGTAACAGTGCGTAAAACTTGGCATGTATTACATGCAATAATCTCTTATATATAAATATGCAATAATATCACGAATTAAATTCCCTTACAATTTCCGTTATACTTTGGTAAGTCCCTGTTGCAATTCCAAAAATAGCCACTATTAAAATTAGTATATTCTTCAGGTACAAATAAACTCCAATCGATTTTGGTTCGTTAGATCGCATAACAAATTCCACAAGTACAGGAATCACTAGAGATAGCGATGTGGAACAAAGTGCTCCAATAAGTGATATGAACAGTCCCAATTGAGGGACTATCAAAGCAACGGCAACTGAAAATGGATAAACAAAATTAGTTGAATTATAGAAAATTAAATGCTTAAAACATAAAAGTTAATAAATGCGCTAAAGTCAGGCTGCGAAATGGAAGCCCGAATTTCGGATATCTAATGTAGGCTAGCAGCGGTTTAATAAGAAAGCCCTATCCGCTCTTTATTCCATCTTTTAGCTATGAGACGGAGCTAAAACGCCACTATATGCGGTATTTATTAATACGGGGGTAGATTAATGTTTAGTTGTAAGATGGTCATCGCTCATATTCACTAATCATCTTAAATTGATGCACCAGCATATACACCAATAGCTATGTAACCCCAATAAACCACTGCTATAATTTCAATCGAAGTGTCTGTTGACAAAAAAGTTGTTTCACTCAAACAACACCTCAATGATAAAGAATAAATTTTCCAAGAGTTTTCTTGACAATTAGATAGATAACTAGCTAGATAGCAATCAATTATTTGATGATGGAAGATTCGGCAATAAAAAAGAACAAATTTAGTGTTTGGACTTTGAGTTTATAGATAACGGTTTTTTTCTTTTTTTTTTAAATTAGGGGTTTTGTTTGCTACTTAAATTACGTTTCAAAATAACCGAATTCGATACCATAACTATGTACAGAGGTTACAGGAATTGAAGTAAGATCATAGCTACTGAAATTTAATATAATCTTGTGTTAATCTAATTTCGTTATCAGTTACAAATATGATTGACATACTTCATTATGTAGTTTATCTTCTACCACTATCGGCATGTATCCCCCTAGCCCGATAAGATTCGATAAGATCCATTCATATCGTCAATGCATAAGACTTCGACATACCTAGTCCCCCTTTATACCTTTACCCAATATCTACCATAACGATCTAACAGAATAAATTAGTGCATATCGGCTGATAAACCAATTGGCACACATAAGACATAATCCCCCCCGCTTTCATACCAATTCACATAAATAAGACATACACTTCAAAAAAATTCCACTTACATGTCGACAATATCATTATGGTTCTAAAAAACAGTTCTCCTGTCAATGGTCGTTTAGTGCAATTCATTGACTCCCTGATTCCAGGCCACACTATCTGTATCATTATGTAAAATTGAAGTGGATATCCAAAAAACACCCCAATAGCAGCGATCACCTTCACCGCCTGTGATTTCCTGTAATCGAAAAGAAATTTTTTTCTTCACTGATATCACGGTTTTGAATTGTTTTAACTTACCAATCAACGACGTTTAAATTGAGGGTTAAACTACCCTCAACCTCTTCACCCCACCGTAAGTACCCGACAAATCCGGTGAACACGAAAAGCACAGTAATAAGCACCATAGTAACGTTCAACACACCGAACCGCTTATTGAAATCCTCGGGCTTTTTCATCGCATTCCTCAAGGGCAGGATCATTGCAACCCCCTCGTATGCAAATATCGCTGTTCCAAAGAATAAGGCCATTTTCGGTCCATCTGTCACATAATTGCGTTCGCTTGGCGATGGTAGTCCACCCATTATAGCCATAGTCAAGGTGGCTGTTATGCCAATCAACAATGATACACTTGCCAGCATCGAAATCGGAGCCAAATATTTAAGATTCGTAATCAGTGAGGGCACGAGCACAGCAGCCAACGCTATAGTCATCGCCACATTAAAGTCTATATTGATGTCGTTCTGTTTGAATACCTGCAGAAGGTTTTCACTGATGAACACAAAGTAAATGGAACAGAAGCCAAATTGCGTGACACAAAGGAATGTCTCCACGACAAGGCGCATAAATTTCGACATAAAACGGTATCTTTTGGGGCCCAACTCGAAACTTTTCTCCACAGTGTCTGGATAGTCGAAGAATGTTGCACCTTTAGTGGCTTCTACCACCTGCACGGATGCCTTGATTAGCATGTGCTCACAATGCACACATATTACAGCGATAATAGGCAGAAGGATTGTGGCTCCAATGAGACCGCCATTTTTGAATCCATCGCCCATTGCAAATAGGCCAGCTCCAACACTGCCCTTGAACAGATGAGAGACTGTGTCAAAATAACTATATACAAAGTGAGAGATTAGTTAGCCAAAATTCTTGTGAAAAATGTTTATTTAGCTACTTACGATGTTGCATGTCGGTGTACTTCCACCTCGGCTGCTTCGGTATCCTTTTCCTTTACGCTTATCCGAACTTTACGTTTAATTTTCTCGTCCATTGGTAGACTCATCCTTTCTTAATGTTAATTGTAATTTGTAAGTTAAAGCAGTTTAAGAGTAAGCTCATGTAGACAGCACTGTTTAGAAGGGGAGCCGTACGCATTTGCAGTTAATATTTTTATTCGACCCAAAGAAGCGCAGATGAACCGTTGTGCTTCTGATGCCTACTACTTTTCGTTTGAATTGTGGTTGTGGATGATATTTAACACAATTAGCGGGACTATTGAAAACTCTTCAGCGAAAAGTACTGATAAGCGCTTTAGTGCAGAGATTGCGAACCTTTTTATATTTTCCAGAAATTTTTTACATTCTGACTGATTTAAAAACCTGTAATATTCTGGTAAAACCATACTGACTATAAGTTACTTTAAGGTAACTTTCGGAGGCGCAAGCATAGTCCATATACTACTATTAATTGCAACGTATATCTGTTTCTTTGTTCCTCCATAATTCAAGAACCATTTATCCTATTTTCGTGATTTTTGAAGTTATATAGGTATAATTTACTTCTTACCGGAGTTCAAAAACTTGACACCGTAAGGTCTTACGACAAGACTTATACATAACTGTAGTATCGGCACTGTGCGATGCCAATACTTGACTATATAAAATGTAAAACAATGAAAATAAAGTTGCACTATATAAAATAAAAATACTATAATTATAGAGAAATCGGTTCTTTAATATTGGGTCTCTACAATAACAAATAACACAAGAAAGAAAGAGACTGTGGAAATTCCATTCAATGACGTTGTTTAAGAGACGGTGACGCGCTATCATGTAACTTCTTTAACATCATTCTTGAAGCAATTGTACGGAACTCGTAAGCCAGAGTGGACAGATATAACTTTGAAGGTAGTTAAAGACATTGTCTACCTAGGCTCTACAATTACCTCCAAAACGACATCGGCGTAGAAATCAAACGAAGAATCACTCTTTTGCCAATGGCTATTTCTTCGGGCTAAGAAGGCATCTAAGAAGTAAAGCCGTCTCTCGCAGAACCAAGGAAATATTGTACAACACCTTAATCATCCCGCGGTCCTGCTGTATGGTACAGAAGCATGGACCTTATCGAAAGCTGATGAAAACCTCTTGGCATTCTTTGAGAGAACGATTTTTCAAGTGATTTTCTGTCCAGTTTATATCGACGGAGTGTGAAGGAGGAGATTTAACGACGAACTTTACGGGCTATATCGGGACTTGACCTTGTCAAAAAGGTCAAAATACAGCGACTGAGATGGCTGGGGCACGTGTAGCGTATATGGGCAACAACTCATCAGCCCGACGAGTCTTTGAGTCCACGATGATTGAGAGACACAATGGAGAGGAAGACCCCACCTCAGGTGGCGCGCACAATTGGATAGCGATCTCAACCAACTTGGTGTGCGTAACTAGAGGCAGCTATCTAGCGACCGAGCTGGCTGGAGGGGCTTGTTGTTTGGGTTTACTTAGACCCAAACAACGTTGATTGTTAAAGTTCTAAATTATCCAAAAGTGTCTTGTATGGTGTGCAGATTGGAGGAAGTGAGACTAAAGTGGATTTGCAATATTAATGACTTTATTGGTGCCAATTCATTGGTATTTGTATTTATAATCCTTTATCTTTCCCATTGGCGTTTTATGAAAAATAGCTCTTTGGGGATATAGGAACGCATCATTCACAGTGGGCAGAGCCGCGCGTCAACTTCTAGTTGATAATAAGATGATGGCTGTCAAATCTTTGTAACCGACAATTTCACGTTTTATGTTTATGTGTTTGGTTTTCAAGAAAATAACCCAACAGGAAAAAAAATTAATGTAGCAAACAATAGCTTTTAAATATTAATTTGTACCTACGGTTTTTCTTTGATATTTGAAAAAGGAAGTTTGCTCAACATTTGAGCTACATAGCAGAAAGCTCGTCAATTGCATTCGACACAAGCTCGAATAAGTTATTGGTTATTTGAATTGCCTATTGTCCTTAAAAACATGCAGAACTTAAGAAAAAAATCTACTAAATGTTAATATCTGTGGAACACAAAGACAACCCAAGAGTACTGGAACGCCCATGTGGAGTCAAGAGTATAATATCGGCAATATTGTATGCAGATAGCATCTAGCTATTTTAAAGAACGCTGTTCAAAAAAGTATTTCCGTTTTGTATAAATTCCAAATTGTTAATACGTTATCATGAAGCCTGTTTGTACATTTAACTCAGGTACGTACTCGTATACTCGTATGTATACCTAAAGACGATTATTTATTGAAATCAAGTTGATCATTTAGGAAAAAACCTACTTACGCACGAGAGAATCTATTTTTTTGTGGTAATTTTCCGCGATTCCTGTTTGTTATTTTTTAGTTTTGCTGTTCAGATTGAAGATAGTGTACGACAGTTATTTATCGTGTTAGCTATAGACGTTGATAAAGTACCTAAAGAGCCTTATCTTAAAATGTTGATAGTTGAAATAAGCATCGGGTTAAATTTGCCTTTGATTGGCTTATGAATGAACACATTCATTCAGAATATATAATTAGCTTGATTCGGAAACTTAAAGTTAGAACCCATCCCAAATTCTTAATTAGAAGCTTATCGCCCAATTGTATTGCTCCATAAATCGTAATAATTATCTTTGCGCGTTTGTCTTTGTACCTTTAACCTAATCTGATAATTTATTCGAGTGTAACTATTAAAAACGATTGTATCAACGAACTAGATATGTCGTAAATAATATTACCCATCGTAAAAAAGTGATTTTTTAAAAATTGTTATTGAAATATGTATTTTTTTTTTTCATTAACAAAAATTAAGGGTCTGTGCGATTTGCAAAGTGTTTATAAACAAATAGCGAAACATAAATTTAGTATCTACGTGTTTAAAGTCTTTAACCAAAAATGTCTAATTGAGATTGCAAATATGGATTTGAACTTTGACTCTTGTTCTACACTATTCTATAGGTAGATACATAGAAAGAGTCCATCTGAGCAAGTCATTCGGAACATGATGAATCGTTTTCGGGCCACGTACACTCTAGTAGTGGATAATACACATCCCCAGCTTGTGCAAGAGTTGAATCCGCGACAGTGTTTTATTTCATAATGAATTTGTATAAATCTAAAAAAAAAAACCCTTTATATACCTATATATATTTTTGAGAAATTTCCCATTCAGGAAAATTTAATGGAAATCTAGAATTCTGGATTTAGTTTGACTTTTCTCATCCTACCCGTATGGGGATTGCCCTTGATGATTCGGAGATGGTGCTGCGTTTTTCGTCATTTATCAGGGCTCGACGGTAGTATTTAGTAAATTTTACAAATAATACTTCCATTAATGCCCGGAAACAGAAGGCATCCTGTCAATTATTTTTCAGTGACGACCAACAAAAGTGATTCGTCTGAGGCCAAACCATTGCGGAGAATGGAGTGATGCAGATTTCTACAACGATTTCGGCTGACAAAAGAAACTGCTGAAATGATTTTCAATAAAATGGCCAGGTTTGTTTATAGTTGCATGGTTTACAACATACACTGTCCAGTTCATGTCGTGTTGTTGAAGTGGTTGGGTTGTTATTGATTTTTAAATTAAGATCTCCATTCATTAATTTAATACTTAATAAAAAACACGCTCCTCTTAATGATGTGTATTTATTTTTACAAAATGTCATTGAAATCTTTAAATGACATTTTGGTATGAATAAAAATTATTTCCAAGAACCTCTTGGTAAAGGCATTTTGGAGAGGTGTCATTTTTAGGTATTTCAAGGACATATTAATTAAAATCAAAATTTGCAGGGATATCGGCCAAAATAAAAATAAAATTTTATATAATTTTTTCCATGTAGATAAAGTAACTTTTCGCTAAGGAAAACTGCAAACTTTTTTTACTTTCAACGACATTGTCCTGTACTTTTTGTCAAACTGAATTAACAACACAAATTCAAAATAAACACAACTGATAACCGAAAACTTCAAAACACACACATGAGTTCCACGCTTACAGTGACTAGAAACTGTGAAGAACCCAAAGTTGAACTAACCATTCGTGTGAGTAAAACTGGGTATTAGAGTAGCTACACTACTTTTTCGATTAGGGTGACCGTTAACGAAATTTTCGCGAAAAACCGCGTAACATTTTTAGCGGTACAACATAATATCACACATGGTATTGATAGAGAGTTTTGGGATATTGTTAAGAACCGCAAAAGGAAGGTTCATGGTAAAATCTAGCCTTCCACTAATTATTCCAATCTGCAATGTCACTATTCCCTTTAAACCTATACACAGTGTGAAATAAAATTTATTTAAATTCTGTTATGCATTTTAGTTGATTTGTTTTCCCAACTTTTATTTACTTAACGAACCTGCAGTCAAAAATGCTTCTGTCAATACATTATACAATGCCACTGTAATAGTAGATACATGAGTAAGTACATTACCTTCAAAATAATAAAATCTCACTTAAAGTATTTTAACCTTTGAATAAGCCAGACCTACCTAAATATTTAAGTGTTCACATGATAAATTTTAAGTCAGAAGAATAACAGGTATTGGAATTTCATGAGAAAAAGTAATTTGGAAATGAATAACTCATTGACGTCAAAGGAAAACAAACAAAACAGATTAAATGCGAAAATATAAGAAAATATAATTAAAATTTGATTTAATTGCACCTGTACTTGTACAATAATCTTTTGTCGGTAAGGTCGGTAAACTTATGTGGCATCCTTTGGATATATGTATATATATATATCCAAAGGATGTCACATAAGTTTGACATCTGCCAAGTAAGGCGTATAGATATGGGGAACACCACTCGGCATTTTCTCGAATCGACAAAATGCCGAAAAAAAATATCGAGATTTTTGGAAGATCACCGAAAGAAGTTAATCGAAAAAAAAAAAATGTTTGAAAAATGTCGAAAAATTTTGAAATTTTGGTGAAATCGATTTCTAATACCTTAGAATATTATTTTGTCGCCCTTAAAAGAACGGTAATTTACTTAGTTTAACTTAATGTAGAAATTAAGCACTGTTTGTGATAGGCTCCATGGACGGTGGTTAAATGTAACTCAGGAGAATCGGTAAGATTTTATTAAAACCACCCTACTACAATCTCTCCAATGTTCACTCCGTTTTCTTGGGGAATCGGCTTAAGCCCGAACCTCATTTCTAATGCGTGGGAAGTACTGGCTTTAGGTACTTAAATCTGTCAGAATCAAGAAAATATTCCTTCTCCGTGATTCTCATGAATTCGCGAACCTTATATGTTCGAAAGAAATGTTTGTTTTTGAAATATTTTTCTCTTAAAATACACAAAATTCTTGAAAGTACCGAAAGATAAAGTCTCGAAAATACCTGCAAATTATTGGTGCTCAAAATCGCGGCGATTTAAATCAATCCAATACCAATAATTTTCAGGTATTTTCAAGATTTTTTTTTCGACATTTTTTTTCGAAATTTTTTTTTTTCGACATTTTTTTCGAGATTTTGGATTCGATATTTTGAGACTCCGTTAAATGTGGCCAATCCATAGATATGCCGGAAAATATTTAAAACTTTTCTCAAATATTTTTCCAAATTGACTAATTTTAAAAGCAAATACAAAACATGTTCTTAGTCATAAAATAGGCACACACAAGAGTGGTAAAAGCTATTAGATTTTGTATATCAATTATCAGAATAGGTAATAAAACATCACTATAATGCGCATTAGACAACATTTCAAAACTAGAAGTTTACCCAGTACCCACAATCACAACCAAGCAGGCCTTCGAGTCAATTCGTCTGACCTGTTCTTTCACTCCAAAGTTTACAGTACCTACCTTCACTTCAGTGCTGCTTAGAAAGCAAACTCTTAAATTATTGTTAACTTCAAACTTCTTATAGAAAATTGATTATAAGATTGGTTTTGTATTTATGTACTTGTAGGTAACCGATAGTATCACTTATTTGAATTTAAATTTCAAGTATGTTACGCATAAACGGTTTTTTTTTAATACGTATGAATAAAAATAATTCGCAAATTCAGTTCAACTACCGATCACTTCTGATACTCAGCTTTGTCTGAACTGCAAATCAATATAAAATTTTAAGAAAGTTTAACTTGTTTCATTTATATTTTCATTTATATTGTTTCTCTTTTTAGAATGAAACAGTAGGTAAGGTATATAGGTATCCGGTTTTTTCGGGAAGAGTTGAAGTATTTTAACACTAAAGTTGGTTGTTAACCTTCATATTGAAACTCGTTATAACAAATAAAATCAAATTGCCGGTTAGATCGTGACATATATATTCACATTCATATATGTATAAGTTTTATATGTCTGGCACGTATAAATAAGGTATGAGATGCATTCAGTACAACTTTAATCGTAATGTGTATGGTTACAAGTATGGGTACCCTGGGTCATCGACAACACTTTAGTAGGTACCCAAAACTTGAACTGTACGCTTACTGAATACGAGAGTTTTATTAAAGCCCATTAAATAAAATCCAAGCCCATCCAAGAAAATGAGTGCCGTGAAATAAAGTCGAAGGAAATAAGGTCTATCATAAGTAAGAGTCAGATTGTAAATCGCATCCCATAAAAATATTATGAATGAGCTACCTACCGCAGTTATAAATTGATAACATGAAGAAAACTCTTTAAATACTGGTAGAATGGTTTTCGTGGGAAAACGTCCACTGCATTGGTGGCTTATCTCACCGAAAAATGGAACCAATCTCTTCATCAATTTATCTTACCTTTCCGATGGCTATTCTGCAAATTAAGTGCTTTGGGATGGTTTCAAGTTTAATATACTTACTCACCATAATAAATGCTGGCGCAATATCTTGCTGAACCGACCTTTTTGAACTTCGACATATTTTCTCATTTTTGTAAACTAGGTATTATACAGGGTGTTCCAGTTAAGCAGTATAATCCTTTAAGGGGATATTCCGGAAGGTCAGCCGAACAAATTGTGTGGGAGGGGGGTCTATTGTCACCATATTTTGGAGGTGTTACCACTTAAAACGCTATAACTTTAAAACTATTGTAGGTACAACAGTAGCGCATACTTTGGGTACATCTGTGGCTCCTTAAACTCAACACTTTGAAAATTTGTTGTTACATTTTTCTAATTTTGAATTTTTTTATGAAATTTGCAGATTTACAATCGGCATTTTGCTCTAGTGAAAAGCCGATTGATAAGTTGATCTGTAATGTAATGGAAACGTTTCGTTGCCAAGATAGAAGTACGATATCCAAATCGTAAAACATCATTCGCTGATGCGTATATCAGCGCTTTGTTCATACTGGGTAAGCTCCTCCAAAATCCAAATAAAAGGGAACAAAGTTTAGATGCAGCGGTCGGCGGCGGGAGGAGTTGAGGGTGAGATTTTGCGTGCTATGGAATTTACTAGCTGTATACAGTTGGAATTTCCCAGAGCCAGGATTCACAGAACTCTATACAGAGTAATAGATTACACTCTTTCCATTTAGTACCGGTACAGGATTTACTACCAGGAGATGCGCAAAGAAGAGTGGTATTTGCCAGTGGCTACTGCGCAGGTACAAGACGGACACTTCCACAAGAACATTCTTTGGACTGACGAAGCGCTATTTACAAGAGATGGGGTTACAAACCTCCACAATTTGCACCATTATTCAGACCCCAATCCCCATTTAATACGCACAACATCCTTTCAAAGGTAAGAATTTAATTATTGTGAACAACTTCTTCAAAAGTGTGCTTATTTCAACCAAGGTTTAACGTAAATGTTTGGAAACACTTTACTACCTGGGAATTTCTTTGGAATTTCTTAGAGAACGAGCTCCTTGAAGATTATGTTCCTCTTGTGCGATGTTCTTTCAACAAGATTGAACACAATAGCATCGCCAGCGTGGTAACTCCATTCCTCCACCATACTTTTAACGGACCGGTCGATTTGGCCACAACCCTTGGCCATCCAGATCTCTTGACCTAACACCCACGGATTTTTTCTTCTGTGGTGCTATGATAGCAAAAGTTTATTTTAGAGGAATGTCGAGTCTCTTATTGACCGTTTTTGTCTGACAATTGGTTTGATGGTAGACAATACGGCAAAACACACAGCAGTCGGGAAGATCCGCAACCCCAAGTCAATGACAAGAGGAAAATGAGTCAAGGACAACTGGATGCAAGGTTTCTTTTGGATGTACAAAGCACCAATTTGTCATTCCCAATTTATTGTTAAACCAAAGCGGCAAAATAAATGTGCCTACATACATTAGTAAACCTAAGTTGTTGGTGTTCTTGGTTTGATCGTGGGTTTATAAGCCATCTTAAAAGAATTATACCAGAAGTAACTGCAATTCACTGTGTCATCCACCGACAACTCCTGGTAGCGAACAATTTGAGTGCTAGAGCGAGAGATTAACGAAATTTTACTCACTTTTTGAATCAGTTTTAAATTTTCTGGAAAGTAAAGATCCAGATTTAAAAGAAATCCTGATCAAATTCAAAGCAGACATCGCGTTTCTGGCAGATCTGTTCAAAAAATTCAATGATATCAACTTGCAGTTACAAGGGGACAGCTTCAATTTAATTAAAACAAAAGGTGTAATTTCGGCTTTTCTTTGAAAATTGAAATGTATGAAGAAAAATATTAGTCGGCGCAAATTTTCCAAGTTTCCAAACTTATCACAGGCAGAATGTCTTGATGAGGATATTCTGACATACGTTCAGCATTTAAATGCCCTGCATGATGACTTCAAAAATAAATTTGAAGATATTCTCACGATGGAAATATCTACCACCATGTGCATGGATCATAAATCCATTTGATGAAACGGAAGTGTTGAATGTGGTATTACAAGAGCAGCTACTCGAGCTTAGCACCAATGAGGAGCTCAAGGTAAACTTTAAAAAAGGCTATCAAACATTTTGGCTGCAGGCAGAAATACCCGACAATTAACCTGGGCTGTGTGAAATTGCGAGAAAACTTTTTATAGCGTTTTCCTCGTCATACTTTGTCGAAAAAAGTTTCAGTGTCGTTACAAACTTAGTAAAAAAAAGGAGCAAAATGAACATCACAGAACGGGGAGATTTGCGGTTATTCCTTACAAAACTGAAGCCAAATCTTGATAATTTGCTGTCAATCCATCAAATAGGTAGATATATCCCTCCCATAAAAATGATGACTTTTTTATTGTTGATTTCCATTGTTGAAGTAACGATACGCTATTAATGTTTAATTTTAGTTCTATGAAGTCTGTAATCGTATTATTTTATTAAATGGAACCTAAGAAAATATGCAATCTATTTTACTTTTTATTTTTACCACTCCGAATTTAGGGTTGGAATGGAACTCAGCCGCGACGCAAATTTCCACCTTTAGATCTAATCTTCACATTTTTGACGAGTTTTGGGAATATGGTAAAAATGTAGCAGCCAGGTTAATTTTGAAAGTGTTCTACGAGAAAATAAAGTTTGGCAGCCTCTGGTCAAAATGGATTCAATGCTGCTACTTCGTTGAACTACACCTTCTCCTTATTCGAGCAACAGAAAACCGTTTCGGGCCTGTCCACTGCTTCGAGAGCAAATTTCTTCAAACATTTTGTTTCTGTTCTGTTGCTTCTTCATTTTCATCCCTAAAATATAGTAGGAAATACAAACCAGTACATGCATCTAATGACGGATCGTAGGTTTCTATATACGGTGGGTATAGACTGCTTGCTTCAATCGCCTTCCATTTTGCTTTAAATGAACCGATACTCAGAGGTCTGAGGTCAACCTTTATTCTCTAAACACTTATCCTTCTCTGGATCAAAACTATGTATGCTAAAAAATAAACATCGCGCCACGTAAATGGAGCCAGAGTCCGTAAATGTGGTATGTCAGCTATTTGCTGAAGATGATCGCATAGATCGCTAGCCCTATTAGTAACTGGCTATTTTAACTTTGGCAATATTGATTATTGACCCATCTAAAGTACTACTTATCGGGCTCCCGACCCGTGAAGAGTCTCTGCCTGAGACACTGCAGCCTTCCATCCTCTACGATCCCGGGCACGCTGCTTCCAGTTGTCCAGACCAAGCGCTCTGGCATCCGCGATGGCTTGGTCTTTGAAACGGAGGTTCGGTCTTCCTTGTCTTCTCGAACCTGGGGGCTGGGATTCGAAGATCCTCTTAGCTGGAGCATTATTGTCCATTCGCTCGATGTGGCCGAGCCAATGTAGTCGACGTGTTTTGGCTTTTTGGACTACATCCACATCTTGGTACAGCTCATAGAGTTCGCGGTTATATCTTCTTCTCCATTCGCCCTCCTCGCACACAGGACCAAAAATCCGCCGAAGTATTTTTCTTTCGAAGGAGCCCAGTATTAGCTCTCCCTTCTTGCTTATCGTCCAGCACTCGGCGCCATAAAGCAGAACTGGCAGGATGAGGGTTTTGTAGAGCACACATTTCGTCCTTCGAGTTAGGAGTTTTGAACCCAGTTGTTTTGCCAAACCGAAGTAGCAACGGTTTCCTAGGGTAATTCTTCGCCGGATCTCCACTAGGGTGTCGTTCGTGGAGTTCATATTTACTCCGAGGTAGGTGAACTCCTTAACTACCTCAAAGTTGTTGCTATCAATAGTGACGTTTTGTCCTAGGCGGTGGACAGATGCTTGTTTGTTTGTTGATAGCATGTATTTAGTCTTGTCCTCATTTACTTCAAGGCCAACGGATTTCGCCTGTTCTTCAATCGCCGTAAACGCTTCTATCACGGCACGCTGGGAGCGACCGATGAAGTCAATATCGTCCGCATAGCCCAGCAGCTGGACGGATCTGTTGAAGATAGTGCCTTCCATGTTGACACCTGTCCTGCGCACTATCTGCTCCAGTACGAGATTGAAGAAATCGCATGACAGCGCGTCTCTTTGCCGAAATCCGGTGCAAGTTTGAAATAGATCGGAGGAGCTGTTTCCAAACTGCACGTTGCAGCGCGTGTTCTCCAGCGTCACGCGACACAGCTGAATCAGTTTTGTCGGGATTCCGAATTCGGCCATCGCCATCTAAAGTACGCGAAACATCTAATATGTGATAACCTAATAAAAATAAATATTTGCTTATTCTGTAATAGAAGTATGAAAAGTTGAATTTTACAACTTCGATCTCGGAAGCATGATGTATAGTAGGTATATATAATTAAAGAAATCAACGAAAAGATGGTGCACCTTCGAAAAGTCTTATCTAATTTCTTGTTCCTAAGTCAGACAATCAGCTTTATACGCGATCCTAGCTATCATTGATCAAATATATCACCTAATTCTAATCAATTGTGCTAAATAGTAAATATACATTATTTGGGTACCTATACAGATTTTAAATGCAACTTTTATAGAAGCTAGTCATCATTTCCCGAAAATAAAAACTCACACAAACGAATGGTGTCTACACGCCTGTTACACCAACTATTTATTTATTTAATCATCTTATAGAGGGTAATGAAACACTAGATGATTTATCGTTCCAATAACAAATGCAGTCATTGTTTGTATATTTTTTTATAAAAATGTCCTTATCAAGATCTTATTCTATGAAGCAATACATAAAAACTGGTCTCAAATTCTTCTTACAGCCTAAACTATAAGTTACAATCTAAAATACCACTCTTTAAGGCACTTATCGAGTAAGTATATAGTTAGGTACAAAATGTTTTAATTCTACAATTTTAAGATGTCATCTACCTTAGCGTTCAACAAACATTCTGAAAACTATAAATCAAACTCTCTTACAATAGCTGATATACTTTCATAAGTCCCCGTCGAGAATCCCAATAACGCAAGAATGAGAATCAATATGTTTTTGGCAAAAATTGCAAGACCGGGACCCTTGGAGTTCTCTGTTTTGATAATTAGCTCAATTAAAGGTGGGAAGACTAGCGCTAGCGCGGTTGAGCATAGCGCACCAATCAGAGAGATGAATACACTCAATTTGGGAACCAATTCCGCGATGGCAACTGTTTGGGGAAATTATTATCAGAATTATTGGTAATATTTATTTTAAGCAAATGACTTACGCGTTATGAGGACCATTACTGTTCGAAAAATAAGTTCAAACACCAAAGAGTTTTTTTCAAATTTGAAAATCTGCTGAACGGATGGCAGCATTATCTGAATGGCCACAAAGAACTGCAATGGATATCCAAGCAGAACTCCTAATGAAACAATCACCTGTACGAATTGTGCGAGCCTGCAGAAAACATGTTTTAAAACGTCTATACTCAACAGGATAATACAATATTCTTACCAACTGCTTCCCAAGTTAAGGGTTAAACTTCCACCGACTAGTTCACCCCATTTGAGATATCCAAAGAAACCAGCGAATATAAAAGCAAATGTAACCAATGTCATGCCAACATTCAGCACACCTAGCCTTCGATCGAAATGGTGGGGCTTCTTCATGGCGTTCTTCAATGGCAGCACCAAGGCGATACCTTCAAAAGCAAATATAGCCGTTCCAAAGTACAGTGCCAATTGCGGCCCACTTGTGTAATATTCACGCTCAGTGGGCGCCGGTAGACCTCCTTTAAATGCAAAATACATCGTTATGACCAATCCACATATCATGCTAATATTCGCTACCAGCGATACCGGCGCCAAATACTTCAAATTTGTAATCAGCGAAGTAAGTAGGATCGGAACAAACGCAATCAACATGATATAGTGTACATTCCAATAGTAGCCATTGTGATTTAAAATCTGCGAATGAGGAACGATATAGCACACCAAAGGCATACCTTTTTCAATACTTACCTGCTCCAGATTCGTGCTAATGAAGACAAAATATATGCAACAGAAACCAAGTTGAGTGACACAAATAAATATGTTGACGACGGTTCGCATTCGCATTGACCAATTGCGTAGTTTTAACGGTCCTGCTTCAAAACACTGTTCCACCGTCTCCGCATAGTCAGGGCATTGATCTGATTGACTGAGTTCTTTCACTTTTTCCGAGCAGTTCAGGAGGATGTGCTGACAGTGGACAGATATTAGTGCTATTACAACTGTTAGGATGGGCGATACTACGAGGCCACCATTTTTAAAAGCGTCACCCATGGCAAAAAGCCCGGGTCCAATGTTTCCCTTAAAGAGGTGAACTATTGTTTCTTTGTATCTACAAAATAAATGCAAACAAATTGGTAAATGTTATAATTTTTATAACGAAGTGCCTATTCGCACGTTCATTTTGACAGATTTTGTACTGAAACGACGATTACCGATTTTCGGGACACGGGTACGTAATCAACGTATTGTAATTAAAAACTCTTTAAAAATATAAAAGTTGGATACTAAACGTACGGCATAATGTCCGAAAATGATTATACTGGAGTTTAGAGTCTTTCCCGCGAGTGTAGCGAGCCACATCCCACATACCCCAACTTGACGCAATATAAACTTTGACATTGCGTTTTGCGTTACGTTCCAGTGTCCCAATCAACGTGCGAATAGCAACACCCTATTTATAAATGCTGAACCTACGAGGTAGGTGGATGGTCCGTCGTGGTGTCAGTGGATGGTGTATTTTCCGATTTTTCAGTGTCATGTTTGGCATTGTCTGATATATTAAGCTCCTGCATGTTGGATTTTGTATCTGCAATAAAAAAAAAAAACAGTTAACTGCTTATTCATACTAACTGAAGTACTTTTAGTCCATTTTTGTTACGAAGGCCAACTCTACTTCTATACCCTTTCATAAAATGCAATACTTTTTACTAAACGAAAATATGTACAATGAACGAAGGGATACAAATGAAAAAAAGGAGAAAAAGTGGGAGAAACGGTTATGGCACTTTCACAATGCAGGCGTGATAACAAAACGAGAGCGAGGCGAGAATCGCTCGTTCTAATGTCTCGTTCTCGCTTTAACATCGTCCAGCAATTCACAATGAAACGGGGTCCGTTGGCGAGTTTTTCTGACAACGAAGAGAGGAACCACTGACACTACAAATCATATTTGTAGTTAGTACCTAAGTATGAATAGACAGTCGACTCCTCCCAATTAACGGACTTTGCCTATAAGCTGCCTGCGGGAAGGATTTTGCATGTATATTGGTGCTGTACAAAATCAAAGGGGCGCCATTAACGCACGCATACTTGAATAATTCTAGGCCCATGGTATATCATGGAATAATCATTGCAGCCATTGATTTTGACATTTCACACGTATTCACAGACAGGGGAATCAATTCCGGGGAGAATCGGGTAGATGGACGGAAGTTGGCGGTCTAGTTCTATGTGGTTTGTGACGGCATGTAGCAACTAGCAAGCCCCATATGTATGTAGCACTGACGTCATTTTTACGTCAGCGAATGGTCCCAATGGGTACATCGTACATGCCGTGTACAAGCTCTCTTTGTATGCACTCTCTGTATGTGGCTTGCTACATGCCGTGTACTAGCACCTTAAATGTCACATGAGTCTCGGGCGAGATTTTTCCAATTTTCCGAAATGGTCGCGAAACGAGGCAACGGGTCTCGGGCCATTGTGTATTGCTGCATGCTTTTCCTTTGATTGGAAATTATTTGACAAATCGCGGTGCACTTGATCTCGGTCTCTTCACGCTCTAACGCTGCATTGTGAATCAGCCTTTAATCTCTCTGTCGTATTTAATTAATTTAGTACTCCATCCAGGTTTAACTTCAATTGACAGTTAAGTGCACGTTCACCCACTGACAGGAAAAAAACTATAATGTATTTCCAATCAGGGGCCGGTTTCTCCGCTACTACATCAAATCAAATGTTCA
This sequence comes from Cheilosia scutellata, assembly GCA_955612985.1. NCBI lineage: Eukaryota > Metazoa > Arthropoda > Insecta > Diptera > Syrphidae > Cheilosia > Cheilosia scutellata. The sequence goes on along the minus strand of OY015313.1, from coordinate 47,133,713 downwards.
AACTATCACATAAAGGAGTCTGATGATGAATTAGGTACTAGTGTAGTGTTCATAACAGCTATATCAATAATTGTTGTTCTCACAAAATAGCATCACATCAAATTGAAACTCGGCTCACATTTTTCCAAAAAAAAAAAATTATTAAGAATCCGCACCACAATTTTAGCGAGAAATGTTCTTCAGAAGGTTATTTACTTATGTAATTCTATCCAGCAGATGTTTTGAGGTCGATCACTAACCGGAGAGTTTGGCTAAAAGTTTATTGTTTGGAAATCACAGAAATCACTCAACAAATTTGAAAAAACATTTTTGAAATCCAAATTTATTTACTTGAAAATCAAAAACTTAATTTGAAGTTTAAAAAGACAAACTTTATGTTTGACGGTAAATCGTGACGAGTAATGCGGTCTGATTGACGTATTGCATTAAGCCATGCTCAAGCCAACGCGAAAATGCGACAGCGGGATGGATATACCACCATCGCCATCGAGGAGACCCTTATGCACGTTAAAACTGAAGCTATCAAATGTATTATATTGTATTTTATGATAGGGAGGTACAAGTTACCTATATTTCCTATATTTCTGATGGTCCAACAAAGGTTACTTATCTATCATTTACTCGATTACAATTCTTAAAATAAGGTTAATTTAGGGGTAGGGTGTAGAATAATACAACTGAAGTGAATTCCTCTGAAAGCGAACTTAAATGTACACCGAAAATGTTAAATCCAAATCTGGCCGGAATTGATCCCAGGGATGATTATCTCTCTTGCCAAGTTTCATACAATTATATGCAAGTATCGGTTACTTATCGGCCTTTTCAAGAAGCTAAATGTGATCTGGTGAACCGCCCTCCTCATTTCTGGTAGTACCTACATATTGATGAGTTGTTATAATCAGAGTACTCCAATTGGATAACAGAATCCAGATCACGTAAAATAACAACGATCGAACGACATAGTTTCGACACTAGCAGTCTCTGTCTATTGTCACAGATATGATAGAGACAGCTTTGGTGAAAACGATAAATATCGTTTGATCGTTTTTATTTTACGTGATCTGGCCCCAGTACCAGATTATACATATTGATATCGAATAAAAAGTTAACCAAACCCAATTCGACATAAATTTGTTTATTTTAAAACTAAATCGTTTATTGACCCAGCACGCGATATCGTCAAGAAGAATTCCATAAGAGTGAGCCACTTACACAAACTGCACTTTAATGCACTTCAAGAAACGATGCACGAGGGTCAATGTCTTGCACATGTTCCTCCTCAACTGTAACCCACTTACATTCGCATTTGCATATGAGTGAGTAATTTATTTTAATTTTTAAACATTTGTAAACTCTGTCCAAAAGGTACACTAAAAAACTGACGATGTCATTGCATACGAGACAACGCGTCATTGTACATATATTCATTTTGATTATATTAATAAACCTCAGTCACTCAATCTTCAACCGCATTGGACACCATCAACAATATAGTGAAAATATCACTTGACTTACAACTTGTGACGACTCAGCGGAACCGCTTAATTTACTTGGAAGATGCACACCAAAGATTCGAACTTACACCCAGCACGTGACAAATAAATTGCACAAACCTTTGGCAGCCAATGATTTTGCGATCTTTCATGTTAATTTGTCCAATTAATTTAAAGTATCTATAATAAAAGAGGTTCTTTTTTTTTTCATGGAATAAGCTTTTGTTTAATAAATTGATCAAGCCGACAGGCTCCATAACGACTACCATAGATAGCAATCAATCAAGTAATTGATGAAGATCACAGGATCTTACGTAATTTTGTAATGATGTGCTTAGAAGAGGTTGCACTATCAAAAGTATGTATGGGCAACATTTCTATTAAACGAGATGGGCGTCAGAATTCGGTTAGCAAATCGAGCCGGCCGCTTGTCATGCTTGTACATCACTGGCGCATTGAGGACATCTCCAAGCGCCGCTCTACAAACCATTCCTTACTTACTTCCACTAGACATCGTCAGTAAAGAATAGGCCACAAACGTGGAAATAATCAGATTAAGGGAAATCTCCTACACGACGAATCACTGTCAAAATCCGCAGACGGTTCCAAGACACTGGAGGGAGTTGGCACCGGGCTCTTTTCAGAGGAACTGAATCTGGGCCTCTCCTTCTGTTTTCCGAAACACTGCAAGGGATATAGTTATTAAAATATCCAGCATCTCGAAAGTCGTTAATAGGCGTATTTTTTTGAGAAGTGAGTATAACAAAACCAAAAGTGAGTATAACAGTTTTGCATGTAAAACCAAAAGTGAGTATAACAAAACCAAAAGTGAGTATACCAGTTTTGATGCATGTAAAAGTAAAAGTGAGCTATAGATTTCCAAGAAAATACGCCTAATATCATCTCCGGGCACTGCATACTAGGTAGACAGGTTTGGTCTGCCATACAATGACTTCTGCAGAAGCTGTAGAGATGAAGAGGAGAATGAGTCCACCACTCACTTTCTTTGCAGTTGCTCTGTCCTGGTCATTTTAAGAAAGGCCCACTTAGGAAGCTATTTTCTTAATGATCTAGGTAATACCAGCGCCGAGAACATTATTATAGCTTTGTAACCGGCTTTGTAAGTGTTTCTCTCACCGAGAGCCACTTTAAACTAACAAAATAACTAACTAACCAAAAGTTGTGTGTTTGCAATATTTGACGTCAGCATGTCAAAAATTGACACGATTTTTTGTCATGTATTTTTTGAATAGTATAGTCCCGCTTTATGGCGCAGAATCATGAACGCTATCAAAGGCAGATGAAGATCTCCTTGGTCGCTTCGAAAGTTCTTCGAGAGATTTTCGGATTGCGTTGACGGACTTTGGAGGAGGAGGTTTAACAGCGAACTATATGAGCTGTACAGCGACATCGACCTGGCCAGAGACGTACTAGTACGTATCACGCGACTAAGATGGCTAGGTCATGTAGAGCGAATGGACACCAACTCTCCGACCCGAAGTCTTCGATTTCAACCCGGAGGGACAACGCAGTAGAGGAAGACCTCGCCTTAGGTGGTGCGCGCAAGTGGAAGGGCTCCCCAACCAACTTGGAGTGAGCAACTGGAGGCGTAAAGGTTGAGCCCCAGGTCCGCACCCCGGACTGTAACGCCACCTAATTAAGTAAATAATAGTATAGATTTAGTTTAGTGATTGTATGGTCGAACCATCCGACAAAATACCTACCCATATAGCATTGAGAATGCTCTACCTAAATTTAAAACTCTTGTGTCAACTTAAGCTTAAAAAATGGTTACAATAACATTACTTTTACATTAAAGATTCGTATAAAGTTTATGATTTCGATCCCCGGAAAAGTACCACCTCTCGCGAACGTCTGACAAACATGCGAGAATATAACTGTACTGAAAAAGCTTCTCAATTCATCCGTTCGGAGTCGGCATTGTTGCATGAACTATTTATTTATTTATTTAGCTAATTTTGCGCTAGATTGAAACATTTCCCAGAAAAGGATATTTCACAATATGTGCTACAGCTCTAGCGCAAATGCTGAAAAGTCAGTTTTTTTTATGGAGTTTGGCATACCGCTAGATGACTATAGCGGTCAATGCAACGCGGCCATTGTGATTTTCTTACAATACAATAACATTTTTTTTTTGTTTTTCATTTTAATGCGTCGTGGGAATTTCGTGGGAATTTGAGTTCGGTGAAAAGGGAAAAATGACCACGTTTCGTGGGAAAAATGAAGAGAGAGACCTAATTACACTGTGTCTGAGTGCTCCATCGGATAGTAACAACCTCCGACAAAGAAGAAGAAAAAGATACCTACGTTCTTAAGTCATCATCATCAACATACGCAATTTTGTTGACGCAAACGATTTGTAATTTTGCAGTCCACGCAATAAAAATAGAATATGTACAATGTACCTACAATAATACTAGGACATATTCTGGAATAAGGTTGATGTCGGTTTCCATTGCGCTTTTACCGTTTTGATCTCAGATCTCCGTATTTTCCTGCCCAAAATGGAACACGAAATGAGATCAAATTTTTTTTTGCATTTGTGTTGGTGTGTTATTTGACAGCCAGCTATTTTTCAATTGCAATTTATATTTCCAAATGTCACTTGTTTTGGTATTAGTGAAAGTATATTACTTATGATTTCGCTCTCGAATCGAGATTAGCAAAAGTGCTCTGAATCTGAAAGTGTTTTTTTTCCGCCCAATGGAAACCGAACTTGACTTGACGAACTTTCTAACACATTCACTGCCACGTCATTCAAATATGAATGACACTCATGTTTCGGTGGGGGTCACATCATTTATATGTGTATGACAGGTACATGTCTCTATAAGGTCATGCCATTCAAAAATGAATGACATGAAATATTTCATTGGAATTTTTCAAAAAATCAGCAGTGTACAAAAAATTGATTTTTTGTTTTTATCTGCCATATTTTTCCAGATTTTCTTAAACTAGGTAGGTACACAGTTATGATCACCAGAGGCCAGGCTTCTTAAACCCTATTCAGTTTGCTTATAGCGTAGTGCATTATTGGATCGGCCTTAACTTGGCAATGTCCCGTCAATCACATATGAATGATACGGCCGTTGTGGAAATATTGTGTGTCATTCATATTTGAATTATATGGCCTGTACAAAAATATATTATTTTTTTTAGTAAAACGGTTAAAACACATCCAACAATTTTCCGTTTTCACCTTCAGAAATATTGTCAAAATTGGCTTGGCAGCGAATGTGCAGAAAAACTGCTCTGAATCTAAAAAAAAAGTGATTTTTCTTGCCCAATAAAAATCGACATGAGTGTGATTTCTGTTGTTTAGGCCGTGTGTCAATGCCGTTAACAAGTAATTACCCTTGGCTATTTTTCTGACATTTATGAAAGTCTTAAAAAGAGCAGTTGACCAAACTCAAATCTTAAAGCAGAGGTTTCTTTAATTCCGCGCCAATAATTAATTAAAATTCAGTATTTTATTTCATCTTCAACATTCTAGCAAAACTCAAACAAAAGAAAATGTCAAAAAATTAGCCAATAGGATAATTTATTATCTTCCTCCCGTTGAAGGGTACTTTTTTGACAGTCGTCATGATAGTGCCAGAGAATAATTATTTAGCAAGTACCTAGAGCTACGGCACGAACTGGTTAGTTAGCTAGCTGATGTTATGTGTCACCGATTGATTATTTTAAAAATCGTTGTATAATAATTAAGAGTGTATGAATTACCCGCACGTGATTAATTGTCTTTAATAGGTATACTCTACCTTTAAGTATAGTGATTAGTGAAATGCGGTAATTGACAAAATAATTGGTGTAATTATAATTAATTTCACTCAAGAATATTTGACGGATGACTGTCGCCTAAAAATGTCGTTTTGCATTGTTTTCACTCGAGGATTCACTCATACTGAAATCCAATGGAATAAGGGAACTACTTCTAGTCGAATACACTCACATATTGTTGAAATATCAAAAATGATTGTATGGCTGCTGCTAGCTGGTTTTTATAAAATACATAAATTACACTTCTTGTTTACGTGCTTCTTGAGTGAAATCTAACTTAAAATCGAGAAGAGAAATCCTTTTCTCCGAATCAACAGAAGAGAGCCAATGGAACGGTTTCAGAAGTAATTTTCTTGATTTCAGATTCAGACGCTTCTTTTCGCCCAATGGAAAACGACATAAATTGAATTTATTATTAGTTAATTTAAAATTTAATATTGTGGGTAGTTTGGTAGTCTAAAGTCCTACCATAATGACGTCTGGGCTCTGCCGTGTCTGCCGATCAAGTCACAATTTTATTTTCTATTTTATTATTTATTTGACTTTGACGTTTGACACTATATGCCAGAATATTGCAGATAGTCACAAAAAAATATGGTAATTTGTTCATCTTATTATTACACGGTCCTTAAACAGAATTTCAAATTCTCGAAAAAGGCATTATAAATTTTGGGATACTCTGTTTCTCAATCTGGGGGCGCCAATCGAATCCCATGTCGTTTTCGATTGGTAATCCAGAATCGACCGGAAGCAATATCCGAACGCTTTTGAAAGCGTTCGATTGGCACTCAATGACAGTTCTTCTCCTGAAAAGAAGAGAATTTTGCTTCCGGATTTGAATTCAGAATCGAAACCAGAAGCACTAATACATTCTTACACTATAAACGCCAAAGTCGTTGATTTTGTATCGCATTTGATAGTTTTGCATTTTAAATCCAATAAAAGTAATTAATTCGAAAAATAATATTAAAAGGGATATTCCGATGGAGGTTTGTAATTCAATTTTATCGTCTTCAGCATCTTCCTCGTCATCAGGTAGTGATGATGATGATGCAATTGCGCTTGAATTTCACAAATCCAACGATAAATCGACTTCAAACTCATATAAGATCTATTTGCTTGTTCAATTGGCATCCCGAATCGGAGAGTTCTTCCGGACGGTTCTGGACGACCAACCGCAAACGACATTACACTCCGGGATGTTTGACATTTGTCATATATACGCGAAGGAGAGGTAGTGGAAAAAAACCTAAGGGTGTAATAATTTGTGTAAGATAAATTCTCCTTGCTCAGATACTAATCCACTGCGGACAGCTACAACCTATACAAACCAACTCGCACCTTGACCTTGTCATAATATAGTGTCTTATTTTGATTTATTAAATCATCATCACTAAGAGAGAATTTCTGAAATAAAACAGCATGCATTCTGTAAATTAAATTCTGAAGTCACACGAACAACTTCTCAATTCGTTTCCAAATTCATATTTTTCTCCACGGTAAGCAAGTTTAGGTATTTAAGATGTCTTGTAAAATTAAATGACAACATCCCATTGGGAAATAAAAATAGAAACACTTTCTAAATTAATCGAGTGTTGACAATGAAGTACAACAATAGAATCACGTATTTTATTATATACATATTTATACTAGTACATACCTACTTGTCTGCAAACGTTAAATTATTTGTCTAGAAAATTTCTCACGCCGACCTTACATTTCAATTTTATTTTGACACGGTGAATGAGTTCATTTATTTTTACATTCATACGACTAGGTCGTAAAAGTTAATTTCACTCAGTAAATCTTGCAATTTAGATGCATAAGTACAAGAAGACAATAGACAGATTATAGGTAATGGTGCACTCTATTGGGTTTAAAGAAATATTTTCACACATTTTCGACATTCTTCAAATGGAATGTTGCTGAACTAAAATAATTCATCTGGTGCATTTGGGGGAGGTTTCATTTTCTGTTTGTGCCAGAAAAATTTGAGGACGTTATTCTGGGAAGAGAATTTATTCATAAAATATCAATGACAATTTTGCTAAAGGTTTCGACCTATTGCAGCTTTCGTAATAAACTTAAGAATCTTATATGTATCTCGAAGCCCACCGAACTGATTGAGCTCAAATTTTCAGGAATTCTTAGGTATTGGACCGGGCGGGAGTGGTCAACATTGAACAAAGGATCGTGAATTCATTTAAATTACGAACGAGTTTCATTTAATCACCAACGAAACTTAAACTGTCGCCAATATTGCTGATTCGAAAGAAATCAATTTTAGGTTAGGGTAGGTTTGTGGGCTGGCGAGGATTTCTCCGTGCCACACTCAGGTCAATACTGACCCATTGTGATGCCCGTGGGGGAAAGAGCTCGTCCCTTACCCATTATAACCCTGTATTCAAATTACTTACTGTGCTGCTACATATACAAACCATCTTAATGATTTGACGAAGTTCATTATCTTGTCTATTGATGTGCTGGAAAGCTCGTCTAGGTCCTTGAAGAAGTGACTCCCTAGGAATTTATACCTGGTGTGTTGGAGACCTGGGCAATGTCATAGGAAGTGGGTTGTATCCTCAAGAGCTCCCTCATCACCGTAGCCTCTGCAAAGTTCTTCTTCCGTCAAGCCCATTTTCTTCATATGGTACCGCAGGGTGTTGTGCCCCATTATGATACCTACGAGGGTGGACAGGGATTTCCTATCCTTCCGCATTATCTTCTGGGTTCTTGATTCGTTGAAGGACAGCCATAGCATTCTTGTGGTATTACAAGTGTTTAAATTGACCCATCGCCTCTCTTGTGTCAGGGAGCTTCAAGCTTGAGTTGTGTGTGCAAGGCGGGATGTTCACAGAGGGATCAGCTTGTTCTGAAACAGCTGTCGAACCTTGTCTTGCTAATTCATCTGCTTTTTCATTGCCTGGAATGCCTTCATGTCCCGGAACCCAGCAGAGCGATACCTTGTGCTGTGTACCAAGAGCCTTGAGTTCTTCGCGACAGGACTTCACAAGCTTCGATTTTATTTCTGGTGCTGTTATGGCATTTATTGCTGCCTGGCTTTCGATAAAGAAGGTAATACCTTCAGGTGGTATTGCCCTTACCACAGACTCACGGGCTGTTGTTGTCACTGCCAGGACCTCTGCTTGGAAAACGCTGCTATGGTCGGGGAGGCCTATCGATTTTGATATACCCAGCTATTCAGAGAAGGCACCTGACCCTACCCCCAGTGTCCATTTTTGATCTGTCTGTAAATACGGCTATGGTTGGTGTGCTAGGTACGAGTCCGTCTCTCCAGTCTTCTCTGCTGGGATAGGCGCTAGAGAAGGGTTTTGACAAATCAATTTTAGGTGCTACGAAGTTCACTGGGTCATCTAGTCGCTGATAGGTTTCTTTGGGGTTCCAACGCGTTTACTCATATCTTAAAAATGGTTTGTAATGTTGATCATCATCTTGTGTTGGGAAAATATTATCTCCACGACCTAATACACGGCTTATACGTCTATACGGTGGAAGGGGTTACAGAACACTTTTATAAGGGAGGAATTTGGACGACAGGTTTGAGGTTTGAGAGGGATGCAACTTCGCATGGCGGCTAGTGGGAAGATGGCTTCTCGAAACCATCAGTATACGGAGGGGAGAAGTTTGGCAAAAGTTGAAACCATAATCATAGATCTTCAAACAATGTGGCAGACCATTCACATAATTAATGGAAGGAAATTAAAGATCATTGAAAGAATTAAATCCAAAGATGGAGTAGGTTATGTTTCCTTCCGATAAGAATGACATCGTAATCGTAGATGGAGCGAGCCATTCGCTGAGTTGTTCAATCCAGAACAGGGCACTGAGGATGCGACAGATCGATCGCTTTGAGAAGGCGGAAAATATTTCCACTGTTTCCTCTACAGGCACTTTCAGTCCATTTCCATAACCACCACAGGGAGACTAATCATTTGGACCGGCTGCATAGCAGAGTTGAAGGTGTGATGATGTAGGGGCCGTTTGGTATTATGGCACCTGCAAATTAAAATTTTTGTTAACCACAATGAATGCGTTGCCTTACAATGATATATTAAAAGAGGCCTTTCCATACTTTTATAACCTTTTTTTGTAAATTAAGTAGTCGAAATTAACAAAAAAAATCGATCAAAGAAAAATCTGAGTCCACGTGCCAAAGTTAACGGTCAAACTAAATGCATGTTCTATTCAAGTGGCGCAAAATTAGGGCCCCACATTTTGTCGGTTATTGGTTAATAGTTTTTTGTTAATACATACTAAAAGGTTTAGTTTTAAGTCTTTCTTCTGGGTAAATCGCAACAATTCAATGCACTTTTAATTAGAAAACAATAAAGTTGGTTTGGGACCAGTGGGCAATAGAAAACCGACCTTAGAGGGTGTGCTATTCAAGTGGCGCGGAGTGTATTATGAAAAAAATGATTTATTTGGTTTATTTGCTTTATAAATCAAAATTAAATAATTTTTCTTGTACCGTACCGTAAATGGCGTAACGCCAATGTTTTTTTAATTATTTTGTTTTATTATGCGATACTTAAATTTTTGAAAAAAGTATAATAAACTTATTTAGCGTTAATACATGTTTTTTATTTCAAATCAATTCAATTGAATCCAAAAGATTTCAGAATGACTGCAATCACTTCAAAATGACTTCAAACATTTCGTGACTTCAAAATGACTTCAATGACTTCAAAAAGACTTCAATGACTTCACAGCAATCACAGAAGATTGCATTCAGTTGAATGCAATCTTTGACTTCAACAAAATGAATTCTCAATCACTGACTTCAAAATGAATGGTGATTTAATATTTTGAAGTTGAAGTATGACATTGAAGTCATATGATTTAAGTCAATATTAAGAAGTTTTTCTTGTGACTTCAATGAATGCAATCCAAAATGATTGCATTCTTTTACAACTCTGCTTTCAGATCGCTAAAAGTTGGAAAACCCACAGGAGTAGATGGATTCCACCCATCAGAAATGCTCAAAGCTGTAGGTGAAGATGGAGTTCAATGGCTTTTTCGTGTCATTAAAGTGGCATGGGAATGCGGCGAAATATCTATGCCGATTGCCAATTGCCAAACCTGGGGGACTAGATATGCCGATTTTCAAAAGAGGGGAATAAAAGGGATTGCTTTAAAATCAAGGTGTATATCAGAATATGTTTTTCTGAAATATCTTTGCTAAGGTTTTGGCTTTTTTGGTCGTTTTTAGCATTAGCAGTGTTCAAGCATGTTTTCGGGTTAAATCAATAGGTACATTTGACAGAGCGCTGTGTTTGGTTGAGAGTGCATTTTATTTCATTTGTTTCCTTAAGCATAGGATTCGGTAAAAAGTACATAATACATACTGATTATTACCATCCAACAGGCTATTATGAACTCGCCCTCTTTGCCCGTTTTTCACTGCTTAGATTTATTTTAACAGAATTAATAATGCATTTCATTGCCAGTCTGAGATCCAAGTATGTATCTTAATTTCAATTCATAAATGTCATTAAACAATATTTTATTAACTGCAATCCAGACAGACCTATATTTAACAATTGCTGCACTTGTACTTGGAGCAAAGCGTAACAAGATCACACTCCTTCTTCTGACTGCCACCATTCCTCTTTTATAAAAGAGGATGTCTGTGCGCCTCATGCAATCATTTCGCATAATGTGTTCTGTGTTGATTAGATTGAATGGAAAATTCCCAGAGGTTTGGGCGCCAATGCAAAGCATAGCACAGGCAAATATAAATCCAAAGCGCATGCGAATTTTGTACTCAGCATAGAAATAAATTTCATGTTGAGAATGAGATAAAGTCGCACGAGATACAACGAACAACGATGTAGATAAAGAAACGTTGTGGTGGGTTTCATGTGCATTTAAGAACACCGCTTGCAAAGTGGGGCATAGATATGTACAGTATAGGTACATATAATAAATGTATTTTCGGTATAACATGTTCTCCGACACCACTAAAATAAATGTTTGCGTATACATTTTTATTCAAGAGTAGGTAAGGAAATTAATTATATCTGGAATGAGACTTTTTTTGTGTAATTTTTTATATTTTCAGTATACTTTAGCCTATACATAGCCTTATTTATTTATATCTACATACCTACTCTTCAAAATAAAAAAAATATTTGAACTCATCTAGGTCCTTGAAAAAAAAAAAAAACAGAATTTATAATGCAATTTCATAAATAACATTTTTGTCATACGTTAACATCGGTGATATCCAAATTAATTTAATTTTACGTTTTCGAAAATTAAGCTGATGATCGGTAGGTACGTATCTACAAGGGTAGATACGTTGTCGTGTTCAAGGATTAAGATTCGACTAAAAATTTGAAATTACAAATGGCTTTGGTAATCCGCGGAAATTTTGATCTTCCTGTACGTTATAAATGTTAACAATGGTAATTTAAGTCTCTTTCGGTCAAACGTCTCATAATCTATTTATCATTCCTATTTCGACTGTATGGTAAACAAAATAAACACTTAGCTGTATGGCCTCCTAACACGATTTTATTGCTCGTTGAAGTACAGCAATTTTATTGGACAAATTTCACTTTAGCTTATATGTATTCCTTGATATTCCGTCGTGAAAAAACAACTGAACTCGACTTAAGCTTGTGATAAAAAAATTCGTCTTCTTAAGACGACTTAATATATTATAATGAAGTTCGATTTTTAGTTTGTCTTTTTTTTAGTTAAGTTGTGGCTCAGTGGTTAGTGTGCTGGACTACTGTGCGAGGGGTCCCTGGTTCGATCCCCGAAAAAACACAAATTAGATCTTAGGTTTTTTTTCCACTGCGCCACCTCTCGCGAAAGTCTGACATCATCCGAGAGAGTATTGCCCTGAAAAAGGTTCTCAATTCAGCCGTTTGGACTCGGCATAAAATTATAGGTCCCTTCTATTCGTCCCAAAAATAGAAACCCCCAAAAACGAATGGTTCCGAGAATGCTAGGCCTAGGGTGTGTCTGTACACGCCTGTTGCGCCAACTATTTATGATTTTGTTTTACCTTACGGGGATATAAAAATCAGACTTTAGCTTCAAATTTGAAGATAAATAGCTCAAAAAAATCGGCTAATAGTTTTGGTCACGCTGAATATAATGGTATCAATAACTTATGTCCAGTTGCACAGTCAGAGTTTAAACTCTCGTTTTGGTTTTAACCTTCGTTCAACAAATTTTGGGTTTCACTGTGTCCGTTTAAACCCAAAGTTGAGTTCAACTCTCGGTTTAAGTTAAACGCCTGCATTCTGCCGTTTAAACTTTCGTTTGACAGTTGCTATTTCATACAGAGTGATATAGAGAGAGAATAAAAGAGATAAATTGTGTGGGTGCTACACTTCTTGAATTTATATGAGTGAAAACTAGAGTTATGATTAGTTTCAGCATTACTGCGGTAAACCCACTGTTAAAAAATGTCATCAGAAAATTTCAATAGATTTCCAACCAATATAATTTTCAAGGAAAAACCCTTTTTTCAAGTGAACGTCAGGTAGATTTTAGCCCAAACATAATAGCCGTTTTTTATTATCAGCTATGATCCATATAGATCATCGATTTACATGCACTTACAACAACAACATGTGATCCTGCTTTTCATCGAGATCACGAAATATGATCTGAAAATTAATTCAACTATTTCTCGTTGTTGATTCGTGGCGTTGTTTATTTCATTCACTAAAGGTTGGTGTCCCTGTAAATTATAGCCACACAGTAATGTTGCCAGACCAAAATGTGAACCACAATTAACAACACAAAAAATCAATTATCATTTTTTCAAATTCGAATAAGTTACTACTCCGACTTTCGAGATGTTTTGTTTCGCTATATAGCATAGAAATATAAATGGAAATATTAGCAGTACATTACGGTTAATTATAATGCATATTTGAACATAACATTTGAACATAGTTTCCCCAAAAAAAATATTCAATGCTAAATGTATGCAGATTTGTATCCATATGGTAACACCCCGACACAAAAAGCGAAATGTCAAACTCAAATATGAGCAAGTGCAATGGAGAAATCATCGCATTGTGACGTCACATTGTACCGTGTGGCTGCAAGATGGCTGGTGGCAATACGAAATTTGTCATAATTGGTATTGGATTTTATATGTGTGTTGCCACAACTCAATCAATGATCCAGTTTGTTTTATTTTCATGATCTGATCCGGATCAGATCACGCTGATAATAAAAAACGGCTAATGTAGACAAGCGTAAATTGTATTGAGGGTTTTTCAATACAAATTAATTATTTTAGTGTGTGGAAATGACGATTATTTCTTTGTAATTGTAATCGTCATGATATCAACACGATATTTGATAATAATTGATACGTATCAACAAAATGAATTAATCGGTATTATGGTTATCAACCTATCAACATTTTTGATGAATTGTGAATTATATTAGATTTAAGATCTATTGTGAATAGTTTTATCGATAAACTTGGTATTACGGTTATCAAAAAATTTAATATTCATCAAAAATTTGATATTCATTTGATATTCATCAAATTTTCTATCAACCACAAATTTCTCGTTGATACGTATCAAATATTCGGTGCATCAAATTAAAAAATGTATATCCTCGTTTTTATTGTATTTCGTAGACATCCCAAATGTGCTCAAACCACGAGTAGCAGCGATTTTAAAATTATTTACTCAATAAGGAAACTATCAACTGAGCGTTGGGAATAACTTTAGCATTTGCATTGCACAATCAACAGTGTTGTTCGTTCTTTTGATTTGCGAAAAAAACAACTTTTGTTTATAAAAAACAACAATATTATTTAACCAAAACTAGTAGTCAGCCATACAACAAAAACCAACTACAAATCAGAAACGTCAAAACAGAACCCATTCTCAATGAAATTTCGATAAGTATTCACAATGAGGAAAATGTATCAATTGATACTCATAATACCAAACTATCAATGAATTGATAGATCTTATCAAGTATCAACTAATTGATATTTGATAGCCATAATAGGGCTGTAGATCTGTATACAAAAATGGTATGAACTCCGATACCTTTTAACTGAGCAAGCTCAAATCTACAGGCATTGTCCCGAGAAGTGTGTTCAAAATCTGACAACAAAATTGCATTGTATAGGTATACTGTATACAGCATAGTGTAGGTATAGTGTCTTGTTTCAGCCAAAACAAAATGTGAAAGATTTGAGTATGTATAGATATTTTTTGTTCGTCAAGAATCTAAAGAAATCACTAGTAGCATTACAAAGAAATAATCGTCATTTATTTGATCAAAAGTGCGCTGGTAGAAAAATATCCCCTTAAGGGAAATTGTTCTGCGCTTCCACAACTGCGTTTAGTTAACTGGCAGATTATTTTGAACTGTGAAACTGAACGAGTTAAACCAAAAGTTTAAACTCTCGGTCAGGTTTAGTTAAACTTCAGTTTGTGCAACTGGGCATTATACATACTAATTTTCGTCTAAACTTGACTTTTTTGTTTTTTTTTTTGATTTTGGCCATAGTTGTAGTCACTTGGTCAATTGAGAAAATCGAAGTGCAGGTTCACTTCCTGACAGGGGAAAACAGAAATGTCTTCCCAAGTGGATTATATACGGAGAATTGACAGAATTCAAAAATTATTCAAAAAATCACTTAAATTCACTAATTCATCAGGAGTCTGATGATGAATTAGTGGTGTAGTTCGAAATAGCTATCATTCCAACAGAAATTTTCAGGGTCAATCCCAAATAAGCGAGAATCGTTGTTACTCCTCGCTTCCCCACTCATAGCAGCTATATCTGTTTAAATATCAAGCTAAGTTATATCTTGACCCTAGCTTAAGCTGGATTGTTACCATATGACTTATACCGTTCTCCCTTCAGTTGTGGAAGTTGAAACAACTAGGCACGTCATTTTTTTTTATCGCCAAAATATTTAAATAGGTAATTTGTAAAAAAAAAAAATAAAAATATTAAAAACTATACGTGCACCGCTGCAATAATTGAAGAAGATTACAATAGTTATACTATAGCGGGAATGTACATAATAATATTTTACAACCGTGGTCAATTTTATTATAGTTTATCGGGTAAATTTTTTAATGATGAACTACGTGCCTTATCTAAATATTGTTTAGCTACCCCATTGCATTTTATTTGTATGTACATACAACGATAGCAACGAGCGGAACAAGTGCGAGGATAAGGATTTGAAATTCTTGTAGCATGAGCAAATAAATATGCAACTAATTACTTATTGGTTACTGCTTTCGATTGTACATTTCCTGCTGCCCAATGGAAATTTAAGACGCAAAACATTTTGTTTTATTGGTTAATTCTTTTCACTTGTAAGTTAAGATATCCCAACACTCAATTCAATAAATAATGTAAAACACTATAGCGTCAGCAATATTAAAATATGATTTTCATTGCAAGAAAAAGAAGAAGTCACAATCTGCAACATGAAATGATTGACAGATTGACGGACCTAGACCTAGTCAAAAATCAGCGCATTGTGCGTTTGAGTAAGACGCAGTAAAGAAAGACCTCTGTGGCCTGAAAATGCAGTAATTCGTGTTTCGGGGATCGACGGAGAGTTTGTATGTCCAGGGGTCAGATCACGTTAAAGAGATTGACAGAATAACGGGAAGAAAGTTTTTTGGTACGGATATTTCAAAGGACATACTTACACATAATGGCGTTGAACTAGTTGATACTGAGACTAAGCTTAATACATTTAAAGATTTTTTTTCCTCTCTTTATTTGGAAAAAATACCTTATTTCGATAACAACTCAACTTCTGATGTATTGTCAACCGTTACAGAATTTTGTGCTAGTGAAAATGATGTACCCATCACAACGTTTTCGCCATCCCATCTTTCGGTCAATCCAAATACTCCACCTTTTACCAACCCTGATAAAGTACAAGCTCTTAGAGCGAATCTTAATAACAAGCGTTCATCAGGCATAGACGGGATATCTAATTTTATTTTGCGAAAATGCTGTCATACACTCGATTCAATACTGTCTTCATTGTTTAACCATTGTATTAACAATGGATATTTTCCTTCAATTTGGAAACAAGCCAAACTTTTGCCAGTAGCAAAAAAAGTATCGGCTAAAGAAATTAAACAGTTTCGTCCAATATCACTGCTTTCGAATATAGGAAAATTGTTTGAAAAAATATTAGTTGATCACATCAACATCATCTGCGAAGACACCGATGTGATTCCAAAAACACAATTTGGATTTAGAAAAGAACACTCGACCGAACATGCAATACTCCTTTTATCCAATAATATTATCCAAAACCTAAGGAATAAGAAATGTACAGTTGGGCTAGATATTGACCTTGAAAAAGCTTTCGATTCCCTGTGGCATAAAGGTTTGGTTTTTAAACTAATCAAATTAAACTTTCCTACGTGGCTTATTCGATTACTTTATAACTACCTGCAAAATCGTTTTTCTTCAGTCATTATTCACTCTGAGTACTCAGAAACATTCCCAGTGCTATCGGGTATACCGCAAGGGTCTATTCTAGGACCAATCCTGTTTATCATATTTCTTTATGATTTCCCACATGAAAGTGCATTAGATGCTCAACGAGAAATCAGCGAAATCTTCTATGCAGACGATACCTTGATACTAGCTAGCGATGCGAGACCTCAAAACGCTCTTAATAAAATCAAGGAAAAACTTCCTGTGCTGTTGGGATACTTCAAAAAGTGGGGTCTCCAAATAAATACGGAAAAATGCGGCATAACCTGTTTTCGTAATGCAAGTGGTAAAGGTCATCGTTTAGCTGTTAAAGAAAGCAAAACTTTGAATTTGCAAATCGATAACCACTCCATTCCATTGCGGTCAGAATTGAAATACTTGGGTGTGAACTTCCACAATCGCTTACTTTTTAATAAACATGCTAGACAAACTCTAACAAAAGCTAAAGCTGTTACTGCTACACTAAAGTCTTTATTACAGTCAAAAGCATTACATTCAAACACGAAGATACTTATATATAAATCACTTATAAGACCCATATTGGCGTATGGATTCTGTGCGTGGTTCACTATTTCGCCCACAATAGCCAAAGAATTAGAACAATTTGAGCGAAAAATCCTTAGATTCTGTTGTGGAAAGTATAGAAGACCAGATAAGAAATGGTATCAGAATAAATTACTGTATGAGACATGCAAGGTAACACCTTTAATGACATACCTTATCAATCTTTCTCTGAAAAAACTTAAGCGCTTAGAATTTCATCCAAATGCGCTTATTAAGTCTTTATTGGACTCAAACATATGTGATAGTTTAGACGACAATTACTACCTTTCACCATTTAACCTTCTTAATGAAAGATCCCTCCCTCATATCGAACAAGATGTTAGTAGAAGTCTTTTGTTACCTTTTTATATTAAAGCTTCGCGGTCTAATTTGAGAGGCTAATTTAAACATAGTTTAAAGCTTAAAATATGCGACTTTATACGCTTAAAAAATAACTCATTTATTTCAAACGCTCATATATGCTCGCATTTAATCTTCATAGGTAGCTATTCTTGCAAATTAAACGGTTTGATTCTGTTTGTGATAGTATAGGAACTTTATATTATTCATTAAGCAGATTAACTCGAACCCTACACTAAGGTAGAGAAATACTTAATTCTTAATTTAAAATCGATTGCACATGGCACTAGTTCGTTTTGTTTTGTTTCGTTTATGTTTTGTTTAAATGTATATTGTATCTAGTCATAATTTTAAGTCCTTATAAAAACTGATTTAAGTATGTCGGGAGCAAACATATATCGAAAACGTACCGTATTTATGTATAACGATTAAAAAGCCTACAGGGCTATTTTCTATAATATAGCTAGCTAGCCAGGCATACTATTTATAAGTCGGCTTCATTGTATACCCCTTAAGTACAAAAACAAATGTATTGATTATTTAAGACTCAAATAAAGAAATTGTAATTGTAAATAATCACGTAAAATAAAAACGATCGAACGACATCGTTTTCACTAAAGCTTTCTCTATCATATCGGTGACAATAGACAGAGACTGTTAGTATCGAAACGACGTCGTTTGAACGATATCGTTTTCACGCCTGCTGTCCCTATCATATCTATTGCAAAAACAGAGACTGCTATTGTCGAAACGATGTCGTTCGATCGTTTTTATTTTGCATAATCTGTCCCCAGGTATTTCGAACAGCTTTCGTTAGAACAAGAGTCCAGGGGGTCAATTCTCAAAAATTCTCGCATACGTTTATCTGTCAAAATATCCAATTTCATGCGAAAGACTGAAATTTGCAATTCTCAAATTCCGCATACGAGAATTTCTCTTCGAATGTTACTCGTCTGCTTTTTCTAGGCGGATTTGCTTCTCGCATACGGAATTGTGAGTTTGACAATTTGATTTTTAAATTTCTGTGTGAAATAATTTATTGTGAAGAAGCAAAAATAATTAAAATGGAAGGAAAACAAAAGAAGAAGGTTCTTCAGCAGTTACATAAAGCGTTTGATCTAAATTGGTCAATCATATGAGTAGTCAAGAAATCGATGAATTCCTGTGCCAAGCGCTTGTTTAACCGAAATAATTTCATAAATTTTGTGTCGAAAAGTTCAAAATAGTCTTGGTGTTCTCGGATATCTCGGTCTATTTGAAGTTACTCCAACTGCTCCATTGCCAACTGAACAAAAAATTCTAATCTCATTTCCCCCAATGTGGCCATTGTAAAAACACAATTAATTATTAACTGAAGTTAGAACCAATCACACACAATCGCAAAATGATTTTTTTCGTTTTTGTTAATCGCAAATCAAAACCCACATCCACAATATTTCTTAGCCAATTTGAATTGAATTTTTTTTTTTTCATACCATTCTTTGCACAAAAAGTAGGTACATTTCGACGTAAAATTCTACCTCATGCGAGAGGTGAATACAATTTTCGCAGAGGTGGAAAAAACTTTGAGAATACCAATTTTTTTCGTATGCGAAAATTTCAGGCGGATTTGCTCGTATACGAGTTGCGTTATACGGAATTTGAGAATTGGGGTCCAGGGTAGATGAGATAGGGCCCGTTGCCTGAAGAGTTGTGCTTGTCTTTTGATGGCACTACATTCGATCGATTACTCTGGTTCTGGATATTTGCTCTATAATACAGCAGACCAGACCAGACGTAGGTATATTCAAATATATTAGTCCCGCTTAGGGAATTGATTACGATTCTGTTTCAACGTTGTTGAATGTTCCTTCTATATCAAGGAAGGCTACAAGGGTGAATTCTTTAATGTGGTAGGGGGGGATTTATGGATGCTGCGTATGATTGGACAATGAGTTGCGCCAACAGTTTGGCTTGCCTTTTTAAAAGGAATGTTGTGACTTGGATAGCAAGGTACTATCCACCGAACTTTAAATGAATAGATCTATAAGTCTTTCTATAGATTTGGGCTTCAGATCTTTTGGAGTTGAGTGTGTGGTTTTATCCACTTTAGGTTAAAAGACCAAGCTTACCTCAGATCAGGCCAACGTCAGACAATCTTTCAGAATATAGCACAGGTTTATAATTGTGAACGTCATCTGCAGTTGGGGACAGGAAAAACACTATCTACTTCAGGTGATTTGAATGATTCGAATCAGCCCATTAAATTAATATTCTCATCATTGATAAGAGGTCGGAAGAGATCTGGCTGGGGCAGATATTTTTTATTAGGTATATTCATATACATCATGCAGCCAGAGAAATGAGTATTCACTTGCATTTATCGATTTATTTTCGGAATTGCTTGTAGTAGATCAAAAAAAGAATTTTTCTGGATCAATGTGGTTTATGTCTCTCAGGAGAATCGACTGCAGACTGCTTGTGGGCGTCCTTTCGGGTCAACATCCAACAAGATTTTGACAAACACTTTGACTTAAACGTATTCGGCTTGAGTGATACCACCATCTATCCTGCACACTTCCTCTGTAGTTGTCCTGGCCTTTGCTCGCATCAGGTGCGGCGGATATTTGGGGCTGACCGCTGACGTGGTGAGTGCCGAACATCTAAGCCCTTTCTCATCTTTCTTCAAAAGACGGGAAAACAAAGTACATACAGTAAAGTAAGGTATCTGTTTGGCAGTACAATGGAAATGGATCAGTAGTTGTGTCTGAGTGCTCCATCGGATAGTAGCAACCTTCGACAAAAGAAGGAATCAAAGTATAAGCTTTTCATTTCGATTTTCATTCAATTGACGTTATGAATGAACCCACATAAATACCAATACCTAATATAATAAATGACCGACCTTCGGGATCGTGTAATGTGATTCACGATTTTCTGTGTATAACTATTTACAACAATAAGCTCAAAATCGTTTGTTTATATTATAATGATGCAATTTACTTAACAAGTCAACATAAATATAGCTTAAAATTTGTATCTAAATTGTTTTTAAATGCAATAGTCTATTAACGTAATACTCCCATCATCTAACCTTACATTATAGGCTTTCCGCAATAGGTACCTAATCGCTAATAAATGATAAGTTTAATGCAAACAGATAAACAAGTGGGTAACGAATACAAATAATTATCTAGATGTCAATACCATTGACTGTTGTAGTACAATAAACGTAGTTGACTAGAGTCGCAATAATACTTATGTATATTCTGTTCTAGATCACTTGAAAAATTGCATTAGACAAACTGACTTTCTTATTTAGTCTGGCGTCAAGTTTTTATGAACAGGCTATAAATAATATACAATGGAAGAGCTTTAATACATAAGGTAATGCTTTTAGATATGGAAATGCACAGCAAGTTATGCTATATATAGTTCCTTGTTGTCCTTTGAATTTAAAGTTTAGTTATAGAATGACATTTCTTTAGAATAAATTAAATAGAATATTTCCTATTTGTTGTTAAAAATTAGCAATATCGCATTTTCCATATAATTATCATTTAAAGTTTAGTATTTAACTGTCTTCCATCAAACGAAAAATATTGGAAATTTATTTTATGGATTTCTTTTTATTGAAATTAAAAAACATATGTACGACAGGTTCGCTCGTAAAATAAAAAAAATTAATAAAAAATATTGTACTATACTTCTCCTATCTATTCGTTTATGTGAGGACAAATGCTGAGTTTCCACTTTCCAATTTGAAATTGACAATTGCCGTATTTTTATGCCAATTAGAAAATTGTCAAGTGGAAATAATCTTGGGAAATAGCGAAAAAGTGGAAATAACTGAATTGTCAAACAAAATGTCACTTTGACTTTAATTGGCAGAATTGGCATTTGCAAAATAAATTCGAAGTCAGTTCTACTCATTTCATACGCATTTAGCATTTATTTTGCAAATTTTCGGCTTTCTTCTGCCCAGCTTAAACTCAGATTCGACCAACAAAACACAAAAAGCGAGAGCGATTCATTTCTTTTTCAAAATTTGATTTTAAAAAAGAAAATGTTATTTGTTTTATATTCATTACTCGACGCGACGCCACAATTTACAATTGACAAAGAAATGCCAATTCCAAATTGGCAGAGCAAGTGGAAAAAGCTTTAAGTGAATTGACAATAATAGACTTGTAAAAATTTCATTGTCAATGAACTGATAAACGATTTTTTGTAAATAATTGACAAAAGTGGAAATGAACTGACAGTGGTATCGTTCAATGACATAAACGAGAGATGTCAAACTTTGTCAATCAACCGACATGTGGAACCAACAATAAATTTTATGTCGAGCCCGAACGGCTAATTTGAGAAGCTTTTCCATGCTATTTATACTTTTAGATGTTTGTCCGACTTTTCCGAGGGTTGAACTTGAGAGTCCTGAGACCATTCGCACAGTATAGTCCAGCACACTAATTACTGAAGCTTCCGATTACGCCTCGGGGTTGGGACATAAGGCAGTCATCAGAAGTGAAGTTTGTAGCAAATTCGGCCGAGTAGGTATAAATAGTGTAAATCATATATGTTACAATTAAGTGCCCGACAAACAGACCAATCAGACCCATTTTTTTGCGTTCCTCTAAGATTTCTGATTGCACCTATACTTGCCCTTTTAGCAGTTGGAAAAACCTAACTACCCTAGCACCGAAGATAACCTGACCTGAACTCTTTTATCAGCGCAGTCAAAAATCGTTCAGTAATTGAACGCTATAAGATAAGTTAATTTATTAACTGTAAGTTAATTGTTTAGTAGTTAAATTAAAATATAAATAAGATTTGACCTTAATTTTTTTTTGCATAAGGTTTGATGTGAACCTGTTTATCCTAAGTAATTTGGCTGTTATCTAAAATTTCTAGACATGGCTGCTGAAATCAATCTTTTTCTATTGTTTTGCAAACAAGTACTAGAACAAGTTAAAAAAAATTAATGCTACAATTACAATATCCATATTATTACGAGTAGATACCTGCGGCAGGCATACTTCCAAAAGCATGAATAAAAAAATAATTATCTGTCGTACCTATATTAACAGTTTTACAATGGGGGCTATCACGTGTGCTTAACATATATAAATAACAAGACAAACCACTAGCTTGTAGGAAAATTATAACTGGAAATAGGTACATATCTTGTGTTTATATTTGCACAACCTTGACCTGGACCGCTAAATTATTTTAATTTCTATAATAAGAACAGACTTTATTTTGTTTACCAAACCAACGACGAACTTGGTTAACATTTACAGAAATACCTAAACACGTAGAAAATAAAAACGGATACCTTTAAAAAAGAGAAATTAAAAAAATATTGTTGTTTTTGTTTACAAACAAAAATAAATAAAAATAAAAACCACTCACATCAAGTTAACTATCACGACTCACGAGTATTCCACGTTCCACCTGATGATTCAAGAACAGGTCTTACAAAATTACTTTCGGTTACGTAGTTACTCTCGGGTTTTCCGGAATAAAAGAAAATCAATTCCAAAAATATTCTCACAGTAATTTACACCCGTTAACAACACTTCTTATCATCACAGTTTGTAAAATATACAATAAATACGCGTGCCAATTTAAGTGTAGATATTTTTATCTTAAATTTCGTCTTAATTGCGAAAGAACGTGAACGAGTCAGTATTCGTATAGATAAATTTGAATGTTTTCACTTGAGTGTCTATGCCGGCCGACGACACCTTCAATACTGAATGTGAATGACTATCCGACTATGACTTCCATATTGACTGAGTCTGAGAATTTCATACAGTCACTTGTCGTTGTCGGTCGCACAATACAGTTCTTTTGGCTTCTCTCATGATATATTTATATATAAGTATTTTTTTGTTAATTCGAATTAAATTCATAAATCACTTTACTTTAGAGGAATATTCTGCATTCTGAGAGCACAGAATATTAAATTGGGAAATCTGACCTCTGATTTTGGTTTTTGAACACTTAAAGTTTAACGGATACTCTCATAGATATCTACCTATACGCAACCGTATTGTTTTTAATTATTATCACAGTTTTTCACGCAAAATCACGAGCCAACTTTTTTGATAGGTATTTTATTTGTTGAAATTCTATTACTGTACTACTACTTCCTAGTTCTTAACTAAGCATGCACTCTGCAGATGCACGCCTGGGTGGAATGCACAGTTGTCACATGGGTGATGTGTCTATGCCGGTTGACGACACCTTCAAGACTGGCTGAGTTTGAGTTCGATATCGATTCACCATCACCACACCACTCTCGCAGGGGCGAGTACTGCTTCCCTCGGTCTTCTTGGGACGCGACGAGACGAGACCGCTTTACGACGGGTACGCGGAGTGGTGCTGGTGTTCTTCTAATTTGAATAGAAATGCAATTTTGTTGTTGCATTGTATATAGATAAAATAAATGTAATTCTCAGAGAATTGAATTTACTGTGAGGAAATCTCACAGCTGATGATCTGATATATGGATGTAAGTATGTACTACTTAAGTCCACTTGCTATGCAGCGATAGAAAAATAGATACGAAATTACTTAGCAATTAATTGATCTATCATAGTCGTGATTTTTCAAGTGAGTGCGATGAAAATAAATTAAAATTATACCTATAAAGCAAAGTTATTGTTATTTAGAGGTTAACATGACTTTTTCTATCAATTTAGGTTTATATTTTATTGGAAACCTTACAAAAGCTTTAAGTATGAGGTAGGTAAGGGTGGTTTTTATCCCTAAAGGAGATAAATGCAACAACTCTACAGAGAAAAATTTTAGGCCAAACAGTGTAGGTTAGGTTAGGTAAGGTGGCTGTCCCAAAGTGGACACATTTAGACCATAATTATTTGGTCCATTGTGATACCACAAAAGGGGGGGGGGTGTAACCAGATATATTCTTTGTGCCGGGCTTTACCTTGGGAACTATACTGCTACTTGCAAATTTGGGTGTTCTACCTCGTTGAGAAGTTTTCATGATGGTGACTAAGGCAGTCAAAAGTTATATCTTATATGAGCTTACACCTCCTGGTTGCGGCTTAGTCTACGGGTCAGGGTGGAGGCGGAGGGTGACCGTAACAGTCTACCCCCTGCCTATTGCCTCAGACCATCGTTAAGGAGGGAGTCTGGTGCGTGGCAGAAGTTTGTTATTGAACCAGTCCGCTTTGCTGCTTGACCAAAAGTCGGTCGATGGATTGTCTCTAGTCTGTTGAAAAAGAATGGGGGTAACCGTAGCAGTCTGCCTCCCGTTTATTTCTTTTGACGATCAGTCCACCTGACAGAGTTGGTGCTGAGCAGAAAAGCTATATTGACGATTTGACAGTTGACAGGTCCGCGGTCCGTTCTATAGGCACGGCCTACGCCACCCTAGACTGTAGCGCCATCTAAGTATAAGTCAGTAAGATCTGCATTGACAATGCTAAACAATAAATCTCACGATACGAAATATCTCGACGTCATTCTATGCTCCAAGTTATATTGGAAAAGAAATGCTATGTGGGCTAAGTGTTGTGGACAGCAATTGGTACAAAGAGCTATATGAAAGAATTCTACATATATATACGAGTTGTGAAGATCCCGCCGCAATCAAGACTGGACATTTTTTTTCATTTGATAAACCACCAAAACATAATGTAACTTCGAAAGCTTATCACAGCCTCATTGGAGATTGGACTAAAAGATAACACTGAAATACACTCAGGAGAAGAGACGTTATGTTCTATTGCACTAATACGTTTCTAGCTTTGGGCGAAAAACTGGAGGAAAAAGTTTTGAAAATTCATTCAGAATGAGAAGAAATACGCTACGGTGTTTGAAGCAAGGCGCGGATTGAAGTGGTGAGCAAGTGTAGTGGCGGTGGCGTGATGGCACCTATGCAGGTGGCATAGGAGTGGTAAACATTTGGTGTGGCGATGGAATGGCGGTTAAGTGGTATGAATTTAATTTAATTTTGGTGGAATCAAACAAAAACCCCCATTTATAAGGCTTAATGCCAGCTATAACAAAAACTTAAAGCTTCTAACTTATAACTATAGCACTTAAAGCTAAGGATGCTTAAGGACATTGATTTTTAGGGAGGCAGTGCTCCGTTTGAAGTCGTAAATAGCGAGGTTTAAGTTAACCTTTCGCAGCATACGAGAGATTGGTTCGTTAAAGTCATAGGATATGTGTGGTGGGTTGGAAGAAAGAAGAGACGAGGGCAACGTAGACTACGATAACGGTGCCTGAGAGAAGTCTGAATGAAAAGAATGTCTGCAGCGTCCCTGCGTTTCCCCAAGGGTATTTAGGTTAATAAGTTTGAGACGGTCGCGATAAGGAGGTCAGACTAGGCGATCCATTCAAAAAAAAAGACCACGAAGAACAAAACGAAGAAATCGACGTTGGATGCTCTCGATTCTGGAAACTTGCACTTGTTAAAAGGGACACCACGCTTGGCTAGCGTACTCGGAGAGGGGCGATGTATAAAGGTGATGTATAAAGGTCTATGGACTGGACACATTAGGGGCCGCAGAATTCTTTGAACCATCTTTTAACGAAGTCAACTGATATAATATGCCAAGGTCACGAATGGATTGCACGAGATATATCTATATATATAAATGTATTTATGGCCGTGGAGAATGTGAATTCGGGAGGGGACTTCTTGGTCTTACGTGAAAAATTATAGATTCACATTTGGAGACATTAAGTTCTAATAAGTTTCTAATACACCAGGTGGAAAAACATTTTAGATCTTTTTGGAGGAGACTGGAATCATGTGTGAAGAAATGGGTTTGAAAAATTTGGTATCGTCAGCATAGAGAGAGAGAGTGCTGATTGTTGAATGACCCTTTCAAGATTCAAGATCGTTAATTGTTAGGATGAAGAGAAGTGTACCTAGAAATGTCAAACAACATATGCTACCACCGATTCATCAGTTCTTAAAATGTCGTCATATGTTGAATTGTTGGTCATCTCCCATGTTTTTAGTTCCCTCTGGTAAACAAAAATATGCAGTTCCAATGTCAAAATTCAAGTCGTCACCAGACTCTACAAGGGATTTGCCTCTTGAAATGCACGTCGTCAGCCCTCGCTTGCCACTCGAAAATTAAACTTTTTCGATATAAGTGGCACCAGAACCGACATCATGCCATCTGCAAAATGTCACGTCCCCCCACTTCGCTTTGATGCGCGCGTCTATAGAGGAATGTATGAACTTGTTTACATAGGCTTTAGCGATTCCACCTGCCACTTGGTCACCACGCCACTGGCCACATCAATTGAGTTAGCGCCTTGCTTTAAATGTTAATATGTACATACTAATTCCTCTTTTCAGGTACGCAACCTCTTAAATTACATAAAGTTCTTACTGTGCTTTGAGCTAGACTTTTAAGGATCTAGACATCACAATCTGCAATAATGGCTTATAAAGGGAGATTATGGAAAAACAGGACAAAGTAATCACTTGGTCAATTGACAATAAAATGCAATTCCATTTCCTAACAGGGAAAACAATAATATCTTCCAAAATAGTTTATTTAAGTATAGGTAAACATTATACGGAGAAACGACTGCCATATTGACATACTTTACTTTTCTATCTACTGTCCCTGGTGGATGTGGGTCTTTTATAACACGCCTCTACAAGTAGCTCGTTGAATATGGCTTTTGGATTGGCTTTTGGCTTCTCGCGGGACTACCGATAGGTATTACTTCGCGGGGTTGGTTAGCATTCAAGCTAATCGTGTTGTGTCACCTGCTTGTGGTGTTTCTGCGGCCTCTGAGGCTTCTGCGGTGACTTTTCTTAGCCTTTCTATTCTCCGTAGCTCATTTTGTAGGATGGTTATAAAATTACATAATTCCGTCCAATTCGACTACTGCAACATGTAGTCGATGATTAGTGATAGGCTGGGCAAGTTATTTCTCCATGCCATGAAGCGTGGGCAATAAATTACTGCGTGCTCCGTCCTCCGTGTCTTCATCTTCATTTACGCATTCGGGGCAAGATGGTGAGCTATCGGGCCCAAAACGGTACAGATACTTGCGATAGCCACCGTGGCCTGACAGGAACTGTGTATAAGGTTGTAGTTACAGTCTCCATGGTTTCGTTCTATCCTTTCGTTGTGCAATTTCAGCGAGCTTTCCACATAGCTATTGACGCTGCCTTTTCTTCAATTTTAATCCTCTTGATTTCACTGGCATCGTATTGGTTTAAGGCTCTTTTGTTATATATCCTAAACATTTCGTCTGCAAGAATGTCGACGGGAACCATTCCAGCTATAAAAAAGGCGGCCTCATCCGATATGGTTCGGAATCGGAAGCCGCTGATTGTCCGTAGCGCGAGTTACGAGCGGCAGCGACTGCTCGAACAAATAGACAAAATAAAACAGATAAACATTCAAACGAAACAATGCGCGATGCGCTTTATTACAACGCTACATTAAAACTGTCTTAATTTCTTTCTCTGCCCAAGCAATGAATAATAATAATAATCTAACATAAAAGCTGCTGGTGGTGTTGTTTATGTGCTGTTGCTGGGTGCATTTCGCTCAAAAGCCGCAAACTGACCCTTTGACTACCGCTGGCCGTTCTTGTTCTTAGGTAGATGTTGATTGATTAGGTAGATGATGATTGTGATGTACATATATACAACGTACATAACTCGCGCAGAGCCTGTATGTTGACAATAGTCTTCTTCTTCTTTCGGACTCCTTCGTCCTCCTTAGTGCCTGCGCCCAGACTGGGGCTGTATACAACAGAACTGATGTAACAACTCTGGAAAGTAGGATCCTTCTTGCGTATCCAGGTCCACCAATGTTAGGCAGTATGAGCGAGAGAGCATTTGCGATGCTTTCTTGGCTAAATAGTCCACGTGTGTCCACGCAATCTATTGTCCAGCATTGCTCCAAGGTATTTAATAGCTTCTTTGGACCTGAGTTTTTCGACTAGTTATGAGGACAGCTTCTGTTTTATGATGGGCTAGTTTCAGTCTGACGGTTGCTAGCCACTCCTTTACGCGGGCAATTGCTTCGTTTGTAACGGATTCAACTGTACGAATCTGTTTGCCTACTGTTACAACGGCAATGTCATAGGCGAATCCAATTATCGTCACTCCATCAGGCAGCGGCAATCGGTCGTTGAATATGGCTGGCATTGTCCAGTTGCACACGGTTGTTGACACCTTAGGCAAGGTCTTCATCTACAGCTTTGTCTCTCGGCAGTAGAGTTAAATATTTTCAGGACCAGAGCACTGACGTCCATATGGTCTAGATATCCCAACCATCTTACCCTATTGATTAGAAACGTCTAAATTATGTCTATACATCGATGTAAAACCCGTACAAGCCCTTCTCCCCAAGACAGCTTTCATACAGAACTGGATCGAAGACGAGGTGATAATGTGGTTTGTATATTATATCTGTATATGGGACAGTTTATTAATAAGTTAATTTTCTTTTCAACGCCACATTCGCGCAATCGTTATAATCTTCCACTAACATTTCGAAAAGTACACCCATCTGTCATACGCATACCTGCAATCCTTCTGAAACCCATTGATGCTTGTTTTTCCTCCATTACTGTTGGCACTGACATATTACATAAAAAAAATCCAAATTCAAACGAAGACGAATCCAGTAATCCACACCACTGCTAGTGAGCACTATGGATACGGATACCATCTACCATCATCAATTGCAAAGTAAAAGTTTTTAATAACTCGAGGATGTGGATGTGAAGATCTCTTAATTAGGTATACACAGAATGGAACTTTTTTCACTTTCTACACACACCTAGCTAAAAGGGAAGCCGTTTCACTTTCTTTAATACGAAGGCAGCATTCGCTGCCGAATTTAATGCACAGTTGACCTGTTGGCATTGCTCAACCGTGTAACTGCATTTATTTTAAGAAGAACTCCACCGTACATAATGTAAATAAGTGTCATTAAGCTGATACCAACGGAAGTGGTGAATACACAACCAGCCGCTGCTGCCAGTCAACAAGTTCAAGTTCATATTCAGAGCATGAATGGGACAGAGCTGACATATTTTCCCACTGCAATCAAACCAGCTTTTGCTAAGAAGATCTATGGAACAGACCTCGTGCATGATTGAATCCTAGTCACTGATGGGGGGGGGAAGAGTGCATAAATGTCGGTTAAACGCTCCACCGCTGTCAAAGAGTAATTATACACTTGAGACGACATAATTGATGAATATCAAAGTATCTTTTCTATTTCTCTGACTGTTCTCCTTACAACGAACCTACATATACTAGATCCACTATCGATATTGTCGCAGAGAAGGGAGGATCCATCCTATACTCTGGTAGGTTGGATAGGTACTCTCTTGTTCACGCACATGATACCTGTAATATGTGTTGTTGGATATGACATATTCTGACTCTTGCGCACGTGAACAAGAGGAGAAAGGTAAAAGTTATACCCGAGCCGTGCAATCATGCAATCAATTTGCGATGCTTGGTTAAATCGGTCTATCAGTTTGGAAGATATTCTGTTGGATAGTTTTATTTGCATTCGAAACGTGGCGCGGTTAAGTTATACGCATATCTCGCAGAAACATGTTCAAGATATTTCTCGGTTGTTACTATTTAATTGTTGCATATACGGTTGCTGCCTATGAATACGGATACCATTCCAGTTCCGAGGAAGTCGGTGGTCCACTGCGAGTGAAATCTTGGACACGCGATCTCCTGTGGCAGGAAAAAAATGTGAAGAAGTTCACACCGCGTTTTAATTTAGAAAAACCAAAGGATGTTGCCTCGGAGGCCACCTTTGGGGAATATCCCTTTGTGAATAGTGCAAGTGAAAATAATGATAAGTTCACAGGATACGCGGACAGTGACATGTTGACCCTGTCAAGTGAAAATGTGCCTGCAGTGAGCAAAGATTCCTTCGTTAACAAGTTGGAGATACCTGCAAACCATACAGTCATGCCAATCTTTTTTACAAATCCTGCCACTGGCATAGTTTATGCTATTACGGAAGTCGGAGTTAACAAGAACGAAACGCGTCTACCGGAAAAGGGTACCATTCCGATCTTTGTTAGTAAGGAGCAATATGATCGCGATTTGTACCTTTTAAAGAGAAGCTATGAGTCCAAGTGTCATCGACAAGGGCGACCGCAAATTATAAAGCTGGATGGCGGTAGTTTCGTTAACAACGCCGTGGATTCAGTTCTAGTGAAAACGGATTTGAACTTTGCGAAAAATAATACTCGATTCAGTCGCGGAAAGAAACGAAAAAATCCACATCGCAAAGCAAAGAAACATAAATCGTCACAAAAAAAGCATCCAGTTCAGGATGTAAGGAAAAATTCCTCCTTTCCTATAGAGGTGGCCTCAACCTTAGACACACAACTAGAAAAGCCAAACAAAGTAAATCTGTCGTCGGTCTTTAGTAGCAACCAAGCTAAGCCACCCTCAAGAAGGGTTCGCGTAAACTCGACACTAGTTAAAAGAGCGCCACATATCGCTCATAAATCCGCAAAAGTGAAGGCTCATGTGGTTTCCAAGAGATCCATAAATTCCACAGATCTGGAGAAATTAAATGGCGTGACTCCTATTTATTCCAAATCTACCATAGAATCCCAAAATTTCTCAGAGTTGGGTCACAATAACAAATTGTACATAGTAACTCCCACGTATCTGAATTTCACCACAACATCTCTAAATTCCACAGACAGCGTGTATAATCCTAATGAAGTGACTTCGAGTCGTTTGGAATTCACCACGGAATCCGCCGTAAACGAAAAAAATGTAAAGCAAGTGACTCTGACAAAATCATTTAATGCAACAGAGCCACAAGATGTGACTGTCATGCCTTCCAAATTCACCACAAGGTCGTTGAATGCCAGTGATTCTGAAAAGTCAAAAAAAATCCTTTCCACTCAAATCCAAGTGACTAGTGAATACCTCGAGCCAACAACCCAGACTAGGACACCAAAAAATTCCATCGAGGAGGTTACTCACTCTAATTTGGTACCACCAAAACCGCAGGATCCTCCTTGTAAGGAGCCCAAACCAAAGAAACCACAAATCCATGATGACTACGATGATTACTATGACTTTGGCGGGGCGTCGTACAACGATTACCCCGCAAGTAATAGTGACAGTGAAGCAGCTGATGAATCGGCTGAAGCCTCAAATGGCGTATCCAGTTTGGAGAATTCTATTTCGGACTATAATTCGCTGGAGGGAACTACCCAACAAGATAGTAATTATCGTCTGAGGAAGACAACTAAAAAACGAATCAAGCGTAGACGACCGTACAGCGATGAGTATAATGACTACGATGATGACTATGATGACGAGAGTAACGATGGTATGATGGGGCTAATTCGTGGTTTATTTACGCCAGTACAGTGGATAATGGATAGGATATTTGATAAAGCTGGGCACATGTTCGATGAGACTCCGGAACCGGAAAATAATGATAACCGCAAGCCAAAGTATCCGCAATATACCGTCTATAATAGTGGCGCTAATGGAGTGGCAGACAGCGAAGAGACTGATGGATATCAAGGAAACTCAATAAGCTCGTGGTTTGGTTCATGGTTTGGATTTAGAAAGAGAAGAGATGGTGTTTCTACAACACCGGCATCATTCGAGGATGAACCTGGTTGGTTTGAATCGTGGTTTGGCTATGATGTAAGGACACCGTCACCGAATGAAGAAGAAAGTGATCGTAAGTAGGATCATCGATTTAATTATCGTTTAAGCGAAAGTAAAGAAGCATTATTGTGTGGGGTTTATTTTATTATTTTATGAGGAAGTATTTTGACTGACACGTTTCATTTAGCTCTGTGAAACTAACTATGAAATATTTCTGTCGATTAGACTTATTTCAGTAACTATGTTTTGGTCGTATTTACATATTTACAAACAAAATCAATTAAGATACTTCATAATCGTAAATTTATCATTAGCGTTAGCGGAAACAGATGTAAAGTCCTGTGATTGCGGTACATTTTCTTTTGCTTAGCTTAAACAAGTCGCCAAGTACTTGCTATTTAAGCAGATATTTTTGTCTTCGTGAAAAAAATTCTGCTAGCAAAACCGTTAAGTATGGACTTTGCGAATTTCGTGTATGAAAATGGGACGAAATATTTAGAAATGATAACATGTAAACCAGGTATAGCTTCATTGAGCAGGGAAACCCCTCCTGCTCAAAGGTGTCATAGTATTAGTCTAGGTCTGCACATTGAATCAGACGTATTGAGTTAAGATCGCAGTTCGTATCTGATTTGCAAGGGCGCTTGACGAATTTGCGCAGTGCACGTTAAAATTTAGTTAATAGAAATATCTAAAGGTATCAGCTACTGGTCGGTGTATCCCGAAAATGCAATGTTTGGTGGGGATTATGGGATAAAATTGAGAAAATTGAAATGTCACTTCCATGATGTAAAAATATTTGTCTGTTTCCAATTGTGCGTGAACATGGTCTCAACGACATTTGGTTTCAACAGAATGGTGTCGCATGCCATATTTCGGGAGAAAACATCGAGTTTTTGAAGGTAATGTTAGATGACAACACTTTCTCCTGGCATGGCCTCCAAGATCGCGCGATTTGATGCAGCTCGACTATTTCTCATGGTATAGTATTTAAAGTCGTTGGTAAATGATGACAATCTACATAACAACGATACCAGCCTTGAAAGTCCAATATCGAGGGGCCATTCGTAAGATATGGCCTCAAGTGCTCAATGACGTTATTTAAAACTTCAGGATACATCTACTGAGGCTCTTCCGTGGTGCCCGAAATTATGTTTCATCATTAATGCCAAGCCTACAAGTTTTAAAAGCATCCGATCTATCTTCTATCTTGTATACAAATCAATTTTTTTTGTGCGTGAGCCACGAAAAATGTCGAGATATCGGGTATAAGACAACTGGGAGCAAACCCTCACCAATAGGCATTATAATAGGTCTACGTATAGTCCTGAGTGTGATGCAGGAGAAAGTCTCTTCTTTACTTACTCTTTTATAAACTTGTTATCAATTTTAAAATAGAACTATGAACCAGTGAACCATCAGCCATATGAAACCGGTTTTGTTTTTCAAAAAAATTTTAAGCTTATTTAGCTTGTCATCCGGATTTTTCTTCATCTCATTTGACACTGACTTTGTGTCAAACTACTCCATCTCTATTGTAGCTTGTAGCCCATGCACAAAGTAATCTGGAGCTGATATTATTATTTTTTTTTTCGCGAGGCTGGTGGATATCTTCTAAAAGACACTCAGCCTTATTTATAAACTTTATACACTCTCTATAATAGCTCTAAACGAAAAAATATATAAATGAGATGTATGTCTATGAGGACAGTCAGAGTGTGCTCTCATAGTAGATTTTTACTCATTAAAACCACCTCCCACAAATTTGTTTCGTACTGAAACTCAATTATGACTTATCAAGCAACTTTTTTACCACGAAGTTACTCCCAGTTTGGCAGGCAACATTCCGGAGATAGTTCCTGCTCGTTCCGCATTTTTTAACGCAGTTGATAATTATCGTTGTAGACGCCGCAATAAATTTGTTTTATCGAGAATTTCCAGGATCGAGTTATTAACGTGTCCTAAAAGTCGATTTCTATGCATAGAAAGTCTTCATCTTTCTAGGGAAATTTGTCAACTGCCACCCGACATCAATAAGAGCTCAAGCTCAGATTGGATCTAGGTCAGCTCACAATCATTTAATACCTATCAAAAGGTATAGTTTCTGAAATAATGTATATTTCAACAACCACGTGACATACTAACCTATTAACAATACTTTTGAAGGCATAGCAGACGTAATTTATTTTTATTTATTTTATTATTTAATTCATTGTTTAGCATGGTTTTTTGGATGGTTCAATGGTAGGCCAAGGCCCAAGCGAACAACTACAACGACCACCACAACTCCAGTGCCAATACTTACTATAGCGGAACCTTTGAAAAATCCTCATAAATGGATAGGCATCCTGGCTCAGCATATTATCAACTCAACATCAACTAGCAACCCGCTGATAGAAACGACCACCGACAATCCAGATATACCCAAAAAAGTTTCCTACAATAAATACCAAATATGGCGTCTTAAGCCAAGCGATGACACACAAGTCAAAGTACTTGAAGAATATAAGCGAGGGGAAGAAGGTGTTCGCATGCAGTGGCTTAAGGGGCCCACCTTAAGGTAATCCTTGCTTAACTATATCTTTTTCTCTTTGTTTGTTGACATTTGATTGTTTTTTTTTTTTTTATCTCTTTCAAGAGGCCTAACTGATGTTCTCATCCCACCAAAGATGCTGACCGATTTTCAAGGAACGCTCAATTTTGAAAACATCGCACACGAAATTCTCATCTTTGATGTGGGCAAAGTAATTTCCTACGAACAAGCGAAACAGGATGATGTACCCGCAGTAAAACCTGGCCCAGGAAAACCAATAATGTCATGGAATAGATACTATGACTATGATAGCATTATTAAGTATTTAGAACTAATCCAAGTACGAAATCCACAATTCGTAGAGTTGATACACATAGGACGCTCTTATGAAGGACGACCTCTAGTCATTGCTAAAGTAGAAGCGAACAAACCCAACGATAAACTGACAAAGAAAAAGAAACTCAAACTTAGCAAGAAAACTGATCAAGCCAACGGAGTGTTCATCGAAGCGGGTATACATGGACGAGAATGGATTGCACCTGCCTCAGCGACATGGATGATAAACGAGCTGCTGAAAATTATGAAGAACAATCGTAAGTACCTATGCATACATCATTTTGCATCACATAATTGGTTTCGGTGAAAGTTTCTATTTGCCTTTTATGGAGCAGTTGATTGGCGAAATGTAGAAAGGTGATCTTGGCGAGCTACAGGTTTATTCATATTTTTAATTTGATACCTATAATGATCCATGCCATTGGCAAACAATTATAGTCAGACCGACACCAAAGCCTGGCCCGAACTATGAACAGTTGCAATGATTTTATTGATATTTAAATGGCCATCTAGTCATATGAAAGGATCATAATGTAGATGTAATATTTTACAAAGTTTGAGTCGTCATCTCTATATGGTGACAATAATAATTAACTTTTCACATCAAAGGGTAGTGCCACAGCCAAGCTCTGGCTCTCTAGTAAAGGCGCAGACCCTTTTTACTGGAACCAACTCATGCTGTTTTCGACTCTCATCTAACTTCGGAAGCAATTGAGCCAAAAACTACAAACTTGGAGCATCTGCTAAGCTCATTAGAAAGGTTCACCTCGCTCTGTAGCATTTGTGTTTCTCCAGAACCCCTAAATCTCGTCAACGCAAACGGGATTGAAATCACTAGAAGTTTTAGTTCAAAATGAAAAAAAGTTCTACGCCTTCGCTAATTTCTTCGCTTTTGGGCAATATATCAGGTCCAGGACTGGGATGAAGAAGAGATTGTATAGAAGAGCCTCCTTAGAGTTTCTTTAAGCAGTACCAATATCTACTACTTAATTGGCTTTTTATGCCAAAGAAACAGCGATTGGAAAGAATAATTTTTCGCTTAATTCCTGATGTTATGTCATTTTGAGAGTCTATAGCGGAACCGAGGTAGATAAAGTCCCTAACTACCTCAAACTACCATAACTGTCTATAATGAACGTTCCGCCCGATTGTTGGATGTTGCGTGTTTCTTCTTGTTGACAGCTGGTTCACTCTTCTCGTCTCGTTCACTACACTTTCACACTTTTGGTTTTTTCCCGCACTTTCGCATCAATTTTTAATAAATCACGACGAATGACAATAAAAACAAAACGAATGAACGATCAAAAACACGTATACGTAGGTACATACCTACCTGTATGCATTTCGGTGATTATTTAAACAAACAACGCCTCAGCCCCTCTGTGCAAGCCATCGTTTGAACCTGCCTGGCTCTGTCTAATGCCATGCCGAAAAACTCGACTTTTACGCCTTTGTTAAACAAAATTCTTTGAAATAACAATATTATTTCCTTTGTAGAGCCCTTCAAATGCATCTCAATAAGTCTTGAAGAAATAACATTAACACTTTTGGCAGCGGTCCAAAAAAGGGATTTCGTAGTAAGCCACATTGTATGCGAAAAAATTTTCAGTTTAACGCTACCCTTATCCAGTTTTACTACAGAACAAATCCTTAGATTTCGTTTCTGCAATCGGCCGCACAAAAAAAGTTCTGAATTCTCTTAAGAACATCAGAGAAAATGCCGAAGATTTATTCAGAGAGGCTTTTCTATCCGCATCCCAACTTGCCGAAGACTTATATGAAGTTGAATTAAGAGCAACAAGAACATCATTGAAACAAACAACGCGTTCCAACCAACCCAGAAACCTTTTTTACTGAAGACTATTTTAGATTAGAGTGTACTGTATATACTTCTGGATTACCAATCGAAAACGACATTAATTTAGAGCTATAAACTTCTTGCTTAAGGTTTTGGCCACGCTTCCAGTGACCACAGCTATAATGTTAAAAGAGCCTATTCAACTATGAAAAGGATTAAAAGAGTGTCCCGAAGCGTTATGGAGAATGCAAGATTAAGCTCATTTGCTATGATATCTGTTCATTCGGATATTAATGTGGATCCAGATAAAGTGATTGATCTCATGTCAAAAAAAAAATCAAGACGTCTTCTGCTTTGAAAATATTTGTGTAAAAAAATAATAAAGGGTCCGCCAAATAACTTTTTTTTTTTTGAAAATGCTATAAAAAAAACTACTGAATATTTTCTCAAATTTCTTTTTTTATTTGAAAGTACAATCCTTCCGGTTAATAATGGAAAATAATTTCATTCAAATGGCTGCATCGGCTGGCCATGCAGTAGCCTACACAATCGGTCCAATTTTTAAGCACATTATCGATTGTGTGCAGCTGTATTTCACCAATGGCTTCACGAATATTGTCCTTTAAA
This sequence comes from Cheilosia scutellata, assembly GCA_955612985.1. NCBI lineage: Eukaryota > Metazoa > Arthropoda > Insecta > Diptera > Syrphidae > Cheilosia > Cheilosia scutellata. The sequence continues at coordinate 47,096,094 of OY015313.1, read as the reverse complement.
GCGTCAATTGTCTCTGGCATGTCGGCGTAACACTTATCTTTTACGGCACCCCACAAATAATAGTCCAACGGTGTCAAATCGCAGCTCCGCGGTGGCCAAACGACATCAGCTCTGCGGCTGATAATGCGATCTTCAAAAACAGGGCGCAAAACATCGAGTGTAGCTTCGGCTGTGTGGCACGTAGCGCCGTCCTGTTGAAACCAAATGTTGCCAATATCCTCCTCTTCAATTTTTGTGAACAAAAATTCGTTCAACATGGCCCGATAACGATCGCCATTGACTGTAACGGCCACTCCTTGCTCATTTTCGAAGAAAAATGGCCCAATTATGCCTCTGGCCCAAAATCCGCACCAAACAGTGACTCGTTTTGGGTATATCGGCTTTTCAATGTATGCGTGCGGGTTTTCTGTGCCCCAAATGCGACAATTTTGCTTGTTTACATACCCGCTGACGGTGCTTCTCTTCTTCCAAAATCCGTACGCAATTTTCGCACACATTCTGCAACATTACCATGATTTTCAAAGTAATGTCGCAATATTTCCCAGCGTTGTTCAAGCGTATACACAACCATATTCGTTCAGCGGAAGGATACAACTAATTATCTGTAAAATCAGACATGAGCTAAGTGTTACCATTCGCGAAATAAGCACTAGTTGAAAAAAAAAAACGTTAGATGGCGGACCCTTTAATAAAGTATGCTCGTCTAAGTACATACGATTTAAAAACTAATAAAAATCAATGAATTGGAATAGATACAGTGGAACTTCCATAAGTCGAACTCTCAATCTCTTTATCTTTACAGATTTTTTTTTTGTTTTAAATTCCTCGTAAGATTTGGCTTCGGTATACTGATTGCATGAAAGTAAATTTAGATATATGTATGTACTAGCTGACCTGCAAACGTTGTTCTGCCTAAAATAGTTATTTTGAATATTTCAAGATCTAGTTTGATATATTTTGTTCAATTATTATTTTTTTAATAGAAAATGAAGGCGGATAGCTTCACTGGTTCAGCGGCCATTCTGAGAACGCCGGCTACTGTTACCATTGTCTCTTCTTGGCATCGTAACAAATATCGAACTGTAAATGATCATTTCACGCACATACATTTTTCACTATCAATAATTTACCTTCGAAATAGCCAGTAAAGAAAGTTAACGAACGAAAAAGATACAATTGAAATTTGGAAATCAAATTGAGAAACAAAACAAATCGATTACTTTTAGGTTTTTTTTTTCCTAAACCTTCTGGTAGCAATTACGAACAAACCCGCAGAAGAAAGTGTACAATTCGGTCGCGCCATGTCCCTTTGTCCAATTTTGGCCAATGTCCACCCCTGGGCCAATACCTTTGATTGTCTGCAAATTCGAACTGAATTGATTCTGTGGTTTTCGAGATATAATATTTTGAATGTTTTTTTTTTTTGTATGGGCGGTGCCACGCCCTTTGTCCAATTTTAACAAATCTTCAGAGGAGCACTCCTGGGCCAATACCTAAGATTATCTGTAAATTTGAGTTCAATCGATTCGGAGGTTTTCGAGATATAAGATTTTTAATGTTTTTTTTGTATGGGAGGTGCCACGCCCCTTTGTTCAATTTTGACCAATCTCCTTCAGTGCACTCCTGGGCTAATACCTAAGATTATCTGTAAATATGGGCGCAATAGAGTCGGTGGTTTTCAAGTTATACGTATCCGAACACATTTTAGAACTCATTTTTATATATATAGATTTTTATATATATAGATGTTTATCATTTATTCAATAATTTTCTAATATAAGTTCCTTCAAGTATACAAGCAGGGCTGGTGGCTTCTTCATTTCCAATGCCATATCTGGGATGAAGAAACTCTTAGAAGTCTTAAAGATTTCCTTTTTATTCTCGTTGACTATTGTCAGTGTGAGCTTTTTTGTTATATTTGTTTCTTTGGACTCGCCAACAGCAGTCTTTTGCAAATTTTTATCTTTCAGAGTAACTATCATATACTCAGGTTCTGGTGTTGGTTGCGGTGGTTCAAGCATAGGAGTGACATCTGTAAGAAAATTATTAGAAAATGAGCTTCAATTCGGCAAAATGCGATTTTTTTTTAATTTTGAGGTCGTCTTCTTTTATTCGGTTGGTCTGAACAAGGTTCTAAAAGGCGTAAAATGTATTTTATTATGCCCGGTTATGGATCAGAGAATAGTAATAGTAATGTTTACTCTTTAAATGTGGCATTACTGAAAGAACGTTTCATTGGCCGCGTTCCTTTGACCGCTAGTCATCTAGCACATAATATCCCTGATGGAGGAACGCTAGCGCTAGAGATCTAGCGGCAGCGGCAAAGTGACATGAGAATCAATTTGAATTCGTATGATTTCATCCTCATGAGAGTCAAAAACGTATTTTGTGCCATCATGCCGCATATTTATTAGTACACAATAATTTAAATAAGCAAATACAATGTATGTATATTAGTTACATAGAAGTTTGAATTCCCATTTTACACCAAATTGGAAATATTTGACTTCTGCACTTTCACTTTTATTTTGACAGTTCGTTATTTTTTTCATCCATCAGATCACGACCACGAGGCGAATGGCAATAGTCGAGCTTCAGTGAACTCTCACATTGGAGACAGTGACATTCACAAACCAGAGAGAAATAGACCGCCAGCTTCGGCCAAAAATGAGAGTTTCATAGAGACAGTTTTGAAATAAGTAGCTCCGCCTCTTTTTCTATCTGTGAATACGTGTGAATAAGCAAAAAAAATAAATTCTAAATGGCAGGAGGTGAAATAATTGATCTGTCATCAAACTGTCATTATTCATTCCCCGTTGACAGTTCAGCTAAAATAAAAATATTTTGTTGTGCAAAAGTTGTTTTTGCTTCTAATTTTTTTTTTTTTATATTTGACATTGGAAAGTGACTGACAAATTGTATGCAAGAAACGGAGTTGATTGGTTATTGTGGTTGTTCGCATTTTGTAAAGCCACTTTCTTTGTAATTTTGTCATAGAACTGCCAACATACCGGAACAAAATGGGTCGACAAACAGTGAGAGTTTGAACTACCTTCTGGATCATGAAAATTGACAACGTGTTGTTGTTGCAAATTAATGCTAATTAGTGATATTATGTATCATATCCCGGGCATATGCGCCTAATATAGGCTTATTAGGAAATCATGACGTAATAGGACTTGAATAGTTCACCTTAATTATTTTTTAAACCCTAAACCGAGTTCGTGAAGCTTAAGTTACGACACTAAAAATAATATAGCTAATTTACATTGGCCATTAGTTTATTTATGGGCGCAGTAGCGCAGTGGTAGAGTGCTTGACTACTGTGCGAGGGATCCCAGGTTCGATCCCCGGAAAAACACAAATTACATCTTAAAGTTTTTTCTACTGCGCCACCTCTCGAGAACGTCTGATAAACATCCGAGAGTATGACTGTCCTGAAAAAGCTTCTCAATTCAGCCGTTCGGACTCGGCAAAAATTTGTAGGTCCCTTCCATTCGTCCCAAAAATAGAAACTCACACAAACGAATGGTTGCGAGAAGCTAGGCCTAGGGTGTCTACCGCCTGTTTGTGCCACCTATTTATTTATTTATTTATAAGTTTATTTCAACAAACCTTTAAAATCTGCTTCTGAAAGGCTCATTTGCATGCTAGCTTTCTGTGACATACAAGCTCTTTTATTTGAGGAGAAACGGGCCGCCATCGAAAGTAGCAAGCATGCGAATAACCCACTGATGAAAAGCTTCACATATCTATAAAAGCACTTGCGATTAAAATAATAATGACAATGATATTGATATTACGTACCGATCGGAATAATAGGCTCTTTTCAGAAAATCAAATACGACTCCTGCGACTGTTAACCAAAAGAAAACAGATCCAAAAAATATGAACCTGCGAAAATTACATGATTGGTAATTGGATCTAGAGCTATTTTAGACTTTACTCACGCTACAACAGTAATGACTTCAGTGACGAATGAAATAAAAGTTCTTTGCTCCTCTGCATATTTATTAAAGGCTTGAGATCGTCGCTGTCTACCACAGGGAAGGCTGTAGTTATAACACGTACATTTGTGTTTACAGCCTTCGAGTACTTTCGTACAGTCCTTATTCTTCATAATTCTATTTTTGATTTTAATTAATTTTTTTACAATTTTTGACACAAAAATTTTAGTCAATCGCTAAGCTTGTATAAATATTTCAAGACTGGCTGCTTGATAAAATATGTAGAACAGTGATTTCGAACTTGTGATGTCTATTATCTATAACTTCGGTGACAGACCAGACTACTGTCTAAATTATTGTGTGCATGAAGAGGTCTATTAAAATACTCAATACTTCTTTATAGGGACAACTGTAGGAACTGAGTACATCAAAAACACAACCTGGTATATAATGCCAGTCTCTAATCCTGACAGCTATGAATACAGTCACCAATACGATCGTCTATGGAAGAAATCTCGATCTCGACACATTGCCAAACCGAATGGAATCATCAATTCAGCAATGACTTGGTTGCAAACGAAGAAATCTGAAAAAGTCTGCTTTGGAGTGGATCTTGACTGCAATTGGCATTACAATTGGGGTCGCAAGGGGAGCTCTAAATCACCCTGTAATGAATTCTTTGCCGGACCAACACCGTTTTCAGAGCCAGAAAGTAAAGCTATTTCCAAGTTTCTCATGGACAACAGGAAACAGATAAGGGTTTGACTCCTACAGAATATTATAATCACATTAAGTGGACCGATTCTAATTTGGGTTTCTCAATTGTTTAGCTATTTGTATCGCTACAAGCCTATGGTCAGGTTATATCCTACCCAAATAAGCTCAATTCATCGTTTCAATTACAAAAGTTGGATGATCTGCTCGATGTGGCAATGGTTGGAACCGATGGGCTCCGGAGAAAGGGTAGTAAATCCAGATATAAAGTGGACTCTACAAATGATTTGATTGAAACTAAATCTGGTAATCTATTTGAAACCATAAATCAATGTCGTTTACCTTCGTTTTTATATTTTGCTTGTGCTTATAGGTTCTTCAGATTACTTTGCTACATTTGAAGTTGGAATACCATTTAGTTATACCATTCATTTGGCTGATAACGGCGTTCATGGATTTTTGTTGCCCAGTACTTATATTGAACCAACCGCAAAGGATGCATTTGAAATTATAACGGCTATGATTGACTACATTTGAATTTGTTTAAATAAACTTAACTGATTGAGAAGTTGTGTGTTTTTTAATTCATTCACAGAATCTGTGCTCAGTTACTAGATGGCGCTGCAATCTGTTAAAATAACCTTTTGACGGTAGCTGCCATTTCACACTTGACAGCTCTGTACCCAAACAAAACGTTTCCTTTGCCTCGTTTGAGGTGATAAATTTTGCTAAAATTTTATTAAATAATTAATTACAGTGGATAAAGGTTAATTTAACTTTTCGAAAATGGAAGAAGTACAAAGACACAGTGTGCACACGTTAGTGTTTCGGTCTCTGAAAAGAACACACGATATGTTCGTTTCAAATCAGGGTGCTCTGCCCGACGTGGATGAAAAATTGTAGGTATTTGTTAAAAATATTGTTTATTTGTATTAAATAAGACACTTTTTCGAAGAGATAAAATGCGAAAATCCGTCAAGGCTAGAGACAATTACTCGTTAGTATTTGATAGAGTAAATAAAGCCCAAGAAGAGAAGCGTCTTAATCCGGCATCATCAACCGACGAAGCGCCAGAACCTCTCGCTATTACAAATGGACCGGCGAATACTTCAGCTAGCAACATAGATGGCAGCAGTCAAGCGTTGGTTCCTGTGACAGAAACTTATCAATCAACAGTTTCGGGTCTCAATAAAACTACAACAAGCACCAATAGTGGAATGCAGTTAATTCCTAAGAAGGCACCAAGTATTCCGAAACCAGATTGGCACGCACCATGGAAATTGTCGCGAGTTATTTCAGGTTTGTACTAGAAGTTGGCATAGGCTTAGAAAACTTTGTTTCCATTCAAAAACTAGGTCATGGACGGAAGAATGTAAAGAAATTTTAAGGATTGTTTTTGCTTTTTCGCACACATCAACATAAAAGTATTTCAAATTATTGTCTAATTATTTAAATTTTACATCTAGGTCATCTCGGATGGGTCCGTTGCATTGCAGTGGAGCCTGGCAATGAGTGGTTTGCTACTGGTGCTGGCGATCGTGTAATCAAAATCTGGGACTTGGCCAGCGGAAAACTGAAACTCTCTCTAACTGGTCATGTGAGTACAGTCCGTGGGCTGGCTGTCAGTAACAAACATCCGTACCTCTTCAGTTGTGGTGAAGATCGACAAGTCAAATGTTGGGATCTGGAATACAACAAAGTAATCCGTCACTATCACGGGCACTTATCGGCAGTCTATTCGCTAGCACTTCATCCAGCGATCGATGTTTTGGCAACCTCTGGCCGTGATTCAACCGCAAGAATATGGGATATGCGGACCAAAGCCAATATCCATACACTAACAGGTCATACAAACACAGTGGCGAGTGTTGTAGCTCAGGAATACAATCCACAAATTATCACCGGCAGTCATGATTCCACCATTCGTCTTTGGGATCTGGCAGCAGGCAAAAGTGTGTGTACACTTACAAATCACAAGAAAAGTGTCCGCAGTCTTGTCATTCATCCCAATTTGTATATGTTCGGATCGGCTTCGCCAGATAATATTAAACAGTGGCGTTGTCCTGAGGGAAATTTCGTGCAAAACGTGTCCGGTCACAATGCAATTATCAATTGTATGGCTGTGAATCAAGATGGAGTTCTTGTCTCTGGTGGTGATAATGGTACTATGTTCTTTTGGGACTGGCGAACTGGCTATAATTTCCAGAGATTTCAAGCGCCAGTACAACCCGGTTCAATGGACAGTGAAGCTGGTATATTTGCGATGTCATTCGATCAGTCGGGATCACGTCTTATTACAGCTGAGGCAGATAAAACAATTAAAATCTACAAGGAAGATGACGAAGCGACTGAAGAGACACACCCAGTCAACTGGCGACCAGAGATACTTAAGAGAAGGAAGTTTTAAAATGACAATGCAGTGTGACGACTGTATATACACCATTTATAATAAAATCAAATTTCTTTACCAAATAGCGTAGTTTTGGTATTATGTATCGTTTCAGAAGTGAAACTATCTATTTAAGTAGATAGCATACATTGGTCTTTTGTGTGGCATAAGGGGCAACGCTACTCAATTCCTAAGCAAGCTAAGTCGGACAACTAGGGTGCTGAGTTCCACCATACCAGCTCACTAACGACGAATTGCTGAATAGCACAGGTGAGGATTCCCTATAATTGAGTCGCATTCCACCGTTTTAGTCCCATTAACACAAAAGTGTTAACCAATTGAGTGGAGAGCATTCATAAGGGCATTAGGTATAGCTTTTTATAATCGTATTATCCGACACCAACGTTGCAAAATGGGAAAAATGTTTTCATACTCAAATTACACTTAAATTTCTTAAACACCTACCGGAAAAAGTTGTTCACGCTGAAATGTGAAGCAAAATGGCAGCCATCTTGGAGATATCTCCATAGAGTTGAGATCCAAATTGTTGTGTCTGTTTACAATAGATGTCACTACAAAAAGTGCGAGTTTCCAATATATTCCGCTCCGACCCACGAGAGCTAGAGGTATGTTGGAATCGGAACCAACTCGAAGTTGTCTACTAGCGGGCCATATAAATAAATGTCACTGATAGCAGCAATAGATTATTTTTTGACATTTCAGTAATCCATACCTACATGAGTGGAGTTGGAGTCTACCAGAAGCAGTTTTATTTTTCCATTGGTTAATCTGTAAATAGCTAGTAAATAAATTACAGCAGTTTGTTCTTGGTTGGCACAATAAGTTATTCGGAAGTTGTAGGATAATCCCGACTAAAGTAAGTTATTTTTTTGTTTAAATTTATATTAGCACAATCGGTGTTGACATCTACCTCACGCAGTCCTCTTAAACGAAAAAAAAACTTGTCAATCGCTGTTTCTTTGAGCTGAAAAGGCAATTGCGTAGTGGAGCCCTACCCGATCATCCAATTGTTGCTTTATGCCGTTTCGACTCCCTTCACTGTTGTGAAGAGCCTACACTCCGGTCTTAAAGCCAGCCGGCAGTTGGTTTGAGTGGCTTTCTTATAAAGGATGTGGATATTTATCGATCCCCTTGAACTGGGAAACTACATGCCTCCTTTTTTCTACGCACAATCTTCTTACTTTTTCTGGCTTCATACTCTTGCCTTGCTACATTTTTCTTCACTGCTGCAGCATCTTAAGATGTTCATATTCTGTTATCATTTTCCGGTAAACACACATCATCATACCACTAGCTCTTTCTCTCGGACTAGCCTACAGTGAATTCTGCTACTTCTTTGACTACTTGAGGTGTGCTAGGGCGCCCAACATCGAATTGCTTCTTGACTGTAAAAAGTTTCTTATGTACATATACAATCATGTCTATCACAGAATCCGTCGTATTCCGAATTTTGCTACGAACCCCGAAAGAACTATCACAGAATCCGTCGTAGTGGAAATTTTTGAATTTGAATTTAATTCGTAGCAAAAATTTCCACTAGGACGGATTCTGTGATAGTTCTTTCGGGGTTCGTAGCAAAATTCCGAATATGACGGATTCTGTGATAGACATGAATTTGACCATATTGGATGCGTGCATAGCATCGAGTAACGCATAGTCGCTTTGGTTTGCTTTTTGGCTGTTTGGAGAGGACCAATGCCCTTAAAAATACAAGTTTCTGCAAAATTGATTAATCTTCATTGATTCGCCCGAAGATATTCCTCCCCTTCCGATTTAAGCATTAAAGACCCCGTGCACAACTTTGACATCGTACTCGTTGTGGAAGACCTAGGAAACATCAGGACTGCTGGACAGCTGGGCTTTAAAATAAAAATGCATTTTCATTGCGTCAGTTGTGAATACGATTACTTTCTTTATTTTTAAATAATGAATTTATCATGTTTTTTTTTTTTGTATTTTCAATTTTTCCTTCATAGTTGTGTGTTATTAAAAAATATATTTAAATTTAACGACAAAAAAAAATAATAATAATAATAGCAAGCACAATACACATTATTTACATGTACCTACAGCAGAAAACAAGATTTGAAACAGTAATTTCTCGTTCAAGAGCTCAACAGTTCGGCAACGAAATTATTAATTTGTTTTTTTTTTTTTTTTGTGTGTTTTTTTTAATATTATTAATTTCATAGTAAATTTAGCAATTCAATTGTTTAATTGTAGATTTTTATAGCCTTTTCAGAGAAATTCAATGAAGTTCTCTTTCGCGACTTGTTAATGTGATCAAGGCCAAAGTAAGGCAGTGGTGTGCCGCCGACAACTGTCGCTTGTGTAGATCCAATCGCTCGGAATAGATCCAAATCGATTGTGGTACTATCAATGATATCGATTATGGAGGTCATCGAGATGACACCAAATTTGTAGCTCTCCCATTCTTTGTCGGGTACATTGAGGCGTTTTTGAATTCGTTGTTTCAACGATCCATAGGTTTCACCATGCTTGGCTTTAATTAAGAAGGGCACTCCGAAGGAATTGTAGATCTCCTTGCTAAAATGTGACACTGGTATAAGCATTTCGTTATCGGCAAGCTGCATGTCCTCTAATGGAATCTCTTCAATGCGGAACGTTTTTTGGTTGCTTTGGCTGGATACAGCTTCGTTTCCCTTTTGTAGGTTCTCCAAGGGTACGTCCTCCTTGAATACGCACATAATTTTGTGACTGGCCACTTTCATTAGACGGAGTTTTTTCCGACTGTTTTCGGGGAATTGTATTTTCTTGGCGGCTTCATCGAGTAGACTTTTGACGGTTTCATTTTTATTTGGATAGAGCACCAGCTCCTTTTCCTCTCGCAGATCGTTGGACACCCAAATGCATTTGAATTGACGTTTGTTGTCAAGCTCGTGAATACTCAAGGACAGTCTTTGATAGAAGATCTTTTTTGGTGCTGCTTTGCTGTATATGATTAGATCTTTAATCATACCCTAAAAAAAAAAAAGAAGTGTTGGTTATAGTTTATAGAATATGTAAATGCAGACAGAATATGGTAAAAGAACAGCGCCAAAGAGGCTACAACAGTCGCGAAGTCATGAAGTTAACATGGTAGGATCTGTTTTCATAATTTCGATCGAAACACATTGACTCAGTAAATCGCTGATATCTAGAAAATTACCGCAGCATTTCCAAAGCCACGAAGTTCCGCGCGCGGGCAGTTTCAATGCCGCGATAAACTTTGTATGCCAATAACTAAAGACGGTTGTGATTTTGAAAGCGAGTTACAAATAATTGACGATGACATTTATTAGTTTCGATGTGATAATCGGTACCAACATTCTCTATAAAGCTCGCGTTATTATTGAAAACGGGCATTGTAAAGTTGTTCGTTTGGACAGTAGCAAAATGGAAATGGGTGATCAACTATCCACGAATGAGCACACCCGTGACAGTATAAAGAATGCAGGTGGCAATAACAAATCGCTATAGTATTCAGTGAGTCGCTTTGCGAGCACTCATTATCTACAATTTATCTATAATGAAAAAGTGGACGCAAAGGAAGACGTACATGAAGGCGATGAAGATGCCAAACAGAGAAAATCAGAGTGTAGAGTCGGCCAGATAAATATGTGAAACTATGGATCCAATCGGTAAACTCGCCAAAATGTGAATATTCAATTGCTGACGGCGTCGAATTATGGCTCAATTTCCTCGACCCAGCGAGCAAGCCTTGAAAACTTGTCCAAACTCGCTGCAAAACATGCAACGTCTTCAACAATGTTACAATGGCAGCGTATTTGTTGACAAATTGCATTTCACCCAAAAAATATTATAACATCTAAGATAGCGAAGGTGAAATCCTGTTTTAATGAAAATAAATATTAAAAGCCATTCATTGATGGATATATGATATCACCGGCCCAATAGCACGAACAAGCTGAAAACTATATATTTCTTGGTGTCTCTTGACTCTAGAGAACAAGAGATAGAACAAGATAACGACTCAGAACCATCATCAGCTTAGAGCTGAGGTGCCATCCACTTACATTCAACAACTCTACAACATCTGACTCACCTTATGTGTGTAAGGAATTGGATTCCCTGGCGTGTCTTTGTAACTGTGGTTACACATAAAGAACTGCAACTTATTCGGATCTGTATTCAGGCGCTCGGCAACCGCCTGTGCCATCTGGTCATAAGTATTGCGATTGGACAGCTCCAAAACGAATTCTGGGTCATTGGGGTTGCACTTATCGCAGAATGTTATCTCGACACGGTACAACAAATCCTTAAAGTAGTCATCAACAGTTGGCAGCTCCAATTTCATGCCGACATGCTCCTTTTCGAATATCAAAATATACTCCTGTAGATTATCGGGCGACATGTGCAGCACTTCCTCGAGAGTATCCTCCAGGTTGACAATTTTCTTTTGGCTGGATTCATCGTAAACGGTCAACTCTGTGCCAGGTTCGAAGCCTAAATGCATATTGATTCGTGGTATTATTTCGACAAGCCGTCGGCGTAAGTCCTCCTGACTGCAGCCGATGTAGTTAAGGCGCTTGTTTGTGGCGTCATAGTATTTGAAGAAAATCAAAACCTCCCGCTTCGGATTGAATGGTAATAAAGGATCGGGATTATCGGGCGATGCCAATTCTAGGAATATATTCCACGGTTTCTGCGAGCTAGCCACATGATCAATGGTACGACTACCTTCGCGATTGAAATCAATGTAGGTGAACTTTTGCAAGTGGGACGGTGCTAGGGACCATATGCGCATTCTATTCTTTGACAGGCCGAATGTACGTTCAAACATTGTGACCAGCTCGTCGATAGTTTGATTTTGCTTTAGCTTGAATATGCGAGGGTGTACCTTCTCGAGGTCGAACAGTTTGCGCTTCTGCTGCGACTCAAAGTACTCCTCTAGTATTACCTGTACGGTAACGTAGAGATTGGCCTCGGCTCGCTCCTTGCGTCGCACCAGTTCTATGCGCTTTTCGAGGGTCAGGCGGTCAACCAACTCGCTGGGGATCTCGTTTTCGGGGATGTCGCTCAGAACTCGTGGCAACTCCGACGAGCGTATGTACACAAGCATATAGGCATTGCTGCACTTGGCGTGAAACGATATCTCTTCGTCCATACCGCCATAGTTTTGGTCAATGGCTTCCACCTTGCGGCAGCTGGACACGACATCATCGTCAAACTTGAACCATTTGCCGTCGGCTTTTGGATTAATAAAGACCACATAGTGTCCTCCGTGGTTGTCGCCAGAGTGTACCAAAACGGCGTGCAACACATATTCTGCTGGTGTTGCTTGTTGATCAGCCAGATACTGATCTAGATTGATTTTCTCATAGAACTCAAAGCGATCATTGTACTTGATGGAACTATCTGTGATCGGATCGTACTGGAAACGCATTAAATGCAAATGTAGGACTGGCGGGAAAGAGGTAAATATAACTCCCTTACTTGCCTCTTGTAAACCATGGACACCAGCATCGTACTTGTTGTCACCCTCAAGTGTCTCTGATGCAATGTAATCTTGAAAAGAATCGTATATGTTCTTCTTGTCCTTGATATTCAGTTGAATGTCATAGAATGTCTCGTAACGTGTACTATTGTAGTTGACGTTTTTGCATTTGATATACGAAGACATCTTGCCCTCAAAGAGACTGGGAATGGTGCCCTCCAGGCAGGTACCCTTCATCTTTGATTCCAATTTATCCAACAAGACACGTAGAAACTCTTGCACATCGTGCTGCATGAACGAATCCAGTGTTTCCCAACCGAAACTCTTTGTCAGCTTCTTTGTACCCACCGGCTTATCCCCGAACTGCAGGTCATGGAATACTCGTTGCAGGGACAACCCGACCGACTTTGCACTGTCGTCTGCCTCAGTTGGTATTTTGTACACTGCTTTCCGCAACTGATTTGTAAAATAGAGCGTCTGGAGCAGAGAGTTCATATAGCAGGTAGCACCCTGATTCTTGAGACCTACATAACCCGTATGCTTTTTAGAATCCCAGAATACTCCGTGCGGAGCGTCCGCTATGACATGTACCTCCAATACAATGGAATCGTTTCGAACGTACCCCTTGTCCGGGTCGTGCAAATCAGTCCACGATATAAAGTTCGAGTAGCCGTAGTCGTTCTCCTTATTGTAGAACAAATGCTTGATCCTTGTCCTTGCAAATGGTGGCGAGTTGGGCTTAAAGCACTTTAGTCGAAGTTCGGCTATGGCATTACAAGACCACGCTGTGGAATCATTCTCCCCATTGCATTGCAGAAAAAAACCCATTGAACGTTCGATCGGCAACACCATGATCTTCCATGGCAACATTCGAACATATGTGGGCGGCGACAGAGTTTGAGTCTTTAATGAAGAAATGTTGTTTACCATGAAAGAGAAGGTCGCCTCGGCACGGAACTGATCACATTTCGGATCTGCATAGGGATAAGGTGTGTTAGCACTGCAGACACTGTAAAGGCGAGCGAGTACACTTAAACTTACCGTTCTCATCCCCGTCTTTTAGTTTTCCCATGGAGGCTTGTTGGTCGTCTACCACATATTCGATTTCTTGAGTATCCATAGCTTCAATTACTTGGTCGGCTTCTACCACATCCATTTTACGTAATATAAATACGTGCTGGTGTTTTTTTGTCTGCCTTCTTTGTCACTTGGAATGCAGAATAAATGCTACCGCTTCCACTGTAGTTGTCGTCACTGTCGTTGACGAACACTGTTTATGGAACAAAAATATATACTAAAGTATAAGACAATAATTTTTGGTTCGCAAAATGCGGTAGTGTGGTGTACATCACATACCAACATGCGGTACGTTTTTTTTTTTTAGTAGATATTATATCAATAACGATTTTTCTGTTCTTTACCTGAGTTTAGATGATCGATGCTGTTGTCAAAATCAAAAAGGAAAAAAAAACTAAAATAAAAGGAGGAAACGAACTTCGAACAGAAGGGCGAGCAGCAAAATTCCACCTTTTCCCTTCGTTTCAAGTTCCACAAAAAATTACAATTGGCGTGTTCTTAGCCACAGAGTCACAGCTAAATTGATGTCAGAAGAAAAATAAGAAGTTAATTATGAAAATATTGCAAAGTTTGATACATATAGAGTAAGCACGTTAAAAATCGTATTGGTACGTTGTAAATAAGTGAATTTGCGAAAATGAAAATATATGTAGGTGGTGGTCGGTATTTTTTTTTTTTTTTTCTTATTTTACATTTTTAATTCCACTGCTACCGCTATGGCTATGCGAAAAATGGAAATACACAAACGCTCACACGAACGAAAACTGTCAAACACACGAAAATAGAAATGAGCGTGCAGCGAGTTATTCAGAGGAAGCATTCAGCTGGTGAAATTATTAAAATTTGCTGGGTCCCATTCCAAGCTGTTTTTTTGTTACCTAAAATGTGGTACTCGATTGGGCAAAATATAACATTTTCTTGTTCTTGAGTATAATTATGGTAGGTTTTCAAATTTGAAATCGTTTCGAATCTGATTTCTTTTCTGAGTTGCTCGATATTTACCAAAAGAAGAGTTTCACCATTATCATGGAATCCGTCGGAAACGTTTCCTTATCGAAAAATTGTTGGGAAAGGTAGTTTCACTGTTCACGGGTGTCTTTCATTTGTCGATACAAATCTGTGTAGCTGCATTCGTCGGAGGTATATGAAAATTTTGTTTTAAAAGTGATTAAAATAAAAAATGAAGTGTTTGATATAATAATGGATACGATAGCTCTATGGATACGATATTTCTCTATCATAAGAGGAAGAACGAAATGAGCGGTGTTCTCAGAGAAGAATACGAGACTGGCTAAGAGGAGCACTGAATGATTTCATGGAACTTCCGGATGAAATGTGTTTTTAGAATGATTATTTTTTAATTTTAATAAACTTATCAATCCGTTCTAATTTATAAATGAATCAAAAGTATTATAAATGCATGTAAAGTAATTTTTTTCTGATTTCGCGCTTTTATTTCGAGTGTGAAATGTCACAATAACCTCGTCGTAAGTTTACCATCTCGGTTTTCCATTTCCACACAAATTCCCGTAGTAAGTTTACGACGAGTTTACGACGTTGCATGAATATTGAATACCCCTAATTTGTATAAATGAAAATATGTCGGCTAAACGTATTCCAAACACATGTATACCAACAATAGGCGTATTTTGTTGGGAAGTGAGTACAGGTGGGCCTCACTTAACATGTACTTCTTATAGCACGGCCTCGTTTTAACACGGTTCACTTTTTGCAACATTTTTTCGTTTAACACGGTTCAAAGCCTTGTTTTACACGGTTTCTGAAACAATTTTTTTTCTCGATAAGTTGTTTCAATTATGCACATACGCATTTGCGTAAAACATACAAGTTTTGTTAATATGTACATCATACTTGCTGTGTTTCTAAGAACTGAAATAGGAACTTCCCCATATTAACTGTGCCAACGCGATGATAGATATCCTCAATGAGGATAAATTGCTCAGTTACAGTCTTCTGTTGACTAGGCACTAGGACGTTAGGTTAGGTACCTACAGCATTATTTTGTAGGAGATTGAATGACATGAGTGATTGTGATTTGAAATCAAGGTTTGTTTTTAAAAATATGGTTCATTTTTAGGCCTTTGTTTACAAAGTGGTTTTCTAGATTTTGATATGTCGGCAAAGACAGATAAACAACCGCTTAAGAGAAATGTTATTTCTCTCGAAGCAAAGATTTACAAAAAGCTTAAATTTAAATTAATCTTCAGTACGGACCATTAAGAGAAATGAATTGGCAATAAGGAAAGCAGTAGCTGATGGTTCCTCAACATCCCTAAAACATTTTAAATAAAAATAATCTAAAAAGTAAAAAAAAAAATATTTCTGGTTTTTGAGATTATGGAACGTAACTCCTCTTTTGCACTGGTTTCTTGTTTCGTTTAGCACGATTTTGTTTAACACGATATTTTTCAGGAACGTACCCCCGTGTTAAGTGAGGTCTACCTGTATAACAAAACCAAAAGTGGGTATAACAATTTTGCATGTAAAACCAAAAGTGAGTAGGTATAACAAAACCAAAAGTGAGGATACCAGTTTTGCATGTAAAAGTAAAAGTGAGCTAGCTTTAGATTCCCAAAAAAATACGACTAATACTGCTGGATTTACATTACCACGCCATGCAATTTTGCATGACTTCAGAGAGAATGATCCGTTTTCCACAGTCAAGGCTAATGATGTGTAACAGTGAGACCACACATCTCCATAAAAAAAGTTATGGCAGGCTTCGATAAAACACACTCCGGGGTACTAATAATCATTTTTAGTGTCCAGGCTAACTTTTACGAAGTCACAATGGCGAAAATTTTCATATAAAATTATCCACCGTGAGCTTTAAAATATTTAAGTTGAAGATTAAAAATGATTATTGCTAAGGCCCAATAAATCAATAAATCTGAGTCCGAATATGAGAATCCCAATCGAATGTATAAAATGAATAATAATTTTTCATATTAGGCCTGTTTTATTGCACATCTAACTCAGTGAATTAAAGTAAAATATAAACTTTAGCACGAAATCACAACAACTAGGTACATACCTATATAGAGTCTCGAAAGTGTCATGCAGTTTATAGTTCTTGTAATTGCGTGTTAACGCATTCACTGCCACGTCATTCAAAAATGAATGACATTCACGTTTCGGTGGGGGCCACAATATTTATATGTGTATGACAGTTTTTTTTACAAAAAAAAATATTTTTCCAGATTTTTTTAAACTAAGTACACAGTTATGATCACCAGAGGCCAGGCTCCTTAATCCCTATTCAGTTTGTTCATAGTAGGCGTATTTTTTTGGGAAGTGAGTATAACAAAACCAAAAGTGAGTATAACAGTTTTGCATGTAAAACCAAAAGTGAGTATACCAGTTTTGCATGTAAAAGTAAAAGTGATCTAGCTATAGATTCCCAAAAAAATACGCCCAGTGTCGTGCGTTATTGAATGACACGGCCTTATCTTGCTAATGTCCCGACATTCACTTATAAATGACACGGCCGTTGTGGAAACATTGGCAAAATTTGCTTGGCAGCGAATGTGTTAAAGAATCTACTTTACTTTGAAATAGTTGTGCAATAAAAGAGGCCTACTATCTACTAATGAAGTTTTCAATTGAGCAAAAATAATTTTTTTTTTGTAATTGTTTTGTGTTTTTGGCAACTAACTTAATACAAACAAAAATGTACATCAAAATTTAAATATGAAAATAACAAATATTCAAAGTCGATTGTGGCATTAGACCTGTCAAATTCAAAGAAATAGACAAAAATCAGCTTAGTTCAATGGATCTGTTAATAATTATTGATATATATAAATATGTTAATTATTTTCAACACAAACATTGGCCCAAGAGTTGAATATCATTATGAAGCCTAGTACGCTGCTGTTTCGGAACGAAAAATCCCATACAAAAGTGACAGAACGAAATCATGAACGAAAAATTTCGCTCTCCTTTTCGTTTTACAGTACGCTGCTGCCGCGAAATGATGACGAAAAGTGGGTAATTGTAATAGATTGCTTGGTACAATTCTCCACTCTCTTTTCGCACACAATTTATTGTCCGGGACATTAATTGCTTGCGAAAATTTGACGTTTCATTTTTTTCGGGTTTGTTTTTCCAAAAAAATACAAAGTGAACGATAGTGAATTTATATATATAAGAAAATTCCTTTAGATCCGTCAATCCCAGTATCGAAAATACCCTGCAACGGTTGCGGAGCTCATCTACATTGTGCGAATTTTGGAATTCTGGTTATATTCCCATGGAAATATTCAAAAGCCGTACCGAAAAGGAGCTGAAGGTTTATATCGTAGGTCACTGTGTACATAAAATCTAATCTCAATTTTCTTTTGTATTAGCAAATCATTTGCCAGCATTGTCACTTTCTAAAGAACTACAATATCGCCCTGGATGTAGAGGTCACAGCAGAAACTTATGTCAAAACTCTGTCGGCTATATAGGACAAATTCACTTTAGCTGTACTGATTGTAGATCTTTTTGGACTTTCCGTGCTCAATATGGCCAGAAATACAGCAGATTCTGGGAGACAAAAGACCCGTACTTGTTGTTGCCAAAAAAGTGGATCTCCTGCCAAAGGATTCGCCGGGCTATCTCGATCACATCAAACGTTGTTTAACAGATGAAATTGTCAAGTGTGGTACAATAATAATGATTTTCCATTGACCAAGCTAGATGATAATTTTGTTTCGAACAGGTCTGAACACGATGAACATTAAGAACGTCAGATTGGTATCAGCTAAAACTGGATATGGCATCGAAGAGCTAATCACACAACTGCATAAAATTTGGGTTCACAAGTGAGACGTGTACATAGTTGGATGTACGAATGTTGGCAAGAGTTCCTTGTTCAAAATTTTATTGAACTTGGATTATTGCAGAGTGAGTTGACTGCTGAAAATCTAAATGTTCATTTGACTTTTTATTTCTGTTCTTAGGTTGAGGCTAGCGATCTTGTGAAGAAAGCAACTACATACCCCTGGCCGGGTACAACGTTGGAAATGCTTAAGTTTCCCATTCAACGACCATCAGGTGAATGTAACAAACTTCTCGTAGTGATCAAAAATTAGAATCTGTGTCCACACCAAATTTGGCATTAACACGTTTGTTTAACAGAACCATTTGGGGTCGGAGTGCGACGGTTTATTTTCATAGTTCAATCAGTAACATTTTCTTCCAACAGATTACAGACTCCATCGTTTTCGAAGGGTTTTCTCAAAGCGTAACAAACGTGCAGCCGAGGACAAATTGCGACGAGATTAAGCCAACGAAATAGGCAACATCAAAGCAGCGACTCTAATACGTAATAACGAGTACGAGTCGATAGCATTTGTGAAAGTACGTGTGCAATATTTATTTCAGTTTAAGTTGTATTTAAGAATAAAATTCGTCTAAACTCATTTGTTCATTCCAATTTTGTTAAAAAGCTTGTCATTGGCGATTTGGGCCCATGAATCAGCTCAATCGAAGCCCCAGTCTCTTGTGGCCTTAGAGAGCTTGTCCTTCAACTAAAGTAAAGCGGCCCACAGACACTACATTTGTGTCTGAACGGTTGTCGGTGTACGGAAACGTGTCCTGTGTGTTGGCTGGTGCGCACACCGATCGATGTCAGTCGGCCGTCTTCTTTGGCAGAATCAATATAAGCAGACATGTATTTCGTATGCTTGCGATTGAGCATTGACGCGAGTCTCTGTGCCTTCAACAGACAAGGCAAAATGTATCCATGAAGATCTGAAAGGCACAAATTAGAAAACAAAGGAATATTTTGGAGTTTGGCAAAAGCAAACCATTGTCTTCGACATTGCCAAGCAGCAATCCCATGACTTCTAATGTTCCACCCGAACGGGCAATGATAACAATTTTTAATAAGGACAGTGTTGAGATTTTCACATTAGAAGAAAAAATAAATGCGTATGAGGAAGATATTATTGTTGCTGTAATGATATCGTTTTTAATGTGCTCGTTTTACTTTTTACAAAATTCTATAATTTTAATTACCTATTATAATTGCTTTCACTTACAAAATACAAATTCGTGTTGTTGTCAAATGTTCATGTCAGTTGTGTAGCAGCTGATGCTACTCTCCACAAATTATTTTCCGCTGCCTTTTCGCAGACGTTTCGCTCTGCAATTGGAGACCACCGGAAAATTTCGTTTCGCAACAGCAGCGTACTAGGCTTGAATCATGAATTTACATACTAATTCGTGATAAAATTAAAATGAATCCCTTTATCTCTGTAGAACTTGCCATGGGCTAGTATGATAACAATTTTAAACAATTTTAACAATTATGTTGTTGTATTAATAACTCCCTACAAAATTAAATTACAGTATTAATTTGTAATAAATTGTATTCATTTACCTACATCCATCGTTTTACTAGAAGAAATAAAAAATCTTTCAATAGTTATTCAAATAAAACCTTTCACGTGATAACGATCAAACACACCCAGTATTGGCATTTAAACGTCAACGCCAAGAGAAGTGTATCTATCCAAAATGTCAGTAAAATTTTCCTAACATATTTTTCTTCACCAAAGTGCCTGTTGCCTTCGTATTTTTGAGTATTTTTCTTGTTTGTTTGTTTGTGAAAAATTTTTATAATGTTTTTTTAATAAATTATTTATTGTTCATCGCCACTTATTCATTCTATTTGGGGAGAAACGAACGAAAAAAAAAATCATTGCGGAGGTGGCAGATTTTATCACGTAGACCGAAAGCGAAACCGCCGAAAGAAAATTATGGAAAATTGAATCGGAAATAGAATAGAAAATTTTTCTACGAATTAGTTTCAGCAAATAATAATGAACTGTTTTAGTGCTATCAGTGTGCCCACTCTGGGCGAAATGGAACAGACCATTTGTATGCTTGAGCGGGGAACCATAGTCACGAAGCTTTACTCTAAGCATCGGCCAGAGCAAAAGAAATTGATACTTGTTCGTGAGACTAGGCAGCTGTTGTGGTCCGTGGTCAATGCAAATACACGCACTGATTTTGAGGGCTCTCTGGATCTGCGCGAAGTGAAGGAAATACGTGTTGGAAAGAATTCGAAGGAATTTCGCAACATTGCGGAAGAGACGAAGAAATTTGAAGCTGGCAAATGTTTTGTGGTCCTCTATGGGAGCTCTTTCAAGTTAAAAACATTTTCTATTGTTGCACTGTCTGAGCAGGAATGTGAAAATTGGGTAAGAGGCTTAAAGTACATGGTTCAAGACACAATCGTAGCACCGTATCCGTTGCAAGTTGAACGATGGCTTCGGCGGGAATACTACGCCATTGAGAACGCCAATCAGCATTCGAAGGAGGGTGTAAATGTCACAGTGAAGGATTTCAAAGCATTCCTAGCTGGGGTAAGTTGCAAAATGACGACGGGCAAGCTAATGGAGTTTTTCTCTGAAGATGATGTTCGTCGCAAGAGTGATCTCCGTTTTGATGATTTCGCTCGGCTGTATCGTAAGCTGCTGGTTCCACTGACATTCATAGATGACTGCTTTTTGGACAGTCACTTCCAGTTTTCAAAAGATGGAGAGAATGTAACGCTGCGCGAGTTCAAAAAGTTCCTCTTAGTCGAGCAGCAAGACATGATGGGACAAGATGACATCATGGTCTCAAATTTCGTGCGCGATTTTATCCAAGACATTGAGCGTGATGTCCAGGAGCCTTACTTCACACTCTCTGAGTTTTTGGATTTCCTGTTTTCTAAACAAAATGACTTATGGGATCGCAATCGCGATAAGATATATATGGACATGAAGCAGTCCATGTCAAACTACTGGATTGCATCCTCACACAATACCTACCTCACTGGTGATCAATTCTCCAGCGAATCTTCCACGGAGGCATATGCCCGTGCGCTGCGCATGGGATGCCGTTGCATCGAACTTGATTGCTGGAATGGTCCGGATAATCTGCCATATATCTTCCATGGTCACACTATGACTTCCAAGATAAAGTTCAAGGATGTGATCAAAACTATTAAGGAGCATGCATTTGTCACGTCGGAGTATCCTGTGATACTGTCCATTGAACAGAATTGCTCTCTCGAACAGCAGCGAAACATGGCTCAAGCGCTAACCGAGGTATTTGGAGATATGTTGTTGACGCAGTGTTGTGATCGCGCCGAATTCCAAATGCCATCGCCATACCAACTGAGACGCAAGATTATACTGAAACACAAAAAGTTACCCGAATACGAGGACGGGTGCAGTGCAAGCAGTGTTGGTGGAGGTTCTGGAGTATCCATCCGTTCAACGGATGAGACTGAAAATGCCCGAAATGTTATCAAGGAGGGGATGTTGTACTACAAGGATCCGGTCGACAAATCATGGAATATCTATCACATTGTCCTGACGCAGCAGGAACTGATCTATTCATCCGAGACTGATGAGAACCGTGACGAGGACCACGAGCATTCGTCGTCGTCACTATTGCCGAAACCAAAGGAGAATCTAGTCAATGACGAGTTGCACTTTGGAGAAAACTGGTTCCATGGCAAGTTGGAGGGTGGTCGCCAGGAAGCCGATGCTCTACTTGATGCCTACAAGCATCTGGGAGATGGTACCTTCCTTGTGCGAGAGTCGGCCACATTCGTTGGAGACTACAGCCTCTCATTTTGGCGTCGAAATCGCCCAAACCACTGCCGCATCAAATTAAAACACGAAAACGGCTTGACGAAGTATTACCTGGTGGACAATTTCATTTTTGACAGTCTCTACAGTCTTATTGTGTACTATCGCAAAAATATGCTACGCAGTTCCGAGTTCTCAATCACTCTCAAGGAGCCCGTGCCGCAACCAAAGAAACATGAGACCCAAGAGTGGTTTCATCCGAATACCACCAAAGAACAGGCCGAGCAGGTTTTGATCAAGCTGGACGTAGGCTCGTTCCTTGTACGAAACAGCGTCCAAAATACAAACGCCTTTGTGATCTCGTTCACTATCAATCGGAAAGTCAAGCACTGTCGCATCTTGCAGGAGGGTCGGTTGTATGTCGTCGATACCACGCAGTTTGAGAGTCTGGTCAGTCTAGTAAATTATTACACAAGGAATCCACTATACAGAAATGTAAAGCTCCTCTTCCCGGTGTCGCAGGAGCTGCTGAAGCAAAAAATGCTCGCATGTCAAGCGTCACTGGTGAGCGACAGCAATGGAAGCGATTTCAATGACGCCTCCAGCTACATGGATCCCAGTTTGGATGATCGTGTCACTTGTAAAGCTCTCTACAGCTACAAAGCTGACAAACCAGATGAGCTGTCTTTCCCAAAGCATGCTATCATCACCAACGTGCAGCGCAACAGCACGATGTGGTGGCGTGGTGACTACGGTGGCATGATTCAACGCCATCTCCCAGCCAACTACGTCAAAGTCATAGACGCTTCCAGCGATGAATACAATTGCTTCACAGACGAGAGCAGCACCAATGAAAGTTTCTCGCGAACCGATTCAATTGAAATTCACGGCGCTATCGCCAATCTGTATGAATCGAACGAAGATGGCATTCTCGTTAAGATGCACATTCAAACACCCACAATGCAGAATGCCCTAGTAATCGGTTTCGACAATCAAGAGAAGGCTGTCGAATGGATCAAGGCAATCCAGGAGGCTGCTCAAATCGCCAACCAGTTGGCTACTGAACGTAGAAAGAAAGAACGCAGCGCACGCGTTGCCAAAGAAATGTCAGACCTAATCATTTACTTCCGCAGTGTTCCGTTTAGGGAGCACGGTTGGCTGTTCTATGAAATGTCCAGTTTCCCCGAGACCAAAGCGGAGAAGCAATTCTTGCAGCAAAATCTCCCACTCTTCCTCGCCTATCATCGCAATCAAATCAGTCGGGTCTACCCAAAGGGCCAACGCCTAGATTCGTCAAACTTTAACCCAGTTCCTTTTTGGAATGTGGGTTCACAAATGATCGCGCTCAACTATCAAACCGGTGACAAGGCAATGCAGCTAAATCAGGCCAAATTCCGGGACAACGGCAATTGCGGCTACCTACTAAAGCCCAAGTTCATGTGCACTGACAGCTTTGATCCAAACAACCCTCTAACCATCAATCCAGCTGAAGAAAAGATCATCACGATTCGCATAATTGGCGGACGGCATTTATTCCGTGGCGGCAAGAGCAACAATCCGCTCCTGGTAGTTGAGCTGGTCGGCGCAACTTTCGACAGTGGCATCAAACATCGAACAAAGGTCAACGAAAACGGCTATAATCCAACGTGGAATGAAATTTGCGAATTCTCTGTACGCAATCCACACTTTGCATTGCTCCGCTTCGAGGTCCAAGACGAGGATATGTTTGCCGAAACCCATTTCATCGCTCAGGCCGTCTATCCAGTCAACTGTATTCGCACTGGTTACCGAAGTGTAACTCTCCGCAACAAATTTAGCGAAGAACTCGAGTTGGCATCGCTCTTGATACACATCTCTGTGATGAGTGGCAGTCCACTTAGGGGAAATTAACTTAAGAATCATTAAACCAAATGAGCTACACGAACAAAATCCACATAAGCACGTACAGTATCTATTGCATTTAGTATAAATTCAGTTCGCCTATTCAAAGAAAACTCTACACACTTTCCATTACAAACAAAAACAAGATATCAAAATGCGCGACACATATCGAAAAATTTCCTTATTAATGCTTGAGACTTAAAAAAAAAAACGTAAATGTAGGTGTATTTATATTGTTGTTCATATTGTAAGCACAAATTATTCTATTTTTGCGCAACTCTACACTTAAGTTGGATATTTGTATTATTCTTTTTTTTTTTTAGAGAAATTTTATATACACATAAATTCGTATGAATATATATTTTTATATGAGTGATTGTTTATGTGCACACTCTATTTTAATGTTTTATCAAAATGTATTTACAATTTTATTGATTGTAGGTAAAAATAGGAAACCAGAAAATTATTGTAATTGCGGTAAAAGATGTACTGTTTAGACAACAGTACCAACAAAATTATACTTGAATGTTATGTGTTGTATCAAAATATTAAGAAACAGTCCTTTGTCAAAGGGTTATGGCTTTTATGGTAACGACTAAAAATGTTCTTAATCGAAATTAATCAAGTGTCTTAAATGTCTAATAAAATAAATAAAATTATGTCGTCTGTTTCATTGTGTACAATTCAGGCATCAAAGGTGCTAACATCCATATTATATTCAAATCAGTACTACACTGCTTTAATACCCTCCAAACAATTAGTACAAACCCGGATTATGGTGGGTTCTCGGGCATAAGGGAATTGAAGGAAAGAAGGACAAGACGCCGTTGGAATATATAAGTGAAACGCGATGAGGTAGTAAGCCAAATGTTGCCGAACTATTCGCAGACGGAGGCCTACAAAGCTGACGAAAAACCAACTTCATTGAACTAAAAAGAAGTTATACACAAGAAGTGCGCGGTTAGGTTAGGTTAGTTAGTGAAGCAGAGTGGACTCTTTCAATGGGGATTAGCGGGATTAACTGTGGCACCGTTTTTCTCCTCCATGTAAAACCTATAAAGACTACATAATGATACACACATCTGCAAGCATCTCGGGGCGCTGTTGAAGCGTTATAGGTTCGCCTTTCCCGAGAGAAGACGTTGTACTGTTGGCAACGGGTAAATTCTTTCCAACACTGTCGGAACAAATTGAAAGCGCCCTAAGAACCCTCGACAACTGGACCAGGAACTGCGGTCTAACAGACAATCCCCAGAAAACTGAATTGGTACTCTTTACAAATAAAAGGAAAATACCACAGTTTGCTACACCTTCTGTTGGGTGCACACCCCTCAGACTCTCTGATAGCGCAAAGTACCTGGGACTTATACTAGACAAGAAATTAAATTGGAAATTGAACACCAATGAAAGAATCAAAAAAGCCACAATAGCCTTTTATTCCTGCAGCAGAATCTTTGGGAAAACCTGGGGCCCATCCCCCAAAATTAAGCTCTGGATGTACACGGCTATAGTAAGACCTATACTGACCTAGAGTTTACAAGACCCTTCTCTAGCGCCTATCCCAGCAGAGAAGACTGGAGAGACGGACTCGTACCTAGCACACCAACCATAGCCGTATTTACAGACGGATCAAAAATGGACACTGGGTTAGGGTCAGGTGTCTTCTCTGAATCGCTGGGTATATCAAAATCGATACACCTCCCCGACCATAGTAGCGTTTTCCAAGCAGAGGTCCTGGCAGTGACAACAGCAGCCCGTGAGTCTGTGGTAAGGGCAATACCACCTGAAGGTATTACCTTCTTTATCGACAGCCAGGCAGCAATAAAAGCCATAACAGCACCAGAAATAAAATCGAAGCTTGTGAAGTCCTGTCGCGAAGAACTCAAGGTTCTTGGTAGACAGCACAAGGTATCGCTCTGCTGGGTTCCAGCACATCAATAGACAAGATAATAAACTTCGTCAAATCATTAAGATGGTTTGTATATGTAGCAGCACAGTAAGTAATTTTAATACAGGGTTATAATGGGTAAGGGACGACCTCTTTCCCCCACGGGCATCACAATGGGTCAGTATTGACCTGAGTGTGGCACGGAGAAATCCTCGCCAGCCCACAAACCTAACCTAACCTAACCGAGAGAAGTATTTAAAAAAAAAAAAAAAAAACATAGGAGAGTGTGGAAATATCTTAGAAGTACATGGTATCTTCCAAGTGTTCTTTTCCTCAACTAACGGCGACTTGGGCATTGACAGGGAAAGTGAGGTGTGTCTTCGTGGATCTCTTCATACCCACCCCATCTATATAAGTCGTAATATTTTTGTTTTTTCGGAAGAAACGATTCGGCCCCAGGGTCCTCTCCAGTCTGCGCGATCTTTGGCTAACTGCCTCTAGTTGCGCACTCCAAATGCGATGTGGTGCCCTTCCACTTGCGCGCGCCACCTAAGGCGAGGTCTTCCCCTACTGCGTTGTGCCTCCGGGTTGGAATAGAAGACTTCTGGCTGGAGCGTTAGTGTCCATTCGCTCCTGTTCTTACCAGGTCGATCTCGCTGTACAGCTCTTAGAGTTCGCTGTTAAATCTACTCCTCCAAAGCCCGTCAACGCAAACGGGATCGAAAATAACTTGAAGAATTTGCCTTCGAAGCGACCAAGGAGATCTTCATCCGCCTTTGATAACGTCCATGATTCTGCGCCATAAAGCAGGATTGGGATGATGAGGGACTTATATACAGTCTCTTTGGTGTTTCTCGGCAAGGCTTTACTAATCAATTGCCTTCTTAGGCCGAAGTAACAGCTGTTGGCAAGTGTTCTGTCCGATTCGTCGATGTTGTGTGTCCCTCTTGTTGCCAGCATATATTTAGTTTTGCCTCTTCCCTATATATTTCCTTAAAATCTGTGCATGCCTAAGAAATTCTCCTTAAATAGAAGCTTCATTACGTGTTCGTAATAAAATTGAATTTATTAAATGTTGCATAATAATTATAATAATCTATTTATAGTTGAGTAAACTCGTTCACTTACAACTAGGCACAATTCTCCCTCCATTCGTTTCTCTTAAGACTATTGGAAAAATACCTTTGCGCTGCACAAATTATAGTAGAGCAAATTATATTCCATTTGGTGCGTTGTTATACGTTTCTCCGTTAACGCCAGAGTCTGTTGAAGTTTTTCGTTTTCATCTTTTCGACCAACGTTCGATGTGATTTCAGCTCGCATCGATTTAATTTTTTTTCGCTCGGCATCAAAGCGATCACTAACCGTATTGAACCAATGCAATGAGTTAAACTCAGGAATTTGATTTAATAATTTTAAAATGTACGCTAGACCGACAGTGAAACCATCATCAAATAGAACTGCCTCCTGTTTGTCCTTTTTGTGTATTTTATCCTTAACATTGAGAATGTATTCAACATAGTTGAGGGTCAATGCCGGCACGATTAGGTAGAAATTTTTCAAATGAATATTTTTTGGATTGCGAAAAAAGGGTTGGAATGCTTCAACAAGAATCTACAATCACAAATTTTGGTCACGAACAAAACATGTATCCTAAAAAACAAAAAGTTTACCTTAAAGTAATCTGTTCCGTCGGAGAAACTATTGGACAAATTTTTAATATTTGTTTCTAGATTTTCCGCTGCCGATACTGTAACTTCGTTCAGTTGATCTTTTTTAGCATAGTCGACAAATTTAAGATTTTCATCAAATTTCGGTAGAAAAATGCTCGCACTGTAGTTGGCGTGTATACTGCCCGATCGTACTAAGCGAATGTAACCCATTGCGTTGCCTGGAAGACGTACAATTTGCTTATAACTGTCGTTATTTTAAAATTAAATATAAACATAGTACTTACCAACATGAGAAACAACCATTCTGAATAGGTCCATATACGTCTGCGCATCTTGCGACAAGCCCAACTTTCGAATGTCCTTATTGAATGCATCGGCTCGTTCGTATGGGTAGAGATTTCGCGAGTTTTGTTTATTCTCCACTAAGGCACGAAGTTCTTTCATAAGGCGAGACTTGATTTGTTCATCGTATAGAAACTGCGAGAATGTGTAGAATTTTTGACGCAGAAATTGATAAGTAAAATTAACAGTAGTATTTATTATCCCAGTTCCATGTGTTCGCAGAGAATTGGCAATGTGACGGATGCCAATTGTGTCCAAATGTTTGTTGGAGCTCTTTTGTTCGACAAAAATTTGAGTGTTCATGTTGTAGACATATTTTAGCACGAATATGTGGATGTTGCGCATAATTTCGAGAACATCAATGCCCTGTAAGACAGTAAACAAATTTAAGGCTACCTACAGATTTTTCTTACTCTAAACTCAACTATTAACAATTTATTGACAATACAGGAGATGCATAGCATTTAAACGGAATTTTACAGATGCGGAAGAATAAAGATGGCGCCCAACATGAGGACACCAAGCACATACACATTATTTCTGCAATAGCCCCCCGGATCCACTATTCGTAATACTTCGGGATTACTTAAGGAAGACATAATAGCGCGCCACATTGACTTTAAACTTTCTCGACATCAAAGGGTTCACACTTTGTACTTCGAGCACTTATCGAGAAGATCGTAGTACGCTTCATTGGCTACATCATTCTTTTCCTCTGTGAGATGCACAAATTAACGTGATGTTTATATATTTGGCTCTGATGCATTTTGTGACCAGCTGGTGGCTTATATTACAGAAAGCTTAGACAGCGCGACTTAGATGTTTGTCACGTCTCAGCCTTGTAAGCGTGTAGGGTAAACTTATTCACTCGTGTATATTTATAAATCAAAAGTACGGTTATTCATTGCAGTGGCTTGTAGGAGCGAGTACGATTGTCAGCTTGTAGATCAAATACATTCCATTTTTATCCTTACAAGCGCGAATACGTTCATATACGCGTGGAAATGTGACCACAGCACGCTTACAAGCTTATGCACGCTTACAAATGTGAGACGTTACAACAGTCGTTCCTCTAGTCATAAATTCACATCCAAATAAACGCTGAGCTGACTCCATGCAGCAGTCGCCGAGGCAGATCACACAGATCTTCTCCTTTCGTACTGGATGAATTTAACATCTGCTTTTTACCTGTACGGTCCCTTCCTATTGCTACGGGCTATTTGATCCAAAGTTGATGTATCGTAACAACTGTTTTTTATTTGGTAGGGAAGTCACCCTGACGCAAAACCCCTAACCTGGAGGGCTGAGCTCCTTTGATATTTCAGTGCCAGTAATCCACGTCGGGGGTGTGAGAGCTGACCCATTAAGGGTATATCCGCACCCATCTCTGTTTCAGCACACTGACTAATCTTGTGAAATGTGGATACTGCAGCTTCAAAGGTAAAGGACGCTGAATGGATAAGATCTCAAATAATTGGATGTAGGTACATAATTAAATTTAATAGGATCTACACGTGTTAACTCAGCTTTTTTCCATAGAACTAGTAATGGTATTTTCGTTAATTTTTGGGCGGCTCCGCTTTTCTGTTTATTAGCTTCGGCTAAATTCGTGTGCTCAGAAAATATAACATCTTAAAAAATATAATCATATTTCTTAATGGTATCCAAAAACAACCATTGAGTTCGATTCTCTATACAAAATATTTCATACTACTCGACATACCTGTTCAATAGTCTGATTCGGTAGATAATCCTCAATTGGATTCAGGTTCAGTCTGTAGTTTCCCAATTGACGCATCTCCTCATAGGTCTTCCAATCGTGCAAAGAAATCGTTGTCAGATTATAGAACATACTGCTTAAATAGTTCTCCACGTGATCTGTAAATTTAACTCTTGTCAAATAAATTCATTTTTATTTCTCACCTCCTATATCAAACCTTGCAAAATAACATGCTCCCCATTTAATTCAATTGGACATATGTTAATCAAATCCCTATAGTCGTTTATGCTTTGCTCGAATGGATTCATTTTGGCCAATTGCAAACTGGAATGCACCTCCAACCGAAGAAAAGTTTCGATTTGTGCACACAAATTGCTTATGATTTCGGTTTTGAAATTTTCAAAATTTGATTTCTTAAGCAAGTCAGCCAATTTCAAGTCTCCCAACTTTAACACATCGAGGGAACGTCCACAATCGTTACACGATTTCACTAGGAACTGTTAAAGTAACGTGTTATGGCAAACAGGAAAATATATGAGTATATCGACTTACCTGAAATGAATTGAAATCCATTTTCTTTTCGACAATTTGTTTTAAATATGCGGACAATAATGATTGATGCCAATATATAAAAGATGTATCACAGAGTTCTTTTAAGTTGTCTTGAAATTTAGCCAATAATTCAATTCGGTTGATCATGCTTGTAAATTTGTCGTATTGATCTGTTGGCAGTGTACGACCGGCAGCGTTTGTAGCATTCACAGCTAGGCTTGCCACTAGGATACGCATACGGGTGGCAGGACCTTGCAGGCACTTTTCAGCGATTTTCAATGCAGCTAACGCATCTACATTGCGATCGTGAAGAGTGGAACTTGTTATTTTTTTCTATAAAAAAAAGTTGTAATCACAAGATGAGATTTATGTCTTATATAGTTTTTTTTTACCTTAGCCATCATTATTATATGTAGTGCTTTATACTGTAAATACTGCACAATACAATTTATAGTTTTAGCAACACTTTCCACGTCGCTCTGGAATACCAGTTGAATCATCTTCAACATCTCGATAAGTTTACACACAGATAACAGAGTATTTTTCGCCATTGGTGTTTGTAGCAGCACATGCATATTGATCACCGCCTTTATGATGTAACTCAATTGACCGGAATATTGTAGTCCTTGTAGCAACATATTAGCATGCTCTTTGAACTGTTCTACTTTCAGTTCCGATGTCGCCGATTTAAGGGCATTTTCCATGTAAATTGTCCACAAAGATATTTGACTACAGTAAAGTTTACAGTCCCGCTGTAGACTCTGCACTCGACTGTCCAAATATACTTGTCGTTGTTTCGTTGTGTCGTAGGGTATTTTGTCATAGGGTCGCATTAATGTTTCGGCATGTTTGCGTAAAAAGGCTCTCGGCGTCCATACAACATTTCCAATTAAAGTTATCCCCATGTGTTTGCTGTTGAATTCGAGTATGGTCTTAAGAAATTTCAAATCAAATTGACCAAAGAATTCGTGACAGAGAACACAGTACGCATTCATTTGCACCAACTTGTGTGTCTCACTAAAGTCGGATAGATCGATGGGTAGTTTATCTATTTTGTTTAAATTTGTTCGTAAATATTCTTGAAATTGTGCTCCCAATTGGCTTTGGGCTTTGGGGCCGATTTTCTCTTTTATCATGAATGTGCTGTCTAAGAAACTCTGCAATGGGAAAATACGTTTAATTATTATAGCTACCTCTTTTTTAATGGTTAATCTATGTATTCGAGTCAGAATGAAAACTAAATCTTACCTGAAATATATTTCCAGAGAAAAGAAATTCCATCTCGTTGAGAAAATTCAACAGGCCATTGATTTCGGCGGTTGTACAAAAATCAAACTTTTCACCATTTCGGGTGATTTTCTCAACTGTCTTCTTGTACGATGACCAAAAGCGATGAAAATTCGAGCTCGAAAGAATCTCATCAAAAATCAACAGGTGCAGCAAAACACCCCCTAAACAATCGAATACATTCTGAAAGAAGTTAGAGTGTATTGCAAGTAACCAATGAAATGAAAGCAGCTCTACAAAACTTACACAAAATTTGAACTCAAAAACTTGATTTTCAAATGACAAAAAGGCGCCACACTGATGCAAAACGTTGCTCCCCAGAATTATACATCGCTGAACCAGAAACTGGATGTTACACAGAAAGTCCAGAGATGAACTCATTTTATGGAGATACAGTTCACTCGCTGCAGTTTCGTTTTTATCTGATGCTTTTTTACTTTCATCATTGTCTTCCACTGTGCAAAGATCTTCATCGATGTAAAGGAATTTCATTTGCATAGCTTTAGCGTCCACAACTATTTCATCGATTTCATTGCAGAGATGAGCAAATGTAAGGATACTTTTGTTTAGTAGTTTATCTGAATCGATTAGTTTTAAAAGCGGTAGGTTTTCCTGGTTCGAGGCATAACATACTTTGATCGGTTGATTGAATTTATTAATTTTTGGCTCGCGTTCGACGCTGATTGATGATTTTTCTAGTAAACCTTTTAGTACTAGGTCGTGTTTCTCAAGGAAGTTACCGAAATTCTTCAATTCTTCCTCAGCAGATGAAACTGTAAAGGATACGGGTTTAGATAACAAATTCATCAAATTAATAAAAAAAAAATTAAGTTACTTTGGGTATTTTGATCCATAACTTTTTGTTTCTGAGGAGGGTAGATCAATTCCAAAATTAATAATTATACGCCTTTGAGCATTTTGTAAACAACCTTTCAACGAAAACAGCTGGATGGTTTTCAACCTATAGCTCTGTTTGTTTTGGAAAATTAGGCTATGTATTGGAGTCTGTATATACTGTATGACGTGAATCCTCTACCTACCCGCTTTCTGACGCTATCGTGGGGGAAAATAATTTTTCAGCTTTCAAGAAATTATCCTGCTCCAGAAGCAAAATAATAAACTATCCTATGCGTATTATTTGTCATTTTCTTTTCTTTAGGATATGATAGAATGTTGAAGAGGAAATAAAACGTCAATTCGTTAAAAGCGTGAAATTAAAAAATCCAGTTTTAATAGGCGTATTTTTTTGGGAAGTGAGTATGTATAACAAAACCAAAAGTGAGTATACCAGTTTTGCATGTAAAACCAAAAGTGAGTATAACAAAACCAAAAGTGAGTATAACCGTTTTGCATGTAAAAGTAAAAGTGAGCTAGCTATAGATTCCCAAAAAAATACGCATAATATTTGAGTTTAGTGAACTTATCTTTTTAAAACTCAGATACAATAAGCGTTAGCTCTAGCAGTATGTAAAGTGAACACCAATTCTGTTCATTTGTCTTTGAAGTTTGGAAACAATTGTTTTTTAAATATCTTAAGTATTTTATGCTGTCGAAATGAAATACATTTCAATATTTTTATTTTGTTATCAAACTTTTTACAGATTGTTCGTTTTTTAGATTTGTTTCAAGACTTAAAGAAATCTTAGCATTATTTGATGGCCAGTTTATCCTAAAGGCTAATTTGTTGAAGTTATCTTTGGTTAAGATTTTCTAGAGTGTTTGGGATGAAATAAAATACTAGAATTCCAATTGATTAAAATCGGTTAAATAGATACACTCCGAGCCTTTCGAATACCACATCCTGTAGGTCGGTTTTCTATCGCTCACCGGTCCCAAACTAAGCATGCTAGAGACTTAATTTTTTTTTAAATTAAAGTTCATTTAGTTGTGATTTGATAAGAAGGAAGATTTAACACTAAAGCTTTAAGTATTAACAAAAAAGTTAACTAAAAACCCGCAAAATGTGGGGTCCTAATTTTGCGACACTCGAATAAATGAAAAAAAAAAAGAAAAAAAAAACACATTTTAGAGAATTCTGCTTCTTTTAACACAAACATTACTCATATTAAATTAAAAATTAATTTCCCAATTGGAGTATTGTAGATTTAAAAAATGGCTTGGGATAGTTCAGCAGATATACCTAGTCGAATGTTGTTGTCCCGATCCATGTACTTAAAGTGTCAACCATCCACAAATATTTTCGATGATATTCAAATCCGGTGGGCGGTCAGGTTAACAGCTCTCTATATCTATACGTTTTAACAACCCCGGATGTATGTATTGGAGCATTATCATGTTGATAAATCCACGGCAGAAGTTCAAAAAGGTTATGAAAGTATATGTAAAGATCTGTTTCAATATACCATTGTAAGACCACCCATTTTTTTTTAATTAAATAGTCGAAATGAACAAAAAAAAAATTCGATCAAAGAAAAATATGAGTCCACGTGCCAAATATAACGGTGAAACTAAATGCATGGTATATTCAAGTGGCGCAAAAATGTTGCCTAAAATTCAGGAAATGCTAAAATAAAGTGGAAAAAACATATCATGCCTATTTTCAAGAACTTGCAATTTGTCAGAGAGAAAGAAGAAGAGTTACTCAAAAACAACGTTTAAAAATTCCATTATTTTATCATTCCTCTTTGGAGATAATGAGCAATTGTAAAGATAGTGTACAGGGTGTTCTATTCAAGTGGCAAGGAGTGTAAATCTCTGATTAGATTTTGCAAAGCTTTTTTCAACACTCACTCGTATGTCAGAAATTGAACCGAAAATATAATTTGTTGAAGACTGCGTTAATGTATACAGAATAGCGGCAAGAGCATGTTCTTTTAATTTTAGGGGTTTTCACCATGCTAACGACACTATACAGTGTTTTATATGTATATGCATGTAGAGCCAGATATATAACAATATCGACAAATGTAGATGAGCCTTTCAAATGTTTTAATTGGGTCTACCAGCGCTAGGTATATGGAGTATGGACCACTTTTAGCCATAATTTAGGAAACCATCCAAGCTTTAATCTGTAAGTAATGCGTTTTTCAGATGTGAAGCAATTCCTTCTTATTCTTATAGCTTGTCATAGGGCAGATGACTTTGTTTGATTCTAGATATTTCATATTTCTGCCGAAGCGGGGAACTTATTGGAGCTAAAACACGAAAAATTAGTACGAAAAAGAAAAGTTTGCTTTCGTATGTTACTTAGCTCTTTTGCCCACCATAGAGACAGTTTTTTTGCCTATCATCCCGTTTTTTAACGGACTTTCCGGAGATTTAAGGAGTTCTCTACTTCCATAGAAGTATAAGTAGATGCAGTCACCGTCTGACATCCGAGCCGGTAACACCGTTCCTTCTCCTTGTGTTCTCTCTCGGTATTTTTTCTAGTGGCATTATCTCTCTTCGGTCATAGTACCCGTTTACGTTTATTATACCCTCTTTTCCCTTTAACCTTGTTTCCCTTTTGCATATTAGTGAGTGAAAAGCAAAAACTAGCAAACAGTGATACGCAATCCAAATCGCCATGGCCCCGGGGCCACGTGTTCTTTCGGGCAATCGGTTTAGCGGACTCGACATAGATCCGCTTACCGAGCCCAACAATAAAAAAAGAAAAAAACTCAACATATCTCCAATCGACTACAACACTATAATTCCAACAAGTTTATCAACCACTAACCCCAAATTCATTACCATCTCCTCAACAATTGAAGAAAAACCCCTCTCCTCCTTTAGTGTCTTCTTATTAAAAAAAGCCATCGATGGCATTAGTAGTTCATACGAATACATAACTCAATTACGTGATGGAAATCTTTTAATCCTTACAAAATCTCAGAAAATTGCAGACCTTTTCCTCGCCAAAAAAACATTATCTAACCTCTGCCCGATCTCGGTTACCCTTCATACCAATCTCAATTCATCCAAAGGCACAGTTTATGCACCATACCTCATTAACGTCCCCGAAACCGAAATCATTCAGGAAATGAAACCTCAAGGAGTGACTGATGTATTCAAATTTAAAAAGTTCGTGGACGGCAATCAACGCCCCACTGGTCTAATCCTTCTCACCTTCGATCTTTTCCGCCCACCAAATACGGTAAATATTGGATGGTATAATGCCAAAGTTGAAGAATATTATCCAAACCCCATGCGTTGCCGCAACTGCCAACTGTTGGGACACACCACCAAGAGATGCAAGGGAAATGCTTCTTGTGAAGCATGCAACCTCCCACCTCACTCACCCGATAAGTGCACACGCACTTCATGCGCAAATTGTTCAGAAGAACACCCCTCATCCTCCAAAATTTGTAAAAAGTACTTGCAAGCAAAAGAAACCTTAAAAATAAAAACTATTAAAAAATGTAGTATGGCGGAAGCCAAGCAAATTTATAAGGAAAATAACCCAATTCCCATTCTTTCTGAAGCGTATTCTGCAGTGGCAAAAAATGCT
The DNA here is from genome assembly GCA_955612985.1 of Cheilosia scutellata. NCBI lineage: Eukaryota > Metazoa > Arthropoda > Insecta > Diptera > Syrphidae > Cheilosia > Cheilosia scutellata. Next base: position 47,060,098 of record OY015313.1, on the reverse strand, counting down.
ACGCAAACAGAACCAACTGTACCAATCCGAAACAATATTGTTAACAGTAATATTCCCGAATTAATTCCCCCCACATCTCGTACAATTGCATCAACACCAACAACCAAACAAAACAACAATACAAACGACATCTCCAAACAAAATGTTACCACTACAAACAAAAACATTGTCACTCTCTCCGACACAGACAAATCTATAGCACATTCAATCAACACTCTCACAAACCATGCAACTGTTCAATCTTCCACAACCAACCCAAACCCAACCAACAATCATTCTATTACAACCAATAATAACCTCTCTCTGTCACAAAATAATCTAAACGCAGACAAATCAAATACCACCACACATATTCAACATTCACTCAACTCTCCAAAAGCAAGTATTGACCATGCAAAAACACTATCAAACTCACCGTTATCAGCTGTCACTCAATCCCTCTTCAAAAAAAATCAATACTACATAAACCCCCCACAATCTGATGATGATGACCACATCTAATAACATAATTTATACCCACCCCCCCGACTCTGCGACTCGGGGATTGAACCATCCAAACTCTTCACCAAGTTTTGATGGTTCAACATCCGGTGCGCAGAGTCGCAACTCTTCTAACACCTACCTTTCGCAATCTAACTCAAATTATATCGTTCAAAGGCCTCTTTTACCAAACAAATCTCCACTTAAGATTCTTCAGTGGAATCTTAAAGGTTATTTTAATAATTACCACGAGTTGCAATTACTTATTAATGACCACAAACCATCTATTATTTCCCTACAGGAAACACACATCAAACACAATTTCCAACCGATTTCACCTAAACAATACGAACCATATTTCCACAATTTACCCACAAACACTGCTTCGAAACAAGGCACGTGTCTTCTCATTCACAAGTCAATTCCGCAATATCCTCTTAACATAAACTCCAACATATCTGCCATAGCAATCGACTTAACCTTAAAAATTAAAATAACTGTCATCTCTCTATATATACCACCAGACCAACAATTTACAAGCAACGACCTCGAAAATATCTTACGCGACATAAGTACTCCAATCATTCTAACAGGTGATTTCAATGCCTGGAGCCCTTCATGGGGTTCCGACACCTACAATAAGCGCGGAAAAGTAGTTGAAAGTTTCATCGCAAACTCAGGACTTGCAATCCTAAATAATGGTCACCCCACCCACTTCTCGACGCACAGATCATTCACCCACATCGACTTAACACTTGTTACCCCCTCTCTCATCCCTTACTCTACATGGACTATTTCCGAATACCTTCACGGCAGCGACCATTTCCCCATAACTATTACACTCGCACTGAACTCCACCCCTAAAAAATCCCAACATAAATTTCTTCTGGACAAAGCGAGCTGGGATGTATTCCAATCTAAAATTTCCAATCAACTTGAACTCAGACTACACTCCCCAAACATTAACCGAGAAGCTGCTATCATTCAAAAATGTATTCGCTGCGCTGCGAATGAGGCCATTCCTCAATCAAAACCAAGAACCTACAAAAAAGAAGTGCCCTGGTGGAATCAAGAGATAAGTAACCTCCGCCAAGGAAAACAAACAGCTTGGCGACAGTTTAAGAAATTTCCAACTAACAATAACCTTGTTTCCTATCGAAAATCGAACGCCATGTTCCGTAAAGCTGTTAAAACGCAAAAAATACTCTGTTTTGAAAAATTCACCTCCAATATCAATCCACAGTCCAACTCACAAAAATTATGGGCGGACATAAAAACCATCACAGGTAGCTACGTACCTCACTCTATAACTGTAATCAAAACCGAAACAAAGCATATTACTTGTCCAAGGGAAATTGCCGAACATTTTGCGAATACCTGGGAAAACTGTGCAAACGACTCTAATTTTCACCCCGAATTCATTAATGACAAAACCTTCACGTTAACAAATCAACTACCATCTCACGCCATTGGTCCATCTGCATCCCTAATTGAATCCGACATTAACATTACAGAACTTGAAAGCTGCTTGGCCTCCGTCAAAGGCAAAACTCCCGGATTTGACCGCATATCTTACCCAATGTTAAAAAACAGTCCCATAGCTTTAAAAGAAAGATTATTGAAATTATTTAATCAAATCCTTAATAGAGGAGTTATCCCACATGCATGGAAAGTAGCCACCATCGTCCCAATACCAAAACCAGATAAAGACAAATCTACCGTCTCTGGATACCGTCCAATATCTCTCCTCCCCTGCATGGCAAAAATATTAGAGAAAATAATATCCAGACGACTATACTGGTTCCTCGAAAAAAACAAAACTATTGACAACCGACAAGTTGGCTTTAAAAAAGGGAGAAGTACCTCAGATGCTTTACTGCATTTGGACCAATTTATCTCCTCAGCTCTGTCTGAAAAAAACCATGCTTCAATTTTTATAATTGATTTCGAAAAAGCTTTCGATCGTATCGGCATACACATCATCCTGAAAAACTTGATTAAATGGAAGATCGGTCCAAAGATCTTCAAATACGTAAAATCTTTTCTTACCAACAGAAGTTTTCGTATCAAATCCAACGATACATACTCAACAATTCACAAGCTGCAAAATGGCATACCCCAAGGATCGCCACTTTCGGTTATCCTATTTACAATAGCCTTCGACGAAATAAGCCAACTAATTGATAATTATAAACTAGTTGAGCACACACTCTATGCAAACGATCTCATCATTTTCTCCAAATGCAAAGATCTAACCCTGCTGGCACAAATGTTCACGACCATTCTTGAAGACCTTTCAAAATGGGGGGAACATTCAGGCGCCAACATATCGCTCCAAAAATGTAACATACTCCACATTTGTAAAAAATATAGTTGCGAAAAATACATTCCAGTCCTTTTTAAAAATATTTCAATTAACAATGTAAATTCCACAAAAATACTCGGTGTTACATTTGATTCTAAATACAGTTTTAAAAATCATTGTATTCACATAAGAAAAAATTTAATTCCTAGAGTAAATATAATAAGATACCTTTCCTCAAAAAACAGTTGTTGTAATGTTAATACTCTAATAAATGTTATCAAATCCATTATTCTATCGAGAATTGACTATGGTCTCCCAATATATGGCAAATGTTCGAAATCATCCATCCAACTCATCTCTACACCATATCATGCAGCCATCAGAGCCAGTTTGAGAGCCTTCCGAACAACTCCTATTCTTAATATTCTCACCGACGCTGGATTACCCCAGATAACCGAAAGAATTAGGGCCATTTTATTCACTTCAAGTTGAACACAACTTGGGGATTTTTATTCTCAACTTGAGAAATTGCTTTTATTCACTCGAAGTTGACTCACTCAACTTTGGATATTCCGAAGTTGAGAAAACCAAGAGTTGATTAACTTTGGATTCGCTCAACTCCCCGAAAAAGTCGAAGTTATGAAGCAAACTTGGGGTTTTATGTCAAACTTTAGATTTTTTTTTATTTTTTATTTCTATGTTTGGCAGTTCAGTTCTGAAAGTGACGAAAATAATTAATAATTAATTAATTAATAATTAATTTTTAAAATTGAAATAATGTAGCGTGCAAACTATTTTTAGGAGAATTGGCCATCGTCTTCGAGCAGTGAAGATGATGAGGAGATAGATAATTTGGTACGTGAGTGTGAGAGGCGGTAATACAAGATGCTACAACGTGTTGGACTGGAAAAATGGGATGACCGTGATTTCATCTATCGTTTTCGTCTCTCAAAGCGGACGACAATGATGACGCTCCAACTAATAAGGAGCAATTACTATCATCTTCGTCATCTTCTTCTTCATCTTTATCTATGGATTTCGATTCTTCGTCGATATATGTAATTATTCATAATAAGTTCATATGTTTTCATCGACAAACGAAAACAATTTGCCCAGCTGATGTACTGTCTAATAACGCACTAATAATAACTTATACATTTACAAAAGCACGAAAAATCTGAGGTCTGAAATTCAAATCTGATCTGCCCAATGGAAAATAACGTTAAAACACAATTGAAATTACGCGCGAAAAGCAAATCTAAGGTTGAACTGACATATTGTGTGTCATTTGTCACAAATGTCCCAGGGATATTTTACAAACTGCAGGTAGGCCAACTTTAGGATTTCAACTTCGGAGTTGCAAATTAATGTAGTGAATAAAAGCAATTTTCAACTTGCCGTTCAACTCTCGATTTAAGATCAACTTCGAAGTTGGCTAACTTTGGAGTTTTCGGCAAGTTGAACAATAGTGAATAAAACGGCCCTTAGTTATCTTACGGCACTACTTATACAAAAAGTCAACGCTCCAACGATAACGCCCATCCACTCTGATGTCAAAAAAATTCTAAAACATAAAAAGACACAAAAATATCCATCATCCATCACCTCAACAATTACTGTAGCCAAGGAATTGGACATACCAATTTTGGTCAAAAACAACAATAGGATATCACAACCGCCCTGGAACCTACCAAAAAACGCCATCAACACCCAATTGAACCAGTACCCAAAATCATCAACAAGAGACGAAATGTATAGAGCTATGTTCTCAGAGATTGCTTTTTATTATAAAGAACGCGGATACAGTTTCCTCTTCACCGATGCCTCAAAAACAGTTGACGGAACATCTTTTGCTGTTGTCGACGAAAATGGATCAGTTGTCTCCAAGGGCCTCCTTCCAGCTTTCACATCAATCTTCACAGCTGAGTCTTTTGCTATCCTAAAGGGCATCAAAGCAGCAACCAACAAAAAAGTTGTTATATTTACAGATAGCCTTTCACCGCTTACTGCTGCTAAAAACATTAGCAATAACGTAGCTATTGTTGAATCCATTCGGGACCAACTAATTTCCAAAAACAACAACCTAAAACTTATTTGGATCCCAGGCCACAGTGGCATTAAAGGTAACGAACACGCAGATATTGCTGCAAAAGCAGCAATAAAAGAACCGTTAAAAATGTTCTACTTCTACAATCGTAAAGACCTAAAAAATTACCTACTGACCACCTGGAAATACAAAAGGAAAACACATTGGACCAACTATCGTAATATTTACGCCAAATTCAACCCAGAAGCTCAAAAGACCTTGTACCCTACAAATGTTTCACATAAGAAAATAAAAATCTATATCAGATTAAGGATGGGGCACACAAGCATAACCCATGAACACCTCATCACAAAACAACCACCACCACTTTGTCAGCTGTGCACCGCTAAGCCAAGATTCACAATCAGTCACCTACTTGTCTGCGAAGAAATCGATCGAATCTGCAAAACCATTTCCGACAAAAGCCTCCTAGAACTATTGACCATAGTCAACGAAAAAAATATAAATGATGTATATAGTTTAATTCTAGAAATTAAGTTTGAAAATTGTATTTAAATTTAAATTGTTCCTTACGACTAGCCGAAAGCCCTAGCAGCTAGCGCTATTTATTGTATAAATTAATATTGTAATTAATTACGTATTAATAAATTTATAATAATAATAATAATAATAAGTAGATGAGAGCAAATTTCCAAATAAAACTAAATTTAAGTTTATTCGGATATTTATTTGTTACAAAATATGAAATAATCGATAACATAAATATTTATGTACAAAAAGACAGATAAGACATTTATAATTTAACATTTATAGTATAGTTTATTTATATGTATATAGTGATGAAATCCTATTCAAGTATTTTTATAGGAATTATTTGAGTAGTGAGTGAAAAATTACAACCAAGTATTTTTAATGATGTCTACATTATATGGCAAGATGTATAATAAATTCGTAACATAAATATTTAACAACAAAGGGATAGAAAACATAAATAGAAAACCGACTTGTATAACCAATTTATATGAGAAATTAATACATATTTCTATAAAATAAAAATTCATAGATTGAGTCAACTATTTCCTTATGCATTAAATTGGACATTTCATAACATTTACTTTTGTTACAACAAAATATAAATAGTAGCTTAAAATAGGAATATTAAGTTTAAATGTAGGAAAAATATTTTTTTTAATGCGTTATTATATTCAATAAATAATATATATATTTATATGCAAATATTTATTACTTGCTTTCCGTCCATAAAAGAGATCAGTTTGAAAGCCATTATACGTGTTCAGTATGGTATTTATATATGTTTAACTTATATGTATGTATCTTTCTAATTTCTTCTTTTTTTTTAATTTTAAGTTTTGTTTTTACAGAACGTGATTCAAGTTTATTAAATTGTTTCTTATATTAAAATATGTAGTAAAACATAAAAAATCATAAATTGTAGTGTTTTATTTTGACATTTAGCAAATTGAAATTGCAATTTATATATGGAATTTTTTTTATTTAAGTATTTAAAATTTGAACCCATGTAAAGGTTTTTTTTCTCATTTAATTTAATAACTAGCCACTTACAACGTTTTTGAATAATTTAGTTAATTATTTTGATTTTTATATGAAGTACCTACCAGTATTTAAGAGTATTCAATAGAAAGCTTATTATAAACGGTCTTTCAAATTGATTAAGCTGATGTCACACAAGAGAGTGGATTGCTAACAAACAGTGCTCGTTTTTATAGGCAAGAAGTCGACGCCATTAAAATCGCCAATTATTTTAAAACAATGTGACCATCCCAATAGGTCTATTCCCTTACACGATTTTACGAAGTTTTACAAAATTCTGTTCCCATACGCAAAGTGTCTATTCTTCCGAATCCGATCTACGAATTTTGATGAGAAATAATCAATCAATTTGGATTATTTTTGTAAATTCGATATTTTCACTCGTGCACTCAATATCAAAGATCGATTGAGTCTTGACGATGCCTGAGGCGGCTTTAATTGCGCTTACTTCTTACAAACATTCATTCGTCCTATTAAACAAGATTCTAAGTTCACAGGGTGCCACCAGCTTACTAGTGTTTATCTTACTTACTACGCTAATATAATATTTAAGGATGGATACAAATTTATTACCACCAAACGTTGAGCGATAGGGCATTTGGTCGTGTATGTATAGTTTTCATGACTGCCTTACATATTTGGACTTCCATAGGATGATGCATCACTAATGCGTCGGGTAAGAGTAGCTTTTCGATTCAAGGTACCCGAATGCGAAGTATTGGAGCGATGTGGATAGATATTCAATGGTGGTATATTAGGATTTTCGATTTTAGTTGGCGATGAAACAAGTGGACGTGGTGAACTACGTGAAAGTGTTCCCAGAACCTCCTGCGGTTCCTGATAGCCCGAGTCTAAATCATCGTGATAAGAATCCATTAAAGGAGTTGGATCTTCATAGTCATAGTCGATAAATCCGCTGTTGTCAAATGACTGAAATACAAAAAAAAAATTAAAAAATTAATATCATATAATTTTACCTACTTGTTGACATACTTTAATTGGAGTCCTTTTGACATATTCCCGAACAGGAACAACATTTTTGGCACGATAATCGACAACTTCGTAATGGCCATCATGTCCGAGGGGATAATCAGAAACAAAATGTCTTGTCCCATGTGGAGTTAATGTGGCCCACAAAAGCCTATTATCGTTGGCCAATTGCTGTTGTAGAGAGTCGCGGTTAGTTGCACAAGGATATAGGATCCCTCCTGCCATAAATGGATTGGCTTTTGATGGTTCGCCCAACGCAGACATAGTAGTTTGCTTAATATTAGAGTCGTGATATGATAAATTGCAACTCGAAAATAGTGTCCTAAAAATGAATGTATAAATCAGTAAAGTCTTGTTCCTGATGTCCATAAACTGTACTCACTCTCGACACTTTAGCAAGATGATGGCAAACAACGCCCCAAGGATTAGAACACCGACACACGAGCTAATTAAGACAAATACCCAGGTGTTTTCCATATGATTTCTTCCGGTCAGTTCAATGAACTCCAATCCACTCTCCCTAGGACGTGGATTTGGTTCGCATAGAAATGCCGCAAAACATGGATGAGTATCGTTTGGTGGCAATGCGATTATAGCAGTATTTGGAATAAGAAACGATGGCAGTGGTGGAGGTGGCATGGATAGAATAGTATCGGGAGGTGGGCCAAAATGGCCGCAGTTTTCTACACAACCTAACATTCTGTGCGTTTGAATCTGTAATGAGACGAATGTTCTAATAAATATATTATATGTAATTATTCGTTGCTAGTATGAGTATATGTCGGAACAGTTGACAGTTTATAACCAAACATAACTAAAAAAAATAAAATAAATAATTGGCGCAACATGAGGTGTCTACACCCTAGGTCTAGCTTCTCACAGCCATTTGTTTGTGTGAGTTTATATTTTTGGGACGAATGAAAGGGAACTACAATTTTATTTAGGCATAAATGCTTTTTTTTTTTTTGAAAGAAAAAAATTTGGCAACGAACGCCTGCGATTGTCCCTCAGGAAAGCTTTTAAAGAGCTGAAGAGAGGACATGGGCAAAGACAAGTGGAGCCCAGTTAAAAGGCGTTTTGTCATCGACTGCAATATTTGAAGGCAATTTGAAATTTTCAGTGTAATTTACTATATTATTTATTTATTTGGTCTTGAGTGCTTCATTAGCAGAAAAGGCAGCGCTTTCACCGCAACTTCAGCAGCTGATACTTTTGCTTTTTGCAATCTCTCATCCCATTCAATATATTTAAAATATCTCTAATCAATTGCACCCACAGGACACAAAAAAAGTAGACTTTTATAAAAGTTCTAAATTTTCAATGGGTACTTAATGGGTTAAGGAAAGTTTTGTATCATTCAAACGGAATTTAAATGACCTTTCCATTGATGCCAAAATTTACATGAAGTAAGTTCAAATTTATGAGTAAATTAACTTTACTTTTGTGCAAATAATGTTGCCACTGACTGTATATTTTTGGGCCTAAAGTCCTCTCAACATCAGTCCACAAGCTCTCAGTGGGCTGAAGTTGACGCTTTTATTTGCTCGTAAAAATACTTTACTAGGATATTTAGGATTATTGTTAAAAGCGTATGGTATGGAGCCGTATTTGCCAATATGTCTTTACACATATACGCTGATCCATTCGGCCATCGATGCGGACAATATGATCAATACCGTACCAGGAAAACGTTCCCATGCCATTACCACCACCGTACTTGAAGCTTCTTGTTGGTGTACTTGGGATCGAGTTCTTTATTTATTGGTCGCCTTACGTACTTCATCAGATCCAAATATGTTGTGTTTAGATTCATCGCTCCAGAATACAAATTAAAATGCCTTCATTTAGGTATTCAACAAAAGTTTTTATTTCACAAAGATTATTCTTAGTTTAGTTGTTCTTATCGTCTATATCTACAGCTTCTGTTCTCTATGAGAACTTGTATAAACGCCACGGTTTCGCGTCGGACTTTTCTCTACGAGAACTTGATAGTTTGGACCATTTATTACAACTAACTCCAATGCATTCCACTTCATCAACTATTGGTCTCGTAGACGCAGCCGCAGGTAGCTGCCCAAACATGAAAAACAATTTTTTTTTGCATAGGTACATTGCGGGTGAAAACAATTGTTCATATCATCACACCGCAAGATCTAAGTTGAAAACAATTTTTTTCGCATAGTCTTTCTGCCAGTGCAAAGCAATTTTTTTGGTTTAAGAACACCGCTAGGCTTATGTGCATTTCTTAGTTTAAGAACACCGCTAGGCTTATGTGCAAAACAATTTTTTGTGCGTTTGCTGGGTAGTGGTTACTGGAGCAAGATGTTTTTGTTGTGTTGTTGCGCTTTGTGTTAACTGCTCCCCCTTTAATTTAAGTCGTCCTCGGCTGTTTTCACAATATTGGCAAATGGTAGATTCTTATATTTTATGATACTTTATGTAATCTTATCACGTAGATATTTTTCGAAAGTACCTATCTATTTATAACTACTATACATACGTACATAGATGACATTTTTATTTACATATATGTTTATGTTTTATGTTTCAAATAACGTACATTTTATGCATTTAATATATTTAAATCATTTGTTACTATACCTGTGGAGTGTATGTTTCAATAAAGTAAGTAAGTGTTGTTCGAATTTACAAAAATTTAGATTACAAAACTAACTTATGATAACTATTTTAATTTACAAATATTTTAATTTACTTATAATTAATTAATTAACAGAACAAATTCCAATAACTTTGTTTACATTTTTTGACTCCTTTTCAAGGATTTCGATATTAGAAATTTGGAGTAAAACGAAAACTAATTGCCTCCTTATGCAACCGAGCAGTCTAAGCTACATTTATATTAATCATTGATATTCATAGACAAAAAAAAACCATAATTAAAAGTCAAGTATGTAAGCGGACACAATGCCATCGGGTATTTAATTATTGATATTTATAGGCAAAACAAAATACAATGAAAAGTCAAGTAAGTAAGCAGATAGGTATCATTCCATCGGTGAAAACTTAATGTGGAAATAGATGTAATTTTTCCTGGCAATCTAAATCTGTATAGGATAACTACCTAAGGTTGTTTTTATGTATTTGTTTATTGTCGATTAGGACTGTTGTTCCCCTGTCTTGTTGTATAACTTTCTCAATAAAAACCTTAGAAAATTTATTGCCTATTCTCTTATTGGTTCTTACGAACACTTTGTCACCAGGTTTATATGTCCGTGTTTTTCTATTTCTATTATGGTACACTAAGTTGGTACGCTGTGTCTGCATGAGTCTATCTCTAATTTCGTCCTGTAATAGGGATGGTATTGAATGGATGATATCTATTGGCCTTTGATTTGTGATTGAATGAATAGTCCGATTGTATTTAGATGTTGCAAGTAAAATGAGTTCAGATGTATCAGCGATGCCTTGATCGAGTTTAATACACCTAGCTATTTCCGTTAAAGTGCTATGAAATCTTTCCACTTGTCCATTCGTGGTACTATGAAAGGCAGGCACAGTGAAAATATTTATAGCAAAATGGTCTCTTAACAAGGATTTTATGGTTTGCGAGTTAAGTGACTTTTCGTTGTCGCACACCAATGTCTTTGTGTTTCTGAAAAAGTTTAAGATCTCGATCAAGGGTTCTTTGATGTCAACTATTGCACGTGATTTTATTGGAAACACCGCGGCGAATTTCGAAAATTTATCGATGCATGTGAGAAAGTGCAATTTATCGGTCGAGTAAATATCAACATGCAAAATCTCACCCGAATAAGAAGGTAACGGAGTGCTGCCTATTTCGGCTCTAGGAGGATGTCTCTCGTATTTTGCTTCATAGCAAACCTTGCAACTGGATATAATTGCCTTCAAATTCTTTCGAATGTCAGGGAAGAAATAGTCACGCAGGACCTGTTGCATGTTCTCGCGTAGGGATCGATGTGCTCGATTGTGTTCTACTGCGAGAATTTCGTCCTGGTCATTTTTGTTAAAAACATCTATTACAAATTTCTCTGAGTGGAGAAATTTGGCAGATGGGAAGGATTTCAGTAATTCGTTTTGAATGTGGGCCAAAGTATGTAAGTCACAACAAATACCATTAACCACATTAGGGTTAATAACTTCTTTAAACATTTTTAGAAGCTCACATAAATTTCTAAAAGTTATTGTGTGTCTTAATTTTGTTTTAAATATTATTTTTTTGTATACCTTAACTCTGAGCCCATATTTAGTATGATTTGATTTCTAAAACAATTAATAGGGTTTTCCACTGTGCGAATAGTTTTTGTTAATGATTCTTCACTATGTGCTGTTTCAGATTCAAATTCATTTAACTGTTGTAAAGCATTTATGTGTTGCCTAGATAAGGCATCAGCAACAAAATTCTCTTTTCCAGGCTTGTAGAAAAATTTCGGGGAAAATTCTTCCACAAAAGCTTTCCACCTTTTTATTTTCGCATTGGGATTTTTATCTGAAATTGCGAATGTTAAGGGTTGGTGGTCCGTGTAAATATTTAGCTGCTTAACACCATATAAATAATTTCGAAGATTTTGTAGTGACCAAACTATTGCTAAAAGTTCACGTTCGTTGGTTGCGTAGCTCTCTTCGGCTGATGATAGAGTCCTCGAAATCATTGTAATAGGCCTACCATCCTGTGACAAGACAGCGCCCAATGCATGGGAGGATGCATCAGTCGTCAAGTCAAATGATTTTCCGTAATCGGGATAGAGAAGAAGAACATCTTCTGAAGCTAAAATATTTTTTATTTGGCTAAAAGCATGTAAGGCCTCGTCATCTAATTCTACAGAAATGTTTTTTGATTGCCTTGCACTTGCGTTACCATTGTCACCGCGTAAGTATTTTGTAAGAGGCTTGGCAATTTGGGCGTAGTCTTTGATAAATCGCCTATAATATCCGGAGAGTCCAAGAAATGATCTTAAACCCCGAAGTGTCTTTGGAGTTTCGTATTCCACGATATCCTTCACTTTATTTGGACAAGTTTTAATTCCCTTGGCAGATACTATAAAACCCAAAAACTCAACCTCTTTTCTGAAAAATTTTGACTTTTCTGCCGAAACACGCATATTAGCCTCGTAAAGCTTCATTAAAATCGTACTTATGTCCTTGATGTGCTGCTCCTTTGTTTTTGAAAAAACAATCACGTCATCAATATAGACGTGACAACGCTTGCCGATTTCCTCTCTGAGGATATCATCAATGGCCCTTTGAAAAATACTGGGGGCATTTTTCAGCCCAAAAGGAAGCCTACAGAATTCATATTTTCCGTTGTTGACGGAGAAAGCTGTTTTTTCCCGATCACACTCAGCCAGATTAATCTGATGAAATCCAGATTTTAGATCTAGGGTAGAAAAAAAACACGATTTTCCTAGATTAGCGAGAATAACGGATGTGTCTGGAATGGGATATTTATCGTTAACTGTTTTCTCATTTAATTTTCGGAAGTCGATTACCAGACGCATCTTACGCTTTCCATCTTCATCAACCCCCTTCTTATCAACAACCCAAATTGGATTATTGTAGGGCGACCGAGAAGGTCTTATGATTCCGTCGTTGAGGAGATCGGAGATTTCTCTATTAACAAATTCTGTAGCCGCCATTGGATATGTGTATGCTTTCGAATACACTGGCTCATTGTCAGTTGTCCTGATAGTTGCGACTATATTGGTATTGAATGGCAAGGATTCGTTAGGATCAGCAAACACCTTAAACTGTTTGTTTATAATATATGAAAATTGGTCACGTAGCTCTAACGGAACCATTACATTTCAATAGCTATGTGATTAACATCTTTGCAAAAAAAATAAAACAACATTTCCTCTCCACCATCGTACTTCAGGATTCCTCTTCTAAGATCGAGTTGGGCTCTTATGTCCTGGAGAAAGTCACATCCAATAATACCGTCGAAGGTATCGAGGTGGGGAAGAACGAAAAAGGGTGCATTTTTATTAAAAATGTTGATCACACATTTGGACTCAACTTGGTTCGTTCCATGAATGGATTTTACTATAAATGGAGTTTTTACTGGTGAAATGGCTTTGAGGTTGCTGAGATTTTTTATATAATTTTTAGCAGCTCCGGTATCTACTAATAATTTTATTTCCTTCCCCGCTAATGTCCTGCTGACATATGGGAGGAGGGACCTGCCCCTAAAAAATTAATCTCGTCGTGTACTTCTGGGTTCTCATCATAATATTCGCAGTAATCATCGTAGACGTATCTTTCGGGGTCGTACGGCTCCTCATACACGTTTTGTTCTAATGGTTGCCGTTGAACCAAGTTATTTATACGCTGCACCTTTGGTTGGGGTTGGCTGATAGGTTCGTATTGTCTCTTTGCTGCTCTGTTTTGGAAATATATATCATTAGGTCCTGGACGTGGTCGGTTCGCGGGCATGGCCATGGCCATGTGTGGAATATTATTTTGACGGCTATTGCCATCGAAGTTATTATTCTGTCGTTCACAGGAATTATTAGGATACATTACTGGATTTTGCTTATGAGGCCTATAACGGGATGTTGAAGGATCTAATTCCATTGGTGTTGGTCTTGGTAAAGGATTTTGAGGAGCGCGCTTGTAGTGAGGAGAATTGTATGGGTCGTAGTTCGGTTGGTACATTGGATAGTTATACCTCTCATTGTGATTGGAAAATGAATTTGCAAACATATAGCGCATTTGGTTTGCCTCTAACTCCTGAGCGAGTGCTAGTGCACTGGGCATATCTACAGGTCGCGAAGAAAATAATACGTCACTCATTGGCCTCCTTAGACCTGAAATAAATGTCCTAAGTGCGTCCTGTCTATACTTCTGATTCAGTGAAGCAATTAGTTCACTGTTACCCTCATGTGTCATAATAGTTTTGTTAACAATCAATGCCAATTTTCGTTCAACTTCATCATAGAATTCACCGATGGACATCCTCCCCTGCTTAAGAGTTGACATTTCCTGCTCAATGAGGTACACTGGTGTTTTGTCAGCATAGGTAAAATCTAATCTAGCAATTATTGCTTGGAAGTTTAGCACGGTATTAAAGGAAGATAGTACTGAGTCGGCAGTGCCCATTATTTTATTGCGTATGATGGCGACAGCCTGATAATATTTCGAACTTCCTTCGTGACCTTCAAAAAGTTTATGAGCAGCGAAGACGGCTTGACGCCAAGAAACATAGTTTGTTTGATCACCGTAAAACTCTGGAAGAGATTTTACTAGATCCAATGATTCTTCACAGTTCTTATTGGGGTTTATTGTTACCGCTTCATACTTTACTACTTTTGACGGAGTTTCTAAATTAGAAAGTCTGTCTGTAAGTTCACATATTTTGGATTGAAAGGATTGTTTTGTTTGTTCAACAGCAGTTTGGACTGCAACAGAAATTATTGCGCGAAATTGGGCTTCATCCATATCTAGTCTAGGTATCTACTCAGTTGCTTACAAAAATTACTCTGATCTTAATAAAAGTATGTATATAATAGTTAAGTTTATTTCGAGAAGAAAAAAAAAAATAAAAAATAAATAAATAAATATGAAAAAGAAATATGTCTATCAATTCAATAACACTCTATTGCTTTTTAAATAAAAGAAAAAATATGTATTTCTACAAACAAAAATTCAGATTTCTAATACTATATTAATACGACAAATATAATAATCAAATAAATCTATAATAAATAAATCTTAAACACTCCACTTACATACTTGTAATCCTTTGATTTTTATTTCTTAATTATAACTATGTACACGTGTATGTAATCACCTTTCTTCACCAATATTGTCAGTTCGTTTCCATAAATATATATGTACTCGTAAAGTTAATTTTGCTGCATCTCAGGGTTATTCCAAAAAATGTGGGTTATCGGGTGTTAAGGGGACGAGGGATATAAAAAGGTTCTATTTTTCCTTTGCAGGAATTTTTGGAACCAGTACTCGCGATGTCCCGTAAATAAGTTGGGCGCCAATTAAAATGCCTTCATTTAGGTATTCAACAAAAGTTTTTATTTCACAAAGATTATTCTTAGTTTAGTTGTTCTTATCGTCTATATCTACAGCTTCTGTTCTCTATGAGAACTTGTATAAACGCCACGGTTTCGCGTCGGACTTTTCTCTACGAGAACTTGATAGTTTGGACCATTTATTACAACTAACTCCAATGCATTCCACTTCATCAACTATTGGTCTCGTAGACGCAGCCGCAGGTAGCTGCCCAAACATGAAAAACAATTTTTTTTTGCATAGGTACATTGCGGGTGAAAACAATTGTTCATATCATCACACCGCAAGATCTAAGTTGAAAACAATTTTTTTCGCATAGTCTTTCTGCCAGTGCAAAGCAATTTTTTTGGTTTAAGAACACCGCTAGGCTTATGTGCATTTCTTAGTTTAAGAACACCGCTAGGCTTATGTGCAAAACAATTTTTTGTGCGTTTGCTGGGTAGTGGTTACTGGAGCAAGATGTTTTTGTTGTGTTGTTGCGCTTTGTGTTAACTTACATTGTTCCAAAATCCGGAGAGAGCCCTCTCCTGGCAGTACTTGTGAATGATTACCTTTTTTAGCTCTGGTGCAACGCTGGTGGGCCCTTGTGCAGCTATTGTTTTTCCGCATTTTCTTAAACTAAATAATAAAGGCAAGATATTTGAACCGAAGAAATGAGCTAGATGTTTACCGTTAGGTACTGCCTATTCTTCCATATTTGTTCACTGCTTCTAATAAATTTTCCACAAAATTCCAGCTTAGAACTCAACTACTACATTAATTTTTCTTTTGTGAACACATTCCAGTGATCAATTTAAGAAAAAAAAAAGTCTAATGATAGCGCAAGAAAACAGCAATTTACCGGTGCATATATCTTGTGTATGAAGTGTGTAAACAAAGATTAGAAAAGTTCATTATTTATGGACTTAATTCATAGTTTTAAATATTATTCTGATTTAACAAAAAAAAAAAAAAACTATTCAATTTATCATTGAAAAGAAATAGATATCTACACTTTTAAAAAAAAAGTTGTTTTGTCCCACCCAATGTTTATTCTGCATGAGTTTATAATTTCGAGATTGCACTCTAATATAACGCATCTAAAATAGAATCCTACAACAAAGAACCCTGTTCGTAGACTGTATACATCGATACTGAGAAAATATGTTAATACCTTATTAAGTTCGATTCAATTTCTATTACTCCTTATAATTACTGTGGTGGTAATACTTAACACCTACTGACACATTGTTTTATGATGACATAGTTTATATTTTAAGTAAAATTCAAATTCGTTAAAGTTGCCATCCTTGCAAACACTCACTAACACAAACCACCACTATGTAGGTTCACTCTATAGTAGATTTATCGATTTTTCTTTCTACCAAAAATAAAATAAAAATAAAAACACAAAAATGGATGCCAATATGAGTAGTATCTAATATCTACCTTTTCTCACTACAGCACTTATAAACCAATTATTTATTTATATACATTTCACTTTTTTAGTAGAAAAAACTTAAAACAAGTAGTTAATTAGTACTTACAACTCTTTTTTTTAGTGCAACAATTGATGGGCGCTGCTTTTTTTTTACTGTTTAAGAACAATTTTACGCCGAGCACCTTGTTAAAGGATGCATAACCAACCTCTACAACTTCACACAAAGGTAATAAAGAAAAATATCGCAAATTTTCAAACTCGGATATCCATTGTAGATATATGACCACGACGAAGAATGATTGGCATTCAACCCCCTTCGTTGCGAATTGAAAATTTCTCCTAGAGCTATTTATGTGCGCATGCCAGGGGTGAATTTCTAATGCGAGAGGGGTGAATTTTTCTGGATGAACTTATTGATCTATGTTAGTTAATTTTATGGTAGATACAGAAACAGAAGTACTATGCGGTATTTTGTTCAACATGCCATGAACATTTTGATACAGTCCTATCCTCCTATCCCTATGCAATGACATTTCGAAGATAGTCCTTTGTTCGATGGCACGACTTATCGGCTAGTGGATTAGGGTTATAACGAGATTAACAACTATAGATTTGATGTTAACAAGAGCAATATTTTGAGACGTATTATTCTTTGTGGCATATTGTGCTTTTTGTTTTGAGCGTTGCTTCATTAACGACTACATATGTATATCCTTCTAGTCAGTATTGTACCTATGGTTATTTGTTGCCCATTTACTAAGTCCCGGCAGTAACCCATGCCGATACGTCGAGAACGATAATGAAGTAATTGTCTTTCATTGATGCATGAACAAAAACGACAAACAACGACGAATTTAACTATCCTCAAACAAAAATGTTTTTTATTTATGGAAATTCGTGTTCGATCGCATATTAATCATATTCATATAGTATACGCATTTCTTCATCTTGGACCAGTTCTTATAATAAACTACCTCCAGTTAGGAACCCTACTTTACCACTCTGAGGTTCTTTTGGACCCATTGTAATTTCAAACGTTCAATGCGCTTTTCTTTATAAGTTCGACATCGCTGTACAGTAGGGTGTGTCACTTTAGTATGGCGAAAAAAAAGTTGTTAATTGTTTAATCTAATACCTGCCAAAAGTTGAATTGGGATCTTAGGCTTCAGAATATATAAAAAAAAGTTGCGATTTTTATGAACTTTTGGCTCCCTCAAACCACCTGAAGTTTCGGAAAAAATGTTTTTAATACTTTGTTGGTTTATTGTTCAGATAATGTTTAATGTCAATTTTTGTAAAAAAAGTAATTGAAATCATTAAACATAGGTAAATGCTTTTAGAAAAAAAAAAAAATGAAAAACATAGATATAGCTTAATGCATTTATTATTACTAGCTGTGGCTATCCGGCTTTGCCCGTACTCAGGAATTGCCTATGACGACAATCTACATCTATGTTTTAAATTTAAAACTTAAGCTTCCACGAGTGTCGAGCAATAACGTTTGCAGTTTTTTATTGGAAGTGCCACTCCCCTTTTCTCAATCCCTCCCATATTTTTTATTGCTTTCTAAAGGTAATAAACCCCTATTTACCAAATTTCAAAGCTAAACCTGCCGCAAATGTCAAGATATTGTGTAATTTGAAAATTTGGGTATCGGAAAACTCGAAAACTTTTGATCCTCGTGCACTTTTTACTTCCTAACCGATATTGTGTAAGTTTTAGCTTAATCGACCGATTACTTTTCCAAACATCGGGAAAAAGCGTTTGCATTGTTTTTTTTTTTTTTTGTATGGGAGGTGCCACGCCCCCTTGTCCAATTTTTGACCAAACTTTACAGAAAAAAACTCCCGGATGAATACTTCAGATGGTCTGAAAATTTGAGGTAAATTGGTTCGGATGTTTTCGAGATATACCTAAGATTTTTTATGTTTTTTTTTATGGGAAGTGCCACGCCTCTTTGTCCAATTTTTTCCCCTATTTGTTTTTTTGGGCCAATACAAATCCATCAAGCTCAAAATCGTGAAAATCGAAGGATCCGTTCTCGAGTTATTAGTGCACACGCGGACAGCAGTCTCTTTTATATTATATAGAAGATTTTTTTTCTTGAAATGCGTTTGCCGGTGTACAGAACGATTAGTTGTAAAATATATTTATCTTTAAATGTGTCGGTATTTGACAAACAGTATATAAAATTAATGCATTTACATTATTTGAGCATTACTTAACTTTAGATTTGGATATAGAATTACAAAAATATAGAGCACCAATAGCACGTTGCCTAACAATTTTTTCGAAACTTCAAGGCCATTGAGGGAGCCAAAAGTACTAACCAAAATAAAAACCATAAATGTAGTTTTTCATTTAACTCAGCAATGTAACTTTTGAAAACTATTAGACATTAAAATTCTAAAGTTAAAAAATATGACACACCCTATAACTGTACAGTGTACAACGTCCTTGAATCTTCTCCTTCAAAACACGTCAAGAAGAAGAATTGATCTGTCGAAAAGAACATGCTTCTGATCCGTAAAGCAGGACTGGGATTGTGAAGAATATGCTTGGTTGTTTGAAACAGGGTCTTTACTACAAGGTTCCCTTATCAGCCCAAGGCAGCGATTGGAAGGGATTCTTAGTTTGATTTGTGATGAGATGTCGTTCTCATAATATGTAAAAGAGCGAAAGTCCCCTAGAAAATTATGATGAGTTGTGTGTTTTTTATATTAAATGCAACCAATACCAGTTTTCGCAGTGACGTACCGTGGCGTGGAGAGGCACATATTTTCAGGGTCGACAAATTTTAGAAAAAAAAAAAATAAATAAAATAATTATCCATTTTACAGTCTTTTGGAAAACCTGGAGACCCCTCCTAAAATCAAACTCTTCATGTACTGACTGACCTATATGGCAGTCTCGTATGGTATAATCATCGGCAGTCATTGCTGCCGAAAGAAATCACCGAATCAGTAAATTAAACGGTATTTCGACGATCTTAAAGAAATACTTTGGACGTTTGCAATATCTGAAACGTAAATAAAATCGAAGTTTATGAAAATGTTGTTGTGAAGGACACAAGGCTCTTGGAACTCAGCTCAAAGTATCGATCTGCTGGGTTCCTGGTTAGAAAGCATTGCAGATCAAATGAATGCATTAGCAAGACAAGGTTCGGCAGATGTTTCAGAAATAGCTGATCCCTCTATGTATCCCGCTTTCCCTGGTGCTGGAGAAAAAATCACAATAAAGGTAAACGCCAGATAGACTTCCATACAAATTTGTATCATCTCAACAAAACTATTGCGTTCAACGAAGCGAGTACAAGCTATACGGAAGGCAGAACATCCATTATACCTCCCTGCGCAGGTATTTGGAAACATTTTTTTGGAGATACTCCTTCCAGGACCTTGATGAGCAGGACACCAACAGACAACTTAAGTTCTCAGGATGATTTGTATAAAATAAAACCAAAGTGATCCAATTCTGATACATAAAATAAGAGCTATAAAACATATTGGGCGTATTCCATTGATGACCATAATAGGGGCACATCGCACATGAAAATTTATCAAATTGACATCTAGCGTGCGAACATTTTTATATAAAATTTGACACTAATTTGGCGTGCGGTCAATGAAAAGCGGACGTTTTGTATTATGTTCGCATTAACACAACAATACAATTATCGTGCAAACCACGGGTTTATTAAAGCGACATCGTGTACTTTTACCACTTTATGTGACATCCAAACGTATATGAACCAGCCCCTATAAGTACTTGGCACGGGATCTTTAAATGCTTAATTGTTTCCCTTGCCACTTTAATATACATTACCTACGTCTACTATCAGCGTATTTGCGTCATAGACGAAAAATATTTTCTTGATAGTCAGGTAACATCTGCATCGCGAAAGAAATAATCATCCCCAAATCCGAATACAATTTAGCCAGCATAGATAATATCTATGTACGTATTGATATAGATATTCCTTAGATCATTAGCAAATTTTTGTAAGGACTGTACGAGAAAAAATCCCGTAACATTTGCGCGGTCTGATAATAGGTACTGAAATATGACATCACACTACCGTTAAATTTTTATCACATAGGTACTCTTATACTCATTATAAATAAATAAATAAATTATAAATTATTTGGTCTTGGCCCTGGGTTAACTGGGATAAATAAAATTAAAAAATAAATAAATAAAATAAATAGGTGGCGCAACAGGCAGTTAGACACCCTATAGGCCTAACTTCTCGCAACCATTCGCTTGTGTGAGTTTCTATTTTTTTGGGACGAATGGAAGGGATCTACAATTTTATGCCGAGTCCGAACGGCTGAATCGAGAAGCTTTATCAGGACAGTAATACCCTCGGACGTTTGTCAGACGTTCGCGAGAGGTGGCGCAATAGAAAAAACCTTAAGATGTAATTTGTGTTTTTCCGGGGATCGAAACTGGGATCCCTCGCACAGCAGTCCAGCACACTAACCACTGCGCTACTGCGCCCCCAAATAATAAAATAAACATAAATAAAATTACGTTCGGATAATTTTCTATGGGGGTGGAAAACGAATTTTCAGCTGTCAACATTTTATCCTGCTCCGGGAGCAAGATAATAAATTATCCTATAGACTAATTTTTGACATTTTCTTTGGCTTGAGTTTTGCTAGAATATTCATGATGAAATAAAACACTGAATTTAAATAAATTAATGCCGCGACATTCGATAAATCTCTGTTTTAAGATTTGAGTTTGGTACACTTTCTTTTCAATACTTCATAGTGTCCGAAAATTAGCCCAATAAAGTGTAGAAATAGTAGTTTAAAAAAATGTTAAGCCCAATCCGTTTCTTTCAGCATTCAATTTCTCTTTCCGGATTTTTTCTCGAACACTACTTATGTAGGTACTTCCAACATTTGTTGCAGTCCGCATCAATAATTGAATTTAAAAATACATTTACCTACAATATTGGAATTTTGTTGACGATCTGAGCATAGTTGTAACGATTAACATTTTCTGTTTTCCGTCCGTCCGATTTATTATACATGAATATTTCGAAGCCACTTTGAATATTGTTCTATATCAAAAATATTTCGAATTAGTTTTTATTTTCACTTTAAAACAAAAAAAGTATTATTTGTCATTCAAAACAAAAATAGTATTTTAGTTTTAATAATTTTATTGTATGATTAATCTTTAGAAATTAAGCCATGTTTATTTTTATTATTAAAATTTGAAATTGGAGTGCTTGAAAAATGATGTTTTCTCTTAATAGATGGCAACAATAACCTATCGGCCAAAGTATGTACTTGGATGCGGTGGGTGGCCAAAAAGTCCTAACGCCAACGTTTGGAACTCCACATCCAGATGAATCCCCTTCCGCCTTAGATCAGGATTATATTTAAATTTAGAGTTGAAATTATTTGTTTATGATTTTTAAATTTGTACTGTGCTGTCGCCTGATCCAGCCCTTAGCCGGGATTGCTTTACCAGCAAGATTTGCCACCCTTCCCTCAAGCGTATATACAAAGTGAAAAATTTATAAGCCGTATTATCAATGTCGATAATGTATTTGAGGTGGCCGTCAGGTTGAGGCCCTCAGTAAGGTTGATATGGGTCGGACATTTGAGTGGATGTTATATGATTTAATACCCAAATCCGCAATCTGATAAGGAGAAACAAGTACCTATATCATAGTTGTCATCGCATTCAGGCTTTTGACATGCTTTGACGTAAAGGCCACCCATGTGGATTAGCAATTTTATCTCCAAGTGGTGCCTAATCAAATGATTGATAAACACAAATTACATTAATGAAGAGTACCTACATCCGAAAAAAACATTTTGCATTCAAATAGAGGGGATTCCTTAGCCCTCACTGACACGGGCTAGTTTTATAGAAGAGTTTCAACTTTAAAAAGTGTCAGCCAATAACGAAAAATAAACATTCAATCAATAGGTTAGGTAGTCTTTACTTTAAAGACATGAACAAAAATATTCCCAAAAACTACAAAAATCTACACCGAAAAAAGCTAAAACGGAAATAAGAACTTGATGACGCACATCGAACGAATTTAGCTTTACGAGTCATAGCAGGGTATTTTTTTTTTTTCAATGCCATATCCCTTTCTTTGACAACCATTCACAACGACTATACACGCATTAATTATAACAACAAAAAGCCACCCGTTCCAACCACCCTATTGCCACAATAGTGCTACTGCTACAGTACGTGAGCAACGTGTAAAATCCTTTACATACATCAGAGACTGGCTAAAGAATGAAGAAGCTTTTTAACCGAAAGCCAAGTGGTTGTGATTGAGGTGCAGTGTGAGATTTTAATTGGAGTGACGATGACGAACGCGATACACACTGACGCGCTGTGCTGACGTTACAGTTGAGGAGGCATTTACACTCTTCGGAGAGTGCTCAATGCGCATCTTCTTCATAATGGAAATGAGACACTTTTATGAATGAGCCTCACAGTCAAGGCTTTGACACACTGACAGTGTCAAAATAGGGAAATTTAGTCGGATATTTTTAAATCTGATGTAACGTTATGTTATGAGTCGTAAATTTGAATTTTCAATTAATTTGCATGATTGTGAATAAACAAATCATTTAAGGCATGCTGAGCTATAAATAAGGCTGGTGATAGATCCTGATCTACGTATATTAGGGTGCGTTGGATGGGATTGGTATGGAATGGTAATGTGACGTTGAGTCCAAAAGTCGACGTGATATGTGACATGCGAATTTTATTAATTTTTACTAAAGGATAGTTATGGGGATATTTGTTGAGTATTTAATTAAAATATTCACATGGTGTTGAATCAATATATTTCATCATGGCCTCGCCTTTTCATTATTTATGTGGACTGGATGTTACAGTATAGCATTGGCGAAGAACGTTTCGAATTGCAAGACCTAAGGATAAGACATCATTTGCTCTTCTCTGATGATTTATCTTTTTAGCAGCCACTCAATAGGTTTGCTGGAATTTGGATGATGGGTAGGATCGCGGATACAAGCTGACGAAATGAGATTTCTTCATTGCACTGAGTTCGAGAGTTGTGGAAGGTCCACGTAACTATCCCATACCCTCGATTATTATAATCGATAGATGGGACAATTGAAAATATTGGATGAATTACTCATTTCATTACGCTAGTTTTTTTTTCTATTTATAACTAGTGAGTCAAATACCCCATTTGTCTATTTTGTAATAATTAAGGTAGTCACGCAAAACTTCTATAAAATATCGAATGAAACAAGAGAAATATAACTTCATAAGTTCAAAAGGTTTCCCTTGTTACCTTTGGCTTTGTATTTTCAATTCACTTTTTAAACTATCGGATAATATATTTTCCGTGCTTTTTTAATTTTTTGTTCGTATCTTTAAGTTTTTTCTATTGATATCTTAGTCTGTAGTTTTTTTATTGTAGATTGACCTTTTGGAAAAGAACTAACTGCCATAAATAATAGAAAGAGGTAATAATTATGCAGTCCCGATTATGAACCTGATCTAACTTCTTAAAACCATTTGCTGCGTTAATTTAGTTTTTTAGTGTACAACAGAACGATAAATTATGTGGTATCCAAATTGTTGAATTCAGAATCTTTCAGGACATCAATACTGGGATAGTGAAAAAGGCCTAAAAAGGCATAGTCTCTGCCTTTCCGGGAGTTGAAGTTGAGACCCATCTATCAATAGTACAGCACAATAACCACTGAGCCACTAAGAGCTGGGGTCAGATCACGTAAACTGAAAACGATCGAACGATATCGTTTTCACTACACTTGTCTCTATCAGATCTGTTTCAATAGACAGAGACTGCTATTGTCGAAACGATATCGTTCGATCAGCTTTATCCGGAATGTGAAATTAACATCTTAGACAAAAATACCCGATCAAAGACATTTATAGATAAATAACGAAGCCGTGTAGTATAGGTAGTCAAAGTTATTAGTGGAAATATGAGAAAATTACTTGTACAGACTGGCAGAACGAAAGACTTGGCCTGGGGGCTTATTATCCCAAAAGCTTATTTGTATTTTTGTAGTTCTAAAAGGGATTCGCTCCATTCAAAAGCGATAGCTGTTTAGGTGACGATTTGCTGGCGGATTGTTTGCGGATAAAAAATAATTGTGCATTGAAAAAGTTGTCAGAATGAAAAGAACTGGAAGCACTAAAAATATCAGTTCGCTTATAAGCAAAAGCGAAGACTATTGAAATTAAGGTATCCCTTTCGAAACGATCCACCCCGTATTTCGGAATATAACCCCTGGGCAATGCGAGCCAACAATATCGTCCATACGACCAAAATTATGTGAGAATAGCAACATCTAAGCGGAATTATCGTGTCTACGGACCTAAACTTAAACTCAGTCCAAAGGTGGCTCAGTTATGTTGGTATGCTGGACTACTTAGGGCGAGGGGTGACGGAAAATCAAATATTACAACTCGAGGTTGTTCCCACTGTGCCACCTCTAGCGAACGTTTCACAAATATAATGAGAGCATAATCATCCTAAAAATTGTTATTAAAATCATCCCAGCTGGCGCTATCAGTCTTATACCTATCAGCCCCGTTCTATCTCCGACTCTGTATCTCATTTTTTAAAATGATTTCTTGTCTGCAACTTCTAATCCAATTCATTCCTTCGCTGATGACAGTACTCCTAGCTTCTCATATAATTTCCGACTCACGTCTCTGATCTTCGGCCGTAGAACTGGAACTGTTACCACATACTCATTTGACCTGGGTTGTTGTAAGTATGTCGAAGAGTGGTTTAGATCCAGTCTGTGGAATTCAAAAAGGTTATAAGTTTTTTGGTGTTATTCTTCGAGACTTCATCGAGGGATGCGAAGACGGGTTTACTCAGAGCCCGCCGTTAGTCCTGGCTAGTGCCAGACAAGCGCATAGGTAGGGAATATTTCACCAATGGCTTCACGAATATTGTCCTTTAAAGCGTCAATTGTCTCTGGCATGTCGGCGTAACACTTATCTTTTACGGCACCCCACAAATAATAGTCCAACGGTGTCAAATCGCAGCTCCGCGGTGGCCAAACGACATCAGCTCTGCGGCTGATAATGCGATCTTCAAAAACAGGGCGCAAAACATCGAGTGTAGCTTCGGCTGTGTGGCACGTAGCGCCGTCCTGTTGAAACCAAATGTTGCCAATATCCTCCTCTTCAATTTTTGTGAACAAAAATTCGTTCAACATGGCCCGATAACGATCGCCATTGACTGTAACGGCCACTCCTTGCTCATTTTCGAAGAAAAATGGGCCAATTATGCCCCTGGACCAAAATCCGCGCCAACCAGTGACTCGTTTTGGGTATATCGGCTTTTCAATGTATGCGTGCGGGTTTTCTGTGCCCCAAATGCGACAATTTTGCTTGTTTACATACCCGCTGACGGTGCTTCTCTTCTTCCAAAATCCGTACGCAATTTTCGCACACATTCTGCAACATTACCATGATTTTCAAAGTAATGTCGCAATATTTCCCAGCGTTGTTCAAGCGTATACACAACCATATTCGTTCAGCGGAAGGATAAACCCATTGACTTATTATATATGGACTGCTAGTGAAACAAAATAACGAACCATCTTGGATTTCTCCATAGAATGCTAGAGGCACCTATTGGGAGTGAGAGAATTTATGAGCCAAAACATTTAAAATTCAAATTGTTGCGTCACTGTTTAAAGTAGATGGCATTGGAAAACGAAGCCAATGATCACAACCATCTTTGATTTCTCCATAGAATGCTAGAGACACCTATTAGGCTTTAGTGGATTTGGCAAGTAAAACTGTGGAAATTCAAATTGTTGCGTCATTGTTAACAATAGATGTCACTACAAAAAAGTGTGAATTTCCAAATTATTCCGCTCCGAACCAAGAGGGCTAGTGGTTATGTTGGAACCAACGCGAGACGTCTACTAGCAGTCCATATATAATAAGTCAATGGATAAAACTAATTATCTGTCAAATCAGACATGAGCTAAGTGTTACCATTCGCGAAATAAGCACTAGTTGAAAAAAAAAGTTAGATGGCGGACCCTTTATAGAGACTCTTTCATAAGCCGTACAACACGAAAGTGGAATGCCTTGCCCAGCTCTGTCTTTCCTCCTCAGTACAATTTATAGACATTTAAAACCAAATTGCATCGGAACCTCGCCTGTCTCCTCTATCCCAATTTCCTTAATGCCCTGATTCGCACTTTTCAGGTGATGTCGCTGTCTAATTCGTACTTAAATGAAATTTTGTCCGATTCGTCGATTATATGTGTCATTTCTTGTTGACAGCATATACTTGATTTTGCCCTCATCCATAACTAAATCAATTTGTGCCGCTTCTGACCCAATCTTTGCAAATGTATCAATGACAGCTGATGTTCTGCCAATAACTTCAATGTCATCCGCGTAGCAAGGGTGTAGTGTAGGCAACCAACGCTTGAGTTTCGCAAATTTATCTTAAGTATGACAGTGCGTCACTTGCCTAAATCCTTTTTGGCATTAATGATGTCGGCGGCCGAATCGGGGAGATAGGTTCTAAACTTAATGGAGTAACGAGCTTTCTCAAATTCTTATTTTGCAAAATATTCGAATTTTGGCAGGGGTAGCAAACATGGCACTACATATATATATCAAGCCTCAAAATAGACTTGCTCTCATTTGCGGCCTTAAAATCGACAGAAGTATGGTGAATATGGATATGGAAAATCTTCTAAGGTTTCATACAGGATCTGTAACGTTCATCAGGCATATCTTCTCGCCTCATATGCTTTTGTTTTTTTTTAAATTTAAACATGTATTTATATCTAAGTCTAAATTTGGGATCTCATGATCAATATCAGCTGTCCGTCTCTTGCGATGACCATATACAGTACAACAATACTTGCTAAACAATTTAACATCAACAATCAGAGCTACAGAAGACTGAAAGCCAAAGAAAGGTCATTATTATTTTGGCTCTACTGTTTCATTCATTCATTGGATGTAGGTATATCGAGCAGAGCTTTTAACACCCCATTTTCCACACCCAACAAGAGATATTGAACTCTGGCAAACATTCATCTTATTTATGCCCTAAAGCTTTTTCCCCAAAAAGTAAAAACCAACTTAACACAGTCCAAAGAGGTTAAGCTTAAGTCTCCTAAATGCACCCGCATGGATTTGGTAGAGATTATCCACTCACTGGCTGTCCTATTACCCATACCTGAGTCCTAGCTTTTTCGGCAGCACATATCCACCAATCACCCACATATAACCGCTGACCTCTTCGTGCCACTCTGATGGTTTTTTTGCGTCACACAGTGACGAAATCATCGCCCTCCCGAAGCTTCAGAGAGCTCTATGTAAGTTCCCTACCGCACTGTGTTGTGTGATGTGGAGTGCTGAATACTGATGCCGACAACGAACGACGACGTCGACGTCGACGCAAACCGAACCGACAAAGTGAGATTTCTGTGTTTTGGTTTTGCCATCCATTCAAGCGTTCAGTTCTTTCCGAAATATCCTACCGGACGGCCACCATTTATGAATCTCAAGTTTTCTTCTATTTCCGGCGACACTTTCCTCACAATACGCTCGATTTTTGAACTTTCCGCATACACGTAGGTATACTCGTACTTTCAGTTCGTATACCGTCGGTAGCCGTCCTATATAAATTAATTTCTCCGATAAGGGTTATACGGTTAAGGATCGATTTTTGTCTAGCGGCAGCAGGACTGAAATAGAAAAACTATTCACCACTCCCACTCCTCGTTGCGTTCTCCATTAAGTGTTTGAGTGACAAATTAAATATCTTTTAATCATATTCATCGCCGGCAACAAAACGGAAAAACAACAGAACACTGAGCAAAATTAATTCAATAAGTGTGGCTAAATAGTGCTAAGTGCCTAGAGCTTATCCCCTCGGCGAATTCAACACGAGCGGCTAATTATAACAAAACGAGAAAAGCGAAATATTTTTTCGGTTTGGTAGCAAGTGTTCATCGCGAGCGAGACTTTTTTGTTTCATCAATTGCGTTCAAGTTGTTGGTTGTTGTTGCTGTTCAAGAGCGTTGCATTGTTACACTGAAAAAGATTGCAATTGGCATTTTCAAAAACACTGTATCCTATACCAACACACACACTGACATCCAAAGACTGAGAGAGAGTTGAGAACTGAATGGGTACTCGTACTCGTACTGGTATAGTGGTATAGTGTGGAATAAGTTTTTGCATTTTTAATCGTTCTGAATTAGTAATGTGTTGTAACCCGTGCTGCACTAGATTAATACTGCAAAGATACGAGTCGAGTATATTTGTGCCTATGGAATAGTGGTGTCAGGGCGGATCGTGCCAGCATCGTAGTTGGCCCAATTTTTGTTTCGCTGCTTCCCTTAAAAATGTTATATGTATGAGTTTTGTGACGGTGGTGCCCTATTTTCAGCTGAATATAATTTCTACTAAGTGAAGGAGACTTTAATAGGATATACCTATACTCTATACATATAAAAAGGAATTTGTGTGTTTTTATATTTTAAAACAGTTGTGGTATTGCCTTCGGTGGAGGATTTCCAAGAGTGTTTCAGAGAAAAGTTTACAAGTTCGCCCAGAAGTACCTAACACTTTGCGAGGGGTTTCTGCATTTAGATTGCACTTAAACTGTGAACAGGTAAGTTTTGATGGATGCGTTAACATATGCGTACATGCATAACTAATGTACATATCACAATTCTTATGGGTGGAGTGCTAGTTGTCAAAGTTAAGGCGACACAATTTCGTATAAAAAAGTTTAAATCTATATCTTCTCATATAAAAATGGAAATTACGACTCACCCAAGCCCTTTGCTCTAGAAAGCTAAACATTTTGAACAGAGGTTTCCTTTATGATGTATACTAGGAATAAGGAAGGATATTTCGAAATTCAACTCTTAAAAGGGGGGTAAAAATTTGTTTGGAAACAATTTTATTTTTCATCCGATTCATTTCAAACTTGGTTTGTGTACTCTATATAAGAAACTAGCTGACCCGGCAAACGTTGTTCTGCCTAAAATAGTTATTTTAAATATTTCAAGATTTATTTTGATATTTTTGTTCAATTATTTCTTTTATTAGGAATGAAGGCGCATAGCTTCAGTGGTTCAGCGGCCATTATCGGACTTACATACGCACCAACGTTTTTATATAGGTAATGTAATATAACTGTACCCGCCCGGCTTTGCCCGTGCACATAAGTTGTATTGCTTAGGTCTTAGATAATAATGTTCTATCGTAAAATGCGAAAAATAAATCGAGAAACAAAACAAAAAAAGAATCATGAGAATCGCCCCAGCGGTTATCTAGTTACAACGTCATCGATTTTCACCCCATAGAAGATCTTTTTTGTATGGGAGGTGCCACGCCCCTTTGTCTAATGTTGACCAATCTTCAGAGAAGCACTCCTTTGCCAATACCTAGGATTGTCTGTAAGTTTCAACTCAATTGATTGCGCGGTTTTCGAGATTTAAGATTTTGAATGTGTTTTTTTTGTATGGGAGGTGCCACGCCCCTTTGTCCAATTTTGACCAATCTTTACAGGAATACTCCTGGGCCGATACCTAAGATTGTATGTAAATTTGAACTCAATAGATTCAGTGGCTTTTGAGATCTAAGATTTTCAATCTTCGATTCGATATTATTCAATTGCACTACACTTCTGTTTGAATCTTTAACACGATTGCGTGATGTTGGATTTGGAATTCTCATTTGCGCAAGACGTTCAATTCTGCGTCAATTTCTACTGCACGGGTGGCTTCTTGTTGTTGTGGCTTTAAATTCGTTCTTAATTGCCTATTGCGAGTTTGTCCATCACTACGACTAATATGTGAACGTCGTCTTTCAAGACAACCAAAGCCACCTGTCGTGGGGGCGGTAGCGCAGTTAGTGTGCTGGACTACTGTGCGAGGGATCCCAGGTTCGATCCCCGGAGAAACACACCTCTCGCGAACGTCTGACAAACATCCGAGAGTATAACTGTATAACTGTCCTGAAAAAGGTTCTCATATGAGGTGTCTACACTCCTGTTGCGCCAACTATTTGTTTATTTTTTTTTTTTTTAAGATACATATATACATATCTCTCGACCTAAATGATGATGAGCCCCTCGCTAAATTGTTTGACAACATTTTGTTTTCAATGGCTGAAATCAGATCGTAGAAGTTGCTCCGCCAGTCATCAAATGCATTTTCAAGGAATTGATCTCATTACCTCAATCTATACCCCTGCCTAATAGCATCGATTGCATTATCACGTCTTGGAACATGTTTTTCATGTGTCCAAAGACCCATTTTTTCGTACTTTGTAGTTTGAGTTTTTTGTAAAAATGATTTGCACTCCGAATTCGACATGTGAAGGCGGTGTTAGTCCGTTTAAACAGATGGTTAAGAATGCGATGCGGAAGTTTCTCTAAATCTCCAAATGGTGTAACAGCCAACAAGTTCTTTAATAAAATTTGGCGGCCGGCGCGCGGCGTCAAACACTTTAAAAATGTTGCTGCTGGGATTATTTTTGAGCATTCGAATCTTCCAGATTTAGCTTTCACTTGCACAGTTTTTGCTTGATGTGGGTTCTAAACCTCATGTTGGTTAGTGTTACGCCTATATATAAGTACATTAACCCTGGTACAATTTCTAAAAATAAAATCAGGCGAAAGTACTACTCGAAGGTCACATTATTCAAGTTTCTTCTAGCACATGGGCTCTGCGTGTTCGCTGCTGACTATCAAAAATATCATAATTTTTGGTATTTCTAATATTAATGCTAAGGTTACAATGCTAGCAGTAGGTACCTACTAATGTTGGTCATCAATCGTAATGCTTTTGTCTGTGTGGTCTCTGCAAGTGACTGATGTCATCTGCATATAATAGCACTTTAACTGAAACCCCGCACATACTATACTCCTCTAGAAAGATTCTCGTAGAGGTTATCAACGAAGAATAAAAGTTTGGAGCTGTTTTCCACGTTTTGCTTCCGTTACTTACTGCTTTGTTTCTAAAAGCAAATCCGTGTATACGTAAAAAATACATTTGACTATGAGTAATCAAAAATATATGTGACACTTCAATTAATAAAGTGTCACTTTTTGTTGCCATCAAAAACACCCTTTAAATCGACATTATTTTTTACACCACATTTCGCTACCCTATCGCTTTTCTATGCACCAGGTTTAAAAAGCACACTATTACCGAAATTAGCAAATAACAACCTAGGATCGTCAATGCATGAAGTTTGGAGCTCTTTGGTCACCTTTAGCTGCTTGATAATGCTACAGTCGATCCTGATATCTGAGTATCGACGACGTATTGTACCTAAGGATTTTCAATTCACACTAATTCGGACTCGATTTATCCAAAAGCACTTGCCTAACTAACTATTCAAATTCGAATGACTTCCAAATACATAGGTATTTAAACGTATCATAGGGCGGCATAGGTATCTTATAAACTTATTTGCGAAAGGAAATTGTTAAAATTGATTAATTACTTTGGCATAGCTGACTTTGACAACGAAACGAAGCTGGGTTTGTGTATGTGGCAGTTGGGTGGTACTCATTTGAATAGTGAGTTATAGCCTGTTCCTCAGTTATAACTGTAGAGTGCGTATTTATGTAAAAAATCCTGTATTAGCGACGCAATTCTAGTCTAATTTGCACAATTTTCTGCAGGAATGCTATTGATTGTGACTATGTTTCCTTTCCAAGTAATACCCACAAAACTCGGACGTCGACCATTCATATCCCATTTTACCGTTTCTTCAAACTACAAGCCTAAACTTTATCCTATTAGTTCCATGGTGGCGGTATTCATCTTAAACACAAATTCTCGCCAACTGTATCTACATACTTTGTGATTTTACATTCTTTTATCACATTACTTATGATTATGATACATCCTGAATGAACACAATATGCCCATTACTGTGTTGCTCATGAAGTCTTACATGTATTGACTCTTGCCTCCACTACTTGTGCGCCATTCTATTAAAGCTCTGACCTTTTGTGGATTTTCTGATCGAAGAAGCAATTCAATAACCAATAATATTTTATGTCCACGAGCCTAGTTCTTATATATACGTGTTTGCATTGTTCCATGCTGTAAAGGTACTTTCGGTGAATATCAAACAACGTCATTCCTCCTCCTGGGTTCCTGTCCCATCGTGCAAAGTGCTTGTCATCGTTGCCCGCCTATATAGCCAACAATATTCTACCTCGCACTTCAGGCCGAGTAAATATTGTTATTACCTCAAATCAAAACACCGTCAACTTGGATAAACTTGTCATATTTCTTATTTATCCTGCGCACGATGATACCTACTACTTTTCCCAGAGGCAATAAGTGGTCTATTCACCATCCGCCCGTCATCTTGGCGCTATCATCAGACTACTTTGGGGTAACTAACATAACAATGAAGTTTGATCTTTATGGTATGATATGGTATAATTAAAAGCAGACAGGGTCAATAAGCGAAAAAAAAGAAAATAACATTCTAATTTGAGTCTTCATGGGTGGGCAGGAAATTCAGTGGCACGTAGCATACTTGACCTTCAATTAAGTCGTTTCACCTTCACGTGTTGGAGTGCAATGTTAATATTAAATATTTAACACATGGCATGTGTAATCTACTAATTTATTCGTGAATAGATGGCTAGAAAATAAACCCTTGCAAGGTATGGTGTATGTGTACCTTCATTAAATAGCTCTCCCAGAGGCTTTTTAAGCAAAATTAGTTTTACAATGCAAAACCTTTAACTGGTTGTGAGAAACTCCTTATCTCGTTAATCAACAATTCTTATCGCTTGATTAAGATCTACGGATCTTGCAATTGCGTGTATGTATAAGCTATATACTATACACACTAATAATTAAGATTCCACGAGTATGCAAAACGTGTAAGTCTCATTTTTATGAAACTATGTCTTCAACTTTGTCTTGTATACCAACCAACAAGGTGAGCCTAAAGGTGCTGGTACACAGTATGTAGCACGCCACATATACATTCCGTGTCACTTGATTACGAGCAGACAGTTTTTATTTAAAAAATTAAGAAGAAACCACCATTGAATGCGGCACGTAAGAGTTGAGCCTTGAGTTTGCAACAAGTGTGACAGGTGGAATCGAGAGTCATGCGACAGCTGTTAGGGAGCTGTTAAACAGCTGTTAAATTAGGCGGACCTGATGGATACAGCTGCTTAACAGCTGTTAGGGACCTGTTAAACCGCTGTTAAACAGCTGTATCCATCAGGTCCGTCCAAATGAAATTTTTTTTCATCAGAAAAGACGAAAGTATGCGACTCTCGATTCCACCTGCCACACTTGTTGCAAACTCAAGGCTCAACTCTTACGTGCCGCATTCAATGGTGGTTTCCTCTTAATTTTTTCATGGCCAATATGGCTGGCCTTTGGTATCACGCGATGAACAGTCGATCTGCTAGCTGTAACTCCAGTTTCTGCCTTAATTTTAGCCTTGAGAGCCTTGAACTTGAAGCAGCTCTCAGTATCGCCCGCCTTTCCTGACATATTATTGCGGTCCTGACTCTTCCTTTGCGGTTTTTTCTATAGTTCTCAGGGTCCTTAATGAAGCTGTTTACAACAGTGGTGCCTCTTCCAATATTGATGACTTTGAAACGGATGGATTGTCCTTGATCGTGGTAAGCTCGAATTTGGCCAATTTCCTCCTTGGTTAATGCCTTTCCTTTACCCATAGTTGTTGATTGTATGAAGTTATTACTTAAACTAAGCTCCCTAATACTCAAAGTATCTTTTTATTTGATTTAAAACATGGTAACAGGTAGATTAAGCCACTGCTCGTAATCAAGTGACACAAAATGAATAGGTACATTTTATGTCCTTTTTGGGAAAAACGTCATAAAAGTTGCATTTATCAATTTAATCCCATTTTTTTCTACAATATAAACATTAGGGTAGTGAGTTTACGACGTGGTAAATGAACTGTCAAAATTTGTATGGAAAATCATTTACGACGAGATGGTAAACTTACTACGCGAATTTGTGTGGAAAACCGAGATGGTAAACTTACGACGAGGGTGTTGTGATATTTCACACTTGAAATAAGGGCGCGAAATCAGAAAAAAAATACTTTGCATGCATTTATAATACTTTTGATGCATTTATACTACACTTGGAATAGTAAAATGTGCAATTTCTATTTATAATTGTATCAAAAGTGATTTGTTCGCATTTTATCAATTCGTTCGTTCCCTCTCATGTGAAACAGCTGATTGGTTTACCACCATTTACCACAAACAGCAAATTGGGGCGTTCATGAAACGTTTGTCGTAAACTTACCATTTTACGCAAATGGTAAACTTACGACGTTGCATGAATACCCTTAGTATATCCTTCATTCCTTGTGCATTTGGGTTTTCCCAGATCAGCGAAGGGTTTGAAAAATATCGTAAAATTAAAAATAAAAACTGCCTGCTCGTAATCAAGTGACACGGAGTGTATATGTGGGTCTGACGTCACGAGAGAGAGCACAAAGGGAGATTGTACACGGCATGTAGCTATTGGCTCCACACGCTGACGTCAAAATTACGTCAGAGCGACATATATATGGGACGTGCTATATACCGTGTACTAGCACTTTAAGCCTATATTCGAAATCATTTTATTATTATTATTATTCGGTATAAATACATATATGGCTTGCAAAAATTGTGAACAAACATACATGTCGAGTTAGATAGAAGTCTTTAAAATAGTTGAAGGAAAAACGTACAAAAAAAATATAATTGTGGTTAAATGCACGTTTAAATGTGCATATTAATTGGTAATAAAGTGTGCGTTGATAGTTTGAGCCGTTCAAATCCCCATTACTAGTGACATTTTCCCCAACTTCAGATGGCATTCAGACTTTCAGAGATTCCTTTTTAAGCGTTAGGCAATAACGCCAAAGGAAATAACGCCCAAATCAATTTGGAAATAACGCCCTAAAAAAACTCGTACAATTTGTTGTCTTGTTGCTGCAAAATGTTTCATCATTTTGGGTGTTATTTACTTTCCAGGGTTCGAGGGGTTCCAGGGTTTTCTGTTGGATTTTGGAGTAAGTGGGAGTTTGTACGCAAAAAAAACCCTGATCATATACAAATCTAACCTTTCACACATAATCCAAATCTAACAGTAACCCCAAGCAGGGGTTTTTGGGCTTTATTTATTTTGTTTATTTTTGGGCTTTATTTCCAAATCGATTTGGGCGCTATTTCCTTGGGCGTTATTGCCTAACGCCTCCTTTTTAGCATTGTATTGTCCATATTGCGATAGTTAAACGCATGTCACCCAAGACGTACCTACATTTGGAATCTGTGATTTTAGGCATATATGGCAGGTATAGGTAAAGATTGAGATCGTCCGAAATACTTTTGATTTGTTTAATCTGAAAAATTCTACGTGTAAAAATTTTTTGTATTATTTTAAAGTCTTGGAAATATATATTTTTTTTTTTTGATCAAGTGGAACAAAGTTCCATTAATGACAACCACAATCACAAGAGGAACAAAGTTCCATTAATGACAACCACAATCTTCGAAGCAATACAATGTCTTTGGTTATCATTCCACCATTTCTTACTTCATGCTTAAGAAACGTTTACACAATTATTGAGTCTTGGTAACTATTTTTACCACTTCCAGAAGATATTCGAATAATCAGAAATGTTTAAGTAAAGTTTACAAGTAATCAATATAAATAAAAGTGGCGCAGTGTTTAGTGTGCTGGACTACTGTGCGAGGACTCCGAGATTCGATCCCCGGAATGTCGTGTATCTGAAAAGCATTGAAAACATTTGGAGATTTCAATGCTTTCATTTCAAATTTAATGTTAGAAAAGAAATCTTTTGGTTGACGTTTTTTGTTCATTAGATTAGACGTACCAGAGTCACGTTTTAGATTTTGGTGTTTTTTCATATTGTATGCGAAACAAATAGGAAAACAAATTTTTTACAGAAAGGTATCTTGATATTGGAATAACCATGGAATAGGTCCGCAAAGTTTCTTTATTATGGGAAAAAATGCTTCCAAAAGAGTTTTGCAAGAAATACTAGTAATTTTATTGGAAACGATTTCAAATTTAAAAGCGCCAAAGAATGAAATTGCACCTCATACCATAACTCCGGCCCTAATTTCGAATGATAACGGTTCAAAACATATATTCTTTCCGAAGATCATGAAAATAATAGTTGCAGCTGCAAGACCATCCAAGTTAAAGTCCTTTTTGTTCGATAAGTTGAGACCACTTAAATGTTCATATCCCATGGCATGTGAGACCTTGTAAATTCAAGGAGTAGTTTGCTTGAGTGCTTGTTTAGGTGTTTTTTTTTTTAGTTTAATAAATTTTGAGTGTAAAGCATAGACAATAACACAACGCGATTAGAACCCTGTAAATTCCACAATTTTGTTTGTAAATTCAGCGCCATAAGACACTAGTCTTTGAATTTTCCGCATGTTTTGTGGTGTTCAAACTTTTACGATCATTTCTTTGTAGTTGTCTCCATAAGATGCATTTTTTTAAAAGTTTCTTATCAAGTGATCACTTTGAGCAATTTTATTAGACATTTCACGATTTGAAAAGCTCTCAGAGAGGTAAACTTTAACTTTTGCCTTTTCTCCAAATTTAACACCTTTTTTCTGCCCATTTTAATAAAATGAATGTAAAATAATAATTGTCTCACTTTCGAAATAACATTTTTCACTGCTCTTTGTCCAAGCACGAATTCACTCATTTTTATTAATTGTATACCTATATACCCCTTTCAAGTAGGTAAGTAGAATAACAACTTCTTTGATAATCCCATTACCCATGAGTGTTTGTAGTTGGAGACTGTCTATGTTTTGGTTAGTTCTTTCCTGAAAACTCTAAAACAACGACTGTCTATAAATAGCATAAAAGCGCAAGTTTCGTGCGACATAGTCGTGTAGACTTTTTTTATACCCTCCACAGGAAGGTAATGCTGTCATCAAGATAGAACACCCAACACCGACCGACCGACGTTTCGGATAGAATGTCACTATAGACAGATATGTTTAAGGGATGTTTAAGGGCTGTGTCTACCTAGGCTCCGCTATTAACTCAGGGAATGACACCAGCGCTGAGATTAAACGAAGAATAACTCTTGCCAATCGCTGTTTCTTTGGGCTAAGAAAGCAACTGCGTAGCAAAGCCCTATCTCGAACAACTAAAGTGGCCCTTTATAAGACCCTAATCATCCCAGTCCTTCTCTATGGTGCAGAGGCATGAACTCTATAAAAATTTTCGAATTATGGAAACTTTCTTTTGGACTACGAGTTAGGTACAAATTATGTTTGATAAAAATGTTATTAGTTGTCCTTTTCCTGAAAAAAAAAAAAAATAATACTTTTATGTCCGCAACTTCCTAATAAATGATTTTATATTTACCATTCTTATACTTCGTCATTTGCTCTTTTATAATAATAAAAATTATATAAATAAATCAGATTATCTAAAAATAACACGCCATCAATCTGAGTAAATTCCTCTTTTGACGTTGCCCAGTATTCTTGTCCTGAATAACTCCGTGCGAAGCACTTGTCTTAAGAATATATACCAAATCGCATTCCTTGTCCCCCCATTGAAATTGTCTAACTGTATAAAGGAATATAGAGTATACTTTATACCTACAAATACCCACATTAAATGAGGTAAAACCATCGAAATCAGCGGGCGGAAAAAGTGTTTTTGTGTTGCTGACGGTTTCATGAATCGATATTTTCCATTAACTCTGCCAAAAATATAAACAGCATTTTGTCGGTCGGAATCAGGACATTTTATTTAACCTATACCTCTATTCGATGAAAGTATGTATGTTTTGCCCACAAATCCTCGATATGCTTCCATTGTTATTGTGTCAACAGCAAAATTATACATATTTCCAAATAAAATTTCATAAAAGACTATAGATAATATATTTGGTGGAATGCAAATTGTTGTTATGATTAAGGGGCACATATTGAATTACATTTTCAGTGATTTTAAAGCGCAGGCGACAGAAGTTGGTGGTTGAATGTTATAGAATTGGCCCAGTCCAGTAACTATTCCCGGTACCAGCCATCGGGTAATGTTTTCGTCCACCTATGGACTTGACTTCCTAACCTAATTCGAGCAATTGCAAAGAAGAACTTAACTTAACTTTTGTGGGAAAAGACTGATTGTACAGTGTACAAGTGCAAGTAGACAAATAAACGACAGTCTTAGATTCAAGTATTAAAATATAATATTTACGAATGAGCAACCAGGAGTTGACTACATATACATTTCAATGAACTGAATTTAGACTAAATTAGTTGGGTAAACACCCTCCAGTGTTGAGCGTGTGAAAAAGCTGTTGTGCAACATTATTTTGCAAACGTTATAAATATCAGCACGCTATACAAATTGTATGTAAGGCCATAAAGCATACAAAAGCTGATTCTCAGCTGCTGCGGCCAGTCCTAAGAAATCATACCCGTCGGATATTCTTTGCAATCACGTATTGCGGCGGATATGGAAATTGGAGCCTATTACAAGTTGTCAAGTCCAAGGTTCTTGAGCTTTTAATGCCACTTTTATGCCAATGCAATGTCGCAAGAGCTATGCCATATCCGCGTTCCCGTTTAGGCGCGTGCCAAGAGGAGTTGTTATACTAAAACCCAAAATCCGGACACTTGTTCGTTCATACTAACACTCTTAAAATGTTAAATGGCTTCTGCACTCTTGGTGACTTCATCTTTCTGTATTCCACAAATGCGTTTTCTGAATGCTTTAAATAATTAGTGTTGAAGTGGATAGCTAGACCCTTGATCCTTTCGATGATATATGAGACTTTTGTGTGAGACTTTTGTGTAAGAGAGACCTATGAATATATTCAGAAGATTCCCTATCTTTATATATATAATTCTTCTGTACGTGTTTGTAACCGAACTCCTCCTAAACGGCTAGACCGATTTTAATGAAATTTTGTGTGTGTGTTTGAATGGGTCTAAGGATGGTTTAGATTCACAATTGGACCACCGGTAGGTGGCCCTGCGATCCAATTCTACAAAATTTAAATAATAAGCACTCAACAATAAAAAAATTGAAAAAGCAAGAATAATCTCATGAATAAAATTTCAAATAATATACACTCAACAAAAAAAAATCATGAATAAATTTTCAAATAATAAACACTAAAAAAAAATCATACATTAAATTTCAAATAATAAAACGGCCGCAGAACAATTGACGGACAATGAAAATGTACGAGCAGGCAAAACAACGTTTATTTTGTAAAATAATTTCGTCGGAATTTAACTACACTTGCATATTATTTTCTAAGAAAATCCACAAACGGCGCTACCGTAAAATTCTCGAGTAATATTTTTTATCAACAGCAGTTAAGAGTTAAGGCATTTTATTTTCTCAGTTGATTTCTTTCTGAGAAACAGATATAGAGATCCTAACGATATAAATAAAGCACCTGATAAAGTTGATTTTGAACCTACCCGAGTCCCCGCATAGGCAATCCGATTATGCTTAATTGTATAAAGAAAAATTA
Source organism: Cheilosia scutellata (assembly GCA_955612985.1). Lineage (NCBI taxonomy): Eukaryota > Metazoa > Arthropoda > Insecta > Diptera > Syrphidae > Cheilosia > Cheilosia scutellata. The sequence goes on along the minus strand of OY015313.1, from coordinate 47,019,709 downwards.
AGCCTCCCTATTACACCGGAAAGAGTGAAAATATGTGTCCTTGTTTCTTCCAAGTCTCGATGTGAGGCTCTTTACACAATGAAAGCAATTTAAATTTCTTAAGAAATTCATTGGTATTATATTTGACGTCAACACTACCGACAGTGAGTGCAAAGATATCTCAATTGAGAATTTTTTTTTTCGTAAGGCACAAAGTCAGTGCCGTAAATCATATTATCACGTAAAGAGCAAGAAATATGAGAACGTGCCAACGACATCGACACTCTAAGTGTATTGTCAGCTGTATCTGAAATATGTTGTCCTCTTTAGAGGAACGGGGCCCAAGATATATTACTTTACACACCACAAAGTCTTTGGAGTTCATTAGGACTTGTTACGAAATTATATTTGCATTTAAATATTAAGTGGCAGAGATAAATTTAATTTGTGTATTTTGGGGTAAAGAGCTTGCCAAATAATTCAGTGACTTGAAGTTTTCATGGATAAGTCGCGCATTTATGTAAAAAAAGAAATTAATTTATGTAAAAAACTATATTCAGATAATTTTGATTAAATCTGTTTTTTTTTTTTGTAAAAAAAAAGTAGATCTCATCTTCCACCAGCTATTCTATGTCTATCCATCCGTCAGTCAAAAATGTCGACGAAATGTATGCCACGGATTCTAATGGGTTGAAGCCTTCACTCCATTTAATTTCTTGTAATATTTGTATATTTTTTCACACAGTATTTCCACAAAAAGTTGTTCTGTAAAGAATATGTCAAAATGAATACGCCTTGTTTAAACAAAACACGAATAAATAAAAATTCAAAAAATCTGTGATTAAATAAAGTTAACCACGCATCGATTAAAGTTAAACAAGATTGAACAAACCCGCCATTAGAATCTATTGAAAATCGAATAATCCATTCATACTATTCGATCCGCATTCTCCTAGTGAATCTTTTACTTGCTAACGTCTTTTGTACTGACTTCATTTCGAAAACTCAAATAAAGTCTGTCAATTATTTTGGAATCTCTTTGCACTTGTTGCGGGCGCTAGTGAAGTGACCCTTATGGTCCACAAGAAGGGAAACCCTCTAAACAGCGCCAACTAGGTATCAGTCTCCTCAGCATTGTAAGAAGTCTTGAGCTTTCGACATGCCTTACAATTACAACTAACCGCATCAATGCTAAATTCACCAACATCAGCCTAATATGCACTCAGGCTCCCACAGAAGATAAAGACGATGTTACCAAAGAATGTTTCTACGATATCCTCGAGAAAACATATGAGCAATGTACTATGTACGACGCCAAAATAGGATAGCCTACACGACACCACGTCTGGAAACGGACTTAGGCTAATTGACTTTGCTGCGGGACGTAATGTTACTATAGCTAGCACACGGTTTCCTCACCTCAACATTCACAAAGGAGCATGGCAGTCACTAGATCAACAAACCGTCAATCAAATAGACCATATTGCCATCGACGGAAGGCATTTCTCCAGTATTTTAGATGTCCAAATCTTCCCAGCGGCCAACATAGACTCGGATCACTAGGGGAGACCGGGGCTAGTTGACTCGAAATTTAAATTTTTTTTCTTTTTCTCTTGAACTAAGAATGATATCAAGACAGTTAAAATATCATTAAAAAAAGCATCATTTGGTCTTTCTAAACAAAGTTATTCAATTAAACAAAAACAACATGAGGGACATTTTTTCTTAATTTTACTACAGCACGTCGATTGTGTCAACTAACCCCGGTACCGGGGTTAGTTGACTTACGTTATGGGGTAAGTTGACCCACGCCGTGCGAAACAGAATTCTTACAAAAAATAAAACACAAAACCACTTCTTGTGGTGGAAACAAAAAGGCACTTAATAGCCATTAACTAAAATAAGGCAAAATAATTAAATTAAAGAAGTACATACTTCTAGTGCTTAGGAAAAATCTATGATTTTAAATTAAACAAAATAAATAAATTAAAAGTCACTTCCTGTGAAACTAAAAACAAAAATATCACTTATATTCTTAGTCACAAATTAAGGAAAACAATAATTATAGAGGCACTTTCAGTGCATAGGAAAATGTCAAAAAAAGCACTTAAACGACTTAAAATTAAACAACTAGAGTCAACTAGCTAGAGTCAACTAGCCCCGAAAAAAATGAGTCAACTAACCCCGCCCGACCATCTGGCAAATAACAAGATTTTTCAGAAGCAAAAACAGAAAATAACAAAAAATAAAAGACATGCATGGACAACTAATACATATATACACTATATTCCAAAAAAAAATCTGCGCCAGACGCTCAAAAACGGCCGAAAAGAGAAAAATAAGGGAAAACTAAAAAGTTACTTACGGTAGCAAAAAATCGTTTTTCCTGAATATTTCTTGAATGACATGCACTAGCGACGGGATACAAAAGGAGACTAAGCAGGTATCGGTATTGAATGTAAAAACAGGAATGGACATGCAATTCATCTCTTCTCTTTAAAATAAATGGCAGTGAGTCAACTTGCCCCTGAGGTCAACTAGCCCCGGTCTCCCCTACCTTTGTTGTAGCCAAGGTACGGATGCGGATATCCCAGGCACCACAACAACGAGGAAATACTGTGAGAAGATTCAACGTTGGACAGCTACAAACGCAACAAACCGCCAGAACGTTTGCCGATCGCGTATCCCTCAACCTCACGAGAAGTCCTGTACAGCCAGAATCAAGTTCTGAACACCAGTGGCATCGATACCAAGAAGCCATCGGAAAAGCCGCAACTGATGTGCTAGGTTTCACCCGACCACCACCACGAAACCCTTGGTTTGATGAAGAGTGCCGGCAAGGACAAGCAGCAAAGCAACTGGCCTACAAAGCGGCGGTGCAGAGAAGGAGAGCAGTTGGCGACCTCTATGAATAAAGAGGAAATAAAAACACCAGCTTCTTCGGAGGAAAAAGAAAGCGTATGAGAAGCGCGCGATAGAGGAAATAGAGAGAAACTGCTGTTTCTTTAGCCTAAGAAGACAACTGATTAGTAATGCGAATGCTTTAATCAATCGCATGGACACCAACGCTCCGGCCCGAAGAATTTTCGATTCCAACCCGGAGGAACAGCGCAGTAGAGGAAGACCTCGCCTTAGGTGGCGCGTACAACTGGAATGGGACCTCAACCAACTTGAAGTGCGCAACTGGAGGCGGCTGACCAAAAAATAGGGCTAACTGGAGAGGCGTATTGGTTGAAGCGAATTGGTTGAGGCCCCACGTTTGTAGCGCCACCTAAGGAAGAGAGTAAGTAAGTGTAAGTGGCCCTTCTGTAGATCACTTCTTAAAGGTACATTCAACTTCGAACGTTCACTATGATGATTTAAAAATGAGATTCAAGAATTAAAATACATTTTGTCTTATCCCAGGCATTGATATACCATTTGGCACCGCTTCAGTACTCTCACCAGTCCTCACAGTGCTGACCGTGACCATATGCCACTTGATGGCTTTCACAAACACATTTCATAATAATTTACATAAAATGTGCAAAGTGCGCCTTCTTTTTCATTAAAACGTTTGGCATAAAATTCACTCCTATTAATAAAACATGTACCTACACTTCCTTAAGTTAAAATGTATTAAAACCCGAATTCAAAATTAAGTTACCCCCAAACGCATTTATTATGCAGGCCCCCATCAGGTATGAGCAAGAAATACCAACCGTGACATATGGCAAATTGACACATGTTGCAGGCGTTGATATTAATAAGCCCACTAGCAGCAGTTCACCATTCCCATCGCTCTTGAAGTCCTTGCACCCTGTCCGTATGCACTCTACAAACTAGAACGACATCTTCATATATGAACTCTCGTGTTAGATAATGTGAGCTGCATTAAATATTCAAAGGCAGTTCGCTCCGCGGTCGGCGTCTGTAGGAGAGTGGGAGTCCACATTGCACCAGTCCTAGGTACGAGTATTTGCTGCAATAGACATATCCTTTTGAAGGATACAATCAATTGTCGATGATAATAACCAATGTACGTTGGATGTTTGGAAAAGATACATAACGACCGGAACTATATATATATACGGATTAGTTTCGCTTTTGACATCATCTACAAGCTGTTTAATTCATTCACGTGTCCTGAATACGCTCACGAGCACGTTGCATGTGCACCGGCAATCGTGTACTGAATTTTAATAAAATTGTCTGTGAGAGAACTGTAAGAAGGAGTGACGCCACAAAAACATCCTTTTAGGTATATCTAATAAAAGGTTCCTGAAGTCAGTCAAGCAGATTTACACAGAAGCACTTACCTACTGATATCAGTACACCATTCATCCATTTGAAAGTGCTCCCCATCTCTGACAATCCTTCAGTTCTCTTTGACTATACTTGTACTTTGACAGTTCCAGTTCGTAATGCGTGTGCATATTAATGCATTGAATACATTTTGCAGGTTAAAAGTTTTACTCTGGCCTTATTACTTATTAACCAGGGGTAACGTAAAACAGGGTAGCATTATGCATATGTTTATATCCATGCATGTAGATTAACATCAAGCTGTCATTTCCATTCGAACCCTCAGGATATTATCAATTTATGTGCATTATTCATGAGCAAAGATATTTTGTATAGCAAATCCCAGAATTAATTTAACATAGAGAGAGATTTTTGTTATTATATTGGGGAATTGCCTTACGGTAGGTAACAGGGAATAACTTCAAATGTGCAAAAGGTGTTTATTGTATGTAGCCATTGCCAATACTACTACCAACTTCATGTGAGTATACGCTTTAGAAGTAGAACTGTGGCATCGTATTGTATTACTGTTAGATGTTACTTCTGTAGGTATAGGAATGAAGACATTTAAGAAAATGTGCGTGCTTACATCTTTTGAAGATTTTGCCTTTTATTGTCATGCTTGGGTGTATATATTGGAGAAAAATAAAAAGGTTTCCCGATTACTGAAAATTAAATTTTCAATCAAATCGCAGATGCGCATTTTCTTTTTAATGAAGATGCGAGGCCATTGTATTGGCAAAGGTAAAAATATAATTAAATAAATTTACGTGAAATCTTTATCGTAGGTACCAAAGACGGATGTGGTGTAGGTGTATTCTCCGAAGATCTTAATCTTAAGTGGAACTTATGGCGCTAGAAGAAGTCTTATCTTTGCTCAAGAAAAACGTATGATGTCCGTTAAAGATATCTGTATATTTTCGGACACGCAAGCAGCTATAAAATCCTTGGATTCTGTTGCAGCTGAAAAAGTTATTTTTCCAATAATTTCTCTTCGGAATTAAACTGGCAAAATGATGGAACTGACGATGATGAAGTTCTAACACTGTTTTGCTGAACCTTCGCCATAAATTCTTTGTTGGACTCCAAGATTTGCCTCATCCAAGTTTGCTGCTGCGATAGCAATTCTTCGATACTCGTCGACACAATGTTGAGTTGCCAGAGGGTTCAAATTGAAAGGCTTGTTTTAATTAATTCATATAAATTTAATTCAATAACCCCAAGTTTTACAATGGAAGAAGGAAGCTACACTTTTAGTTTAAAGTTCAGTTCAACAATTAATTCGGTTTCACAGTTTCGTATAAACCTTGAACAGAGTTAATTCTTTACTACTTACTTACTTATCGGGCTCCCAACCCGTGTAGAGTCTCTGCCTTCCATCCTCTACGATCGCGGGCACGTTGCTTCCACTTGTCCAGACCAAGCGCTCTGGCATCCGCGATGGGTTGGGCTTTGAAACGGAGGTTCGGTCTTTCTTGTCTTCTCGAACCTGGGGCTGGTATTCGCAAATCCTCTTAGCTGGAGCATTATTGTCCATTCGCTCGATGTGGCCAAGCCAATTTAGTCGACGAGTTTTGGCTTTTTGGACTACATCCACATCTTGGTACAGCTAATAGAGTTCGCGGTTGTTCGCCCTCCTCGCACACAGGACCAAAAAGCCGCCGAAGTATTTTTCTTTCGAAAGGAGCCCAGTATCAGCTCTCCCTTCTTGCTTATTGCCCAGCACTCGTCACCATAAAGCAGAACTGGCAGGATAAGGGTTTTGTAGAGCACACATTTCATCCTTCGAGTTAGGAGTTTTGAACCTTTGAATTGTTTGGCCAAACAGAAGTAGCAACGGTTTCCTAGGGTAATTCTTCGCCGGATCTCCACTAGGGTGTCATTCGTGGAGTTCATGTTTACTCCGAGGTAGATGAACTCCTTAACTACCTCGAAATTGTTGCTATCAATAGTTACGTTTTGTCCTAGACGGTGGACAGATGCTTGTTTGTTTGTTGATAGCATGTACTTACTACTTAGTCTTGTCCTCATTTAGTCTTGCTAAACATATCTCTTGTTATGACTAGACCCGTTCGCTTTATCCATACTTCAGCTCCATATGAGATCATTGGTTCCACAATTGCAGCATCCCCGAGACTTTTCCGCTAGTCTCTCACATATCATAAGAGCACGTGTAGCATTCTTTGGCATTTGTTCCGTGTTTTTTCGCCAGATACGCCCTAGATACCTTCGTTGATTGGTATCAGTGTCGTGCCTGAGAATCGGATCGCCTTGATTACTCTGAGTCCCCTCTGTACTGAGTCTTTTGCTTTTAGGGAGCTTTGAATCACTTTCGTCACCTGATATAAGGCGGTCTCTAAAAATCTATATGCATGCAGACGATAATGTAGGGGGATGAGTGTAATACTTGCTCTATCAAGTAATTTTTTACTGCCTTTGCTGCTGTCTTTAGAAGAAACGACGTGAGACTGATGGCTCTATATGACTTTGTGTATGATTGGTCTTTTTGTATGAACACAACCTTAGCCCATCTCAGTGGCATCAGTTAATCAACTAGGACAATACGTACTTATAGCAAAACGGTAACTTCGAATTATAATTGGGGACTTAACTTTTCCTATTAAAAAAATTTCACAATATCCTGATGGATATTCGGTAAAGACGTACCTTAGACCGACCTTTAACGATCGGACTAACTTTGCAATAATAATTAATGAATCACTGCCTCAATATAAAACAAACACAATAATTATGTACAAAACCTTGCTCACGCAGTGCCAACTCTAGCGCGCAAGACACCCACAGGCGCAACATAAAATTATACCACCAACTCCACACCACTTGTCCTGAATATCAACTATTTACAATTTAATAATTGCTTACCGCCTTCATAGTCGTTACCATTTAAAAACGTTCATGCAACATTTATCTACACACCCACAAATTTTCTCGGTCCGCTCGTCGTGCTGTTCTTGTACTAAAGTTTCATTTGATATTAATTGCTTTTTCTTGCTACACTATATAGTGTTATTATTTTGCTGTTCCTGTTTTCTTTTTTTGCAGGATGCTACTTGGAGCTTGGCCAGTTGGTGGGAAGAATGGCTCCACATCAAATAATAAAAATGGCAAGTGTCGATTTTTATTATTGTGCGGAGGATATACTGTGTTTCTAATACTGGGCGCTGCAATGTTCTCTGCAATTGAGGCACCGAAGATTGATGACATCACGAAGCGTATAGACGAGTTCCGTAATCAATTCTTGGAAAGGAATGCTTGCCTAGGGGGTAAGTCAATTTGTATAGTGATTTATTTAAAAAGCTATTACAATGAAAAATCAATTTGGTTATGAGGATAATTTAAAATGCTCTCTCTCTCTCTATGTGCGATATATCCAACTTTTTTCTATGCATGGAGTTGGTAATTCAATAAAGCCACACTCTAAAAAAAATCAAATGCTTTGTTAAAGTTTTCTCGGGTATATTGTACTGACCATTAGACTTGTAAAGATGGCAAATTGATTGATCATTTGTTGGCTGTGTAACTTTATATTAATCTCTTAAAGGGAAATATTAAGTTACTATGTAATAATTTTAGGAAGAATTGTAAACTGTCTAGCATTTGTACAGAGCTAAGGGAAATATTAGATCAAAAAGAAAATATTTCAACGAGTTTTCAAGGCATCGATTGCTTTAAAAAACAATTCTTGAATGGAGACTTTTAAAAAGATAAACAAAAGCTTACAACTGCATTAAAATTTAATTAAATTCTATAAAATAAGCCACCACCAAGTAATCCCATCCTTTTTAAGGAATGTATGCACCTTGTTACAGTCACAGTCAATTTGGAAGTTACATATAACAGGACCACATCCCCAAAATATCGAATAGATCATCATACCCATACCTTTCAGCTGCCCATTTTAGCAGAGACGAACTACAGTAAGGTCTAGGTCAGGGCAGGGCTTAAATATTGATCCAATATTGTAATGAATCGTCACACTTTTACATATAAATCATTATCATTGACCACTAATGGAGCGCACCCGTGTCGCCAACCATTACCGGAGCATTCCACTTCGTTTGACACAGTTATGTTATTGTTATTGAGTACACTCTCTAACGCGCCATTGTTCGGTATACACATCACAATACTTTACGCAGTGGTCGCAAAAAGTGTTGTTGTTGCCCATTGCCAGTCCATAACAACCCAAAAGTTCTTTCGCAGTATGAAAATAGTCTTGTTGCAAGAAATAACACTAATGCCGATAAAAAGGTGTACACGAGAACACTCTCTTAGGTATTAGTCGTAGCAATACACTGTTCAAAGTTTTAGTGGCTCAATTGCCCGTAAATTGCAAGAACTCATTCTGGAGCACCTTACTCTGCTGGGATCATGACTTAATCTCGAATGGCAAAAATCTCGAAGGTTAAAAATTTCAAAAATGTTTTTTTTAATCTCGAAAACTAAAATCTCAAATGTACAAAAATCTGGAAAGACTATATCTCGAAAAAATCTCGAAAATATAAAAAGTAAATTCGAGATTTTTTTTGCTCCCATCCCATAGCCAAACAGTAAACCCAAGCATCTCACGTTTTAACACCATTTTTTTCGAGATATCGTGGTAAACCCTACTCTGCTATCGCTGGAGCCCCGTATGTCCGTTGGTCCAAGCAGATGCGGAAGTCACGCATGGACTTAGGCCTTTTTTAACGCGAATATCGTGAATAGTCCCTGATCTCTGCTCATACGTTAATCACGCATAGACGTAGGTTGAAGATCGCGTGAGAATTACGTACCAACGTAGATCACTACTAACGCGAGAATTAGCGCATAGACGCAGTATGCTCAATGTAAGTATACCCCGTAGTCATGAGTTTTAACACGAATAAACGGTGTACAACGCAACGCTTCAAACCGTTGACGGCACTCAGGACCAACGCGACGAGCCATACCCCATTATCTAACAAAAAGCACACCACAATATATGGAGCCTGGCTCAAAAATATTCATTTGGCTAACTTGACAGTACACCGCAATGAGAAGTTTAACTTATATGAGATCTTGCATTATGGAATCTAGATAACTGATCACCCGAGAGTGTTTCTAATAAGTTTGATTAAAATTCGACAAAGAGGCGTTGCACATCGAAAAAATCTCGGCAGAGACAACGATGACATTTTCTCTCAAGCGCCATTTTTAAAGAAGTGTGCTTGAGGTTGCCACCTAGCAAATAGGGCAGCATTTTTATCGTTTTTTGGTAGAATTTTGATACTGTTTGATTATTCTGAGACATTTTTAAATAAATCTGTCATAATGTTATTAGAAATCTATTTCCTTATTGACGAATGTACTAGTTGGCCTGCGATATCTGGTGGCGAGGAAAAGAAACCTCTCAGATACACAGGAATCTGTTATCGGTAAGCGGTTCGTGTATTTTTGTTATTTATTTATTGTGCAGCATTATCCCAAAAACAAATGGCGGACTTAATAAACCGAGATTTATCTCAGACTTTGTCGATAGCCATAGTAATAATGCAGAATATTTTAGCGGCATAAAAAGTATATTTTTTCGCTGATCTGTCAAATTTATGTATCTAGAAGGGTTCAAATTATCGTCGCTAGGGTACACCCTCCATTTCTAAATTGATGTCAAAGAAGGGAATTTCCTATTTTTTTAAACAAAAACTGCCGCAAAAATTTATGTACCACATACCCTTTACTGAAAATTGTTTAGCTGCTTGAAAAGCTTTTGAATTGGGTTTTCTATTGACGTATTTTTTTGTTCCATCTCATTAAAATATAAATATATAAATAAATAAATAGGTGGCGCAACAGGCGGTAGACACCCTAGGCCTAGCTTCTCGCATCCATTCATTTGTGTGAGTTTATATTTTTAGGACGAATGGAAGGGACCTTCAATTTTCTGCCGGGTCCGAACGACTGAATTGAGAAGCTTTTTCAGGACAGTCATACTCTCGGATGTTTGTCTGACGTTCGTGAAAGATGGCGCAGTAGAAAAAACCTTTGTGGGAATTTAGTTCACACTTTTTATTTATCAAATTTTACTTTATTATTTTAGCAAAAATAAACTTTACATCAAAAGAAATTAATTTATATTATATTAAATTGAGGAGATAAAAATTGGCGGCAATCCAGGTTGGGCAGCTATCTCAGAACGAGTCGAGTTCGGATCGAATGAATGAGACGACAATATTTGTTGAAAAAGGAATCAGAATCATTTCTGTGTGTGTTCTCGCATTAATTGTCAATGAGCTCACACCTTGAAGGCCAGTGTGTCCCCACACCTTAAGATGTAATTTGTGTGTTTCCCGGGGATCGAACCTGGGATCCCTCGCACAGTAGTCCAGCACACTAACCACTGCTAAATAAAAAAAAATACTAATAAATATATAAATATATGTACATATTTCCGAATGAGTCTTACAGCCGAGATATATACTGTCACGAGATTATGGTTTGTCCAAATTTAATAATCCTAAAACCACACTAGCTTTGGGTAAGAAACTTGGGCACTTTATAAGTACGAAGCCCAATTCTTCAAATAAAAGATTTATTTGTATAAAATGTCATATCTTTTAGTATGAAATCCATAAGAGCGTTAGAAACAGATGCAATCGAAAATATTGCCACATTATGCAATACCTTTTTGCCATCTCCAACTCCTGCATACCGATAACCATTTTTTATTTTTCATCTTATTTTCCACCTGACAATCCCACTAAGAACAATAAATGCAAATTGCATTGAAATTCACCTGCGCCACATCTTAGAGCTACTATATTCCTCGAACCTCGAATTGAAATTGTTTTTTTCTCTGAACAAACGTGTGCTCCAGGATCTATTAAATTTAACCTCGAAAATAAACATATTGTCGATTTAAATCAGAAAGTTTTCAGACAGCATATATAAAACTTTGATATACACTCACTTGAGGCGTAATCGACTGAATGGAAACATAATTGCTTGTTTGTTGTTTGCCAGCATTATTGAAATGAATGAAAATGACAGACTCGGTGAGCTTGAAATATATTGCGTTTGTGTGTGCAACAGCAAAGCGTAGGCGCTTGATTGGATCTTCCTTTTATTGTGGTATTTGGAAGTGGTATCTGTTGGGCAATTTACATCTTCCAGCCTTGTGGTCCCCGGAAAATGTAGAATGTTGAAATTGTTTGAAGGGTTTAAACAGTAGGTAAACAGTATTACATAAATGTGAACAGTATCGTTTACAAGATTCTCACCTCCTCTGTTACAAAAACTTCTCAACTTAGGAGCAAGTTATTGTTTTTAGAATATTGTACATCCATATTACGTACATATATGTTTCGATCTTAAAGTCAGCAGCCTGTTGCCTGAATTTTGTTAATAAAACCTTTCGACTATCAGAATATTCGATCTTCTTGAGCTAGGAGTGCCTTTTTTATATTGCCCAGCTGCCCTTGCTCTATGCTGCAGCATCTTATAGCATGTGCATCTTCTATGTAACTTCTTTTTCCGATAAAAAAAATGTGAACGACTGGGTTGCACGAAACTTTCTCGTTTATTGCGAAACTCGCAGAATCACAGATTCATTTCGGCAAATTTTACGTTTAAAATCATACCTACTCAAGATGTACTCAGGTTTAGTAACTGAACCCTTGTTAATTAAAAACCTAATACATACTACATAAACATACGTATTAACTACAACACTTTAGGTTCTTTCGTGTACTTTCAGCATAGGACAATGAAAAATGTCAAATCTCAAAAATCGTTCTTCTTCTTCCTCCGACATTGTTGAAGACGAAAAAGTAGAGTTTTATTGTCAAACTTTTGAGCTGTCACTTAGATGACAGTTTTAATTTTTCAGTAAGTCGAAGTTCGTCGAGTAGAAAATTACGAACAATTACGAGGGGAAATGGATTTCTCTCTGATTTTTTTTTTTTTTTTTTTTTTCAATTTACTCACTACGTGGTCGCATTCGCACAGTTTCTTAAAAAAATTGTAATAATTTTACGTTTGCAAAATAGTACCCGAACGAACCTTTTATTACTTTCAAATTTCACCCCGAACTGACATTTTCATCAAGGCAAGTAGGCGATTAATTTCGAATTATATTGCCACTGAAGTTTTGCTCTTTGTAAAAATATACCGTGATCGGGATTTGGGTAGTCATTTTTGACAAATATTCATAAAACAGCTATATTTGAGTTTTCTGAGAAAAACTAAGTACGTGATCATGTTTAGAATGCTTATTTTGTCTTAAATATGTAGGTTGATCAAAATCGTTACGGTGGTTTTTTATAAAATTATGCTGACATACAAATTTGGATTCGAAAAGCACTGTTATTAAACTGTTTAGCTGAAAACTGAGTACGACGTCTTCTTCAGGATATAAACATTACCTAGCAGTTACATTTTCATCCAAATCGAAAATGGCGTTTTCGAGATATGAGCAGATTTTAAAGTACCATTTTTAGCGATTGGGGTGGAAATCGAAGGACGAAATGAAGTTAAAAATAGCCTTAAAAATAAGTTTTTTTTTAAAAACGTTTTTACCGTTTTCGAGAAAAAGGCAATTTTCAAAACTGCCGTTGCTGGACTTTTAAGCGAAAAATTGGGTATGCAGTCAGGTTAAGCATGCCTGCATTAACTCAACTATACATTTTGGATCTAATCGTTAGAGTCCTTTTTGAAAAAATCTAAATTGTTTAATATTTCGTAAAATTTTTATATGGGAAGTAATTAATCCTAGCGGGAAGCCCACAAACTCTAAATATGAAGTTTGAAACAAATACACCCAAGCGTTTAGATTCCCCAGGGGTGGGATAGACAGACATACGGACGAACAGAATTGCAAGACCCACTTTTTTTAGTTCCCCTATCATCGTAATATCAGAATTGATTAAAATCTCGAGTTCGAAATTTTGTACGAAAACAATTATGTATTCTTTTCTCTTACTACGTATACGAGAAAGTTAATAAAAATTCATAAAGTAAAAATTTTGAAAAAAAAAGAATTTTAAGTAAAAAAATGTAAAAACTAATTTTCAAAATTTTGAGTTTAAGAAGCCATAACTTTTTTGTAGCTGCACAGATGTACCCAAAGTGCTTAAGATTTGTATGCGCTACTAAATTGTCTTTTCAAAATGTACAAAACCATTTTTTTATCTACCTATATTAGTTTAGAAGTATAGCGTTTTATGTGGTAACACCTCCAAATTAGAGGTCGACTAATAACGGGAAATATGGTGAGCATAGACCCTCCTTTGCCATATAATTTTTTGTTGGGCGGAACTTCAGGAATCTCCCTTTAAAGGATTATACCGCTTAACTGGAACACCCTTTCCATACGAAATGGAAATTTAGATTTTTTTAATTTTCCGGCTTTTCGTTTGGTGTTTTTCGAATTTTTTTTTGCTAAACCACCCTGCCTTGACAGCCATTCTGGAATTTTTGACACTAACGCATACCAATACATAATTGATTTTAATTATAATAGAATACAAATTTTATTAAAAAAAACTACATAGTTCACTTGAAACTTGAAAGCGATGTAAATTGTCCTCCTCTTCTATTGCTGAACTTCTGAATTTTGTTTCGCTTGCTTTTTCTTTCACTGTCCTTATGCAAATTAAAAGCACATTCCTCACAATGATAACTTAGCTCAAATGAACTTAATAACAAGGCGTTTAAAAATCATTAGACATGTAGAACATACATACTGTACCCATTATGTAGTGCAAGATGTGCAGAAAATATTATAAACAAAAACTGCAACTCTTTCTCCATCTATACCCAGTTTTCATTTGTATTTACCCATTCAGTAGTGCTGAATAAGCGCTCACTAATTGCTACTTACTATTACTATCTACCAGACAAAGTAATCTAAATACCGCTCGAGTACCGTAGAATACTTTCCACCGTATAATGCAGATATTATAATTTTAGCTTGAAGCCGCCCCAGTATCTCATATATACTATACACTCGTTAATGTTATCGCGACCGGTGTCATCGCCAGCGTCTTTCCATCATCTTTGCGCGTTTCTTTTCATTTTTCCATTCATTCAACGGTTGCAATTAATTGGATTATATGAAAAGAAGATAAAGCTGGATGAGTGACCGTGCACTGACCGGTTGTCAGGTTACTGGGGGATGTAATGAAATCAGTTCATTTCCAGCTGTGAAACCCTTAAGAATCAAATAAACTGTCCGCCGCGCCGTCAGTGTCGTTATTGCGAAAGAGTGTCACACCAAATTATGGTTGCATCCCCATGGAAGGAATGCAATCTTAAAACGAAGTGTATCTAAACCGAAGTTCTCTAATGTGTGGCTAAAATTAACGCGAAGCGGAAACGTTCGTTAGGTGTCATGATAAACAGTGATTTATTGTTTCATTTAAAAGGGGAATTTTAACAGAATCATTACTGTGGTCTTGTAATCGAAACATATTCGAATGCTTGTCTGAGCATCGTTGCCAGTATAAATAGTTGCTTATACATACATGTATCTATGTAGTGAATAAGCTTATTCGATTAGCTTATCATTTGTTGTATGATGTTATCTTATCAAATCAGAGCGTGGAATCATAAAATTACTATCATAAATGTGCGAATAATGCTGGAAAGTGAAAACCGCAGCTGTCGGTAAACTCGTTTAAAAGGTTATAAGTTGCATAGCTTAAGAAATAGGGTTTGCAAATAAAAGGGTTGATGTGCGAAATTACTTATAAATACATATGTGTTTATACAGTGGTTATATTATTATGTGATAAAGTAAAATTTGAGTTTTCAAAATTTGGTATTGATTTATAGTAACCTAGATACACTGTGCGTCTTCAAGTTAGCACACCTCTTCGCGTAAGTGATTCCAACCAAAATAAAAGAGGTAACATTTTTAAATTATTTTCAGTTAAATAAAATAAAGAGTGTTGTTTTTAAATTTTTTTTTTATATATTTTTATGATTTTTTTTTTCGAAAAATAACACAACAAACAATAATTCAATTTAGGTCATCAGGTTAGCATAGGTACTTTTTTTCATTTTTGTTAAGCTTTTAAGTCGTGAACTTATTTCTAACCTTATGCATTTATTAATTTAAATATAATATATAATTTTTAAAACTAAAAACTAAATATTTTTTTATTTTACAATAATATAGTACCGGGTATTTGAGCTTCGGCTCGAAGATAATTGTCTTACTGGTTTTCAAATGGTCCGCTTGTCCATTAAGTGGGTCGGGGGTGTAGGCTGATCAAGTGGACCCTCCATAGCTCTCGATCGTCCGCCATCGACTCCAAATCATCAAGGGCAATCCCCATACGAGTAGAGCAGAGATTATGAACTTGATCTAACCATCTCATTCTAGGTCTACCCAGAGGACGCCTGCCTGATGGTACGGATTCCATAGCACGCCGTGGAATCCTGGTCGGGGACATGCTTTTAGCATGACCAAACCACCGACCGAAGCATGGACTGCTCCGTCTGGAGAAGTAGCTGCTCGACATTGAGTTCCTCACGTATTCTATTATTTCTAATGCGATCTCTACGGGTCACACCAGCAATACAACGGAGAAATCTCATTTCGGCAGCTTGTATCCGCGATCTTATTCTTTCGGTCATTACCCAAACCTCATGTCTCAAAATTGACCCAGCCTGGCCAATCCTAGAGGAAAACTCAGCATTGCTCCTTCCATCACTCGTGAATAAGACCCCGAGATACTTAAACTTCTCCACCTGTTTCAATAGGACTAACATGCAGAGTGCGTTGAACAGGCGTTCTGGAGACGACCATCACTTCAGATTTGTTCACGTTTATTTTCATCTCAGCTTCAACACAAACGGCTACAAACCGATCGAATGCGCGTTGAAGTTCAGTCTGAGAGGACCCAAGGATGACCAAGTCATCAGCGAAGAGCAGATGACTTATCCTCAGACCTCAGTACTCCCAATTCGAAACGTTCTTCGCCAAGACTGCGCTGTTACATCCAGTAGCACCCCTGGCGAAGTCCTACGCCCATGGTGAAAGGTATTAATTTAACGCCGTTTATCCGAGCACAAAACCGCACTGCTCATCTCCTAATCAGCACTTTTTAAGAGAAAATTAAGAAAAGTATTTTCAGAATGAAAACCATTTTTCTATCTATATATATAAAAAATTGTTGCAAGTGTGTTGTGACTTTATAACTGACGAACGGTCAAACCGAATTCGATTAAATTTTTAGGGTTTGTTCACATGGTCGTGTAGATGGTTTATCTAAAGTTTTGGTCAAAATTGGACAAAGGGGCGTGGCACCACCCATACAAAAAAAAATTCAAAATCGTATATATAGAAAACCACCAAATCGAATGAGCTCAAACTTACAGATGATCTTAGTTATTGGCCCTGGAGTGGTCCTGTGAAGTTTGGTCAAAATTGGACAAAAGCGCGGGGCACCGCCCATACAAAAAAACATTCAAAATCGTATATCTAGAAAACCACCAAATCGAATGAGCTCAAACTTACAGATGATCTTAGTTATTGGCTCTGGAGTGGTCTTGTGAAGTTTGGTCAATATTGGACAAAAGGGCGTGGCAACTCCGGGCGGGTACAGCTACATATATTATATAAAAACGTTGGTGCGTATGTAAGTCCGATAATGGCCACTGAACCACTGAAGCTATCCGCCTTCATTCTTATTAAAAAAAAAAAATTGAACAAAAATATCAAGATAAATCTTGAAATATTTAAAATAACTATTTTAGGCAGAACAACGTTTGCCGGGTCAGCTAGTTAAATATAGGATTTCGGAAAATGATTTCGAAATTGGCGTGTAAACAAATTTTTAAAATGTCTCTACGAGAAGCTATTACATAAAAAATGTTACCTTGAAACGTTAAGTCTCGTATCCCTTACAAAAAACAGTATTTTACATATCGCATAGCTTGAAACTGAAATAATTATTATAACATCAAATAGTGCCGCACTTAATGTAATCACTTTACAACAAATATCATATTTATTATAAACTTGATAATGAACTGAGCAATATATACCACTCAAGGTTTTTCATCCCCCAGTGATTCACAGTGCATTGGATTACTGAGTGACAGTCCGATCCTTAGAAATACAAACACAAACATAATATTCTGTCATCCAATCTAATAGAGAACGTATTTAAAAGTATTGCTATCGTGAGAAGGCTTTTAACTTGGACACATAATCCCTATTAAGAAATATTCTAAAAATAATGTTGTTTGAGAGTCGGACAGGCAGACAGATAGATTAATTCCCCATATTTATGCGGATTGTAAAAATCACCTTTTTATACCCTCCACAGGAAGGTATATTCACTTTGTCATTACATTTGTAACGCCAAGAAGGATTCACCGGAGACCCTATAAAGTATATATATTCTGAATCAGGATCACATTCTAAATCGATTTAGCCATGTCCGTCTGTCTGTCTGTCTGTCTGTCTGTCTGTCTGTCTGTCTGTCTGTCTGTCTGTCCGTCTGTTGAAAGCACGATAGCGTCCAAACGAATTGACCTAGGGGAATGAAATTTTGTGAGAGGACTTCTTTTTACCGTCGTCAGGTTGGTATTGAAAATGGGCTATGTCGGTCAAGTAGTTCTGGTACCTCCCATACAAAACCACTATTAGACCCATGTGTCTCTCTGTCTGTTGAAATCACGATAGCGTCCAAACGAATCGATATAGGCGAATGAAATTTTGTGAGAGGACTTCTTTTTACCGTCGTCAGGTTGGTATTGAAAATTGTCTATGTCGGTCAAGTAGTTCTGGTACCTCCTATACCAAACCAATATGGCATGGCGAACATTTTGCATGACTTTTATGCAGTGGAGGGTATCAAAGCATCGGCCAGGCCGATGATAACACTTTTACTTGTTTGCCTTTTTATACCCGGTACCACACTGTGGTGAGGGTATATTCACTTTGTCATTCCATTTGTAACGCCCATAAGGAGGCGTTGTAGGTATGCCAAACTATATATATTATTGATCAGCATCACTTTCTTAGTCGATCTAGCGATGTCCGTCTGTCTGTCCGTCTGTCCGCACGATTACGGCCGTAATTTAAGAGCTATCGACTTGAAATTTGGTATGTAAGCTTTTATCCACCAAACTGAGGCTAAGTTCGAAGATGAGCAAGATCGGATGAAAACTACTACTACCTCCCATACAAAAATATCAGATTTATATAGCTTTTTATGTTAAAAATTAAATTTAAATAGCTACAGTAAAGATAGCAAGTTTAAACTTTGTACATATTGTTTTAATAATATTTAAAAATTTTTGACAAAAAATGAGCTTGGTCGAATAAAAAGTACCCATACCTCCCATACAAATATATAATTTTTTAATACTAAAATATTTTTTTTATTTTACAATAATATAGTACCGGGTATTTGAGCTTCGGCATAGTCGAAGATAATTGTCTTACTGGTTTCTGTACATATTATCATGTCCGAATCGTTGACTCCATATTGACAGCCGACATTATTGCTTAAATGCGATTAAATATTGTAATAAATTTAAGAAAATAACAGAAGCTAAAAGTTAATTAAACAGTTCATAGCGATATCACATGAATTTGTATTATATACAAATATCTCAATATGTTTGAACAGCATGTCGCAAAATTAATTACTGTATATATGTTCTTGCGTTCTGTACTTATTTTCAAATGGTGTCTCTTTTCTCTATAGGGTGGGTCGATCTAGTGGTTTCTTTTTAAATCATAGGTTATTTTGACACTGACAGCTGTTCCCCGCTCGAAATCTTGACAGAAAGTCTGTATCATACCTCCGCGGAACGAAATGAGTCGCTTTACGCTTGAAAAACGTTGGAAAATATTGTAAACTTATTTCCAAAGTAAGTGCTGTGTAGCCCAAACAGTGCGTTTTTTAAAAATAAGTTTTGGCCGAAATGAAGCACCCACCGCGCCTTTTTTTTTTACTGAAATTGGAGACATGGATTTGGACGACTTCTGGTTCATGCAGGATGGTGCAGGATGGTGCGCCATGCCACACAGCCCATGCCACAATCGATCACCAAATTCCCAAATCGTGTCGGGGCTGTGATTTGACCCCTTTAGACTTTTTTTTTTGTGGGGAACAGTGAAGGACCGATGTTATGTCAACAATCCGGAAACGATTCAAGCCCTTAAGGCCAATATCATCCAAGCAATCCGTGAGCTACAGCCCGAAACCATCAACAAGGTCTTGAAAAATTGGAGTGACAGAACACAGAATGCGCTACTGTGAAGCCAGCCGAGGCAGCCACTTGAACGACGTTGTGTTTCATAATTAATGGGAATGTTTGCTCTTACTAATAAACCCATAATACATGGAAAACATTTAATTTTGTTCATTTTATTGCATTTTTAAAAAGAAACTTGTATTTGGCCCACCCGTTATTCACAGGAAATATTATATTCGTATACTTTTTGAAGTAGCTAACATCAATCTACCTACTAGTAACTAGTCTACTACTCGTAAAAACTACGAGAAATTGCTTGTCCTGAGTTACACTGACATTATAACTTCAACTACATATTATACGCGTCTACGAATTTTTTGATGAGCATGAGTCAAGTTTCAACTTTCAGAGCAGACCGATAGAGGTCGTAAGTTTTCTGCCTTTTTTATGTCTATTCATATTCTCTCTGGTCTAGTTTCTCAGACTTGTGGACTTAGAAAATTTGATTATGTTAAATTTCGAACCTACGTGATATTGCTTTTAACAAATTTACTAGAAAGTCAGCTGTCATTCGCAAAGAATCTTCAATCAGGTTTGGATAGCTCGTTAACCTTTGCACTACTGGTATACATTTAAAAGTTAGTAAAAATTCATAAACGTTGAAAAATTATATTTTAACACATTCGTAAATAATAATTAGTTGGAAAAAATAGCTGATTCTGTTGTTTGTCACACGAATTTCAAATGAAGACAGTTAAGAATGAAGAGAGGATTGCAAGTTAAGGGTTTTATAATATATCATGATCTGACTAACAACCGCGAGATAGTAAGTTAAAAGCCGTTCCATTATCATCACAGTCATTTCGTAGTCCAGCACCCAGATCCGCACTACCCAAAACGACATTTAATAGGTATAAAATTAATAGGTATAATAAGTGCTTCTGATGCTCTTATTCCAAATTTTCCTTGACTTGTCCTGATATTGATTATCTAGCAACCTTTTCTTAAGCTCGATCACCAAACGAGTTACCCATAGATAAGAATAGGTCGAACCACAGCGTTGAAAATCGACTTGACAAGAAAAAGGGAACATGTTGCCATAACTATTGAGAAAAGTAATAGAAAATTCAGTATAACGAGCTTCAATTTGATTTAGACCATTTGAGTGTGTTGATCTTATATATCTAGTATATTATTGTTGGGTAAAATTCAAATAATAAAATCATTGATTTTTGATTCAGAAAAAAGTTTAGTGCCTACTTTTAATATCCCGTACATTTCTTTGAGGTTACTAGGGCGTATACGTAACATTTTGGAAGATATCTATATGACACTGATTAATATATTTAATTTCAATAAAAACTTTTCTTAACACTTTACTTTACTTTTGGGGGCGCTTACAGTCCGGGGTGGACCACGGCTGCAACCAAAAAGCCCCTCCAGCCAGCTAGGTCCCTAGCTAGCTGCCTCCAGTTACGCACACCAAGTTGGTTGAACTCGCCCTCCAATTGTACGCGCCACCTAATGTTGGGTCTTCCTATGCTACGTTGTCCCTCAGGGGTGGACTCAAAGACTCGTCAGGCTGACAGAGTCTTTTACTACTTCGAAGTTGTATCTGTCCATCGTGATGTTTTGTCCGAGTCGTCGATGTTGACACTCCTTTCTAGTTTCGTTAACAGCATATACTTTGTTTTGTCCTCATTTACAGCCAGACCCATCTTCGCCGCTTCCGTTTCAATACTTGCAAATGCGCCACTGTTTTTGCCGATTTGGACGAAGCAGTGAAATTTCTACATCGACATCCTGCACAGACAAATGAGTTTGGCAGCAATGCCGAAACGTGATATTATGGCTTTGTATAGCTCGTCCCTATATATCCTATCATAGGCGACTTTAAAGTCGTGTGTATCGTACTTTTAAATGCCTGTTGAATTTATCTCAAACAAGAGTTATCTTAGTAGAGCACCACGAATATGGGACATCAAGGTTGCACTTCATTGTAGAGGTTTCGTCCATATAAACAAAATCTTTGCGTAATCTTCGTCTTCATTATCAGTGAATTTCTACTTACGAAAAATAGAAGTCCTTTTATTAAAATTCTTTTTCAACTTACTAAATCCTTAAACTATTGCAATTTATACACTGACATCCCTACACAAATCCATATAGTGAACGTTTTTTTTTAATAGCCTTCCGTCCTATAATAACCTTTTAAAACTTGCCTAATTACTCGCCTACGAATTACATCAAAGCACAATGCAACAAATTAGTGAAAGTGCAATTTTATATATAATACATTCACATATAGTGTCTATAATGTCACACACATTCTGAAGTACGCCTTCTCGACGAGTGGCTTCCTCGTAGCGAAACAGTTCTGTCCTGGGTATACGAGCCCAAACGCAAAATAGTTGGTCTACCGAAGATAAAATAAAAACATGTGCTGATTCTTGAATTCTTTCCAACTAGACCACAATTTGTTGTTGATTATTTAAAGATTTATTTATTCTTAATAGATAAAGGTGATAAAAAGAAGGCGACTTCATTGAAATAATGTTATGGAGTGAGCTTATAAAACTGAATAACTTATTGAAGACTTTTTACGACGCAAAATAGTTAGTCTACCAGTCTTTATTTTCATTTTACCACTGTATTACTGCACCTCTGGTATTGATAACAGCTTCTAAGCGCCGTGGCATAGTGTCAACAAATTTTTGACACTCTTCGGAGCCGAAAGTTTCCCAGATATTTGTTACCTTGGCCCTTAATTTTGGAAGTGTCCGAGCTGGTTCTTGTCGCCGTTTTTGCTTCATTTTATGCCAAACGGTTTCGATTGGTGAAAGGTCAGGGCTGCTGGAAGACCCCAGCACATTAAAGAATTCCTTCAGCAGTTAACCACGCCATTGTCGATCTAGCAGTATGGCCAGAAGCACCGTCCTGTTGGGAAATAAAGTCTCCCTCACTTGGTTGAAGACGAGTTATTGATGAAAAAAGCTCTTCTTCTAAAATATCTTGGTACTTGGCAGCATTGACCAGTCCATTGACAAAATGTAAACTGTCCATGCCACGCCCAGACGTGCATCCCCATACCATTAGAGGTGCTGGGAACTTGACTGTTGCTTCAGGCAGTCTTTGTGAAAGGCTTCTTTTGAATTTCTTACCACACGTATGCGTTCGTCACCAACGCAGACTTCGAATCTGGACTAATCACTCCAAATAACAGACCGCCATTGACTTAAAGTCCAGTTTTTGCGTTGTTTGGCCCACTCAAGTCGTTTTTTCTTCTGCTTAGGTATCAAAGTAGTTTTTCTTTTGCCTGTGTTTTTAATAAATTGAGAAGCTTTATGTTTTGTAAAATTCAAAAAACCTTATAAAATTTATATCCCATTTTTTTCATCTTTACGAGGGTCGATCGAAATGCTTTTTTGAATTTGTTCTCTCCATTGGACAGTTATTGCTGTAGCAGTTTTGCGCCGATTTTCTTTAAAACCCGGCAATAACGAGGTATTGCTATCGGTGGACGCGCAGTTTTCTTACTTGTCTCAACATTTTCCAATTTTTTGAATTTTGTAATAATGTTCTGCACTGATGAGCGTTCTGAGCAATTTTATAACTCGACAATCCCGTTTTAAATGCCTTAATTATCGATTCTTTTAGGACTCGTAATAATGCAACGCCACTCGCCATGGTGAACATGAAACTGATGCCTACTTGCATAAAAACAGAGATCATTTAACAACAAATAGGGTTTATGCCATTTTTTTCATAACGGTTCACCAAAACACTATTTAAATAGTAATAGACCAAGAATTTTGCATTCAAAAGAGAGTAGACCAACTCTTATGCACCTGTCTTTGTTTGAGATAATAGAGAAAATCGTAACGGTGGCTTTTTTAAATTTTGTTTCATTTAGCCTAATTTACTAAGAATAATTACTGTATTACATGACACATATTTTTAAATAAATAACTATTTACAACCACAATAAATTTAAGTATGAAAAAAGATTAATCTGTTTATTCAAAAATAGATCAACTATTTTGCGTTTGGGTCGTAAATAGTTCTCATTATTCCATTGCTATATCCGGACAAGGAAAAGAATGCTAAAGGTTAAATAGTGTTTTCGTTTGTAGGTACACATGTTTGATTGCACAAAGGAGGAGACTTTGCAATTATTCTACTGGATTCGCTCCTCCAATATGCATGAGTATAACAAAAACCTCAACTGCTGGAGAGAGGAAAAGAGTGCAAAAAAAAACAAAACAAAAATTGTGAACAAAATATGCAGTCCTCTCTTAGCCGAAGTGCTTCAGGCGAAAAGTTTTCAATTAGATTTTCAACATTCCTCTTAGAGCTGATACGGAATGCATACAAGTGCATGTATGGTTGTATAGCTATGGGGTTTCTATAGGGTAGTGGACTATGGCAACACGAGTTGACTGATATAAATTAGTAATTGAGGACAGAAGACTGGTCATTAACTTTTATTGTGCATATACACAGGAGAAGAGTAAAAAAGAGAACTGTAATCAAAACTTGTATTTCACAACACATTTGACTGTTGTTTTGACTGAAATGAAAATAAAAACGTTTCTTATTATAGAGCTGGTGACTGGGGGTAGTTGAAATGAAACATTTATATTCATCCCTTGTGTATGTTGATAATAGAATATTGTGATTAGATGTTCTATAATAATTTGTTGCTAGGTTCTTTAACCCTAACCTAACTGAGAAATATTAACCTCCAGTTTCACAGTGTAAGTTTAAACTATAGTTCAGCTCAACCTGAACTTAAGTTTAAATTCAAAGTTCAACTCTTCCGGGTTCACAATGTAATCTGAACCTCAGTTCAATTGAACGCAGTTTAACAAAATTTAATAAATAGAATTTGGCAGTATTGTACAGTACTTAGCTCTTATACGACTTTTCCAAGAAGCTTTCAAATTGAAATACACTCCCATGCACATAAATAGGGACAAGATTTTTTAATCATATCATGCTGTGTTTCTCTTTCTCATTCCTAAATATCGGTATTTACTTTATGGTTTTATTTAGTACGAAACTAAATTCTCACAATTTTACAGTTAGATGTTATGTTGATTTTTCTTTGACCATGCAAAAAAAGTGAACTTTTTGCGCAGCACTTGAATAGGGACAGAGACATTTGTTTTGCTGTGGATCAATTTATTGAAGCAAAATACTTGCAAAATACTAGCAAAATACTTGGCTAGAAGAAGTGTATAGTCTCACCTATAGCGATATTGCCAAAAATTATTGGAATAATCAAGTCAATGGTTTGGAATTTTCTTAAAAATAAGTGCAACAATGGAAGCAACATGAAGGGAGGACCAAAACAGCTACTGTACTGAAAATAGAGGAATTGTTGGAGAAGCATCAAATTGTCACTGTTCCGCCTCGTAGATCGGATCAAATTTGGGAATCATTGCTAGAGTTGACACTGTAAGACGAGTAATTCGGAGAGCTGGATATCTTAAAAGATTAAAATTAAACAAAAAACCGCCTCTTACCACTATTTGTAAGGACACTCGCATAGTTTTTACTCGGAATTGCATGACATGGAATAGCTAGTAGCATCAAATAGTGTTATCCAATTCAATTAGTTTTATCGAATGGCCCAGATGATTAAATTATAACATAACATACGCAAAGAAAAACACTATCTGTCTCGTCACCATAGCCGTGAAAGGGGCGTAATGGTATGATGTGCGATCTCTCATTATGGTAAATGTTAATTGCAGTTTCTGTGATCAAGAATGAACGCGAATAACTACAAAGGCGTACTGGAGAAGGCTTTTCCTTACTACGATAAGGTATTTGGACCCGTGCAATGGACTTTCCAGGATAACACCCCCTTCATACCGCGCGAGTGGTAAAAGAGTGTATCCATACCCAAAACATGCCTATAGTGGAGTGCCCACCTTATTGCCCTGATCTCAATATAATTGAGACTGTTTGGGGATGGTAGGCACGGAAAGTATACGAGTCCGGTAAACAATTTTCAGATATTAAATCATTGACATCTCTGTCAATCAATGCCGTATGAAGCGACATTTCCTATAGAGCTACCAAGAGTCACTGTTTAACTCACTTCCAAACGGTATTTATCAAGTTATTTCAAACAAATGCGTCTACACACATTATAAGCTAAGCTTAATAAGATAAACGGATATGAATTTGAACTGAATTTTGCAACATTTTGTTATTGATCCTTGTTTCCAGTTACTGTCCCTATTTTAGTGCGGCAAGAGAAAAATATTTTTTTTTAGACTACATTCAAAAATCAATTGTTTAAAAATAACTGTAAGATTTTGGTGCTTAATTCCCTTAATTGAAATCAAAACATTAATTTGAAAAAAATGTGTCCCTCTACAAATATTATGTTGTTTTATTGGAAAATCGCAAAAAAAAACAAGAAATCTTGTTCCTATTCAAGTGCATGGGAGTGTATCACTGTGTGTGTCATTAAGTAATTTGATAACAGAGGATGGCTTATAAAGGACAGAACTGGGGACAGATAAGGTAAAATGAAAATGGTATTTGTCTATTGCCACAGATATGAAATAAAACAGCTTTACTGATCATTTTAATTTTTCGTGATCTGGGCCCTATTTATTTATTATTATAGGGGGATTTTCATGAATCATTAAATGTGTGGCTCCGATAGACTAAGTCTCAGTCTCTCCTTCCGTCTTCCAGATTACTGTTGCGTATTTCAGGCGGAAATATAAAGATAATAGAAGTTGTATCTTGGCTACAAGATATCCACGTGATAGCTACTAAAGATATCCTTGTATCTTCTCGGATAACCAACTGAAATTAAGTGCCTGTGGAATCAGTCTCTACAAACTCTAGAGAGCGCGCGTCTACATTTATTTACATAGGATTCAGAAATGCCACCTGCCACTTGGTCACCACTCAACCTACACTATCCACTGCCACACCACTCGGGTTTGCGCCTTATCTTAGGTGGACAAGTGGCACGACATATCTAGCGACAAAACAGATTTGGCCAAACTAGATCTTAAACGTTCTAAGAATTTTATCTCACTTCACAGAAGTCATATCAGCGCCACAATAGCGCTCATCACGGGTCGCTGCCTATAGGCAGACATGAAATAATGCTTTACGTCTTCTCAAAATATATAGAGATGTTGTTTGGACAAGGAGGAGGGGGAGACCATTCTAAGCTTTCTATGTACTTGCCCGGCTCTCTCCCAACTTCATTTGGGAGCCTTCTATTACAATAATCTAAATGATCTAACAAACTTAGACATTCGAAGTCTCCTACGCTTCATTATAGAAGCTCAAACTGCATCAAGGAGTAGTAGGAAAACTTTTTTCTAGATTCATGTGGTATCACAAGGGACCTTATAATGGTCTTAGTGTATCGGCCTTTTAAATTTAAAATTTCTTTGTGCCGATGAAATTACGTGACAGTTCATAATTTAATTGCAGGGATATATTGAAGGCCCAGACTAAAAAGTTGCACGCCATTTTCAATGAGACAAATTCCTATAAAGTAAAAGTAATTTTTCGGTCTTCTACCCAAGGAAGAACGGCCTATGATAAATTACTTATCATATCAAAACCAGTAAGACAATTATCTTCGACTATGCCGAAGCTCAAATACCCGGTAGATACTATATTATTCTAAAATAAAAAAAATATTTTAGTATTAAAAAATTATATATTTGTATGGGAGGTTTGGGTACTTTTTATTCGACCAAGCTCATTTTTTGTCAAAAATTTTAAAATATTATTAAAACAATATGTGCAAAGTCTAAACTTGCTATCTTTACTGTAGCTATTTAAATTTAATTTTTAACATAAAAAGCTATATAAATCTGATATTTTTGTATGGGAGGTAGTAGTAGTTTTCATCCGATCTTGCTCATCTTCGAACTTAGCCTCAGTTTGGTGGATAAAAGCTTACGTACCAAATTTCAAGTCGATAGCTCTTAAATTACGGCCGTAATCGTGCGGACAGACGGACAGACAGACGGACATCGCTAGATCGACTAAGAAAGTGATGCTGATCAATAATATATATAGTTTGTCATTGTCATACCTACAACGCAACGCCTCCTTATGGGCGTTACAAATGGAATGACAAAGTGAATATACCCTCACCACAGTGTGGTACCGGGTATAAAAATGTTCCATATTTTTTTTGTTTATTTTATCATAGGTACCTACAACAAGAATCGCGTTTAGCATATAGTAGAGAACAAATTTATCATATCACAATACCACAGAACTTAATTCGACCCCAGGTCGCTCGGTTTAGAGAAAGATCAACGTGCTCGAAAAATAAAAATAAATAATATTTATCTACCCTAAGTAAAAGTTGCGTTGGGGGAGAATGTCATTAAAAGTAAGTTTAGTTGACTCGTCACGCTCTGTAGAACTTCCTAGCCAACGACGATGATCCTGATAGACGTTCTGTTTTTGTTTGCTTTACTTTGGAATAAAACTATCTTTTAGCTGAAGATTTTCTTCAACTACGGTTGACAATAAAATTGTTGATTGCTTCATATAGCTATTGGAAATAAAGTGCGAAACAAAAGGCGATTCAATTCAATTGCATGTAATTCGACCTTAAATATAAATACACACATCTGTACTGTATACCTATAAAATGTACTTTCGTAAAAGACTTTGTTCTATAATAATGTTTAATTTAAAGACTTCTAACCGAATTCACTTTAAAGCGAATCAAAATGGAAAATCTCTTGTAGACACTTCCAACGTGACTTCATTTGAAACAAAATGATTAACAGACCGACAATGCTACGTGACTGACATGTCAATGTTGTGGAAAAGTTTTGTCCATAATGTGACCTAAGATTTAACTTCGAATAAGCAAACAGCACTTGTTAGTCGAAGAGAACGTATTTTTCAAATTAAATCCACTTTAACGATTATTTTTGGTAATTTCAGTAAACACTTGAGAGGACGCCTACAACCAGCCTTTGCTAATGGGTACAAAATGTGCCCATCTTCACGAATTCAAGAATTACCTCTTCAAGGACGAAGACCATTTTAAAGGATTACATTTTGATGAGAAGCGAATTTTGGGTGTACGTCGCAAATTTTGCTAGGAATTTCGTCTTTTGGCAAATTTACTTACAATAAGTGAAATTCCCTTGTGAAAAGGAAACTCATTTATGAAATGATTGAGTTATTTTGGCGTTAGAAATAAATATCATTTGATGAAAATCGATTTTGAGGGTTGTCATATTTTCGATGGAACATTTTTGTTACATATTGCTATTGTGTCTCTAGAGTGGAGCCGTGGACTATAAATAAACTCGTAATTCCAAGAAATTAAATTAGTTTTCCGTCTCTAGGAGATTCGTTGTATATAGATGATACGTAATTATGAAGTAATTCATTTCTATAGAATAGACTTATTGTCCTTATGACATTTTAATTGAAATAGTAATTCTACTGCCATCAAGTATATTTATAAGGATTAGAGGAAAGTATGTGACTAAGACAATAATCCGTTTTGTAGGAGAGCCGCAGCTCACTAGTTTTTCGAGATAACCTCGCACCATTGGATCATATAGCACAATTGAGTATGGTTGAAGGGTCGGTTGTCTATAATAAATCACTTAGGTTAAGGGTTAATATAGACACAAATCCACGAACTTGGTCAACATTAACATTTTAATGGATAGTCGCTTGTATTCCACATGTAATTTGGTCTGGTTGGTTCGTGACACTCTGCCAGGAAGAGCAACTAGACCTGAAGCACCTGATCGACTGGATATTCGAGTAAATGACTCATGCAGTAATTGAATTGTTTCTCTAACTGTATGTGGCTGTATGTGGCACCGGTACCGTCTTGTTGAAACCACATGTTGGTCACATACATATCTTGTAATTTAGGCACTAAAAACTGGGTTATCACATCACGATAACGTACATCATTAATTGCTACTGCCTGACCAGCCGCATTTTCGAAGAAGTATGGTCCGATAATGCCTCCATCCTAGAATCCACATCAAACAGTCACGCGTTGTGGATGCATTTGTTTCTCAACAATTACTTGTGGGTTTTCTGAACCCCAAATGCTACAATTTGACGATTAAGGAAGCCATCAAGATGAAAATGAACTTCATCACTGAAGAAATGATTTTGTTCGAAAAATCAGCATCCCCTTGTTGTTGTTCCAAAATCCTTTCAGCGAACTCTCTTCGCGCTGCATGGTCCGTAGTCTTCACTTCTTGAGTCAATTAAACTTTGTAAGCATGAAGACTCAGGTCTTTCGTGAGAATTCGCTGTAGAGAGCTTCTCGAAATGCCCAATTCTTGACTACGGTGCCAAATTAATATTCCTGGACTCTCGTGAACTGCTTCAATGTTTTCTGTTAAACGACTTGCGACAGGACACCCAGGGTGTTGAAGATCACTAATTGATCCAGTCTCCCTGAATTTTTCAATTATTCTCTTTACAGTTGATGGTTTTAAATCACTATGACGGGCATATTTTGTTCGAAAATTGTGGACTGTAGCTGACAAACCTTCATTATTTTTAAAATATTGCTCAACAATGAAAAAACGTTGCTCTTTCGTATAGCGCTCCATTTTTACTAACCTCGAACTGTCAGCTGTCACATTGTAATCTTTTTTTTGACGTTGGCATCACTGTACTATTAAATGGCGCAAAATTCAAATTTTGCGGGAATTATATGCCCCTTTACATTTACAGAATTAATAAAAATTTGACAAGACGCTATAGATAATATATAGAGGCTATTTTGTTTGGTTGAGTTTCCTTCCAGTACTGACCGTAAGAAAATAGTTCTAAGTCAATTTAAACGTTTTAGGATTGGGTCTCAAGATTCATCCAAATTTTATGTTTTTGTGGAAAAAACTCAGAGTAGAGAGCTTCGAATTTCACAGATTGCAAGACCATTGTACATTGTTTAGGTTAAAAATTTCGTATCCTTAAAATCAGCCAAGCATAATATTTTCCCAATAATATTGTCCGCCATAAAAGTTGAACATCCAATTCCAAGGATTTACGTTTTGATTGAAATATGGCTCTTGGCAATGCAGATGACACCGTTGCCATTGCCTCAGAGACTGATAAAACCCTCTCGTCATCAGCAAGCAACAACCGCAAAATACGCAACACAATCAAATTAAAATACGAAAAAACAAAAGCCAACCTAAAATCGGCTGGTATTTTAACAGAGCGAAAGGATCGAAATGACTACGAGGACCTTGATAAGAGTAACCCATCAAAAATGGATTCAAACTTTGCAATAGGGTCAACTGAGCATATCGAATCATCGTCATCATTTAAGACGGATGCGTACACCATAAACGATAAGTTGAAACAAGGACGAAAGGATAACTCCGACCAATCGGAAAATGTAATCTACTTCGGAGATAATAATCAATCAAAAATGAATTTAAGTGCCTTATCTTCGACGCCAGCAACAGCTGCTGGTCCTTCGTATCAAACAACACCACCCAATCGAGTGATAGGAGATCGTGACCGCCTGCGAAGGGAACATGTGTGGTTTATTTTCTTTGTGTTCCTGTACTCCACATATCTAATCATTGGAAGCCTTTGTTTCCAGGCAATCGAATCACCCGTCGAACAAAACGCTACAATCGGTGTGTGGGAAAAGAAGACTGCATTCCTGCGAAAATATCCACAAATTTATGGTAAATATTTAATCGCATAATCGCCCGTGGCGATATGTTTAAGTGTGAAGCCTGTAGCTGTTTAAATATTAAAGTAAAGATTTATGTGCTAAAGGTGTAATTTGGCGGACAATTTAATGTGTTAGGGATTTTTATTGCCAAGTAAAAGGCTGAATGCAGAAGTAGGGTTTCTCGTAAAGCTAAAACTTAACCCCTTAACGATTAAGTAAATTGATTTTTTTTTGTATATTTTCAGAGGACGACTTGGAGGAATTCTTAAAAGCCGTTATCACTGCAAATGATCGTGGCATTTCACCCCTGCGTAATGCAAGCAATGATCTCAACTGGAGCTTTGGTCAGGCACTCTTCTTTTCCAGTACTGTGGTTACAACAATTGGTGAGTCTTTTGCTATTTCAGCTATTGTAAGCAGTTGTCATTTTCTTTCATATTCAAAGGCTACGGTCATGTGACACCTCTGAGTCAAACTGGGAAAATATTTTGCATGATTTATGCTACCATTGGTATTCCATTGACGCTGATTCTACTGAGTGCTGTTGTTGAACGTCTCTTGATACCAGCCAATTGGCTCTTGGGAATGCTGAATTCAAAATTGGGACATTTATATCAACCGTTTAACATTCGACTTCTTCATCTCAGCATAATAGGTAAGATATGTCCGATTTATTAATATCCCCTATATTGATTTAGTAATGTAGAGTATAAATCTCTTTTGGGGGTCTCACACTCAACCAATCTTAACAGCTTTTATGGGACATAGTATATGTATGTACTTTATGTATTAAAATCCTACTACCAAATTCACATCGCACTTAAAACTGAGTTTTCGACAAAATATTTACGAAAACTCGTCGATACATTCAAACCGAACACCAATAAATTGAGTTACTTGATCATCGTCAATTTATATCGTTGAAAGAATAAAATGATGAGCATAAACAACGATTAAAATCAGAGCTGTCATTCAAGAAAAACTGAATATATTTATGGTGCAAAGATAACAAGAAATTCCACATTCGTAAACAAAAAACTCTAAAGAATAATACAAACGGCAGCACTGAGTGAGAGCTATCCTTATTTTAGCAGTTTTGTTGAATTGGCTGAATGCTGCAAAAGGTCTCCTTCAAAACCCCAACGATTGGAAGTCTTTCGTAGTAATGATTTCATGGAAAACGCTTCAAACAACTGGAATGGAACTTCTGTTTTGGATTAAGTTTTCAAGTGTTTTCGGCTCGGTATTATGAAGGGTGTTTTGAGGTATACAAATTCCATATATGAAATAAAACACTTGAAGCTAGTGTTAATGTCTATGATATTAGCTTTTTTTAATAAATAATTAATGATGCCATTACTGTTTAAAAATTATTTCGGGCATATGCGCTCCACTGCTATTTCGAATGAAGCGCATTCGTGAAGTCCAATTTTCGACAACTTTATCGAGCAACCGTATATCAGCAATAATATTGACTTACAAATCATCCAACGTCTCTGATTTATCGGCATAGACCAGTGACTTTACAGTAAGAAAGTAATCTAAAGGTCTGAGATCACAGGATCTTGGAGGCCAGTTTACTAGGTCCATTACGCGAAATTATGCGCTCAATAAATTGATGTAGTCGCTCGCAGTGTGTCATGTTGCGCCATCTTGTTGAAACCAAAGCTCTGTCACTTCAATGCCATTCAACTGAGGAACGAAGAAGTCAGAAATCATGTTTCTATATAGCGCTGTCCATTGACGGTAACATTCTGCCGCATTAACTACAAATCACCTTTCAATTGTTAAATTGACAATCTGTAGAAACAGTGTTGCCAGTTTAAAAACCAATCCTCTAAATAAAACTCCCTTTACTATTGTGAAACCTCACTTTGAGTTTTGTTCGACTATTTTATTCATGCGTAAAAATTGACACATATATAGGCTGCAAGGGTTACAAAACCCATCCATGAGAACTACTCAAATGTTGTTTTCATACGCCTGTCTATTGGATGCTTAAGTGGTCTGCAATAACTCAACGTAAAACAATAAATAATATTCAATGTATTACTGTTGGTGTTTAAAATTAAATACAACATGGTACCCGAGTATATATCGCTAATCTTGATAACCGTAGGAGAATCACAGCTAGTTTTAAACTTCAACTGTATCGAGATTGTAGAAACGAAAACATGATAAAATAATCCTGGATTAAAATGATTTAATGAACTGTCATTAGTATTAAAAATTGAAACAGTTTTACCACGATTTCACATATAAGAGGCACTTTAACATGATTCTGTGTTCTCTAGATTTTGTTCAATTAAGTTTGTAAACTAAAATGACGTTAATTAATTAAAGCCAATTGTTTTAAATATAAACCTTTGGCGTCTTTGATTTGACACATGACGACACATGATTTTTTTGATTACATGTGTCGATTAAATCGTTTTAGTTCCAAAAAGATCCGTAAAACGCCAATTATTGCCGATTACAAATTTACAAATGACACTTATGTCGTTTTCGATTGGTAATCCAGAACCGTCCGGAAGCAATCCGAACGCTTCTGAAAGCGTTCGATTGGCACTCAACTGACAGTTCTTCTACTGAAAAGAAGAGAAATTTGCTTCTGGATTTGAATTCAGAATCGCGGAGAGTTCTTCCGGACGCTTCTGGATTACCAATCGAAAACGACATTAGACGACTTGACTCATAAAACGCAAGCTGTCGTTTAATATAAACGTTACCTAGAATAAGGGTGATTAAATATAATATACATACAAACACTTATTAACTTTGAACTTAAACTTTAATTTTTGCTTTCAGTTGCCCTTATTGCTGCCATTTTCTTTGCGATACCAACTACAATTTTTGCATATCTTGAACCGGAATGGGGTGCCCTTGATGCATTCTACTACTGTTTCATATCCCTAACTACTATTGGTCTCGGAGATTATATACCTGGAAATGGAGTTTCAGCAGAAAATCGTTCTCTCTACAAAATTTGCATCACCGGCTATTTGGTTTGTGGTAAGCTTACTACATTATACGAAATATGTGAACTGTTATTGCTAAACCATTCTTCATAGGTTTGATTGCAATGATGTTTGCTTTAACCGTATTTTACGACATCCCACAACTGAATCTGGGCCAATTATTCACCGAGAATATCAACGGAGAAACCGAAAAACTACGCTTATCCGGCAACAATACGACTTGCTATTCAGGACCATCTGGCCTGTATATGCCGCAACGTGACGAGGACGTACGTCGAGCTGTCGTTCGCATCCGACCACATGGTGATGATTCACCTAGTCCAGATGATCCACCATCCACACTCAACCGAGATATGAGAATACCTTAAACCCATAGAAAATGCGCGCTTAACCCTGTTCTAAAACTAAGGCAGAAAGTTTCCGCCTTTTCTTTTAACGGTATCTAATAAATGACACGTTAAAGTCATTAGCAGCTATATATGGATATGTGTATAATGATTCCTGTGTCATTGGTTGAATTGAAAGAGGAGCTTAGTTGAAC
The DNA here is from genome assembly GCA_955612985.1 of Cheilosia scutellata. Taxonomy (NCBI): domain Eukaryota; kingdom Metazoa; phylum Arthropoda; class Insecta; order Diptera; family Syrphidae; genus Cheilosia; species Cheilosia scutellata. The sequence continues at coordinate 46,985,034 of OY015313.1, read as the reverse complement.
AAGGAAAACATTAACTGTATATTTGGCACAGGAACAATAATAATTGTAATACATGTATGTAAATGTAATATTAAATGAAGGACACTTTTTAGGGCATTCTCAAAATACATATACACAAACCATTTATATATGATTATACAATAATATAGATTTAAAGGCAAATTATGCAAATATCAATTTATATATCTTATCTGATGAAGAGAGCACGACAGGAAACTCATCCATATACAAATAGATATACAAAAATACATATACACATAATATGTACCAATAAATACTGTTAAACTAAATAATAATGACATACCAAACTACATAATGCGTATCTAATAAAACTTTTCATATTCCAAAGAAGGGAATCATTTGTGTAAGTAAGTTAAGTTAAAAGTATTTCCCAGGTGAAAAATTATATTTAATTGTTATTACAAAATGTATACTTATTTTTGTTAGAATTCATATTATGTATATTCATATATTTATAGATCATAAATGCATAATAATATATTTACCTAGACGATAGTGTATATTTTTTATAATTTATTAAGAGAATGAATTTTGTTTTATGTGATTGTGAAAGCTATCCTATATATACTAATCATATGTACTATTCGTATATATCTACATATTCACATCATAACACAACTGATAATAAGAAATAAAAATGTTTCATTACAATAGAGTATAATAGTTCTTTGTTTGCAGCAGCGAGAAAATTGTAAAAGTTACTTGGGTATTCACTTAATCTGATAAATTGATGCAGCTCGTAAATGTATAAATTTCTGCGGTTAAGTAAACACTCCTTGGAAATGTCATTGGGTAAATCGCGTAAATCGACTGTCAAGTAATCAAAATTATTTTTTACTTGAATTCTTACCGTCATTTTGAGATCTTCCTAAAAAAAACGTTGGAAACAAAAACAAAACAATTCATACGACTGTCTGTCAAAGTTTGACATTTGTGATTTGCGTAACTTTCCGCGGTTGATTTCCGAGCCTAAATCGTCGCGGAGAATTATAAAGTCTGCGTAAACTATTCTCCATACAAAATATGACAGTTCATTTTACGAGGTGGTAAATTTCTGTAGTTTATGAGGCTTTTACGCGTTTAAGTCTCAAACCAGTAGGTACTGGTTTGTGGTTTAAATGAATACCCTTTTTATTTATTGTAGGCTTATTTTTGGCATATAGCGATTGTGTTTGCCAATAAAATAATCTACGGTGCTTGCTGAACACCAAATTCAGCATTAAGTATCATTTAGTGTAACTGATGAATATGATAAAAATACTGAAAATATTTCAAGCTAGGTACTTACCTACTTTGTTGCTGTCAAATGGTTCCAGCCATATAGGTGGAAAATTAGGCTTAAAAACAGTTTAAATAACGAAACTTCGAATTCCAAACTTCTTGCCGCGAACGAAAACATCCTCGGTGCGAATTGTCAACGTTTATTCGCAATCCACAACATTAAAACTGGTTCATGTTAATGGACGGTCAGAACTTGCGAATATTCGTTCGTTTGTAGGGTTGGTCGCCCTCATGTGAATAGCCCTTTAGTCCATATTTCTATACCATACGTCGAACAAAACTATAATATGATAATGCAGTTTTCACGGACTCCACCTTACCACCCAATTGTCAAAACTCAGTTAACGGTAAACTGAATATTTCATTTTTTTCATAATTTCGTTTTTCTTTGAAAAAATCATTCGAAATAGCAAAGCTCCCAAAACATTAAAATGTTTCTCAATTGCGAGTGCTCAGAAGAAAAAAAAGCAATTTTTCGAAAATATTTGGAAGATCATGGAGTAATCGAAGCAATCACAAATATTTTCGATAAGATGAAGGAGAAACCAGAAAACCCCATTGATTTTATTCGACAAGAATTAGGAGATACACCAATGCCTCAAGAGACATTCGAAAAGCTCGAGCTTGAACTGGAAGAGGCTCATCGTGAAATTCGGGGCCTGCGCAAGGCAGTGGAAGAAATGGGCCTAGGTAAGCTGCTAGAGGAGGACACTATGGTAAAACAAGACGGCGGGCCGTTTACATCTGAATGCTAATTCAAACCTTACAAACAACATGTAATTTTATTGAAATGATTTTGAAATAAAGTGTGTTTCACTTGACTTAAAAGTTTATTCCTTTAACTAGATACTTTTTCTTTATTGAAGAAGTCTTGTCCATCCTGTCTGTGGTGGGCCGGGATAGTAGCTGAAGCTGATATTAGAGGGCTAAATAACGGCAGTCCATACATAATATACATATTTTGCATACAAAATGTGCCAGCAATAGGAAAGGGTCTTCATTTGGTCACAGCTTGAAAAACTTTATAAAACGCCCTTAATGCGTTCTTGCACATAAATCTAAAATCGAGGGCTTGACGCTGCAAATTATATCGCTCATTAGCAAGCTTACTCTAAACCAAAAAAGCTTAAATTCGCCCCCTTATAAATATGAATGGTGAGCTCTGAGTTGGAATCGGCTAAGGTGATTTGTGATAAGTTAGTCACAATAAAAAAAAATTGGTCTATGTAAGGTGCGCCACTTGAGTCGCGGTCTTCCTCTACTGCGCAGTCCCTTGAGTGGGGATTCCAAAATCTTCCGGAATTCGCATCCATTCGAATGACTTATCCACCTCAGTCGTTACACCTTTACTCTTCTGGCTAGGTCGATGCCGCTGTACAGCCCGTACCGAAAATTATTCGAAGAATTTTCCTCTCGAAACAACCAAGGGTAATCTCATCCGCTTTTGATAAGAGTACATGCCTTCGCGTTATAGAGAAGAACTGAGACGATTAGGGCTTATAGGGTCACTTTCGTTGTTCGGGACAAATAAAGTTGCTGGCCAAATAAAGTTCTTCTTCTTCTCGGAAAGAATGTAGAAAGATAAGGCAGGTAAATAGTTTATGAGATTATGGAAGTCTGGACTAGCGGATTTTTTATACTCTTCCTACTGTGCGGTCTGTGCGAGCTTCTTAGAGACTCAGAAGTCACGTGATTGAATCAAGGGTGACGTCAGCAGTCCACATGGCAGATACCTTAAATGAGTTACCTCGACGTATTTTGAGCAGAGGTCATTAAGGATTGTTTAAGGTGTTGCAGTGGCGAAAGAGTCCTTAATGAGCCAACGGAAGCTTTTAAATCCCCGAAGCGGGTTTCTGGCTCCGGAATATCCGGCTATTTCGTCCAAGGGCTCACAGAAAGGGTTGTGTTACATACCCAACCTCGGAACTAGTTGAGTTGAGTTGTCTTCTTCTTGTAATAGAATCAAGCAGTATTATTAGAATAATGCATCATGATTGCAATATAGAGTTATGCGCATTTTATTGATTCATTTGTTTCAATATTAAGCCGCGCTTTCGAGTCTTCTGCTTTTCATATTTTGCCCAACGAACTTGATCCTAGCCTCTCATAAAAGAGGTAGTACGGTTTACATCTTTCAGGATGATTTGGCACTCTTGTGACACTGCAAAAATTACTACTAAATACTTTTTGAGCTTGAAGGGCCATCGTTTGTCACAGGGTCAGCCATCTTTCCAAGCCCCTGTCGGAACTTCTATAACGGCTAAAGAAAACACACCCATGACTTGTAGTCTTATCCGAGCCATGTGTAAAAATTCAAATATTCGTTTAATTTCAAAATGAATTGTATTCTTTATTTTTAAAACATTTTCCTCTGCTTGTGAAACATTGTTATTTTTGTTTGTATTGATTTATTATGTTCCTTCTTTTCTTGTTACTTTTACGCATGCTTTAGTAAGGTATATTGTTATGGTTTTATGTTTATTCTAATTTGCTTAAAATATATCTCACAAACATAAAAAAAACGTATTTTTTTCTTTCTTCTTTTTCTTAAACAAAAAACGACTAAGGGATATTGTGTTAAATCTCTGTATTATCATCTTAATTAATAAATTTCTAAACCTGTGATCTTAACCCATTTCATTTGATTTTATTTTGTTCTTTTAAATTTTGCTTTTATTAACTGTAATAATAATTTTAAGTTGTAATAAAATTTTGTTTTTTTCTTGCAAAGAAATATATGATTTTTGTTTTCATTTTATTAAATAATTTTATTTATTTTTTTTGTCACACAATAGACAGTTATTTTTAAAATTTTGTTTTTATAGGGTATGTGTCTATATAATAAATCTATATAAGGACTTTAGTATTATAAGCCTAAACTAATGAAAATATATGCTTGTGTTCATATATGTGTATATAATTGTTTTACTTTATCCCAAAAGAATAAAAAATAAATCATACAAATTTTGTTATACATAAAAATTTTCCTTTTTTTTTTTTTGCTTTATTTTTTTTCTTTTGTACATTAATCCGAAAATGTACAATGAAATTGTTTTTTTGCTTATAGATTACAAATATTATCTTATAATATGTATATTTAAGTTTTGTTTTTGTTTAGTGAGAGGAAGGGTAGGTGGGTAGGGAAACGGGGAGGATCGGATATTTTATTCTAACAAAAATTACAAAAAATAAAAGATGCTATTGCGACACAATAATTGCTATTTTGTTTGCTACCAGTGAGATGGATTGTTTATACGTGACAACACAAAATTGGTTAAAAATATTATTTACGCTTCTGCTTATAAAAAGATAAAAATTTCCAACAGAATGACAAGTTTATTTAAAAGTTTACAACTAAAAAACGAAGGCAACAAACAAACAGAAAAGAGACTATTTTAACGAAATTGCTCACCACTTTACCTACTTATAATACTCTAATAATGCTTAAGTGATTTAAACGTTTTAAGCACTCTCCGTCGTGTTCACCCTTTGATTTGATATTGTAGTGTTGCTGCAGCTTCTCTGATTGAAAATTGAATTCCATGGAGTGCTGGCTAACTTTATTTCTTACCTAGGTATTTATCTTAATTCTTTTATCGCGTTTTGTGTGTATGTGTGTTTTTTTGTTTTGCGGGTCTATTTTGTTCCATATGCGGCCTACTCTAGAATTGCGGAAAGTGATATAACGGAGGGGAAGGCTAAGAAAATGCTTTTGCTGTTTTATTTTCGACTTCTGGTTGGTCGTGTGCCAGACGTTGAGGGTGTTAATGGTGTTGTTGCTGCTGTTGATGTGGTTGGTGATGTTATGGTTGTTCCAGTTCCCTTCTTTTTAGTTGATGTTGCTAATGTTGGGGCTTTGTTAACCATTTTTGGAGAGTTTTCATCAATACGCGCTTCTGTTGCACTGGCATTGACGACGGCGGCGGAGGCGATGGTATTGGTGGTCTTTTCAGGTCCTACAACAAATGCGATTAAAAGAATTATGAAGGTTTTGCAAATCAAATTTCAAATTGTACCTTTGACTGTCTTGGCAATGGGCGTCGTCGCTAATTTCTTAGCCGGAACCTCTGGCGACGCATTGGTGCTTTCTACCGCCCTTCGTTTGGCTGCGCGATCATTTCTACTATTTACTGAAGACGCTGGTGTTCTGGTCTGTATAAGAGAAATATAAATGTTAAAAGAGTTGACTGCATGCCTTTTACGAAAATAAATCGTTCCTAAATGGCCTTATTATAAATCAAAAGATCAGCCATAATAGTATTAAATGTCAATATGTGAGATAATCATTTATGAATGTCATAAATTCAAAATATACTAGTAAATTAAAATGTTTACCACAGTCTCCGACTAGCTTCCGAGCAGCAAACATCGTTCTTTGCGTCTTTCTTTGATCAATCCCGTACTTTACGTTTATCAGTTTCTCTCACTACATACATCTATCCCGCTCACTCCCTAAAGCTATTTATTCCTTTTCGTGAAAGCGCGTGTGTAAAATTTTTCGCAGTAGTTTTTGGTAAAACCAATCACATGGCCCCGGGCCGAAATTAAAGCCCGGGAATCGGTTCACCGGTCTCTCTGAGGATCCGCCACCCGAGCCCCAGGCAAAAAAACACAAAGCTCTCCCTTCATTCATGGAAGAATATCCCTCCCTTCCCAAAAATACAGTTGCAAAAAATCCTAGATTTATATTGATTTCCCCCAAAAATTCGGACAAGCCCCTAAGCTCAATCAGCGTATTCTTGCTTAGAAAGTCGATTGATGCTATTAGCACGGAATACGAACACGTAGCCCAACTTAGAGATGGAAACATTCTCATACTCACTAAGAACCAACGTGTTGCTGACAGATTCTTAGCCACCAAAAATTTGAGCAATTTGTGCCCTATATCAGTTACACTCCACGACCGTCTAAACTCCTCCAAAGGAATTGTATACGCCCCCTGCTTAATCAATGTGGATGAAACTGAGATCGTCTCCGAAATGAAATCCCAAGGAGTAACCGAGGTCTTCAAATTCAAAAAACGTCGCGAAGGTAAGGAACAGGCAACCGGCCTTATGTTATTTACATTTGACCTTTTCCAACCTCCGGATTCAGTGATAATAGGCTGGTATAATGCCAAAGTTAGCGAATACGTTCCAAACCCTATGAGATGTCGAAACTGCCAGCTCCTAGGTCATACGACTAAAAGATGTACGCTAGCGCTACATGTGAAACTTGCAATTTACCACCGCATTCACCCTCTGATTGCACACGAACTATGTGTGCCAACTGCTTAGCCGCCCACCCTGCATCTGCACAAACATGTCCCAAATTTATTCAAATGAAAGAGGTTCTCACAATCAAAACCAAAAACAAATGTAGCATGGCTGAGGCCAAACGACTACAACGGGAAAAATACCCAACTCCCGCTAACCCGACTTCTGCAACATTTTCGCAAATAACCAAACAAACAACACAAGCAATTGGTGCTAACCCCACCAATAACCCGTTACCACCTCGCACTCCCTTCGAAAAAACAAATATACCCAGCACATTATCCTCATCTCAAATATATAAAAGCACAAACAATGAAACCATACATAAAAATAGCGATAAAGAAATTGATAATCCAACAAAACTGCTTTCCCTCTCGACTCAAACCGTCAACCACAACCACACCACACTTCTAAATCGTAAACAAATTGAATTAATTACTCCACTCCAACAAAAACATCCAAACGAAAACTCAGAATTTTCTCCCAAAAACTCAAATTCTAACATGCCACCCATAACGGACAAGCCTTCAACCAGTAGCGCTGCTTTCTCTCCCAAACCCAACTCAAACACGTTGACTCCTCAGCCCTCTTCAACCAACGCAAACCACATCCACAACTCTCCAAAGAATAGTTTCAACACTTCTGCTAACAAAACAAACTCACTCGACTCAACCGATTTCTCCGCAGCATCATCTCTCTCACTCTCACCTCTTTCAAACGTCACTCAATCACTAATTAAAAATAACCAATACTACGTTAACCCCTCCGATATAGAAGATGAACAATCAATGTCATAATAATAGTTTCCCCCAAATCCATGACTCCGCTGCCCAGGAGTTGAATCATCCGAGCTCCTCACGGAGCTCGAGTGGTCCAGCACCTGGACAGCGGAGTCGAAACCGGACACCATCTACTTCACAAACCCTTGATTTTTCACAATATAGCCCGACATATATTGTTCAAAAGTCGCTACTTAAGGTTCTCCAATGGAACCTTAAAGGGTTCTTAAACAACTATCATGAACTCCAACTTCTTATTAATGAAATTAAACCATCCATTATCTGCCTTCAAGAGACTCATATTGAACACAATCCTAAAACAACTCCCCACTCACCTAAACAATATATTCCTTACTTCCATAATTTAAGCACAAATACTTCTTCCAAGCACGGCACTGGCATCCTCGTCCACAAATCCATTCCACATAAACCCTTGGCTATCAACTCCAACGTATCAGCGATAGCAGTCGAAATTAATACACATATAAAACTGACAATAATCTCCCTTTACATCCCACCCGACCAACAATTCACATACAACGACCTCCATAACATTTTGATTGGAATCAAAACCCCAGTTATTGTAGCAGGCGATTTTAACTCCTGGAATCCATCCTGGGGGTCGGCATCATATAATGCTCGTGGAAAATTAGTTGAGCGGTTTATTACAAACTCAGGACTAACAATACTAAATGACGGTCGCCCTACCCACTTCTCTACACACAAAACCTTTACCCACATAGACCTAACGCTCATCACTCCTTCACTCACTCCTAAAGCAACCTGGACTCTCTCAGAGTATCTACACGGTAGCGATCACTTCCCCATCATTACCACCATTCTACTCGGAAACAACTGTAACCCTATCAAACCAAAAAACAGATTCTTAGTAGACAAAGCAAATTGGGAGCTTTTCCAGTCGACAATTTCAAAAGAACTTGCTCAAAGGGAAACCGCCTCTAACACAAACAAAGAAGCGGCCAATCTACATAAATCCATTCGCTGCGATGCGAACTTAGCAATTCCCCAACCAAAAAATAAAACCCATAAGAAAACTGTTCCTTGGTGGAATAAAGAAATCAGTTCTTTACGCCAAGCTAAACAACGCGCGTGGCACCTCTTCAAAAAATACCCCAATGACGTCAACCTAATCACGTATCGTAAATTAAATGCCAAATTCCGCAAGGCTGTAAAAGCTGAAAAAATTGTATGCTTCGAAAACTTCACTTCAAATATAAACCCAAAATCCACATCAAAAAAACTCTGGTCCGATATCAAAACCCTGACAGGCACATACGTTCCACACTCAATAACAGCTATTAAAGCTAACGACAGACTAATAACTAACCCAGTACAAATTGCAGAGCAATTTGCATCTGCATGGGAAAACGCCGCCAACGATTCCAACTTCCACCCTCAATTTTCAAAAGCAAAACAAACTATACTAACCACGTCTCCCCCCACCTATATTACCAACTGCTCCGCACAAATGATTGAATCCCCAATAAACATGATTGAGTTCGAAAGTTGCCTAAAAGCTGTTAAAGGCAAAACCCCCGGATTCGACCGCATTTCATACGTTATGCTGAAAAATAGTCCACCTGATTTTAAAATTAGGTTATTGGGTCTGTTCAATAAAATACTCAATAATGGGATCATCCCACAAGCATGGAAAATCGCGACAATAGTTCCCATACCAAAACCGATGAAAGATAGTGCAACCATAGCTGGATACCGCCCTATATCACTCCTTCCCTGCACTGGTAAACTTTTAGAGAAAATCATTGCTGTACGACTATTCTGGCTGCTTGAAAAGAACAACCTAATCGACAACCGACAAGTCGCGTTCAAAAAAAGTCTATCCACCACAGACGCTCTATTACACTTAGACGAATTTATCTCCACTGCGTTATCAGAAAAAAACCACGCATCTATATTAGCGATCGATTTCGAAAAGGCGTTTGACCGTATCGGTATACACGCCACCTTAAAACAGTTAAATGATTGGAAAATTGGACCGAAAATCCTAAAATACATCACCTCTTTCCTAAGCAATAGACGCTTTCGAATAAAGATTAATGATACCTACTCTTCTACATATCACCTAAAAAATGGTATTCCACAGGGATCGCCTTTATCGGTTGCCCTTTTTATAATAGCATTCAATGAAATTAGCAATATAGTCGGTAGATACAAGAAAATTGATCATATTCTATATGCAGACGATCTTATTCTATTCTCTAAGTGCAAAAATTTGAGTTTGCTCGAAACTGACTTCTCTAACGTTCTCAGCGACATATCGAAATGGGGAAATTTCTCAGGTGCAAACATTTCTGTCAATAAATGTGAATTACTCCACGTATGCAAAAAGTACAGTTGTCGAAAATTGATGTCAGTCAGCTTAAACAGTACACCTATTAAGAACGTCGACTCTTCAAAAATACTCGGCGTCATCTTTGACTCCAAATACAACTTCAGAGATCATTGCATGTACTTAAGGCAAAACCTCACACCTAGAGTTAATATCATTAAATACCTTTCAGCAAAAAATAGCCTCTGTAACCTTAACACAGTTACCAACGTAATTAGAGCTATTATACTATCAAAAATCGATTATGGCCTAACAATTTATAGTAAATGCTCGAAATCGTCCACCCAACTCATCTCCACCCCATACCACGCAGCCATCAGATCTTGTATGAGAGCCTTTCGGACTACCCCCATTGTGAACCTACTTACTGACTCCGGATTGCCACATATCACTGAAAGGAGTGCATACAATACTGCCCTCATTGTACAAAAAATCAACTCACCTGTGATGTCGCCTATCCACACTGATGTTAACAAAATACTAAACCGTACAAAAACTCCGAAGCACACTTCATCATTATATAATGCATTAACATACGCAAAGAATCTACAAATTCCAATTCAAATTAACCGGAAAAAGGGAAAAGTATTTCCACCATGGAAGTTGGCAGACAATATTATATGCACTACCTTGAGAAACTATTCTAAAAACAATACAACTAACGACACCTACAAACAACTTTTCACAGAAGCCGTTAATGAATACAAGGAACTTGGATGGCGATTCCTTTTTACAGACGCTTCAAAATCTGAAGATGGGACATCTTTTGCTGTCGTTGACGCAAATGGGACGACAGTCTCAAAAGGTATTTTCCCGTCATTTACGTCAACTTTCACTGCCGAAGCGTTTGCAATCCTGTGCGCAATTCTACAAACGAACAAAAACAAAACAATAATTTTCACTGATAGTCTCTCCACGATCACGGCTATTCAAAATACAAACAACAACACAAAAATTGTAGAGTACATTAGGGATAGTCTGATTTTGAAAGGCAACTCTATAAAGCTGTTTTGGGTATCCGGACACTGTGGCATTGTAGGCAATGAACTTGCGGATGCTGCAGCGAAATCGGGATTAAAGGAACCACTGGTGACATTCTACGCATACAACAAAAAAGACTTACAAAAATACATATCTTCAACGTGGAAATTGAGGAGTAAAACCTCATGGGCCAGTTATCAGCACTTCTACAAGCAATTCAACCCTAACGGCGAGAGGTCTATTTATCCACAAAACGCCTCACCAAAAAAACTAAAAACATTTATCAGACTAAGGATGGGACACACGAATGCTACGCATTCACATCTCTTCACCAAGGATCCACCACCACTCTGCCAACTATGTGCCGATCGACCTCCGTTGACTATTGGTCATCTCTTAGTATGTAAGCAAATTAACAATATCTGTAAAAGACTCTCCAACCTAAACTTAACTGATCTACTAAAAACAATATCCATTGAAAACATTAATACTGTCTACGATATAATATTAGAAACTAAGTTAATTATTTAAGGTATTTTTAGAATAGCCGTAAGCCCTAGCAGCTAGTGCTATATTTATATATTAACTCTGTAATTCATTACTGATTAATAAATTATAATAATAATAAAATGTTTACCAAAGGCTAACTACAAAACTTTTTGTTCAGATCACCAGTTGGCTTCACTGCACTGCGGACATTCGCAAAGCAGGTACAGTTTATATTTCTCCGACGTTTCTGCAGCTCTGCAATAGTACTTAGCAGAGTAGAAGTTATGGTATAGAGACTTTAGGCTCAGGGATGCTTGAATATTTTATCCATTGCCCCATATGCTCTGACACCAGCATAATGGTCACTTGTCTGTCAGAGTATATAGTGGTTTTGATCGACATAGTAGAATATTTTCAAGTCCTTTGGAGCTTGTGCTATAACAACTATCTTTGCTTGAAAGACGACCCATAGTCACTGATTCTTTCTCAATACAACTGTGTCATAGAGATGGGCCGAAGTTCAGCTGTGTAAAGTAAGTGTACCACGTATGGCCTGGACTCCCAGTGCCGCTGAATGCTTTATATGGATGCAGAATCCACAAAATTAGAGATCTCAAGTATGTAAGAGAAATGATTTTAGACCTTAAAAAATATACAAAATGGTAGAGCATTACAATAGAACATGCTGTTTTCGTAAAAACTCTATAAAAAGTGGACCGTTGGGTTAAATTTCACAAAATTTCATTCGCCTAGGTCGATTCCTTTGGTCGCTATCGTGATTTCAACAGACAGATGGACATGGCTAAATCGATTCAGAATATATACTTAATGGGGTCTCCGGTGACTCCTTCTTGGCGTATGTAATAGCAAAGTGAATATACCTTCCTGTGGAGGGTATAAAAATGATTACTCGTAAGGCCCAATGTGAATAGTTGAAGAAATTTTTTAACTTGTTGCAAAACTTGGACATAAAGTTCAGTGGTGTGTTAATGGCGCTTAAAGCTAAATTATGTAGCTAGAGTCTAGGCTGCATTAACAGAGAACGACGCGACGTTGCCCCAGCGATAAAAAAAAGACAATACTACTACAATAGATGTAGGCGTTTTTCCTATTTTAGTTTAGATCAGAGCCTGAACTGTCAAAAAAAGTTCGTGTTTCTTTTTTAGCTCAGACACATCAGAGCTCAGAATTCGTGTTTCTTTTTTCGTTCAGAGAATGATAGAGCGCGCTCTATGAGCTCTGAATAAATTGACTGAGCAGTCTGAGTAAAAGGCTGATTACGATACGATCCTTCAACCACATTTGACAGAAAAAGAAACAGGATAAAAAAAATAATTGAAATGGCGGTCGAAGATAAACCAATTTAATAAATACCAATTAATAACTGTTTGCTCGCCCCAAAATGCACAAGGGAACATAACGATCATGAAATCCTCAAACCAAATTGATCATGTTGCCTGGTGTGTGGTGTGGTGTGGTGAAATACCGAACTTCGTTCATACAGTATTTTCAAAAAAAAAATATAGGTATACAGAATTTTGTCGATATAGAAATTTGAAATGCAGAATTATGACCCGCTCCCTTGTAGAGCACATCTATTATATTATACCACTGCAACCAAGTCATAAATCAATAAAAATACACAAGTCAAAACCCGTAAATGAACCAATAAAGTAATTAGGACTAAATTACACAATTACCTACCTGCATTACTAAGAAAATATATGCCGTACAACCTTTATCTATAACAAGTGCTCAGAGCTGTTACCGCCGACTACCTGCGCCACTTACACTTGGGGCTATTTTCATTATAAATAGACTGCAATACTATGTTTCGAAATATATTTCAATCAGTCATTGCTACCGCTAACACCTTCAAGATGACTCTTAAACTTGCCGTCATTCTAATTATTTACATTTTTAGACCTGCAATAGCAGTGAGTGGCTTTACTTCACCAGCGCCCTATTTTGTGGATGAGAAACTAGAGCAATCTGTAGTTTTTAAGTCCCTGGATAGTAAGGAGAACGAATTTCAAGTTGAAATGGCAGACCTGCTGGGCCTCGCCGAACGACCAAGACCCATCAAGGAACCTTTATCCCTACGGTAAGACCTCAATGGCAACGTTTGTAAGCATTGCTTTGAACATTTTTCTTTCTTTACAGAACAGCGGCATCCAAATTTCTGTTGGAACTGTACAACTCTCTGAAGGAAGAGGAGGAACCACAATTGGCTGCCTACCACAATCGACCTAAACGAAGCACTCTCATAACCAAGGAAGACCGAACAAAGATTGATAGATGCAACAACATTATCACGTTTTCAAGCAAACGTACGTTTTTTTTTACTTCAACTAAATACGTATATACCTACAATTAATAAAATTTCCTTTAAATAGAACACCAGTCCCGTCAGATTCCACAAGGCCGAGCTGTTACCCTCACCTTCAATACCAACCATGTACCACAGGACTTGCAGCTTATTCGTGCTGAGTTGCGAATCTTTCAAAATTTCAAACTAGGCCGAAAGTTTGCAAAGGAGGAAAATATAACGGTCTCGGTATTCCGTAAGGTGCTCAACCGCAAATTGCAGAAAAAGGATTTGAAACTATTGAGCAGCTTCACCACAACTACAAACTACAAGGGTTGGCTCGAGGCGAATGTTACGCACATAATATCAAAATGGATTTCAAGGGGCTATACAACAAGTGGCCACGATTTGCTTATTTCCACCAGCTTAAGAGGCACTAGCAATGAAGCAATTCCGGAGCAAGTTGTGACCCCAAAGGACATAGGCTTGATTAATGTAAGTGGAACAGAGGAATATCAGCCATTCATCATAGGGTACTTCAATGGTCCCGAACTTTTAAACAAGATCCAACATATGCGCTTCAAGAGAGATATCGCGAAAAGAGAACGATATGCACCAGGACCAGAGTACCATATACCACAAGAGGCAGGAGGTGGGGAGAGCTACAAGCTACCCAAGACGTGCGAAAGGATGAATTTTTCAATCGATTTCAAGGACTTATACATGCAGGACTGGGTTATTGCACCGAAGAAGTTTGAAGCATATTTTTGCGGAGGAGACTGCAACTTTCCATTGGGCTCGAAAATGAATGCGACAAATCACGCCATCGTGCAGACGCTAATGCACCTGAAACAACCCAATTTGCCAAAGCCCTGCTGTGTGCCAACTGTTTTGGGATCGATTTCGATTTTGCATTACCTCAACGAGGATAGTGTGAATTTGAGCAAATATCCGAATAGTGTAGCGAAAAGTTGTGGATGTCATTAGAACGTACATATTATGTATTTGTTGGTTTTTAAGAAAATATTTATTGTTGCTAAAATAAACGCCTTTTTAAAATAAATAACGCGGTGCTTGTTCTCTTCAATAAATAATAAATACTGTAACTTGAGAAATTGCTGGTATGAAGAAGAGGAACCACTATTATCCCAAGACGACGATGAGGACGATGAGATGTGGCACACCATGAATATGAAAATAAGATACAGTTACGTTCACGAAAATAGTAGTGCTGCTCTACACAAAACTTGAACCAAATGAAACGGTACTTTTCCGTTGAAAAATATAGGGATGCAAACTTTTTGTTTAGAATGCAAAGAAGAGAATACAAATTTCAAAATTCCGTTACTTTCGGTAAAAATTTATTTACTTTTGACTATTTTAGAGAGATGCACTACTATTTTCATGAACACAGCTGTATCTATTATTTGTTCCTTATTTATCCAATTTTTGGTTTAAATTATTTAGTTTAATATGGTTGTTCATTAGTTCCAACTTTTTCGACCAACGACTTTCCGTAAAACGGAAACAAACAAAAGCCAAAATGTCAAATCATATGTAAGTGTGTTGGTAAGTCTCGAGCAACTCTGAGAAAAAATCTAGATTCGTACAAGTTCTCTCGAATCTAATGTCGATTTCCATTGGGAAAAAAAAACACTTTTTTTAAGATTCAGATCACTTTTGCGAATCTCGATTCGAGGGGGAGATTCACACATACTTTCACCAATACCAAAACAAGTGACATTTGTCAAACTTTGTGGTTAGTTATTGTTAGGGGAGACTGGGGCACATTTGAACTTTGCTAATAAAACAACATTTAAAAAATATTTCAAAGTATTATGCTGGATTTACATTACCACGCCACGCAATTTTGCATGACTTCAGAGAGAGAATCCGTTTTTCCACAGTCAAGGCTAATGATGTGTAAGAGTGAGACCACAAGCCTAACAGCCCTATTATGGCTATCAAATATCAACACGATATTTGATAATAATTGATACGTATCAACAAAATGAATGAATCGGTATTATGGTTATCAACCTATCAACATTTTTGATGAATTATGAATTGTATTAGATTTAAGATCTATTGTGAATAGTTTTATCGATAAACTTGGTATTACGGTTATCAAAAAAATTGATATTCATAAAATTTTCTATCAACCACAAATTTCTCGTTGATACGTATCAAATATTCGGTGCATCAAATTAAAAAATGTATATCCTCGTTTTTACTGTTAAATAACGACTTTAGAGCGAAATTTCTTCGGTAGACATCCCAAATGTACTCAAACCACGATTAGCAGAGATTTTAAAATTATTTACTCAATAAGGAAACTATCAACTGAGCGTTGGGAATAACTTTAGCATTTGCATTGCACAATCAAAAGTGTTGTTCGTTCTTTTGATTTGCAACTGAAAAAACAACTTTTGCTTATAAAAAACAACATTATTTAACCAAAACTAGTAGTCAGCCATACAACAAAACCAACTACAAATCAGAAACGTCAAAACAAAACCCATTCTCAATGAAATTTCGATAAGTATTCACAATGAGGTAAAATGTATCAATTGATACTCATAATACCAAACTATCAATGAATTGATAGATCTTATCAAGTATCAACTAATTGATATTTGATACCCATAATAGGGCTGTAACAGTTGAATTTAGGCCGCCATAACTTTTTTATGGAGATTTGTGGTCTTACTCTTACAGATCACTAGCCTTGACTGTAGGAAACGGATCTCTCTCTCTCTCTCTCTGAAGTCATGCAAAATTGTAAATCCACCATAAACCAAAATTTAAACTTGGTAATACCGTGTTCTTTAGTCGTCAATGACTTTCGGATGTCTTTGCAGTCGTCGCCTGGAAGTAGCCGCATTAGGAGGTTTTATGCTTAAATTGCATAATTTTAATTTTTCTATTTGTAAGAGTGTACAAATTTTATAGTGAGCTTTTCTTTTTGTGTAAAATATATTTTTAAGGCACAACTTCATTTGAAAACGTATGAAGGTACGTTTTTTGACAAATATGAAAAATATAAATATTTGCGCACATTTTTCTGTCGCTTGACTTATTGGGGCAGGTTTGAACAAAACAGTCGGGGCACATTTGATTGAACAAGGGCTCTGTAAGTGGCATTGAACTAAAAGCTAAACTACCACCACCAATTAACGCTCCGGGAACATCGAGGACAGCTGCGGTGATAATTTTTGTCTTAATTTTTTCAAAATTTCTGTTCTGTTAATAAAATACCTAACTCATTTTTGTTTTTATAAAGTTTCTTCAGTCATTTGTAAAATATTTCAGTAATTTCAGTTTGCTTTTGCTAAGTCGTTTGTGTTTATTTTATTTTATTAAAAAAATACAAACCTTGTAGTAACTTATGAGTTTCTAAAAGCAATTACAAATACTGTCGTTCAAAAGTGTTCCAGCCTAGTTCAAAACTGCCCACATGGGGGATACCTTTCAACATAATGACTTACTTCGTTTTTAAATAAAAATAAATTATACGCCCTTACTAAATTTACGTAGTTATTTGTCCAAATCAAAGTTTATTTGCATTTCTTAAAGTGTGAATACTTTACAGTCTAATAAATTAAACAAATAGGATTTTATGAAACCTCAAAGCAAAAAGTGTTCAAATGTGCCCCAGTCTCTCCTACCTATTGTGGAATAAATTTGAAAATTGAAAATGGATATTAATGTAGACGAATGGACCGTCGTAGAAAATGCCAATGGGGTTGTTTTCATGGGGGAGGACTATGTTATAATTCAAAACAAAACAAGTTTGTAGTTATTGTACAAGTACAAGTAAAAAACTAGTAAATAACAATTCAATTTTATAAACACAAATTGGAATCTAAAAACAGCTGACTGTCAAATCACACACCAACATAAATGCAAAAAATGAATCTCGTTTCATGTTCCATTGGGCAGGAAAAATCCGAGATCTGAGAGCATAACGGTAAAAGCCCAATGGAAATCGACATAAAATACTGTTTTTTTGTGTTAATAGAA
The DNA here is from genome assembly GCA_955612985.1 of Cheilosia scutellata. Taxonomy (NCBI): domain Eukaryota; kingdom Metazoa; phylum Arthropoda; class Insecta; order Diptera; family Syrphidae; genus Cheilosia; species Cheilosia scutellata. Next base: position 46,967,526 of record OY015313.1, on the reverse strand, counting down.
AACGACATAAGGCCATCATGAATATCGTACGGGCTGAGTTCCAAAATGTCAACAAAACAGTTTAAATGGGGTAGCAAAGACTTGTCACACGCATAGGCAATGCAGTGATGATGTTTTGTCTACATTTTACCTTTATACATTTCATGACAAAGATGGATAGATGTCGTTTCAATGACAACAAACGCAAAAAGTCCAAACGGTGTGTGATATCTGTTATAGAAAGTTCGAAATAATTTAAATGAATCGTTATTTTACGCATTTGCAATGTTTCTATGTAAAAAATAGCAATGGCGCGCAGAGGTTTTATACTTTCGCCGCACTGAACCAAACGGGCTAGTGCTTATGTTTGCTTCATTTTTCCTCGCAGGTTTGTATGAAACTGACATTTCACTAGCAGTCCATGTATAGTATGTCAATGATGTCAACATTTTCGTGTTTGAATTTCGGAACTGATGGAGCTTTGCAGTTAAGCCACATCTGATGCATTTTGGAACTCAGCCACACTCAACATGTTTACGAGCTCGTTAAACATAGTAGTGCATCGTGTTGCACAAGGACTCTAAAGTAATCTTCATATCAAAATGCACCCACCCAGACGTAACGTTCTGTTGACTTCAATGTAGTTAGGAGAGGTCTATTGACTACCAACAAATTAAGCAATTTAATAATTATAGAACTAACCTTCTGAGGCACGGATTTTCTCGATCTGGACGTGGTTGGGGTAATTGGGGACGCTGCTCTCGCCTTAGCTAATGGTGATCGCTGAGCTCTTTGCGGCTTGGTGCTTTGCTGTGTATTACTCAGAATCGACCTCTTGCTCTTGCTGGGCTTATATTCTTTATCCGTACCGACGTCTGAATCAGAATCATCGTCTTCATTGTCATCCTCATCACTCTCATTGCTATCGCTGCCATCGTGGGTCTTCTTCCTCTTTTTTGCTGATGATATTGATTTCTTCTTCTTACTGGGTGACTTAGCTTTGCTGCGATTGCGTTTACTTGCCGGTGATCTGGCAAAACTACTTCTTTTACCACCGCTTAGACCAGTTAGAGAGGATTTTTTTTCAATTTGAGATTCATCCTTGTACAGTGAAATATCCACTAGAAGTAAATAAATAAATGCCATTAATTAATAGACAAAAAAAAAAAAAAAACAAATAGCTGCACTTACACCCATCGGGGTTCTCCTCGGTGACATCGGGTCGTGGGACAATTCCCTTCTCCACGTCAATGGCTCTCTTCAAAATGCTCTCGATTCGAGTTTTTTCTGTCTTGGGCAATCTAAGTTGACTCTTTTCCAACTTCTTTAACTCGACGGTCGTCAAGATGCATTCAATGTCGGTGTGATCATAAAAGTCCGGTATGAAGACGGTGTTGTCCTTCTTATCTTCCGACAGCCACCGAATGCTTATGCGCGGTGACGATCGGTAAACGTTTTGCAGAGTCTGACAGAGAAAGAAACTTCCTTCTGCGTTGCGTACTGCCATGTATTCGTTTTTGTAGAACACAATCAATTTGTCCTCCGCTGACATGGGCTTGGGGGAGTTTGAGGCCTCACTGGCCGAGAGTTTTGTTATGAACGCCAATTCTGGCAGAGGGCTCTGATATAAAATTGTCTTGAGACGATGACGTTTGCTCTTGCGATCGCTCGGCGTTGAGGGTGTTGATGGCGTTTGCACTGCCGACTTTGCTTTGCTTTGCGATCTCTTTGTCTCGACTTTAGCAGATGGTGGAGATTTCATGTCCTCTGCCTTGGATTTGGAAGAAGAATCTTTTTGCTTTTCGGGCTTATCTCCAATAGCTTCTGCAGAGATTGCCGCGGCTGCTGCTGTTTTAGATTGCCTCGGCGTCTTGGTTTTTGCTGCCATCTTCTCAGATTGATTTGATTTTACTGCCTTTTCAGGCTTCTCTTTCTCTGTTGGCTTGTCCAGCTGTTTCTTCTCACTTTTTTCGGGTTTTGTTGGTTTCTCCACCTTTTCGTGCTTATCATGCTTCTCAGATTTGTCACATTTGTCAACTTTTTCGGGTTTTTCAACCTTCTGGGCAGACTTCTCTTCAGAGGCATTGCTCATGTTTTCGGCAACTGACTTCTCCGCTTCTATGTTTTCCGGCTTTGCAAGAGCATCTCCTTTATCTTCAGTGATCTTTAAATCTGGCTCTTCAACCTGTTCCAGTTTACTTTCATCATCAGGTTGTTGTTGATGTTGTTTTTCTTCATCACTAGACGATGATGTGTTATTTGATGAATTGACTGCAGTATCATTGGATTTGCTCAAGTCTGTCGACGACACATCACTTACTGGGCTATCGTCTTCTACTGCTGGATTAGTTTGATCTTCAGATGTGTCATGTACTGCTGACATCGGAGTACTGTTTTCTGTATCAGCTACAGGGGCAAGTGGATGTTTGTCAAATTTATCTACAGACGTGGTGTTTGTGTCCTTCATCTATAAATAAACAAAAAGTGTATAAGTCTTCAATGCACCCAAAATCGACAACAAAAATAAATCGGAAATAAATCAAATTTGTCTTTTGAACACATTGGTCAAGTTAGTGGTGTTATTAACGGGCGAAAAAAATGTATACTTAAAAGTTCTACAACCATTTTGAACCAAGAGAATGTTGCTAAAAAGTCTGATGTTTTTCAAAACTACCTTGAGGGGTGTGTTATTTCCCATCCGTTTATTTATATCGATTTAAGGTCTGCTCAAACCAACGCGAAACGCGAAAGCGGGATCGGGAAATAAATACATGGGGATACTTTTAAGACAGTCCAAAATCTCCAACAAAAAAATACAAGAATAGAACAAATCTTTCAAGTATGGATTTAACAGAATCATGACTAAACAAACTTCTAGTCAGTTATTGACGGGTCACGACTGTTTCGGAGATTATTTTTTTAAACGCGTATATGCCAAACGGTCTACATTGCGAAACCTTTCTTTGAAAAAGCGAAACACGTGTTCTTTCATTATCCAGAAACCAATTCGGTGATAATGTAAATTACATCCTGTTCCTGGAACGTCAAACTGCAATTTAATCTTCCGACGAAACGAATTTAGTAAAATTGATCATTCCATTCGATTTTAGACCGCGCATCGGCTAAGTAAATAAATAACATGTTCGTTAAAATGGGAGCTACCCCCAACGACTCTGAATTAATAGTTACAAAAAATATATATGTAAAGTAAAACTCACATTTTTGTCATCTTCATGCTTGTCAACTGTTAATGGGATAGCTGCTGGGAACTCAACAACGTCAGCTGCTGCTATTTGAGCTTTTGTAGTTTCAGGCAAACCTGCCCCAGCAGCAACGACACTTGGTTCGGATTTGTTGTCGTCAACGGTTTTAGCCTCCGGATTTGGGGGTGAATCTGGTTCACTCATTGGTCTGGTTGGTGATGCCTCCGCTGAACTGCTTCCACTTGCATCCGTTGGTTTTGTTGCCGTTGGTGGTGTTGAGTTTGGAGTGTTTGGTTTGCTGACCTCTGGCACCTGCGGTGGTAAAGGTGGTGGGGGTGGACCAGCAGCTACTGCTGCTGATGAAGACATCTTCGAAGCATCCTCAGACTCATTTAATGGTACCGGCAACAACGGTGGCAAACTGGCTGCCTTAGGAGGAATTTGGCTTGCCACAGGTGCTTTTGCTGGCGAACAGCTTGATATGGTCACTGTACTTGACTGGGGTGGCTGATGTTGTTGGTGCTGTTGCTGTTTTGTCAGCGGCACAGCACTAGTTTGTAGTTTTGGTTCTTGCTCGTGAACAGTAGCTGCGGTGGCCGCAAGAGTGTTTGAATTCTGTGGCAACTGAGGCTGCTGTGTCTGGTTGCTCATCTTTTGATAGTGTGAAGGAAAGGGTGGGGGAATCGCACTAACAAGCGGAGCTTTACTGCCAGGATTGGTGTACTGGCTTGGAATCGATAACGGCACCTTATTCTGGTGGTGGTGATGGAGATGAGCTGCAACAGGGGCATTTGGTAGCGACACCGGCGGTTGTTTAGCTGGCAATAGTGAAATCGATGGTGGCACTTGCTTGACCGACGACGAGGACGAACTCTTTGTTGGTAAATTATTGTTGGCTGTTGATAGCTGAGGCGATGGGATCGGGGTTATCTGAGTGCTGGGTGGTAGATTAGGTGGCTTTAACTGATTGGCAAGTGCGGGCGGTGGTGGTGGAATTCCCACTCCACTTACCGCCGACTTACTGTGTGCTGCAGTCGGCAGATACTTCTGCGAGAATTGAGGCTGCTGCATTTGTTGATTGTGTTGCTGTTTGGTATTCTGCATGGCGACTGCCGAAAGCGATGCCTGGGTGTGACTTTTCTGCTGATGCTGGTGCGACGACTGCTGCTGATGATGCGGTTGTTGAGGCTGTTGATGGTGTTGTTGCTGTTGCTGTTGTTGCTGCTGTTGTTGCTGTTGTTGTTGCTGTTGTTGAAACTGCAACTGATATGCGTGTAGCTGTTGCATGAGATTAGCAGCCTGCATTTGCTGTTGGAATTGCTGATTCACGCTCGCCAGGGACGCAGCTGGACCATTATTACCATTTGACTGTTGCTGGTGGTGCTGTTGATAGGTCTTGTTTAATAACTCTGCAGCAGCTGGGGTGCGAGTAAGAGCTAATGGTTCTCCGCGGTCCTTACTTTGTTGCATTTGCTGTTGGAAACGTTGCTGCAATTGAGGGTTGGATAGAAGCATTTGCTGTTGCTGCTGCTTTAACATTTCATAGTGCTGCTGAGTAAGGAACGCATTCAAACCTGCCTGTGACGACTGGGGCAACGCGTTCTGACCATGAACAAGATTTTGCATTTGCTGCTGAATGCCCGCAAGTGCTTTAGCCGCTTGCTGAGTGGCCTGATTACTGGGACCACCACCCCCACCACTGTTACCCCCGGGACCTTGTTTCTGACTGTAACTCATTGCTGCATCAATAATTTACTCAATCACGCACTTGGCATACAAGATTGCACCTCGTTGGGTTTATTTTGCACAATTACCTGCTTGACCAAACTGCTTTTTTCCACGTTTGGCTATCGATGAGGTTCCAGGAAATGCTCAACCACACGCACTGGATTCCCAGTTTTTTTTCTTCTTGTTCGATTTCTGGATTTTTTTCTCGTTTTCTTTGCTTTTTTAATTAACTCTCCACTTTACATGTTTTGCTCTGCCTTTTACCTCTTTCACTGCCTCTATGACTACGTAACAATTTTTATCCCACCAAAAAAAATATTTTTGTCTTTTTTTTCTTTTCTCTTTCGCCACCGATATATAAATCAACAGCACCAGGTAGAACACACAAACATCAAAATAAAACAGAACCAAGAAAAATAAAAACACATAAACTAATTCATGGCATAAACAAGTTTTAGCTCATTCTAGATTCACTGGCACGGCAGCACACCGGAGAAGCAGCACAAATTCGCCATAGATTCTTTCGATCTCGATTCTCTTGGAGGGAAGTCAGACACAAAACAGAAATAGGCAATAAAAAAAGACGGATCTCGTCACAGGAATAAATTTTTCTTTTTCTTCCGCACTCCGCAAGGAGTTCCAAGCGATGGGTTTTTTTCGCAGTTTATTTTTTTAGTCGGATAGCAATACGGCGACACTTTCTGCAGAAATTTTGATGCGAACACAATTAACGTTTGGTAATTTTGCTGGTGAAAGTGTAAAAATATACTTTGTTGAGTCGATGGAAATTCTTGGCAATTTTTTTTCTTCAGCAAGAAATTCAGTCGAAGAAAAATCACTCCGTGTAGTCTTTGGCCGAAACTCTACACTCTCTACACGATTTTAGATGGCGTCCATCCACTGCGCATGAAAAAAGTAATGTGTAGGAAAGAGACCACCGATGAAATTTCGAATTCAATGAGGTGCGATTGTTTTATGGATTCGAATGTGGTAAGCCGGCACTTTTCTCCAAGATGCCGTGGGGAGAATTCTTGCGCGTTAAAGAATGGCAGGGGCGCGTTCGGTATTGTGAATTACAAGAGTTCAATAAAAATGAATAATGGTGTTGAGAATTTACGAATAATCTACAACTCTGAGTTTACGTATGCGTTTTTGCTTTCTGAATAATAATTCAATTTATTTACCAACAAATTTCGCACTCAGTTGAAAATAAAATATTTTCGCACAATGGGTCTTGTTCGAATAAAACGTAGCAATTGCTTTTATAAATGACAAAATCGAAGCAATTTTTCTAATTCTAAGCTCAAATTCAAAATAAAAATAATCCAAAAAAGAAACTACATGACTGTTTTGTCGCTTGCAAATTTTGACAGAAACTGCAAGGAAGGACACACACAGTGAAGTAAATGCTTTGTTCGAACTTACTTTAGCAAAGTAAGATTTTATTCATACCGATTCAAAGGAATTGCTAAGGTGCTTTTACTTTTCTACAATCTTTTACTCGAAGCAAAAAATGCTAGTTTTTATTCATGTATGAAAATGTGTGTTTCGAAAAATAAAAAAATTAAATTTAATAAGTAGAAACTGATATTTACCAAGTTTATTGGTGAATTTAAGAGAAGAAATATTTAAAAGTAAATCTATACCAAAAAGCAGCAATTTGTATTAAGTACGTTATAATTGAAATTAAATAATAGCCTCGTTCCATTGACCGCTAGATGACTAGCGGCATGCCAAACTCCATATAAAAAAAACTGACATTTCAGCATTTGCGCTAGATCTCTAGCACATTTTGTGAAATATCCTTTTCTGGGAAATTTTTCAATCTAGCGCAAAATGAACTGCTAGATTGAAAAAAGTAACGAACTGTCAAAATAAAAGTGAAAGTGCAGAAGTCAAATATTTCCAATTTGGTGTAAAATGGGAATTCAAACTTCTATGTAACTAATATACATTCACCCCTATTGTCGTCGTCGACACGACTGTTTGGTATTGGCGACTGAAAATAAACGACTTTTGTCGCGGCGACGATCGACAAATGGCGTCTGAAATGTCAAAAAATGTGGATTGTATTTTTCGACGACGATCGTTGGTATTGCATGAGGCGTTTCGTGACGACGTTTGTCGTGGAAATGATACATTTCTGTCGTCGACTATTTTGCGGACGACTGTGTGATAAATGTGTTAAAAAAAGTATGTGTACTTAATTTTTAATTAACTAAAAGACAAATATAGTTATTTTGCAGAATGGAGACAACAAATAAACGACAATTTCTACATTTAGTGAACGAAATGCAGAAAAATATTCCGTTGGCAAAATCGTTCACAAAGGGCCTAACAAAGTGATGTTAATCGGCAATGGGACGACATAGCCTTATCTCTGAATTGTCTTGGGCCACCTTCGACTTCCGATAGTCTAAAATACTTTTAAAATCTGAAAATAATTGTTAATAACACAATGTATGCAATTTAAATTATTTCTACCACCCACTTAATGTCGGGCAAATCCAATGGATTGGATTTGGTTCGAATTTCCTTCCTTAACTTTACCAGCACTTTTTTCTGGTTTTCTTCTTCGTCACTGCTTTCAAAAAACATGTCACACTATTCATTTTTGATTTGTTTTATTAAATAATTAACCAAGTCACAAACAAAACACCAGACCAAACATAAATTCGTCGACTGAAATGTCAAATCCCATGTGTCATAGTTTGTGGAATGTATGTGGGATGTGAGAGTTCAGAGAGTCGAGTCGTTTCAGTTACGCAATACCAAATTCCAAACGACTCGACACGACAAACGTCGCCAGTCGTTTGCGACAGACGACGACGACAATAGGGGTGATTGTATTTGCTTATTTAAATTATGGTGTACTAATAAATATGCGGCATGATGGCACAAAATATATTTTTGACTCTCATGAGGATGAAATCATACGAATTCAAATTGGTTTTCATGTCACTTTGCCGCTGCCGCTTGATCTCTAGCCCCAGCGTTCCTCCATCAGGGATATTATGTGCTAGATGACTCGGTCAAAGGAACGCGGCCAATGTTGAAGTTAATATTTTGATATATTGAATAGATTTAAAAAACTGGGGAACTCTGTTAGATATTGCACATCGTATAGGAATCGAAATATGTATATGTATGCACCGAATTACCGGAAAAGTTCATTATGATCAGAAGGAGCTGTATTGCGTGTGAAAAAAATTTAATCGAAAGATGAGATATATTTATTATTTGTTAATCCTAAAGGGCAGTAGATAACACAATACAAAAATTGTTGTATAATTGGTAACTTCGAGTGCTTTGTTTACAATTTGTTAAGGCAAGATTTTATTCATATAACTTAGTTTTTCACAAATATTTTACTTGTTTTATATACTTAGGCATTTTATAGCGGCATTCTGATACCAAATTTGTTAATCGGCCCTAGCGAGGTATCCGTCGGAACGGAAAATTCTCCGATTTTATACGAATCGGAGGATTTTTGCAGCGAGGTATAGGTCGGAACAGCTTTTTGGAACTTTGTTCCGACAAATATGTAACGCATACTGGGGTCTCATCGCGTAACTTTTCAGACGATCATCGTCTCGACGATAGCACTCAACGCTATCGTTTTAACGTTGCTTCATGTAACTCTACCACCATCGTGTCGTCTATCGTTTATTTCACACAAATTTGAGGTATCTTTCAGGTGCTGATTCTGGTAAAAGTATGCAATTATATGCTATATAAAAGTGAAAATTGGTAAAAATATTGGATATTCTGTCATTTTTCTATCTGGAAATGAGTGTTGGTTTGTGCATAAGGTATGCGCCATCTACAAAATGGTTTTCATACTATAGATATAGATACATACTAGCAGTCCCTCTTCCACATTTTGATATGGTCTCTCCGTCTTCGTATGTTTGCAATTATTTTCGTTTTCTTTGTCATTTATTAGAAAAAAATTAATTATTTCCAATGTTGGATGAATTTTTATATATTTTGAATCATAAAAACCAATCTGTAGTCACCTTACAATTCATGTAAAAGCTTTAAATTGTCTGCAAAATATACAAAACAATGCAAGACGATACCTCTTTAGCTATCGTGCAAACGCTATCGTCTTGACGACAGTGATCTGTCAATTAATGCGCTACACGAAGCAAATGTTGGATCGTCGAAACGATGTCGTCGAGACGACAGTGATTTCAAAGGTTACATGAAGCAAAACTATCGCCGAAACGATATCGTCAGACGATAGTGCTCTTACGCGATGAGACCCCTGGGTTTTGCGTTTCAGTGCGATGAAGTGCGTTTTTACTGATATTTTTGACAGCTTCATACGAGTTTTCTTCCGATATGCTCCGACAGGAATCGGTTGCGGAATTTGTTTACGATTTGCAGTGAAGTGTCGATAAATGAAAGCAATAATGAAAAAAACATTTTAGCAAAGTAATTGTTTGTTTTTGTCGCTTTAATTTGTGAACAAACGAAAAAAACAAGCACTTAATAGGAAAACCCACATGTAGCACGAAACAACATCATATCAAATCAATGCGTTGTCGCATTTTAATTATTCTTTCCGAAAGCGGATACCTCGAATGTAATTTGAGTCTCCGGAGTATGCGTTGCGGAGAATTTTCCGTTCCGACGTATACCTCGCTAGGGCCGAATGTCTATACAATAAATTTAAAATAGAATGTTTTGCGCGCACTTCCAATTTATAATTTCTGTAGGAAATTCTGTAATGAAATCAGCTGTCACAAAACTTATCCTGTGATTCCGGTACCTAGGTACGTAGATGGCGTGGAAATCAGTTTACCGAGTCACAATAATGTGCGCATACCTAAGGGAATCCGCTGTACAATAAGGTGATTGACATTTCGCATAGCGCAATTGTTTTGAGATGTCACTCTTTCAAAAATAATTAATTTTACTCAAAATAATTTCTAAATCGTGATAGGCGTAGTTTAACTTGATCTAAGGGAAAATGGGAAAATTAGAAGAAATTCCCCTTCCCGATGCCGATTTGGATTGGATCCAAATGCGCAAAGATTTTGATGCATCACGTCCGGAAACGACCAAAGAAAAAATGCTTCGCAAAATAAAGTCGAATCCAGTAGTCCCAATTGGTAAGTAACTACTGCGAATTTTGTTACATAAGTCGAAATACAATGTAAAATATGTTTTTGGTGTTTACAGGTTGTTTGGCAACAGCTGCCGCACTTGGATTTGGCCTATATAACTTCCGCACTGGCAATCGAAGAATGTCTCAGATCATGATGCGAACTCGTATTGGTGCCCAGGCATTCACTGTGGTAGCCCTTATCACAGGTGTTGTTTTAACGTATACGAATAAGGATGATAAAGCTCAGTGAATGTGTTGTATCTGTTAAGAATATAATTTTGTTAATGTTATTGAAGTGATGCTTACAAATTTACTAGTTTGTATTCTATTTCAATCGTTTATTTAGTTTCCGAATTAAAGTTAACATCTCCGTTTGAATTTGCAAGCTATTTTGTAAGTACATTTCCATTAGGTCATTTCTTTGGCGATTCACTTTTACACTATCTTCAAATAAGTCTGTTGCTCTCTTGAATTCACCTAGAGACAGCTCGGTGCTGTTCTTTATTTTACTAAATAGTGCATAAACATTTTCGGAGCTCATTTCCTCCTCGTTTTTTGACGATTGTCTAGTTACGCCCGATGGAGTAGCAAATGCAGTATCCATTCGACTTTCATCACCTGATGTGTCTCCGATTTCTGTTTTTATTAATTTACTATCGTTACGAAGTTCTTCAACTGTTTCGGATGTCAGTTCTTGATCTTGCGAGTTTACCGAGTCACATGTTGCACTTATCTGAAATTACATTTTACAGATGCGCAAATCTTTATTTAATATTTCTTACTACTTACTCGTTCACTTTTAATGGATATTGAAGACAATTGTGAGGGTTCATTCGTTATCAAGTAGTCACCTGGTATTAGTGGATCATCTGTGAAGAATACACATCCGGTTAGGTATAATTTCCATATAAAAGTACTTTCATATCATGAACAAATTAAGAGATGAATATATTTGGTAAGGTTTAATGATAGTCATCAAATCTAGTAAGGGACTTTGTCAACGTCGGCTGTGCTATAAATTCTGATATCATCTGCGAGAAATTAAACTAATGTGAATCTCTTGCTCGAGTCGAGATTCGCAAAAGTGATCTGAATCTTAAAAAAGTGTTTTTTTTTCCGTCCAATGGAAAATGAATTCGACAGACAGCTGATTTCTAGACCAGAAAGACTGGTCTGAATCTGAAAAAAGTGCTTTTTCTTGGCTGAGAATGCAATTGAGTGGTAGAACCCTACCCCGAAGACCTAAGGAGATTCTGTAAAAGACATTGATCATCCCATTGATAGATCATCCCCATGTAGAATGGATACATAAAAGTCCTGCCTTAGGTGGAGCAAACAAGTAGAAGAGGACCTCCACCGACTTGCAGTGCATAACTTGAGGCAATTAATTTAAGACCGGGCTAACTAGAGAAGCTAGTTACTTTTTTGACAATAAACAAATCTGAATGAACAATTTTTAAATTGTTATTACCTTGCGGAATGCTGCTTTCTATTAACGGCCTCGGGTTACTTATTTTTAGTCCTCCAAGAAACGCATGAATCTTATTGTAAAGGTGCCATTCTGACGAAAAACTCCCCGAAGACCCAACGATTCGTGATTCCTTCCTGAAAGAAAACGAGATTAAATGCATTTCATCAGTCACCATTTATTTAAGACATTACAGATTACATAATCTAACGGAGATGACAATGTCCTGAACAACGCCAACTTTATCCATGAATCAAAGAAGTCATGAACTTACATTGTTTCAGGAATAGTATAGATAGGCCAACTACCTACTTAACAATAAAAAAAAGCTAGTTGTGAGTAAATCGACAAGTTTTGATACGTGGGGCTGTGATGGATGGTACCAGTTAGATACCCCTTTTTTGTGTCAGCAAACAGGAGATTGCCAGCATTTAAATGTACCCAAGCTTTAATAAATCCCGTAGAAGAAATTCTGGCAATCTGTATAATGAAATTGTACCTTCGCCACCATTTGAATTAGCGGGAAGATTCGATATATGTATATTATATAAAAATGATTGCAACGGACCTGTATCTGTTGGACAGATTATGCAATTTAACTTTTATCTCTCCTGGGGAGTAAAAAGCGTTCCTTTGTTGAAGAGCCTCCGACATCTCCATATAAATGTGACTATTCTTCCTTGGACCACGTAAATCTTCAAGTTTTTCTTCCCACAACTCCACAATGAAATCTTCGTCATCTTGTGACCACATCTTCTTCTTTTTCCTTTGAACATTCATTGCTGCAAATAACTAAGTTCCTTTTATTTGCACGTCATATTTTATTATAACAAAATTGGTAAGGAACTCACCAAATCATTTAAATTGGCGATACAGAATACAGATGATACAAACAACAAAATAATTTGTTTATTATTGAAGTTTTGTCTCTTTCCTTCTTTAATAAATTGTTTTGGTTATTTCATTTTCAGTTAATTGCTAAACGAACGCCTCGTTTGGTTGAGTACAATATTGACGAGACGACGTATGTATATATGAAAGGTTTCATATAGTCATCTTTGTCTCGCTCGATCTACCACGAAATTCTTTATTCTGTACAGGGTGTACGTGAAAAAGAAAATCAATATTATATAAAAAAAAGTGAATCTATGACGATGAGGAAAGTATATGAGCTGGTTCAATCTGATGTTAGGTTACCATGGATTTAGTTTATCCAACAATTATATATATATTTGTCGTTTGGTCCATATATTTTATTTTATATGTTTGTTTGTACATATATTTTTGAAATTTAACTTAGTACCTATAATTGAGTGTTTTCAGCGCAAACTTTTCACGCAATGCGTGGATTTTTTTGTCCACACTGTTGTGCATTGTATTCATCTGACAGTTGAAAATGCGTCGACAAAGTAGATAAGAAGTAAAGACCCCGACCCATAGATTCCGTCGCATCCGTCGAAGGTTTACTTTCTACTTTTCTATCCGTCGCAATCCGTTGACAGTTAGCACAGCGTGAGAGTATAAGCACTTTCATTGGTGGAAATATTGAGATAAAGAGAGAAACTGTCAAATGGTGCAGACAACAAACGGATTCTATGTGTCGGGGCCTTAACACACTCTACTTTACGTTTATTATTTAATAAACATATTTTTATTTTATACAGTTTTTGAAAGAAATTATTAGCGTCGGTTGATAGAGACCCACCGAAAAATACAAACGTCGAAGGATGAAAACATGAGTTGGCAGCTCAGTACAATTTTAATTATAAAAAAAATTGTTCAATGGAAAATTCTAATTCTAACGAAGCAGAGGTAAACATTTTAATTCAAATGAAAAATTTAGTTAACTCAATAAAATATTGTGTATTTTTTCAGATACATATTACATTCTGTTGGTAGACGCTCCGTCGAATGAGGAATCGTGTGGTTATGACGACGAAATTGATGAACTAAAACAACTTGTGTTCTTAGGATGGCAGGATTACCTTACATTGTATTTCTTCTTCCAGAATCTGAATATGGACAGCAGCCAGCAGCATATAAAATGCTTAAAACTATTTTATTTTAACTAAATAAAGAATTTTTCTAAGCAAATTACCTTTCTTATTATTTTTTAATAGTTTTTGTCAACATGTCAAATGTAATTTATGATATTTCCATACAAGTTATTGATAACATAGACAAATTTGTGTTAGCTACACTTTTCTCTATCCCCACAGCCCAGAATTTGTGTTTCTTTATTCGTTCAGAGAATGATCGGAGCGCGCTCTATGAGCTCAGAATAAATTAACTCAGGAGTCTGATAAAAAAGCTGATTACGCACTTACAGTCACATTTCACAGAAAAAAACAAAATACTATCTACATAGTTGAAATGGCGGACAAGCCCTGTTGTTCTGGCACAAAAGGTAAACCAAATTAATAAATAACCATATGACAGCTATGTGCTCAAATGTGTTTCATAAAGAAATCAGAACGATCTGAGCACGCTCAAAATGCTAGCTCTATTCAGAGCTCACTCTGAACAAAAAAAGAAAAACTTCTATTATCAAGTTTGAATCTAATTAAATCCCCATTATTTCCGTTTCCAATCAGAATTTTATTCTGGCAGTACCACGGTGAACTGGAATCTCTCATGAAAACGAACCTACCTATTTTCTAGCAGTTTGTCCCACTCTGTTGGCTTTACTGCAATCTCGCTGCGAGCAAAAATCGACTATCTCACTTTTCGACTGCCATGTTTATTAGTCGCGATTATAGTGAAACCAATCGCGGGAAAATTGCTAATTTTTTTGTTTAAAAGGTAAATATTTTGCTAAATTAATGTTTAAAAGTTTCCTTAAACTCTGATGGTGTTAATGCATGTGTTTTCGGTGTTGTGCTCGTGCGATTAAATGATAAAAATCAAAATCTATTTGAATCTTTAACCAGAAATGGCGCAATCAGTGCATCTAGTATACGTTGGGATTTTTTGTTCCACAAGGTTATTGTACTATTGCTGTACAACTGTACTTGTTTCTTATGTTATAAGTGAAAATTGGTTTGTTATCAGTGTTTTGGAGTTCAATTGTGCCAATACTTTCAATTTTAATTAGTTTCACAATTTTGTTTTTTTTTTCTTATATTGGCCTGAATGAAAAGTGATTTAAAATGAAAAAAAAAACGAAAATTTGAAATTCTCTTTCTGCCATTCGGATTAGAAAAAGATTTCGGTTTTTCTTTTCTCGTAAATACTGCGTCTCTTTCAGTCATTATTGTGTTTTACTGTCGTTTCTTTCACTCTCGTCAATCGACATTCTTTTCTGGCTAGGCTATGTTTGGCACATAATAAGGTAGTCGCATTCCTCTGGAGATTTGTGTACACTACACACCACATTTGGAGTTGTATTGGGCTGGGTTTGCACTTGTGTAATTGGGTGTGTAGTGATTTTTTTTCTATATTCCTTGGGAGGTTGTATGCACGTGCGTACGTACATATGTATATATATGGTATCTGTGTTTTAGGGGGGATATCATATATTCCTTTCTACTACATTAATGGGGACGACTGTGTTGTATAATCCCAAAATTCAGTGTTGGTGGAATTCATTGAAGTGTGTGTACACGTTTTCAAATTATATCGATTCCCCCAAGACCCCTTCGGAGGGGATTGGTTGAAAATTGTTTTCTAGCAGATTTCTGCTGCTCAGTCTACTTTCTTTTTCTTCGCCTTGCCTTTAAACGCATTTTTGTAGACTTCCTCCTAATTTTTTCTTTCGCGGCCACTTTAATACATCGTATTGCAGGGATGGCATTCAACAACTCACGAGTTGTGATTTAGGATTTTTTTTTAAATGGAGGTAGTTACCTACATACCTAGGTCTTTTCGTTTCTTTTGTTTATTGCATTTCCATAAACACAAATTAGCCGGCAGTACGAAAATATTGGTTTCTGATATTTCAAAAATTTCTCCAAAACGATTTAAAACCGTGTGTCAATTGCGTTACCTAAATAATTATACTCGTATAAATTTCTGACACTATCTGTGGAAAACGAATTTTCAGCCGTCAAAAAATGATCCTGCACCGGGAGGAAGATAATGGACTATCTTCTACCTAGCTATTTTTGTTTTTAGCTTTTTTAGAATTTGGTGAACTTTTCTTTTCAACACTTTCATAAGTGTCAAAAAATTAATTGAGGATAATTATTTAGCGCAATAATTGTAGTTTAATGTCGTTTTCCATTGGGACCATCAGATTTTTATTTCAGATCTCTGATTTTTCGTGGCGAATGGAACATGAAAGCAGATTGATCTGCTTTTGTAAATAGGGGTAGGTATTCATGCAACGTCGTAAACTCGTCGTAAACGTCGTAAGTTTACGACGTGGTAAATGAACTGTTTTGAAATTTTGTATGGAAAATATACGACGAGATGGTAAACTTACTACGCGAATTTGTGCGGAAAACCGAGATGGTAAACTTACGACGAGGGTCTTGTGACATTTCACACATGAAATAAGGGCGCGAAATCAGAAAAAAATTACTTTGCATGCATTTATAATACTTTTGATGCATTTATAAATAGAAATTGCACATTTTACTATTCCAAGTGTAGGATAATTAGTTAGTCCATCAAATTGTATTAAGAAAACAAGTTTTAAAAGATACTAAATAACGAAATCGATACCGCACAGAGTCTATACACGTTCTCATAAAAAATGACAGGAAAAGAGAAAACCGGCAAAATAATGGGTAATCAACATTTCCCCTCCTGGCTCGAAACTTGCTACGGGCAAGTACTGATAAAATTGTCAAAAGCAAAAAGTTGACAGACGAAATAAACAAAAGATATTTTACAACGGTTGCTCGGTTATGAGTTATATAGATATTGAATATTGATAGAATACAAAATTATATCGATTTAATTAAAATTGTGAATTTTCACTGCAGTTTGAAATAGTTTTGTTTTGTGCAAATTGGTGTTTAGCTAGCTGGAAATGGCTCGAAGTAGCTCGAAGTGTATACCATTGATGGGAAATGAACTTTTCAGATTGTACTTTTCACAAGTTGAAATTGTAACTTTTAGGACTGAAGTGTATCCTCATTGTTTTGGAAATTGGTAGCTACATTTATGGGCAATTGTATAGTATAGTTTCGAGATCACCTGGTTTTTTGGTTATGAAAAATACAAGATTATACATTATACCGATCTTCAATGATTTTTTTTAATGTTCGTTTTTATGGCGGATTTATGAAAAAAATTTAGAAATCTTAAAATATCAATACATATTTCATTAGATTTTATATTTGAATGTTGAAAAAAATTTAGTTTTTGCAAATGATCCTCCACAATTTTTTACGATACCAAATTAACTTCTTAATCTACACAAAAAAAACTAACAAATAACCAAAAAAGAAAAATTAAAATCAAAATCCTGAAAATCGACCTAATTTTGGATAGATACCTATTTTATCGACAAAAACAAGGTGAACGCGAAAGTATACAATTAAAGCTATATGAATATTAAGACTCTTCTCTTAGTTCATGATATAAAAACAAATAATGTCCCTCTTTGCCCTTGATATAAAACAAATGACTATCATTTTGAAAAATTTATTGGTGATATATCAAATTACAATAAAATAAATAAAAAGTTCGTGCAGCAGGTCCGTATCACATCTGCAATGGCGGTCTATTGTGACTGAGACAATAAACTTATAAACGTTGCTGGCAATTGTGACTATTCATATCTCTATGAAAAAGCTTGCCTTTTTGACAGATATGCAGAAAGAAACGAAAAAGAGTTCTCGGAATATATTACCTAGTATACATTATACCATGGGCCGTATAAGTACCCTAGGAATGGCTTTTCAAAATCACAACCTTTCTTTTTGTGTGAATTAGCTAAATTTTATGATGCTTTCTCTGGAAAATTATACTCTCTGAATCTATGGAACTCCAACATTGAAGGGCATACTCTATTTCTTTAAACATAATACAATCGAACAATTCAAATCGAAAATGAAATGTCAAATTGTCAACACTGTCAAAGGCGCGTAAAAGTAAAAGCAGAAAGTATAGGCCTGATTGGGCGATGCTTTGAACCTTACTATATTTACTATCTAAAGTCGATATTTACGCCTGAAGTAGCATTTTAGCTTGTATCATACATTGTTACTACGTAATCTGTTAACGCACGCCCTCATAAATGCCGCAGTGATTGAAAAGCTAGGTTTTTTTGTGTAAAGAAGTGTTGTGAAATTTTCTTCTGTGAGTGAAAATGAGATCTCAACACTCAAGAGCATGCGTGCACTGTGCTTCGCAGTGCCCCTGCGCATGTCCTATAAAATTTGTTTATCTTAGTTGGTTGGCCTAATGTAGAATAAAGTTTGAAGCTTCAAGCTGAATGCATTTTATATTCTTTATTACAAATTCTGGATGTATTCGTAGCGTGGGTATGAAATTGTATCTTTTTAAGAAGGATTGTAACTGCGTAACTTTTGAAGCAAAAATATGTTCTGTTAAGATTTACTAGAAATTCGCACCCTAGGTGCGAATTTCCGCACTCTTTAAAAGAAATCGGAAATTCGCACCGGGTGCGAATATCCGACAATACTTCGGAAATTCGCACCAGGTGCGAATTTCTTTATCTTATATATTGGAATCGGAAATTCGCACCCGGGTGCGAATTTCCGTACTCTTTAAAAGAAATCGGAAATTCGCACCCCCAACAAAAGCCCTCAAGAATCGAATCGCGCGCGCGATTCGATTCTTGAGGGCTTTTGTTTGATGATAGACTTTGTGAAGGTGTATATTTTCGACCTAGACTCTTCACTTGAAGTTTCAGCTTTCGGTTGTTCACCAACGAAAAATGTTCCATGCTTGAGTGCTATGAGAATGCAACATTAATGGAGAACCTCTGAATCAAGAACTTCAACTTAATGTTCCAGATCACAACAGAAACAATGGAAGTTCTATTTGAAGAAGATCAACTCGGACCATCAAACCTGGACAACGATAACGAGCAATCATGGATTTATTCTTCTTTTTTGATATTAATAAATTCAATATTTATGTGCCAATGTAAGATCAATCGGTTTTTTTTGTTTTTTTTTTTATAACTAAATTGAATTTTGTTAGCTAACTACAATGGAAAACGAAATAACCACGTTCAAAACCAACAAATTTCTGGAAGATAAGAAAATAACAAATCAATCAATCAATCAAACAAATCCCGGGGTGCGAATTTCCGTACTCTTTAAAAGAATTCGGAAATTCGCACCGGTGCGAATTTCCGATATATTGTCGGATATTCGCACCGGTGCGAATTTCCGCTAAACCTCTGTTAATTGTATCTTTTTCGAGTGAATTGTAACTGTGTAACTTTAATTTCTGATTGTATCCAAAAGATACAATTGTATCCACTTTTCCATCCCTGGTGTATACGTGTACTTTTGGGTACATTTTCCGCTCTCTGAGAGAATTGCGCTCAAATTTTTGAAATTGACAGATTTCTACTGCCTTGCTTGGAAAAGTACGCGAATAGACCTACTATTTTAAACCTACAATATATTGCATTTGACAGTTCGGACAAAGGTATGTTCTTATTATTCAAATGTGCTGTGTTCAATTATTTTGTAATTGTAGGTTTTTCAAATCTTAGGTAGTTAGGTATAGGACAAGGGTGTCGGTCTATTCGTCAAATTTCATTTCGCAAATTTTATTTCGCATTTATCGAAATAAGTTTAGTTTATCTCGCAATACTTGTTTCGCAAATTTCCATTCCGTCTTTGAATTATGTTGCTACGTGTTTATTTCGCAATGTTTTTCCCGCGCTTTTCCATTTCGCTTATGATTAGGCAGCATGTGTTGTTGTTTTGAAAGAATTTGTTTCGCTTAGGTACTGTTGGGGTAGTGACAAAAGTCCGCGCGACATATCTCCGCCGAACTAAGAACGACATATCTCCGCGCGGAGTTATGACGTTTTAAAACGACATACGACATATCTCCGCGCGGAGTTAGACATACCTCCGCGCGGAGATATGTCGTTCTTAGTTTGGCGGAGATATGACGTTTTCAAAACACAGAAAAGTGCATGTATTTTTATTGACTAAAAATATACCTACTGCTAAATACCCCAGAGTAAATATAATTAAACTTTAGCTCCAGGCGCCTGCCAGATAGTTGTTGACATACCTGGCTAAACCCTGCGAAAAAAAGGGTTAAAATCCTGTTAGCGAGCGAAGCGAGCCACCCACCCCATACTTTAAATACACCAAACTCTCTTACAGACGCCTATCTGACAGTTTTTGGTATAGACTTATTCAGAAATTAAACAAATAAAAAAATAATTACCTACCTTTTGCATTATGTTTAATATAAATGATTAACATTTAGAGATATGACGTTTTAAAGCGACATATCTTCGCGCGGAGATATGTCGTTTTAAATGCGACATAGCTCCGCGCGGAGATCTTGGCTTATTAAAAGCACTTGCCTCTAATATAAAACTATGTATATTAATTTACATTTATTTTTGTTAATAAACCTGAATTGAATTTTAATTTTTTTGAGTATAGTATTATATAGTTCACCTTTTCATTATTTCGCGAAATAATACAATGCGAAATAGCAAAATGTGAACAATTCACAACGCGAGATAAAAATTTGCCAGATGAGAAATGCGAAATGAGGTTCTTGCGATACGATTACAAAGTGAAATGAAAGATTGCCTAACAAAAATTGCGATAACGTTTTTTGTAAAGAGTTTTCTGCTACGCATAACTTTGAGCCGATAAAAAAGTAAAACAGAATTGGGGGTATTCAAACCCAGGATTTATCAGTAATCAGACTGTACTGTATACTTATATCAATTAGATAGCTAATGACAAAGTATTAATAAATGAACTTTTGTTATGTTTTTCAGTTTTATAATAATTTAATTTTTATTTTCTCCAAATATTTTTTTTTTAGTTTTTTTGTACTTATTGGGTCGGCTTCAACACTGCGCCCTTGAACGCTTCAATATCCACTAGAATCTAATAGTTTATTGGGTTGGCTTCAACAAGGGGGTTCCTCTAAAGTTCAAAATAAATAAATAAATAACAAAAATACAATTTCTCTATAACGAATTTTCAATAATAAAGAAGTCATTTTCCGCACCAATTCGCAATAGGAAAGTCTGACTGTACTAGCTGCGTTTCTTTTGTCCCGTGCACACACAATCACAGACTCAAGAAACTTTGGTTATCACTGCCATTTAAGAACTTAAATTTCGCTGTGAAATTATAGCGAGTTTGACAGCTAGTGGTGTTTGTTTACATTAAAAGTCTGTCGTACACAGTCTAAATATTAGTGATCGTACTAATTATAGTGACTGCAGTGACTGTTTAGTAACTCCAGCTTCGCAAACAATGCTTTGGGTTATGGACTGGCAGCTGAATTTAATTATGAAATTGTCATTATAGCAAGAACACAACGTTCATAAATCAACCTTCTTCCGAGTGGCGTTTTCGACGATTTAAAACACGACAAATTGAATTTAGAATTATGAGTGGCACTGATGCGTCTTTGAGCGCTAGTTGTCTGAAAAATAATCTGAAAAAAAAAAAAAAAAAAAAAAAAAACATTTTGAATCTGAAAATAATTTATTAAATTGAGTTTTTCAAATGAAAGTTTTCTGACTTTATATCTGGTAGATCAAATAAATTGGATTTTGTCGTTATCTTTATCTGTTTCCGGATCAGTTTGTGTTATACTCAAATTAATAATAAACTAACAATTTCTTTCTTTCGAAAAGCGTTTTAATATTGTGGTTTGCGAATAAACTTACAATTCTCGCCAAGATTGTTAAAAAGTTTGGAATTGGAAATTTCGTTTATAAACTAGCTTTCTTAATACATTTTGATAGGATAATCCTACTCTTGGAATAAATGTGCAATTTCCTATTCCATCATTCGTTCGTTTGCTATAATGTGAATGGGTCTTTAGTCTTGTAAAATGAAACTTCTCAAATAACTATAAAAAACATTTAAGTAGCCTCAACTCCAAATGCGTTTCGCCCCGAGATGTGGTGGGTGGGCTCATCAGTAGACGAACCAGCACATCTGCCTAGACATCGGGGCGAAACGCATTTGGAGTTGAGGCCACTTAAATGTTTTTTATAATATTTAATGCTTACTCCACAAACTTTATTCATTTCTTGAATTATTAATTCTTGACTTGAAACATTTTTGGTACTTCTCAAATAACGACAAACGTCGTGAATAAGGGTGATTTTTTAAAACAAACATAGTTTCTTTAACTCTTTTTTTATGCATTCTTATGATGGAGATTATATTCAGTCGGTCAGCACGGTCAGGGTTTTTTACGAAACCCACCAGATGTATTGAAAATATTGACTATTGCACTTACTCGGCATAGTACATACATTTATGTTCATACCAAACGTTTCCGAATGCAGCTTTTAGGGTGTGCCTTGATTTTTCCAATCAGCTGGCGGTCTATTCATTAGTTAGTAGTTTGTGCTTCTCGTGCGACAAGATTTTGTGTATTGTCTTTCACTTTTGAAGTTTTTCAGTAAAAGAGTACAACATCTTTTATATTTTTCTACAAGAATCCCTTGTTATTTTGCGGCGCCGATGAAAATAACCATTTTAATCATTAGGTCATTATAAATTAAATCGTTTTTCGTCCTAAGTTAATGCCCTAGGGTTATTAGTTTGGCCACTGTTACACAGAGTGCGTTTTCAATGACGCTTTGTATTCAGTGACCGTTTTGTTGAGCATCTTTTTTTAAATTATACATTTATACTTCGACATTTGCTGATGGACATTCCACAAAGTGGTAATTTTAGGGAGAAATCCATTTTGTCGCTTCCTTCTGACATGCAGAGAATATGTACATACATAATCTACGACAAAATAACATTTTATGCCATATCCAAAGGCAGAATTGAAGAGCTTTCTCACGGCATTTTTCCCCGGTATTTGGGCACTACCCGCAAACTGAATCATCTCACTCAAATCAAATTATTAATCATGTGCTGCTAATATCTATCCATCAAAAAGGTTCACCAACTTAAGAGGACCAACCCTTCAATTCCAGAAGCTATGATGTACAGTACATACCTACATAATATATATTCTATTTAGTAGGTAGGTATGTTATGTAGGTATCACTACCTGTTGCTCTCATCTCACCCTACACACGGAAATTTAAAAGAAAATGTCCACAGGCGGACGTAAACCAATTAGATTTGAATATTTCTATTTTTACGGTCCATGTGTCACAAGTTTTTCCGCCATTCACTACCCTCCCTTCAAGTTTAACAATAATTGCGGGCTTGACCCTTGCCTATTGCCATCCCTGGTTTATTCTTGAAGTTTTACTTTTATTTTCTGCTCAAATATTTTCTTCTCGCTTTAGCTACAACTTGTCTCGTCTGCCAGTGATTGATAACACAAGTTCGCCTTTTCGCGCTAAAGTATTTCGTTTCGTGCGCATTGCGCGAACGCACACACAGATATTTCATACCATACACACTAACACACCATTAATACTACACCTTTGTGTGCGAAAAAACTATATATTTTTTGTAATGCGTTTTCATTCCTCTCTCTATTCATCATCGTCGTCCACCATCAATACAGAAAAAAGAAGAAACGATATTTTTTTCTTCTACATTTTGACACAAGTTGCTGATTTTAATTACTGCACTTGCACTTATTCGACGCGAAATTGGTCAGTTCTCTCAGTTTTTTGTTTGTTATTTTTTATACACCAGAAAAAGTAAATAATTATAACAAGAATGTGCACGGTAAATTGTTGTCATTGTCAATTAAATTAATTTTATAAAAAACCCCCCCTAAATTACTGATAAAGAAAAAAAATGTGTCGAAGAAAGTTTTTATAGTGTTTTACTGCATTTGCTTCGTATTTTTGATTTTTGTTTTCTGACTTATTTTACATAAAATTGCTCACAAAAAGTAAAAACAAAATTACTTTCATTCTCAGAGATCAATTACCTACATTTTAGTGATTTGATTTTGTTGTGAATGTGTTTTTTTATTCGGGAATGATGACACCGCCGAAAAAGATGATTTAATTTCTTTTGTTGCATTGAAATGCGTTTTTAATTTCATTTGTTTTACTTTTATTTTTGTGCCATTGTTCAATACCCCCTTCCCCGATTTATATACGTTGTTGGTTTCTTCCAAAAAGCAGACAGAAAAGAAAATGTATATGTGCATTATTCTCTTCTCTTTGTTATAAAAGAAAACACCTAATGGGGTTGTTATTTTTCTTGTTGCTGTTTGCTGCTGCTGCGTCTTCTAATTTATTTCGTTCGCCTCCTCGCAAACTTTCTTCTCCTATAATGTGCACAGCACAAGCCAATTCTACAACTCATTCAAATGTGGGGGAAATAGTGGCTCGTGAGCGTGACAGTGACACTACCATAAATGACCTTGACGATGACGAAAATTCGCGGAGAAGAGGAAATCAAACCACACCACACAGGGGCGGGGGGGGGGGGGGGCACAAGCACGACACGGTGCACACCAGCCGCAGCCAGTTGGAAATACGTTAGATAGTCAGTTGCAGTTCTAGTTGTTGTTCGTACAGTATTGCTAGCTGTCGAACAAAGTGGTAGTTTGTCGACTGACCAACCCACAAATGGTTGTGGCAACCTCAGCCGCCGTCATCTCCACCATACGCCACCGCCACCGGGTGGCAATCGTCTCCTCTCTTCTCCTGGTTCATATGTACCCCCAAAGAAACACAAAAAGGAAACAAAAGTTAATAGATAAACGAACGCGAAGAATATAATGAAATTTGTGTTATGCTTACTTTTTTGTTTGTATTATATTTTCTTTGTTTGAAAAAAAGATACATATACCTACATTCGTGTACATAGGTATATAAATAATATGTATTTTTATTTTCGTGTGATCATACATTTTTTTTACGTACATAATGTGCCGCTGTCCGTAATTTGTTCCAAAGATCTTGTCCGAAGGAATAGAAGTCAGCAAAACCGTATCGAAAATAAACTATGTACATATGTACACAAATTGCAAGTTATATAACCAGTTTGTGTATAGATAAAAACTACCTGGCGGTCGCAGATATGAGTACCTACATGTATGACCCACCACTAATTTAATTTATATACCGCGAACAACACTTGAATCGTGGTGTCATCGGTAGAAGTGATTCACGCGTTTTTTTTTTTACTTCAAAATGCATTTCTTCCACAGCACTGCTTGATTTTCTATTTTCGCCCATAACCTATTTACTTTTTGGCATATATTTTCGTTTCTTTTTCTTGCTAATTATTAGATTTGCTAGGTATGTGATTTTTGAATCTGACGTCTCTGATAAAAGTAAGCGATAGGCAAAAAGGATGTATAAATCCTTATCAAGAGATAGAAGGAAATTGTCCGACACCCTTATCCTCGCTGATTACTTTGCTCTATTCATATTGTGAATTTGAAGTTGACTGACGGACAACGTTCTATCCTTCCTTGTTGGAATGTTTATATTTAGATTATCTGTTCTTTTTTGTGAGACTTTTATATACTGAGGTATATGTATTTTTAGTGTTAACTTAAATCATTGTAGATACCTACCATTTGGACGCCCAAAGTACTAATAACAAATACCTACTATGAGTTTGTAAGACCGAAGTGGGCAAAAGGAAAAAAAAAAGTCCTGAATGGCGATGACACGTAAATAAAATACCGACTATCGTTAAACTTACATTTTCAAAATGATTATCTAATTGCTTTTGAAATACCTACGAAGATTTTAACGACATTAACCAGGTACTTACTAGTGTGCTGACTTCTTATTTGTGGGAACTAAATAATTGTGTTAAATTTTTTCTGACTAGAAATCTACCTACCTATCTACCTATCGCTTAAGCCTTAAGTCTACTGTATCAGCATGAGTGATTCGTTTAAGTGTAAAGCCAGGTGCTAGTCTAGTTAGCCGCTGCACAATTTTCAACGAATGGCGAGTTCCTAGGCATTAACTAAAAACGTATCTGCTAATTTTTTGATTGATACTGTAATAAAAGATCTAAATAATAAAAAAGCTTTTATACCAAGGTTGAAGTCTTCGAAAAAGAAGCGTCATTTTCAGTAAACTTATTCAGAACTGTTGCTGTAGCGGTTTTATAATTCATAAGCTAATTTCAGGCACAAAGTGGTCCAAAGAAGCAAAACAACATTTTTACGAAATTTTTGTTTGACGTATGTCTGTCTATAACCGCGGGCCTTAGATCCCCATAAGGTAAATACCAATCCCCTGCTGATTATTCGCACCCGACAGTCGCATTCAGCTTGGGAAAAGATGAGCAGCCAAGAGTTCACTGTGGTGCACAAAACAACCTTCGTTTTCATCGTTTGGACTATAAGATAAAAAGAAAAACATACGCTCCAGTGTCCTAGTTTGTGAAGAGCGATTGAGATAAGCTCTTATTGTCTTCTCTATCCTGTGTTTGCGAAAATGTCTGATTACGCGCCATATTGACTCGCTAATGTTTAACCTGTTCCAAGGATTGCATGATCCTACTTTTCTTAATGTTATTGAAAGCGCACTCTCTATGTCAATATAAACAAATATTTATTACATTTCATTTCATGAAAATATTTTTGATTACATAATACGTTAGGCCACGGGCAGAAATAAATCCTTTCGACGATAGTCTTTGAACCAAAAAATCTTCTTGAGTTTAAAGTCAGTTTTTCATAAGTCCCGACAAACAGTGCGTCTAGATCAGATGTGGTGGCCGTCTACTGATGACCTCATCCACCAAATCGATCGGTGTTTTGGACTCAAATTCACAATAATTTTGACAGACAATTTACAATTTTTGTAAAGGGTGCCCCATAATTCACTTGTATAGATAATTCACTTGTATAGATAATTCACTTGATAGAAAATACAGATTGGGGTTTTGGATAAATGGCCGCCACGGCTTTGCTAGCAAGTACGTACTCTTTTGTTGAAATTTTCTATGACCGTTTCGCATAAATGTGGCTAAATTTCATTAATACCCCTCTCAATTTTATCTTTTACAGCGTTGGTGGTCGTGGGCTTGTTTGCATAGACCTTTGACTTCGAAAAACCCAAAAGAAAAAAGTCCAATGACGTTAGATCGCAATATCTGGATGGTCAATTCTGATCGCAAAAACGGCCGATTACACGATTAGGAAATGACTCATGCAGTAATGGAATTGTTTCTCTCGCTGTATGTCATGTGCACCGTCTTGTTGAAACCACATGTTGGTTACATCCATATCTTGTAATTAAGGCACTAAAAACTGAACTATCATGAGTCACGAAAAACGAACACCATTTTTACTGCCTGACCAGCCGCATTTTCGAAGAAGAATGGTTCGATAATGGCCCCTATTGTGAGTGTCGATAGTTGATCGTTTATCGACAACTGTCGATCGAAAGACAACTTTGATTGTCGATTGCGATTGATATTTGTCGATTTGACAGTCGCTTGTAGTCGATTACAAATGTCTGGTCGATGCTTTCTCTTGGAAGTGAAAAAATTTTGTGCGTACAAATAGCTAAAATCAATCGATACAATCGACAATAGTCGTGACGATCGCTGATCGACAATCACAATAAGGGCCAATGCCTCTAGCTCAAAATCCGCAGCAAACAGTCACGCGTTGTGGATGCATTTGTTTCAATTACTCGCATTACCCAAATGCGACAATTTTGACGATTAACGAAGCAATCGAGATGAAAATGAGCTTCATCACTGAAGATGATTTTGTTCGAAAAATTCGCATCCACTTGTTGTTCCAAAATCCATTCAACGAATGTTCTTTCGTATAGCGCTCCATTTTTACTAACCCCGAACTGTTAGCTGTCAAATTGTTATCTTTTTTTCCGTTGGCATTCAAATTTTGTGTGAATTAAGGGACACTCTTTATTTTGCACTCGTATAAGCCAGCAAGCAGGTGCTTAGTTTTGTTGTAGAACTTTCGTATGGTTTTTCAGACACGAAATTTATATTCGAAAAACACTATACCTCACGAACGCGATCGGAAATGGATGAAGCTACCTATGATAGTAACTCTAGTAGAGCCGCTAAATTTAAAATCATTTTCAAATATGTACAATATATACTTACATACATAATATGTATCTACATCCGGTCTAAAGAATTCATTGACTAACATTATTATCATTTTCTCTCTTTTCAGAAAACAAATAAATTCATGAGAGTGCAGACAGCATAAAGGAGAATTCAGTTTTCAACACTGATTCAGCAATGGATTTCTAAACAGAATCAAAAACATCCTTACCAAACTGCAAATACCGGGCAAAAGTCAATAAAATTGTTTATACAATTTTTTGGCTTTAACGACGACGACGACGACCATCCCATACATTACAACACTATATTATTTTATCCCCACATATTTGTGTTAACATCAATTAATTCCAACGTAGAAAATTTGCATCCACAGCAAATTCGGAATACAGCAAAACAAACCAAACTTACAATATGATTTACTAAAAAGGGGATAAAACGAAACAAACCTAAAACCAATACAAAGTATAACTTACCACAGTTGTTTTCATCATATATTTATGATTTCACAGAAAAACAAAAAAAATCCCATACACGATACAAAGAACAATTTAATAACAAAATCTAAGTTATTTGTTTTCTTTTTGTTCATAAAAACAAGCAGTACACGTGCACGCTCTAATTGTATTCCTTGCACACAGAAGGAATATTTATATGCAAATGTTTGTTGGCAACACTAGTATCATTTGAAGAATTTTCCACTTATTTCTTGACACACATTACAAAGCAAACTTCACCACATATAATTACTGCAAATATCCAAAGCAGAAGAACAAACTCTGAGGAAAATTATTGTTTATATAATTTTCAATCGCAAGGCAAAAAAAAATGTGCGCAAAATCCATTAATATGAATCTTCGAACTGAATTGGCTTTCAGTGCTAATGCACAAATAAAACATGAATAGAAGAAATCACTATAACCACCAAGCAGGCCAGCAGCGTCTTGCCGGGCGCTCAAATTGCACGGCCAAAAAATCCAATTTCACCGAAATTGGATACCATCACTCGATCACTGAATGACATCGCTTTTAAAGAATTCTAAGGTAAGTTCCTAGTTGGTAAATTTTTATAGATAAATATTCGAAGATGTTGAATAATTTGTTATGTGTTAATGACTGATGTATATTCGAAACGTAAATTTAGGTCCATTTCGTTTCTTTTTGTTTATTGTTTTTTTTTTTTTTTTTGTCCTACCATGTTTTACTAGTCTTTGCATGTTTATGTACGATTTGTATTGAATATTTCGCGAAACAGTTTAGATTTGGGTATCTAGATATTTGTAGATGTTATGGACCATGATGGAATAAGTATAAGGTGGTCTCGTCGGCAAAAAGTAGTCGGTTCACTATACGTTTTTCTCTTTGAAAGAGAGATTCAGCGTAGTAAGTGTACGTTAACGGACCAAACGAACGAGTCGGCAGCCGATGAGACCACCTTATACTTATTCCATCATGTTATGGACGAATAGTTGTTGAAATTCAAGCGATTTACAGGGTGTTTCGGGGTTAATAATGATAAAAAGTCTTCAAACATATTTCCAATTCCGCTCCATCATACTACTTACTAATCAGAAACTCCTTTAAGCTATTCGTTTCTCATTATGATCGATGGCATAGTATTGCTCCGAGATTCGAACCAACACCAAAATTAAAAGTTAAATTTTAAAAACTAAATTATTAATCTCAGTTGCTAGTGTGCTGCAGTGCGAGGGGTTTGAACGCCGGATAAACACAGGTAGACCACTTCCTTTCGTCCCAAAAAAATAAAACCCACACATAGATACTGATAGTTGTGAGAACTCGACCTTTTTTTAATGTCTTTCATATTTCTCCCTTCGAAACCGTATTTTTATAATTCTCATAACCAACCTAATAGTTCGCGATAAACTCAGAAGGAAAACGTGACATTCAAACGTACATTTTGTCGAGGCCTTAGTTAGAATTGGCTTTCGTTGAGAGGAACACTTGGCCGTTAGTCGGCCTATTATGCATACCACTGGGCTTCGGGTTGTTACTCCTTTACTACTCATTCAAACCATTTGGCCAGCGCAGGGCAACTGCAACGAAAGTGAGTGATGGACTCATCCTCCTCTTCATCTTTACGTATTCTGCAGAGGTCATTGTCTGGCAGACCGAGTCGTTGCGCGTCTCACTCCTTACAACCCCATAAATGTATACTATAATATCGAAATATTTTAGCGGTTGTTTCTATAATAACATTGTTTACCCGAGGTTTTCCTTGAAATATTTTTGGAATAATGTTTCCTTTAAAGTTATTCGCGTTACTTTTTAGCCTGCGACTTTAATTTCTATTGAAATCGAAAAGACACATTTTTTACAATAGAAAGCGAAAGTCGACGGAGGCTTTTTTCTTCCTCACACTCTCAACGCCAATATAAAATGAAGATTTGTATTGAAAGCGCAAGCGCAATGGTGTGGAAGCGAACCTTTATGCCCATATTTTTGAAAATGGATTTTCTGTTCAATCTATCTTAATCTTTTCTACTCACTCAAAATCGACCTATCAGCGAGAGCGAGAGACGACGCAAGAGACACCGTGTTAAGTGAAACGTTTGACGATAGCATTCAGTACTATCGGAACTAGCTGATTCTCTCTTTCATTCCAGCAGCTCCTAGAGAAGACATTTTAAGATATGTTTAATCTTATGAAATGTTAGCCTATGAGGCAGTGTCCAGTCTGTGGAATGTCCTGCTCATCCATCTCCGTCCTATACGCTTCTTTTTCTGATTCCAAGGATTTGATAGAAGCCGCCCTGCACACAGCATATATGGTTATGTTTGGATTTCTAATCTAGTGACGAAGTAGTCTCTGTTTTCTGGCAGGAAGGTAAGAGGATCGTGGAATGACAGACATAATTATTTGACTATTGGTGGGAGTGGGCTATCGATGAGCAGGCTACCATGCCACTTACAGGTAAATACCATAGTGATGCCCATTAAGGGAAAAGGAGATCAATACATAATTTTTTCTATAATATTTACATATATATGTATGTATGTACCTGAATTCCCCAAGAATGCTTCAGGCAAATTTCGACGCAACCATTCATCAACTTTTTGATTCTCAACGAAATACATGTACAAGCCTCTAGAATTCTGACAATAAGCTGTAACCATCATATAATGCATTTACAATTGTAAAAATATGCGAGTGATTAAAACTACAGCATTGGAACTTGTTAAAGCGCGGACGTTCGATACACTTGCTAGATTTTGTTGATGTTGCGTTTAACCTTCGTAGCCCCGGCCCAGATAGGTGAGGCATATAGGATTATAGATGTAGCTATTCTGACCAACATTAATCGTCGACTGTGTCTCAGTCCTCCCATGTTAGGCATGAGCATGACAATGAATCGACTCATTCGGATTCACTTCAACACTGGGCTCCACAACGGCAATAACTTCTTTTGTTCGCACTGTTTGTCATCTTGGGGGTGCGTTTTATCCACTAGAGTGTACGTGGTGTGAAAACGATTCATCGTGTACTGAATAACTTGCTCAGATGGACAATGTCGAACGTAAAATGGACATGTATAAGTTTGGCGAACCGAACCATGGTTTTAAAAATAAGTTTGTACGCGTTGTTCTGGCGTTAATCTATTCATTGTAAAATGGCAAAACGTACCTACTAACCACAAATCAACTTTTAACTATCCAATTGACAATCTGTAGAAACAGTGTTGCTAGTGGTGCAGTGGCTCAGTGGTTAGCGACGGGCAAAACACAAATTACATCTTAAGGTTTTTTCCACTGCGCCACCTCTCACGAACATTTGAAAATCACCAGAAAAAAAAAACTGTCCTGAAAAAGCTTCTCAATTCTGCAGTTCGGACTCGGGCCTTCCATTCGTCTCATAAATAAAAACTCACACAAATGAATGGTTGTGAGAAGCTAGGCATAGGGTGACACGCCTGTCGCGCCAACAATTTTTTTTTTAGAAACAGTGTTCCCATTTTAAAAACCAAACCTCAAAAACGAAAAACACCCTTTATAAGCATTTAAATTAAGCGTGCTTTTTTAGTTGTTCGATTTATTTGTTGAATTTGTTTCTATTTAAGAGGTATGTAGTCTCTATTTGGCTTTGTAACCTAAACTCGTTGTAGTCGATCAATAGAAAACAATCTATCAATTTATAACAACAATTTATCACTGTAATGTTTAGTGGGATATGCAAATGACGTCAACGCAACCTGCCATGAATTTATTAACGCGCGTCAACAGTGTGAATTGTTCAAATTGACTGTAAACGTTACAAGAATTGATCGTCAAAACTCTCTCTGTATACTTCAAACTTTCGCACAAAATATAAAGTAACTCCTCGAATTCTATCGAGATTTTCCTCCACTCTCTCAAAATTTTCCTTATAAATGCGATGGACCTAAAAATTTATCAAAATTTTATTTAGAAAAATATATTTTGTTTGCACGTTTGCATCGGTTTTCAATTTCTATTTTTTACGTATATTTTTATGATCTAGAAACAACACATCACAAATATGAACATGAAAATGCAAAAAAAATGGTCAAAATTTCGACAAAACAGTAAAAAATTACAAGCCTCTACCAACACACACCAACACACAATCATTTTGGCAATCTCGTACTTCTAAATCTAACTGTGTTTTGATTAGATTTCATTGGCAACCGACAAGAAAAGTATATTGTCTCTAAATGTATAACACTTTTTGCTGTTTTGTGTAGTAGTTTTGTTTGAAAAAAAAAACCTATCATACTGGCTCGATTGTACAACAATTGTATTTATTTCCATTCCGAATGTAGGTATGAAGTACCCCCAGCTTGTATCAACGCGTGCGGTGAACGCCATCTCTGATTGGTTAGTGTCAAGATTGGAGCAATTAGGCGTTGAGGCACCCCTCATATATTCTAGACTTCTATTATCTCTCTTGCAATCGTCTGTTCAAATAAATGATCCCATTGAGTTCAGCAATCTAGAAGTAATGTCACAACACACACAATAAAAATTCCTTTACTAAAAATCAAATAACAATTAACAATTTGTATATACAAACTGTAGACATTTTTAGCTAATCGAAAGGGCAACAGCAAACGTTATCCACCTTGTGACACGGACACCCTGAGAAAGATAACTGCAGTTCAATGTTTAATGGAAATTGTCTCTTCGGAACAAGAGGTTTGTACTCTATCTTCTTGTACTCAAAATTAAAAATCCATTTGAAATGCATTTGTATTTTGTGTAATTGAAAATAGATTACAAAGATTGAGAACCTTGTGGATGAACTGTGCGAGAAGGTGAATGATATTGAGAAACAATCGACCAATCTAGAGGAGGATGACGATTTGCAAATTGCAGCATTAGCTCTAAATAGCGTACTAACAACTAAACCGGCAACACCCTCATCATCATTTAATAAAACAAACGAAGCATCATCATTATCTCCAGCAACAAAAGGAGGCGGCGGCTCAACAGCAACTAAATTATCTGAAACTACTGCAACAACTTTATCAGTTTCGAGAAAAGCAAAAGAACAACAAATTGCTTCAGATGTCGAGGATCCTCGTAAACGCTACTATCGAGCATTTCCGGCTCTCTCTAAGGAAATGGAAGATTCAATTGGATTT
Organism: Cheilosia scutellata; assembly: GCA_955612985.1. NCBI lineage: Eukaryota > Metazoa > Arthropoda > Insecta > Diptera > Syrphidae > Cheilosia > Cheilosia scutellata. The sequence goes on along the minus strand of OY015313.1, from coordinate 46,934,308 downwards.
TTGAGGCGCAATACGAAATCATTAACATGGCCAGTCGATAGGAAACTTGGCTCATCGTCGAATAAAGTCTCTACTACTGGAGTAATTGTTAATGTTAATACATCGTCTGTTGCATCGGCTAACAAAAAACCAAACGTCACAGCAGCTGATAGTGGTGGTCCATCAGCAGCGTTGTTGGGTGTTTCGCAAAGATCAGATAGTAATACTGTACTCTGTAATACAGCTGGGGTGAAAAGGAAAACTAAACGTCGACGTAATCAGGGTAAGCCATTCATATCTTTTTTTTTTTTTTTTTTGTAGAACTTGTTAGTCGTTTGATATCCCTTATGTGACTATTCCACTTATCTTAGTCTTAGGCTACCCGCACAACATATGCTTTTACCATCCTACTACTAAATTTCAATGTAAATTTGTAGCTATTGTTGATTGCCATTTGAAAAGTGTCATATTCCATAAAGCCCATTGAAGTAGACAGAATGCAAATAGAGAGCCTTTGTTTATATGAAGACCATAGCTTTTAAACATCAGTTTTGTGTTCAGGGAGCAACAGCACCACTATTCCCGTTGTCGTTTGTCGTAAACGACTAATACTTGATTTCGTTTTTAAGTCGATGTTTGTAACTTTTTGGAGACAAACGAATCATAAGCCAAATGTGTGATTAATAGATGATATTGTATCATGCGACATTCCAGGGAATTTTAATGCCAATGAACTCGCCAGAATAGAACAATACCCATTCTCTACCAATCGCTACTTTCGGACTAAAATTAAAGTAAAATTAAAATGGATGCTATCGAGACTTTTGCCCCAAACGACTTTTGCAGTAAAAAAGAATCTGTGAACGATTCTGAGCGTAGTACTGCTTAGGTATCTTCGATATTATAGTCGACTTTCAAATATCTTATATTTCAACAAACTTCCAATCGATTAATTACCATTTATATTTACCGTTTATAGTTTCAAATTAATTCGTTTTTCAACATTTCATTTTGTATTTCTTATCCTTCACAGCAATATCAAAAGGAAAAACGACTGCTGGCAATAATACACGAAAGAATTCATACTGTGGTGGATCTAGCTCACCTACTTGGGATACTGATTTCGAGGGTTCTTGGGAAATGGGAAGAGACCTCATTAAAGAGTTCATAGTGAAGCAGAACAATCGTAATCGGAGTACATCAGAGAGTGGCGCATACAATATGGCAAGTGGTGGTGGTTGTGGTAGTGGCAACAGTGCCCGAGGTAGCGGAATTGCTAATGAAACTCACGAGAAACGCATGAAACCCGCATTGGATGAAGGTATGCTGCAACAGGAATCAATGGCCACTGAACAAGATCCACAAGAGCTCCAAAAGAATGATTATAAGGTGTCTGTAGAACCATTTGTGGTAGATATATCCCTATGCGATGATTTGGTAGAAAATTCGAAATCCGATGATACCCTAGCATCGGTGTCTGAAATCACCGAAGGATCTTTGAGCACAGCTCGTCGCTTGTACGAACGTGATATCTCAAATGATTCGCTAAACGAGCAGAGTATTCATGATCATCACCCTCATCAACATCATCATCATCATCATCATCATCATCAGCAGCAGCAGCAACAAGAACAATCACCGTCGACGGCTTCATCATCCGAACAACTTGATTTTGCTCAATTTAAAGCAAAATTCAATAGCAGTGTCGAGGCACTCTGGAAGAATTCGAACACAAGTGGCGAAGGCAGTGTCAACCAATCAATGTTGCATTCGAGCATCGTGACTGATTCAGCTGCTCCATATAGAAGTGAAGATTTGAAAAACTTCTGGACCAACTATTACAGTCATCATTACGATGTCGACAAGTTCAAGCAATTGGACTACAACGAGTTGAGTGATCACTCCATGACAGTAGCTGCCGCGGCTGCTACAACTAACAGCGATGGGCATAGTGATTATTATTCATTGCCAACCATAAGCAGCAGCAGTGGAGGAGGACCAGCAGCAGGAGCCGGTGGTGGTGGTGGTGGTACAGATGATTTTGACAAGTCTGTCGGTGGGAAAAGAGCTGGCGGCAAGAGTTCACCAATTGGTGTGTTTCTACAGAACACCATATGGTCAGAGAATTCCAATGCAGGCTATCCCGATACCGATGAAAGTTTCTTTATGAAAGTCTTGAATTCGACATCTACAACTGCTACGACCACACAAAAGACTCAAGACCAGTTTAAGGTGGGTGATACAGAATAAGCAAACCCGCGTAGTTTTGTCAACCTTTGCCGCTGCCAAAATGATTTACTAATGAATTTTCAACACTTTTCTTGCAGATGGACGTCTCTGGCAGCGACAAGTCATACTTTTATCCTTACCAGACTTCCAAGTGGTCTGAAGGCATTAATGGCGTTCCTCAAAATCATTTTTATCAGCAACAGCAAAAGCCATTAATTATTACTTCATCGTCTTCGTCATCATCGGTCTCGACTATGGATCACTCAGCACGTAGCTGCTATACCAATGAATTTGCCGACTCAACACCATCCTCATCTTCATCCTACTTGGGTGGCAATCCCAATTGGTCTCTACCAACTGGCAATAATCTGCAGGCTGACGTCAAGTCATGGAGCTCCTCAAATCCTACATCGCTGACAGAACTATATGGCGGAGGAGGAGGGTCGGCCGGTGCTTCCTCATTGGGTAAGAAAAACTCTTCTACTTTCGACAGGAATGATGCTGCCTCCATTTCTCTGTCTAACCACTCGACAACATCGAGCGGCTTTATTGCCTATTCTCGCATCAAATCATATGTAAAACTTGTCGACGCCAAACCCATTGCCAAGTGGCAGAAGCCAGAAGCTGATTATCACCATCTCACCTCCACAACAACACCAGATGATGAGAACCTCCTTACCTCGGAGCGGACGCATTTCCATCCGATAAAGATGAGCTATGCCGATGGACACACTTTTGAGATCTCCAGCAACTTGGATCCGGTCGATTTTGAGCGTTCCGACAGTGGTTACCTTTATCTTGAGTCGGAAAAGTATTTGGAGTACACTCGTTCAGATACCCTCTCCGAGGAGGACAGCAGCTCGGTAGTAGGCCATTCGAATTATCATTCGATGAGTCGCGAATGCATGTCGTCGGCAGCATCATCCACCAAGAGTTGTCAGTCGGAGTTTGTCATTCGGTTCCGTCTTCGTACTACCGACAAAAGCTGTCAAACTGAGTCGAAAGTGATTACACCAACTGTATTGCGCTCTTCATTGGTCTATCAGTTGGCGTCTTCTCATTTGCCCAGACCACCGATGATGCACACCGCTCACAACTGCGCCAATGATGATGACGACGATGATGACTGGATGGACATTGGCTGCAACGGTGGCAAAGACGATGAGGAATGCGTTAGCATGGATCAGTGGTCGATGGCAGAGATTGGTAAGAAATGCCTGGACAATAATAATACGTCACACACTCTATGGGGCATGTGCCCGGCTTGCAACAGTGAAATCAAGTCTATTCCGGCCAATCGAATGCTTAAGGCCGAACTCAAAATGGAGGGCGATGAGATTATGTCCGATCTCAGGTACATGCAAGACCTTTACATTGGCAGCGACTGGGAAGATCAAAATGGTTTAATGGAGAATGGTGGTGACGATTGCAATGATGATGATGATGATGATACTGATTTGGATGCCGAGGCGATTCGCGATTGTGAGTTCTACCAGGCAATGGCCACGCCGTCCGGTTGCGGTGAGGTGGAAGAAGAGGACCAACAGCAGAAGGAAATCCTGTATAATGTGAACAAGTTGATTGCTGATTTGCTGCGCCCTGAGAATGCACAGACCCTGGCGAATGCTCTTGGGGCGGTTGGTTGCGTTGGTGGAATGGGTGGTGTTGGCAGTGGCTTCGGAGTGGTAGGCGGCGGTGCTGCTGGTGGTGGAAGTTTTATTACGAAATTCGGTGCTGAACACGAGAGCAAAGACGAAAAGTACATTGGTGGCTTGTGGAACTCGGACGAAAATATCATTTGGAAAAAGGAATTCAATCCGATTGACATCTTCTCACGTCTAAACAACAATAATAACGATTCATTTTTGGAAAAACTTAACTGGGAGTACTCAAATCTGGCTGAAATATGGGGCAAAGCATCACCTGAAAACAAAACAGGGCTGTCCACCGCAGACGAAGAATGTTCTTCGGCTAAAATCGATCCAGTGGAAGAGAAGCTCGACAACCAGACCACCGTTGAAGACGAAGAGAATATCAAAATTGCGTGCAAAAACATGAAGAACCTGCTCAAATCGACCACTAACACCCCACCACCTATTTTCGAAATGAATGAGCGGCGACTGAACGATTCGAAGCGTATGCAGTGCTTTCTAAGTTCGAATAAATTCAAAATTTCTAATCGCTTCGATCGCAAGCGTCGCCATTCCGCATCACAAAATGTTTGTTCTACCAACAATAACAACAATAACATCTCTTACAATAACAACAACCCCATTTATGATAACAACAATTTGAAATTTTCACTACTTGGCTCGGCACCTGATACACCCTCGACCACCACCGCATTCACCACGGCGATCACCCCCACACAAACAAAGGCAACAACCAAGGACACGCTTTCGGACTACGACAGGAATATATTACCATGCAATGATGATGATTATGACGACAACTACAACACTCAAAAGCACTATAACGACGACAAACAGGACAACAACCCGCAGGCAACCATAATAACGTGTAAATATTGGACCACAATGCATCCCATCATCGATGGCAATGTCCTCGTCGGCGATGGAGAAGAAATTGCAGATGACGCACAGTCGACATCGTTCTTTATCGATAAGAATTCACAGTTTATCGATGGTTTGCCATCGATCACATTGAATACATCCTCGATTTTGAAGCATGTTACGTTGGTTTCACGGCCATTAACTCGTTAGGGCAATGCTAAAAAGAAAATCCCTCGTGTGTGAGCAATTTTTCTTCGTCTCTTTGACACAAACCATTTCCCTTTGTTTCTGAAGTTTTTTCGTTTTTGTTTTGTTTTCATTTTCCCCTCAAGTCTACTGTTTATTTTTCTTTCCCCATTGATTCATTCAAGTCTTTGTTGCGTTGAAATGTTTCCCAATTAGTCCCCCACGTCTTTGTATTCATGTAATTTTTTTTTTTGATTTGTTTTCTCTCTATACATATATTCAAACAGTTAAATTGGGTAACATTTCAACGCACCTTCAATTATTTTTTGTTTTCTTTCCTTTTCTTTTGCAAGGAACTGATGTAAGAATTATTGTTTTTCTTATGCATACATATAAAGTAGGGATGTTACGGAGGTGGTTTTATCGGAGTCGGAGTCGGAGTCGGAAGCCTCACACCGACCTCCGCGGAGTCGGAGTTGAATCGGAGTCGGAGGTGGCGGTCACACGCAAACACAAATTATTAAAATATCAAATTTAAAAAAATCCATATTTATTATTTTTATTAGAAATTGTATAGACAAATTTACAAACTAATATTCAAATTTCAAAAGGGGCAAATTATATTTTATAAATAGCAACTTAGCTGCTTTGTCGCCATCTAGTCTGTTCCGTAGTGGGCTGTAAATCAAACCAGCGCCACTAAATAGCTGTTCGCTTGAAACGGACCCTGGTGGAGCTGACAAAAATTGGCGCACGATTGGCTTCAAAACATGGAACTTTGTATTTACTTTCCACCACACCAAAGGATCTTCTGTCCACTTGAGACGCTTTTCTCTATTGTATTCATTTAAGAGCGCTCTCCAAATATAATGTTTGTTGCCCGCAGCAGAATCAGTCTCGGAACTATCCTCCTCTTCATCACTGTTAAGAATATTGGCCAGACAAGAATGGAAACTCACTGACGTGCTTTGAAACATTCGAGACTGAGAACTAGTGGAGGGCTCATCAGATTCAATTCTTGTTCTTTTAAGTACAGGAGAATCGCAATCCTTTCTTAATGTAATTTCCCTGTCAGGTGTAGTAGTTTCAGTTTCAGTGCAGTCAAACTTATCAAGCAAATCCAATAATTGGGATTCCACCTGCTCTTTAACTACTTCATTAAAAAATTTGTGTTTATAACGCGGGTCTAAGTATGTAGCAAGTGCAAATAACTTATTAGTGTGTAGTTCACCAAATCTTGCGTTTAAGTCATTAATTAAACTAGTAATTATTACATTCGGTTTAGTTTCGGATACCTGCATTTGAAGGTTCTGTTTGAGCACGTGAAATAAAGGAATTACAGAAGAAATGCTGGCCTTGCTGTCACTCATATTTCTAGTCACTTCTTCAAATGGCTGTAACACTGCCACTAATCCATCGAGGTGTAGCCATTCTTCCGGCGAAATTTGTGGAATTTTTTGCTTGCTAGCATATAAACAGATCGAATCCTTGATCCTAATCAAACGTTCTATCATATAAAAGGTACTGTTCCACCTAAAAATAAATGAAAGCGGAGTAGATAAGAATAGAAGAATTCATCAGTTAATGATAATTTTGCATAGTAATACCTTGTACTACAATCCTGTATTACACCCAAAGGTTGCTGGTTAAGTTGCTCTTTTTGAATTTTTTGTAATGCGGACTGTGCAATAAGTGAGTGGCTGAAATGTGTCGCTATGTTCTTGCATTTAGCTATTAACGCTGTGACATCGTTGTCTTTGCTCAAAGAATTACGAACACAAAGCTGTATTTGATGTACAGTGCAATTCACATCAGGAATATTAGTTAACTGCATTGCTCGTACCATATTTGACCCACCGTCACGAATGCAGCAGTGAATTGTGTCGTCTTCTATTTTCCACTCATGCATCATGTGCTTTAGTTCTTCAGCTATTATATCTCCAGTGTGACGTTCATACAGGGGTTGACATTTCAATATAATTCTGACGCGTTCGAACTCTTCGGTTATTCCATGTGTCGTTAAACTTATTAACGACACATTAGCACTTGGCTCAGACCAAATATCCGTGGTGAATGACAATTTATGGAAGTTTTTTAGTAATGCGGTAATTTTATTAGCAATTTTTGAATATATTTCGTTACAAATATTGTCGGTGAAAAACTGGCGTCCTCTCATATTATAATTTGGCACAATATTTTGCATAAGCCGGCGAAATCCTAGACTTTCTACAAAACTAAAAGGAAGGTCGTCTAAGGCGATCATTTCGGAAATTAACTTATCAATTTCTTTAGACTTAGAATGTGACCCATCCCATTTTTGCTTCTTATTTAAGATATCGAGCAATGATACCTGTTTTTTAGCTTCTTCTAATGGAGTTTTGAAGACACTTTCAGTCACTAACTTTTTGTTATTTTCGAGTTTCAAAAGTTCTTCATATTTATCAGCATGCAGTGACTTCAAATGCCCTTTTAACGATGTCGTAGTGCCACCTTTCCTAGAGTATCTTTTTTCACAAACATTGCACTTTGCCGTATCCGAATCAATTTCACTAAAATAGTTCCAAATTGCACTTGTTTTAGGCTTCATATTTAATAAATTCTTTTCTTAATAGACGGCAAGCTATTTGTCAACGAACCAAAAACTAACTCACACGTCTCACGCACGCACTGTCAACTTCAATTCAAATCTCGCCTACTCATTTAAAATAAATAAAAGAGTGAAAAGACAGTCGTATTGTAACATTTCGCAACTCGATAATTATTTGTTGTTCATGTTCATCGGTCTAACACTCTAACCGATGATGTTCCGAAAAAGCTCCGATGTGATTATATCGGAACCGAAGCCGGATTCGGAGGTGCAATTTAAACCGGAGGTTCCGACATATCGGATTCGGAGTCGAAGCTTCGTATCATCCCTAATATAAAGTTACACTGAAGTGATTTAAATTAAATACATAATATAGAAGTACATGTGTAAAATCTGTAAAAAGTTAGAACGTAAACAAAACCAACCAATTACTCACTTCAGTCAGATTTATTCACAAGTTTTTTTTTCGTAGATTTGTAATTTTCTATTTAATTTTCGTTTTCTTTTGTTTGGAAAAATCTAATTAAAACAAAAATTGGTGGCAGTGCTAATAGAAAATAAGTCTCTTCAGACAGACACTTATAAAATACACCCCAACACACACATACTACATATCAAATTTATAGAACACCGTAAACACTGTGTATAAAATTATGTAAAATTGTTTTGATCGTTTTGTAGTTACTCTCACCATTCTGTTTACCTTGTTTTTGTTGCTGCAAATTATTTATTATTTATTTTTCTTGCTAAATTTATAAAGAAAAATAATGTATTATTTATTCAAAAGATATATAATTTTCGTATCTACATATACCTATTACACAGTTATTAAAAGAAAAAAGAAAAACGAAAAAAAAAAAAATTAAAAACAAATACTCCTCTAGTAATCTAAACAAAATGAAAAGTATATTAATTGTGGTATGTTAGCATAAAACAGTAATAAATAAACAATTAATAATAATAACGATAAAAAATACAAAATAAAACATAAAAAAAAACATTAAAACTAAAGATAAAAATGTAAAAAAAAAACAACAAATGAACATAGTACATGTGAAAAATGTTGAAACATGTTAAAACACATATAATATGTCCCCTCCCCTCCCAATTCATTTGTTATCATAATTTTCCTCTCTCATTATATCTACCTAATATTTCCTATCTAATCCTATCTGCTCAACAAATTTATATACATTTTAAATATTCACATCATCTCTCATTATCGTCCTTGCAAAATGAAAGTAAAATATTTTTTTTTTCTTTGTTCAATCAAAATTTATACCGACTACTTTTTTGATTAAAACTTTCTTTCTACTCTGCAAAAACAGACACAAATAGTTTTTATTTTTGTAAAGAAAATGTGTTTTTTTTTAATTGTTTGTTTGGATGAGACGTAGATGCTGATGAGCTGATTTTTTTTTTGTTTTTAGTGGCTATGTATGTACTATATAAGCTTAGCAAATTGGTGTAGAGTAGAGTGAAAATTGTGCAAACATCGGTAATAACCATGAAGTACGGAAATGTCTTGAATTATTCTGTACGATTTGGTGGATCGCCAGAATTTCTTGGTTGGAAAAATGTGGCGCCCTTAGCCAATTAGATTAGATCCAATATTAAACTCGTAACACTAAAAATTGGCTTAAAATTACGAAATAGCTATATTTGAATTACTGCTGGTTAGAGGGGACCATAATTAACTAACAAAAGTGTACTTTAGAGTCGATTTTAATAATTTCTATTTCAAAGGGTCATTGCGTCTGGAATAGGATGTAAGGAAATTCAATTTTCCATTTCAAGTATGTATAGAATCCCCTCTGCTTCGCTTTTGTTATTGCGCGGTACATACTTTTATAGGTTAGATTTTACAAAGTCCATCCGTAACTATCTATTGGGACCTACAATCTGTACAAGTGGAAGGTTAAAATTGGTTATTAGTAACGCCCATTGTCAAGCGCGAGAGGCAATCACTGTGATTGTATCGAAAATCACATTATTAGATTCCACTCCAGTATTTTATCTACTGGGGGCGAATTACGAGGGATTTGACTAAAAATTAGGACTTTGCATTACCGCTTCTCTAGGTTTATTGTTACATTCACAATAGGCCGCCATTGCAGATGGGCAATAAAATATTACCTTTAATATGTTTCCTGTGATTCACCCTTATGTCGATTAATATTTGAATGATAGGGAACACAAAAAAGACCTGAAATATTTGAAAAAGTTCGAAAGTTTCGCCACATCATCAGCGCCCAGTCAGGACCATCACGGAGAAAGTGATCCGCGGTGCATCGTCTCCGCTACCTAGCCCTCTATTATTATTCTGAACATATAATTATTAAGGATTCTGCTCTTCGAAATTATGCGTTATTTTGCAAATCAATCTTGACGCAAATTTGGTGAAACTATTGGCAATTCTTATTCAATGTACCATAGTAAATCATGACCAAGAAAAGACGTCAGGCGACAACAAATTGGTGAGGCATTAAGATTAAATCACTACACCTTAGTTCTGTTACCGTACCGTCAGTGTGAGAGAGTTTTTTCACTGCGCCAAAATTACCAAAAAGTAGAGAAGCAAAATTTAAACATCAACAACTTAAAGTTAAAATTCATATTTATTAACTTTTGCAATTCGACTTCGTTTGCCTGTTGGATCTATGCTGCATATTTATTTCAAAACAAACACAAAATATAAATTAAATGAAATCATAAATTTGTTCCTTTCATCCATTTCACACTAAATGCAACTTTGTGCGGAAAGAACTATGCACTACCGAATTTCTTAATTTACTTAAATCTTGCTGAAGTTAGTAGAATTAAATCAACAGAAAGCGCCACATTGTCTTGTCTTAAACTAGATAAACTACATATGTATTTAAAAATTATCTCAGAATGTGGTGTGTCATTTCTAAATGATGTTACTCATTCGTCAAGTATGTAACATCGTTTCACGGCGCAGTCTGTTGATATTCGCTAACAGCTGTTGGACACAAAATGTAAATCACATCACTGATTTCATTTCCGACGACTAAATGGATAAATTAACATAAATATACAAAAAGAGACAAGATAAAGCATTTTAACAAGATCTTTGCGATACGTGGGCAGCAGTAGAGTAGTAATATGGTCTTTATACTCGGTAATAGCAATCGAACTTTTAGTCATTAGTAGACGCCTGCACACAGGGTGCAACATAAACTCAAACAACTGAACAACCTTGTTCTGGCGAATGGGACTTTAAATAAATGAATGCAACCGAACAAATGAACTATGTCGTATGTACATAAATATGTAATAGTAAATCAAAGCCAATACTCGAAAAAGAGTGCACATTCTTAAACATTGTGCTACTCACATTGAACATAATGTGCGGTTTTCAACATTTCACTCAAATTCAGGGAAATAAACGTCTTTAACCAAAACGACAACAAAGTCTCCGTTTTAGACTAGAATTAGGTAAAGTAGAGTCAGCAGGTATTCCGTAGCCGTACCTAATCATACAGGTACTCGTATAGTCGTATCGGAATAATGGCTATAATTTGAAATACAGACCTTTAGTATGAAACGAGCATCTGGTGATCGTGACAACTTATTGAAAATGATTACCTTGCAAATAGAAATGTTGAATATCAATTCGATTCACAATTTTTATCGATTGAAAGGATTAGTTATTTTGTTTACAAAAGCTTATAAGGCCCATTTATCACATTATGATGAATGCAAAAGGCAGACAAAAATGCGAATATTCGCATTCTATTCGATTTTCATTTGTTTACCTTTAAAGAACAACAGTTGACAGACGATCTTACAGAATAATAACGCATATAGTTGCGCCTTTAAAACAGTTTGTCCAACTGAAACTAGTCGAGGATTAACTACCACTATTTGTTGGAAACGACTTCAGACTTTCCTGAAAAATAAATAAATAGTACATAACTTTAAAATACTTAATTTAAATCAAATGACTTCTTGTCAACAATTAAATAAAAAGTATGCCGTTTACACCAAAGAATATAACGAAGAACACATTTTTTTTTTAACCTAGTCAGTAATATTATTTTATAAATAATTTAATTCTTTCGTTAATTGTTGTAGGCAACGTTTATTATAAATCAATTTATTTATTGTTATATAAGAAATTGTAAGCGTTTGTTTATTAGAGTTATTAAAACTACAATCTTGTAGATAGTCTCTGTTTATGAGAGTTTAAGTAACAAATGGTAAAAAAATGCCTGGGCTCTTGGGTTTGTGTAACCCGAAGAACGAAATTATACACAGCTGTAAGCCTAGTTTAACATCACGTCACGCTTGTCCTTTGTAAACCTTTAATCATATTTCATATTAAAAAAGACAGAAGAAAGTCTACATAGTTGCAGAGGTTTGAGGGCTTAACCACATGGGGTGAACGTTACAAGAATACTTGAGGAAAAAATGTGATCAATTTTATTTAAGTGTTGCGAACTTTAAACTTGCCTTTTCGTGGCGTCATGAAACTATTGCAACGTAAGTAGTTTGCGTTGGCGGTTTTTTTTTCTGAGAGTAAAGAGAATATCGCTATTTTGGAATACTTTTGTAGAAACAAACACCCAAATGAATTACACAGACTGTTGGATAGAATTATGAGCAACTTTGATTGCATTTTCAGCGAAAGACTATCACGCAAATATGACACGCCCTCTCTTTTGAGAAAAAGGAGGACTGCATAGTTTTCAACATACTTCGAATCTGTATCGCGTATAAAAAAAATCATTGTCACGATTCTGATACCACGTCAAAACAAACGTGAAACAAACGTGAAACAAACTTCTTCTGAGCAGTGTTTTTTCGGCCGAGTGACAAATTTGTTAAAATTAAAAGAGATGCATACCAAAAACATTAAGTTTAATACCAGTTTATCGACATTCGTCTTAAGCCTGTGCGCGGTACATATTAATAATAATTTTTATGTGACCTAGAAAATATTAACGGTTAGGAATGATTTATTAGCAAGGACCTGTGTTTTTAAGAATCCAGAATTGGGAATTCGTTATAGTATGTTATGCATCTTTGAGATAAAATAACAAACCGAATTCCAATATGTATCTAAAGTGTATATTGTAGGTCCTACACAGTTGAGCACTTATTTACTTGTTAGGTCTCGAAGTTTCTACAGAAACATTTGCTGGAAAATGACTCATCAAAATGTAACCTTCTCTAAGGTGTACTCTTATTGCTTAAAAGCTGATAGTGCAGATTCGGATGTCAAAAGTAAGAACATCAAATTACGCACGTATTAATTAAATACGTAAATACACTTCCGACATCAATTCCTTTCGGCATTATAAATGCAATAGATTAGCGTCAAAACATGTTCTCCAACAAATGTCTTTCTTGTGAGTACAAATTTCATATTTTCAAGTGCAGACCTATACACTCAGAACGTTTGTAAATCGTCCAGAAATTTAAATGTTTTGTAGCCTAGGTACTTAACAATAACTGCTATTCCCGGTATGGCATTGAAATCACAGAAAACTAAATATAATCTCTATATAATAATCTGTAATAAAAGTTAGAAAAAAACGTTAAATGTTGTTGTCACAATGACAAGACGCACGAGACATGAGTAAGGACAAAAGACAATGGCCCGATATTAACTAAAAAATGTATAAGTATGAACACTTAAAAATCTTACGAGCTGCAACGACAACGACAACATTTAAACGTACACATAATCAGTTTAGTTGAAGTCCACAGGCACCAGTATCAATCTCATAAATCGCCACTATCGTTTGGTGATGGATAGTTCCGAAGTACTCGTCTTAATCTGTCATTCAAAATTGTCTTTTTCATTTCATCTACTTCTAGACAACACCCCATTCCAAATGCTTTCGCAAATTTTGGCATTACATACAAAATTATTGGCATTTAAAATACTAATATTGGTGAAAACAGCTGTTATAAACGTATGCCATATTTGACTCTAATTTCTAAAACGATTTTTACATTTAAAGTTTCAAAGAGTGCTCTTCATTGTTTTCTTGCATTGATTCTACTGTATATCGATACTGTACGAGTATCGATACTGATACCAGATGCCTGCGCATAGTTTGCTTAATTTGGTCACATTTTCGTTTGTACCGCGTAGGTAGTTACCTGTTCGATGTAAATTCAACCTTTAGTAAATTCTATAAATTAGGTTGTTAAGGGCGCATAAATGACTTTACCACGCAATGGTCTAGACGCCCTAATGATGATGGTGTAGCTATTTACGCGAACAAAGACGTGCCTTAAATGTAACTTTCGATGTCGATACATTCACTTATGCTAAGAAAGTAGACACACTAAAAATAGAATAGGAGTCGAAAGTTTTTAGTCAAGATAGAGAATCTTAAGAGCCACCCTAAGGTATCAAATGGTTATGGGTAAACCCCTGTGTACCGCTATGAATTATCCACTCTATGGGATATGCGTTCATGCGCATGAGGTTTAGTGAACTAATAAGAAAATATAACGTATTGATGTTGACGTAGTCCCATAGAATTCAATAGCCTTCTAATGGCATGATGAAGAGTTGCCTCGTGCTCCTTAATTTCAAACGATTTTGTCACTGACTTAAATCGTGTAAAAACATGTTAAAACATTTTTTCATCTTACAGTTTTGTGATGACATATTTAAGAAAAAAAAAACTTTTTCAAGAAAAATTAAAGAAAATGTTATATAATTTTTGTTTGGTAAGTAATTGTAGATTAATAGATCTTTTGTAAAGCTATTGTAACCTCTGGGGACTGTAGTGTATATATGTTTACAATCCTTGGAAATTCTATATTTAATTCTCTAAAAAAAAATGCTAACATTACCACAAGAATTCTTATTCGATTTTTTTTTATTTATGTTCTACGTAGTTTTATGTTAATTCTACTTTTTTTTTGTTAACAAAATAAGAAACATGTGCAATCACCAATAATTATACACATTTATATCTTACGTATATTTTATTTTGATCGTTATGTGTACATAAAATGTACATACAATAACAATTTAAGTTCATATGCCTTATATATTTTTTTCTGTATAACAATTTGTTAGTTTTTTTTTGTTTGTTTTTACAAAAATATGTTAATAAATAATTAAAAAAATATATACAAACATTATATCACATATTTCCTTTTCAAAATTGCATATTTTCTAAAATTTCAAAATTAAAATTTCAACTTTGGTCTATAAAAAAACCAACATTTATTTCAAACAGTTTGAGTTTAATGATATATTTATTTCCAATCCAAACTCAAACATTTCTTAACATAAAACAGCTTCATTTGGACTTGCCATAATTACATTTCATTTACAATTATTAGCAATTTAATTTGTAATATTTGATATAAAGAACAAAAGTGCAGACTATAGCAGCGATGTATTTTTTTAATTAGTTTATTGAAAGTGAAAATAATAATATTTTGCACATATAACACCAATTCACGATAGGTAAACTATGAGTATTCTCTTTCAGTTTAGAATATAACATTTTTTAATGTAAATACATATTATTTATTTATCAATTTGTAAATATTATTAAAAAAAAAAAGAAGAAAACACTCATAAAACTGCAATTAATGTTAAGATTGCAAAGCATTGTAAACTTGTAAAAGTTTCATATGTTTCACAGAGCAAAACGTTTGGAAAATCTTTTAAAATACCTACACATACTTTCTTTGACTTTTGACAAAAAAAAAAAATTAATAAATGCAGGTTCTTACCCTACCTTAGATGTTTTCTTTGGAATTTTTTCTCAAAGTTTTTACAAAATATTTTTTTTTTTTTCAAAACTAGCTTGTGTAAATAAACAACTTGAAACAATAATTGAATTTCAAACAAATTAAAGCAAAGGAAATATGGAACAAAACTGAGTAAATTAGGCTATTTAATTTTACGCGCAGCATAAGAAAGATTTCTATATAATGTATAAAAAATGCAAATGTAAAATAAAAACAAAATAGGTATATTGTATTTGAATGAAAAAAAAAAAAAATATTAAAACATGTTTAGGATATAGAAATTTGTTTAAAAAATATCCTAAACGTTTATAATTATATAATATTTTGTTGGACTTTTTCATTTTAATATTACTACTTTTTTTCAAATATTATTATTTACAAGAAAGGAAAACAAAATTAATATAAAACAAACAGAAAACACCATTAACACATACACGTAATACGACAAATGAATTAATCAAAAAACAGAAGAAGATATACATAACACGGAATTATATTTTAAATTTAATGTTTTAGGTGAATTATTCTTGTGTGTGAAAGTGTCTTTAGTTATTTAAGATTAACGCGAGCATTGTATGGTGAAAATGATTTAGATTTGTATACATCTACTAAAAATAAACAGAAAAATGTAAAACAAACTATATATAAAGATAAAACATATATACATTTATATATATATTTGAAGAAAAATCGCAATGTAAATACATACAACTAAAATTCAAAGAACAAACAAAAATATATGAATTTTGTTTCCATTGCACATAATAAGACCCGTATGACTTTTCTGAATTTACTAAAACTTTTTATTTCATTTAACATTATGTATAGCAAACGGATTTTGAATTAAAAAAGAAAAGAATGTACATTTATTTTGCAATTAAAATTAGTGTCTGCAACAAAGTAAATAAAAGATACTGCAATTAATATAATATTACTTACAAACTTTTACACGGAGTAACAGAAGGAACAAAATTTAGAAAAAAATCCTCTTGGAAAGTTTTTTTTTTTTAACTATTAAAATACATACAAATAAAAAAATCGATATGACATAATGTGAAAATTAAGGAAGGGAAGGTGTTTTTGTGCCTTTTTCAGAAAAAAAAATATATTAAAAAAAAAAATCCTTTCAATTAATAAAAGAATGTCTGCTGAAGCATACAAAATAAAAAATAAATATATATATTATATAATAATAATCACATCCAAAATACACATTTTTGAACTAGTGATTAGAAAAAATGTAGCCGTATTAGCAAACCAAGTTTCAATGGAAAATCGAATAAAATTCATTATAAATATTCAACCAACTTTGTACGATCTCTACAGACTCCAGAGAACGGTGCTAATTTTATTCTAAAACAAAACAGTTCCCCCAACTGATATTCTTTTCTTCGATTTTTCATTAAAACTAATAAGAAATTTGAATTAAATACATTAAATAATAATTTTCAGTTTTAAATAGAAAAAAGTCAAATTCTATCCGAAAAAAATGTAAGCGCATTTTCTTCTTCAATAGAAGAAAATACAGTTGATAGGATTTGCAAGTTTAAGTTTCTAATAAGATATGCCAAAAAAGAAGAAAAAAAAAAGAACAAAAAACAAATAAAAAAAAATCTTAAAATTCCAATTGCAAACAATGTTACATGCAATTTTGTTTGTTTACAATCTAAATAAAATATTTTAGTTTCAACAATAATTAATTTATAATGACGTGTAATGTTGTTTGGAATTCTTAAAAAAAAAAAAAACAAAAAACAAAATGACAACAATGAAAAAAAAAAAATAATAAATAAAATAAAACCACTGTATCAAATTTTTTTATTTTTCTCAGTCCTTCTGAAGATTTAAACAATACAAAAATAAGTATAATAAGAGAATACAATTATAATACATGTCCCTCAAAATCTGCAGTAAAATTTGTAATAATAAAAAATAAAAATTGGTATAGGAAAAGCAAAAAACAGAAAAATCTTCATTCTGAAAGTTTAATAGTAAAAATTGAGATTTCGAATAAAACCTGCAACAAAAATTGTAAACAGAATTTAAAAACTAAAAATTACATAAAATAAATGTTTCAACTTTGTCGGAAGAACACTGAGAATCACTGTTTTATTTCCTTTTGTTGTGCATTTTTTCCAGCTCCAATGGATAATTTTTATGGTGATAAATATAGTAACGGGTTCTGCATTTTTATAAGAGCAGATTTGCTTGCACTGCCAATTTTAATGGTGCAAGTACCTATCTACATCGTCTATTATTGCTGTCATCATTCATCAAGACAAAATAATGCCTACCGAATTTTTTATTACAACTAAGAGACAACTCATCTTGAGTTGTGTTCTACAACTACAATAGGGGCATACGATTCTTTTGAACTGGGGCCAGATCACGTAAAATGTAAACGATCGATGACATCGTTTCGACACTAACAGTCACCCCAATTCCCGTTGGCGTTTGTCTTAAACGCCTAATATTGAATTTCGGTTATAAGCCACTGACCCTTATTGTGATTGTCGATCAGCGATCGTCACGACAATTTTCGATTGCGTCAATTGATTTTATCTATTCATACGCACAACATTTTTTCACTTTGACAAATATGAACGCACACTGGCGTTTTGCGTTTCAGTGCGATTAAGTGCGTTTTTACTCATATTTTTGATAGTTTCATACGAATTTTCTTCCGATATGCTCCGACAGGAATTGGTTGCGGAATTTGTTTACTTATTATTTTATAATTTTATAATCGACTACAAGCGACTGTCAAATCGACAAATATCAATTGTCGATCAACTGTCGACACTCACCATAGGGGTCGTGCTTGTACCTTTTTTAAGAAAAACTTTTTGAAATTACAATGAGTAGATACATAGAAAATGAAGCAAAATCGTTAACGAAAGTTCGAAAAAAATCGGAATACCTATCGTTTTTACAACGACACGACACATGATTCGTATACGACAAACGCCAACGGGAATAAGGGTGAGTCTCTGTTTATTGCTACATATACGATAGAGACAGCATTCGTGAAAACGATATCGTTCAATCGTTTTTATTTTACGTGATATGACCACTGATTGGAATTTGCATATTCAAAAGTGCAAAATGGATATGATCGATTTAACTTATTCACCCTTATTCCGAGTGGCGGGCGTTAAAAAAAAATAAATAGGTAGCGCAACAGGCGGGTAGACACCCTAGGCCTAGCTTCTCGCAACCATTGAGTGAGTTTTTATTTTTGGGACGAATGGAAGGGACCTATAATTTTATAACTCTGAAAATTACATCACTTCAGAAATCAAGCGAAGAATTACACTTCTTGCTAACCGCCTACGAAGGCAATTGATTAGTAAGGCCTTGTCGAGAAACACCAAGGAGTCTCTATATAAGACCCTCATCATCATCACAGTCCTGCTTTATGGCGCAGAGTCATGGACGTTATCAAAGGCGGATGAAGATATCCTTGGTCGCTTCGAACGCAAAATTCTTCGAGTGATTTGCGGTCCCGTTTGCGTTGACGGGCTTTGGAGGAGGAGATTTAGCAACGAACTCAACGATCTGTACAGCGACATTGTCGTGGTCAGAAAAGTACGCAGAAGTCGTCA
This sequence comes from Cheilosia scutellata, assembly GCA_955612985.1. Lineage (NCBI taxonomy): Eukaryota > Metazoa > Arthropoda > Insecta > Diptera > Syrphidae > Cheilosia > Cheilosia scutellata. The sequence continues at coordinate 46,915,454 of OY015313.1, read as the reverse complement.
TGTACACCAACGCTCCAGCCCGTAAAGTCTTCGAATTCAACCCGGAGGGACAACGCAGTAGAGGAAGACCTCGTTTTAGGTGACAAGTTGAAAGTGACCTCAACCAACTTGGAGTGCGCAACATGGAGGCAATTAGCCAAAGATCTCGAAGTTGCTGTAGGTATAGCTGCGGTGAACTCGGGCTTAAAAATTCCTCAATACACTCGTTACACCTTCTAATTAATAATGCCCATTCACCTTGAAAAGTTATTTATGCTACTCGCTAATTTATATTGGTACGTACCTACCTAATATAAAATGTTGGAAATCAAAATGTATCTATATAAACATATCCAAATTATTGTATCCCAATCGAAATATCGACCTCATAAATAATGAACTGACGATTATAAATGTAGGCTAGCTAGGTAACGAAAAAATTGAATCATTAAAATTTCGATGGGAAAATAATTTTCCATTATTTCGGTGGAATCTAAATAAATCTATTTTAGGCCAACTAGAAAATGCAATATTTTCGAAAACAACTCGTTGTGGTAAACATCTACCAAACTACTTGTGTACCACAATCCGTTTTGCTATTCAATGTAAACGAATTGAGGAGATCGCAATTGAATGTTATCGATTACAGACACGCCTATTAGGTGTACCTACACCTATGTAGCGTAGATGTGTCATTAAATATTTAATCTGTAAATAAAAGATTCTTTAAATAAACTATACTTGCTAGCTAGATGTACTTCTGTTTTAACTACCTATATGAATGCTACGATGTTTAGAATAGGCAGGCATGACGTAAACAAACAGTTGATAAGCATTGCCGGCCGGCGCCCGTCGACAGCATGCGAGATAGATTTATTGTCAAACGATTTAAATAGAAAGTGTTAACAAATGGTTCTAGCGTAGCGGAAGTAAGCCATTTGCACTGTGAGGGAAGTGTAGATACAAAGAAATATTAACCTGAGATACATTGTAATTTGTGAAGCACGATAGTACCTACATAGCTTATACTCGAACTTCCCGAATTATGGGTGCGTATAAGATAGGGAGGTATGCAAGGCTGGAGTGTGATCTACAATCAAGTCACCGAAGCTATTTTTACAGGAAGTAGAAACATATAAGATAGATCTCTCACATCTTGTATATCTAAACTAGGTTTCACACTACCTACAAAAGGGAAACAGTGAAAGTGATGAAAAGGATCAAGCCACGGATGAAAGGACTGCAGCAAGTGTTGATGACCTACCTATGTATTAAGGGCATATGCCAATTCAAATCATAAGTACGTGGAACGCATGTAAAACTTTGAACCGACCGCATACCTTAATAAAATTAATTTGAGAGACCGTCGAATTTACCAAAGCGGATATAATCGCTCTTCGGAAAATGAGATGGGAAGGGCCAAACGACAATGTGTGACACCTGACACCTATTATACAGACTGCTACAATAAGCTGTTGTCAGACAGGACAGACTCTTGAAAGATAACTCGCGTGGTCTAACAGTCCGGGGCTAATGGCACTATAGCCATTAGGCAAAAGTAACGACCTCCTTCCTGATCGGTGCATGGGATATTCTTCGTACTCACTATTACCCCAAGTTGGCAATGGTCCACAAAGGGCGAGTTATTCATCTACTGGCGCTGTCCTGTCCAGGTTGGAATCGAAACTACGGCCTACATTATACATCGCTCTTCATGTTGTAGCCTAGCTTGATTAGTCGATGTCGCTGCACACTTCGTAGAATTCGCTGTTAGATACCCTTCTAAAAACGTCGTCAATACAATGCGGACTGAAAATCACTCGGTGGGACTTTTTGTAATTTTCTGGGGGCTGAACCGGTGCGGCCTCTTGCTGAATTGTCTTGTAATTAACCAAACTACGGAAGGAACCATTGCGCTCTGTGAAAGATGGCTATCTTTTCCTATTGTTTTTATATTGGATTGATGCTTGGTGTGTCCTTTTCTTCTCCAACCGATGGTCTCTTATTATGTACCTACACTCATCGCCACTTGAATAGAACAACACCCAACAAAGGGCAACAAAGGTACACTTTGAAATTGCTCATAACTCGAAAGCGGAATTTGATAAAATAATAGTAAACTTTTGCAGGTTTCTTTTGTGCGACTCTGTTTCTTTCTCTGTGACAAATTGCAAGTTCTAGAGAAGATCCGTTATATGTTTTTCCTCACTTTATTTAGCATTCGTTGAATTTGTACAACTTTTGTGCGCCACTATTTTCCATTAATGGAATTTGTTAGTTAATTTTGACTATTTAATTTAAAAAAAAAAACGTAAAATGGGTTGAGAAAAGGTCTTAAACGATGCGGAAAAAGGAAATATCAAAGCTTAAAAGGACGCTCGCCTATCTATCCCCCAAAATAGCTAAGCAAGTCGAGAGGAGCCGACACTTTTTATCCATATTTTTAAGAATTGAGTTTAATTATGGAAGAAACATGAAAGGCCGCAGATACAGTGTGCTTACTAATGCGGAAAGGCGACTTACTCTGACGACCCTTTAACCCGGTTCGAAAAACGGAACGCCTCAGACTTTGTCGCGCACATGTGACCTCTTCGGAGTGCCATCGCGAGGTCTTCTCAGACGAAAAAAAAAATTATTTCGAAGGCCCCGATGGCTTTAGCTACTATTTCCATGATCACCGAAAAGAAACTCATCATTTGGACCGTCTGCATAGTAGAGTTATTATGGCACCTGCAAATTAAAATGTTTGTCAACCACAATGATGCGTTGTCCTACACTGGTGTATTGAAAAAAGGCCTTTCCATACTTTCATAACCTTTTCGGACCTCTGGTGTGGATTTATCAATATGATAGTGCAGCGATACATGCAGGCCGGGTTGTTAAAAAGTATATAGAGCTAAAATGTGGAGCTATTAAGCTAGCTGTCCTACTCACCGGATTTGAATATCATCGAAAATTATTGAAACGTTTAAGTGGCCTCAACTCCATATGCATTTCGCCCCGCACTGCCTAGACGCACTATTTACTCGTCTACCGAGACACTATGGTATCACATCTTGGAGATGGAGATGGTTGACACGCCCAGTATATGGACCAAGAAAACCAAAGAAATATCCGAATTAACCCAACCTATCCAACCTAAATTATTTCACCAATTTGTATGTATCCCTTCCAAATCGGCGGATGTGTGAAGTTTTGAACCAGAAAGGTGGGTCAGCACACTATTCAAACATTTTGTATTTTTAAATCTAAAATATTCCAATTACCTTAAATTTAAATAGTAATGTTTCTGTCAAAATCAATCAGAATTCTCTTAATTGTCTTTTCCGTTAAAGTGTTCTATTCGAGTGGCGCAAAATTAGGACCCCACATTTTGCCGGTTTTTGGTTAGTAATTTTTTGTTAATACTTAAAGCTTTAGTTTTAAATCTTCCTTTCTGGTCAAATTACAACAATTAAATGAACTTGAATTTAAAAAAACAAAGTCTCTATAGCATAGTTGGTTTTGGTTTGGGAGCAGTGCTAGGCGATATAAAACAGGCCTACGGGGTTTGCTATTCCAATGATGAAGTGTGTAGGTAGGTATTCCTAAAACTGCTCTATTTATAAGAGCTCTTCGTCTTGATCCAATTAGACGATTCCAGCTTTCTGAGGGATATAAGTTGAATGCTCTAGAAAACACGTCCAGAATTCAAGCAGTTGCCTGCCTTCCCATAGCACGAATGTGGCGCCATCCAATCGCAATAAAACTCAAGGGAAACAATTTAATATCCTCCTATAATTTTTTTCTTAAATACGTTCAAGTAGGTAGCAGTATTTATCAACCTTCCTAGAAAGATTATTAAAACGGAGTGTAAGCATTAGAAATAAACAACCTGCCCGTCCTCTCACAGTAAGGTGTGCTCTTCTTCTATACACTCAATTTTAATAAACTTAAAAAAAAAAGATTTATCATCCTCTTTCAGACGAAAATGTATCTAGCTATCTGTTTTCTATTCCATTCAAATGGTAACTCTGAGCGCCACTCGAAATCTCCTTTGCATTCGCACCCGAATCCGAAATTCCGAAGATGAAAGACTCAAATACTCAATAGAAAAGACCCAGCAAAAGAGGAAGAGTATTCTTTACAACACGCGTTTGCGTTTGCGTTCGCTTTTGTTTTTATTTGTATTGTTGTTGTTATTATTCATTTGTTGTTGTTTTTAGTTGATGTTCATGTTCAGTTCATTTCACCTTTCGGGTTTCTTTAGTGGTTCGCTCTCCTTCTCTTGACTGGATCTATAGAGATAGAGACTAACTGGCCTAGCGTGGCGTGGCGTCTCGTCGAGAGCTCTGTGAGTTTTGTACGCTGCTGTTGAAAGACATGAAAAAGATGTTTTTTATTGAACTGACAACAATACGAAATGTAAACGGCTTTAAGATGAATGCCTACCTACCTGCCTGTTGGCTGTTTGCTGGCTGATGCGGCTGCTGTCGTTACTGCTTGTTTAGCTAGAGTAGAGATCTTGCCCGAGATGAGATGCCAGCGGCCGACCACAAGGAAAGCCAAAGCGCAAGACAAGTTGGTTTCGTTTCTTCAGTCATTTCTGGAATTTCATCGGATGCACTTCTGGAACAGAGGTGATTTCTTTAGTTGTATATTTCGAAGCGACGCGCGTTGATTTGATACTCCGGCTATCTCTATTGTTTTCGAAGACGTTATTATTTTTTTTTTTGTGGCTCATCATTATCTTGTTGTGACTAGAGTGTAATAGAGATTCGTTACCTATCAATAGTGAAAAAGAGGAAGAAAAATTACATCCTCAGCTTTGCTGCTGGAATGGAATATCACTTCTTAGATGCTTAGATACTTTTTTTTTCGTTGACTTGTTTTTGAGAAAAACCGTTTATATCGACACGGGCTCTTGAGGGTTTTGTTTATATTGGATTGGGTATATTAATTGAAGAATCAATTTAAAGTGTTGTGTCTGTATCTCAAGTGGAACGATCAATATCTAAGCTCCAGCCAAAAGTGAAATTTAGTAAAAAAAAATTCGGTTGAAGAAATCAACAAAATAATAATTATTGATGATTCGTATCGATAGCGGCTGCTGGAAAAGAAAACGAAGATTTCGTATTGAATAAAACAGAACAAAAATAATTAATACTTGTTTTTTGGCGTATATTTCTCACGAGGGGGAAAAATGTGGCGCAAAATATTCATAAAGAGCCATAATTCACACTGTAGTTGCACAATGCATACGGTGTTGATTGTTAGTGTTTTGCTTATAAATATTACTCTGGTATTCGCTAGTCATTCGGGCATCTATCTCGATAATGGAGTCGATCAAACCATCATGCATCGTGTACTTGACGATCACGAGAAGATGGATGTGGAAGATGAGATATTGGATTTTTTGGGATTATCTGAGCGGCCCAGAAGACGCCATAGCCACCTGTCACTAAGGTAAGTAGCCAACGATGGCCGAAGGCCATTATTTACCTTTACTGATATACATACATACCGCGTATCTCGTATCTTGCATCTTGATGATGCTCTCGATCGATATGGGCTGCCCATCGATAAACTTGTTTTCGTAGGGCCTAAAATAGCACAGGGGACAGAGGGAGACAAATTGACCGGCTCCGTGTCGTCTACGAAATTTTATGACCGGGAGATTTGTACAAATATTTATTTTAATTAAGCAATTAACCTTCCCTCCGGCATCGGCACTCACATCCCGCTCTAGATGGGTATACGAGTTGGTATTATGAATGTGTCCGAGAAACGTTCGGACGGCCGGCGGCGATGTCAAATGTGGGGATCAATTAAACAGACGCACTAATTGAGTGATGCCAAGAAAAAAATAATTGTTTATTAACCAACATTGTTTCATATTCCGTTTAGTTTGTATTTTCCGCTGCTTTGCTTAATGGGATGTATGGTGTTGTCTATCTGTTTGTATAGATGATTCAGTAAAAAAGTCGTAGGCTAGGTCTAGTATGTGCTCTGGGTAAGAGTTCGCTTTTTTATTTATTATTAGCCACTGTTCTAAAATGTTTTTTTTTTTCTTAAATAAACAAATCAATTGGATGAAGTACCTACACATTTTTTCTGTATGGTTTGGTAATATGTAATTGTTTTTTTTTTGCTAACCACAAATAAACAATTTTTTGCACCTGCTTCCATCCTTATGGCCAGATATCTATACTGCCAATTTCCACCGGAGATACCCTTTCCAACCTTTGTATATGCGACGTTGAAAGTGTGGTTGGAATATTCTGTGTGGTCGCTGTGGTTTGGGTTTCAACTAAAGGGTTCTCGTTGGGGTCCATTAAGCGATTGTGAGGTGAACGTGAACATTTTATCTGGCCAATGCCATTACTAGTGCTGAGCTGAGCATATCCTATGACATTCAGCTTCAACGATCTTGAGGAACCAAGTAGGTGTGTGTTTAAATTTCGAAACGAATCCATTGGAAAACATGGTTTGTCATGCTCACTGTAGATACCGCGCTAAATTTTGACCTATAAATAAATGAATAGTAAGCGCACATGTTTAATTATAGGATCCTGAACCTACGTTAGAAATAGTTCACTTAAACCAAATCAGGTTGGTTGTGTTATACAACAAGTCGGCGATATAGAATTTTAAAAGAATTTGCGTAGTTTTCTTATACCCACATATAGACATTATCTGCAAGTTTCTTGACGAAGGACTCTCCTAGAGTTTCTTTTCTTATCGAGGATGGTGCTAGGTAGGGTAGGTTGTTTAAATGCGTTTCCTGTTTCTCCCCATTCATGCAACGGCGACAAATAATTACGCTCTCCTTCCGCAGCCGAGAGATCCATTTTGGTGCCATAAGTGACAATTGATGCTCTATAAAATTGGCTGGTGAATACAGGTATTCCCGGAATCAGCACAGCACTGTACCTTTCTATGGTTTAAGTAAAACACCATTCTGGAGCTACATCAAGAGCTTGTCTCAAATCGAATCCAAAGAAGTCTGGCTTAAAAATTAAAACACCTCGACAGAACTGCACCCGACAATTCTTCCCAAAATTCCACCTCAGGAAATCCTACTCTCTCATTAATGGACAAAAATAACCTGAGAATCCTGAAAGGTATAATTACTAGGTATGGGCTCATGAGAAAACATCTTCGTCGAATTGGCGTCTCACCCGATCCTACATTTAGGCTCTATGTTGAGAGTTACGAATCCTTTCTTCACATAATCATGTAATGTCCAGCTCTCTTTCGTACCAGGAAGAATATTGGCGAAGAAATCGTTTATTCATCAAATCTTGCTGACATAATACCCCAGAAAAGATCCTGATCTTTTCGACGGTTTCCGGATTATGAAGATGGTTCTATAGTACATTACCAGGGAATGTATAATAGCTTCATTTTAAAGAGGGCACAGTGCCGGAACCCCCTGAAGTCTCTCCCGACTTATAATCTAATCTATTATCTAGCGCGCACTTGATATTTTATTTGAATATTTACGACAGTGCTTGACCAGTTACGATCTTACTATTTATTGGCGATTCGAGTGATTTTATTGTCTGGCTGTCGATGTAGTTAACTATGTTTCGATAGCGATTTTAGCAACTTCAGGTTTAGGAAGAATGTGCTGAAAAAATCGCCAAAAACACCGTCACTAGTATTAAGGGCCCTACACACGATCAATGTTACTTGTCAATGTTACTCGAATGACTCATCATTCAAGTAACATTGATCGTTTGTATGCTCTTCAATGTTCTCGTCAAGTAACATTGATACATTGACCGAAATTGTTTTGGTTTTCGTCAATTTTAATTGTCAATTTTAATTGATCGTGCGTTGGGTGCATCAACGTTACTTGTCAATGTTGTCATTTTTTAAATGGTAATCTTGGTACCTAGCTACAAAACGTGTGTTAATCAGGCGCTCCATATGACTTAATACACTTCCAGTCCTTCAAAATTAACAATCTCCATAAAACTGTCGTTTCAGTAGATAACCCCTTTTTTTATACCTTTTCGATTTATTTTCATTTAATATTAATACATACGCTGGCTGCAAGCAGTTCAAGCAGATAAAAATTATGTATAATAGTATAAGCCATCCTCATTAATACATTTGAAACGACTGAACATAATTGAGGCAAAAACATTGTCAATATTCATTGATACGTGTGTAGCCGATTTATCATCAATGTTACTTGATGAAAAAAATCGTCAATGATACTTGTCAAGTAACATTGATCGTGTATAGGGCCCTTTAGACCAATATTTTTCGAATGCGTTGTAATCGGGATACAGTTTAAAATATTGATATTCTTCACAAAATGGATATAACCAAGTTGGCGTTGAGGGTCCTATGCATAAAATTTAAAATGTTACAATTGAAAATATTTTAAAAATAAGCGAAATTTATTATTAAATTGTAATGACTATAGTTACAATTAAAATTTGTAAATATTATAATTTTTTTCTGTGAGTGTAACAGGATCTGTAATTGAAAAAAAATATATACATATACATATACAGGGTCCGCCAAATAACTTTTTTTTTTTGAAAATGCTATAAAAAAAAACTACTGAATATTTTCTCAAATTTCTTTTTTTATTTGAAAGTACAATCCTTCCGGTTAATAATGGAAAATAATTTCATTCAAATGGCTGCCTCGGCTGGCCATGCAGTAGCCTACACGATCGGTCCAATTTTTAAGCACATTATCGATTGTGTGCAGCTGTATTTCACCAATGGCTTCACGAATATAGTCCTTTAAAGCGTCAATTGTCTCTGGCATGTCGGCGTAACACTTATCTTTTACGGCACCCCACAAATAATAGTCCAACGGTGTCAAATCGCAGCTCCGCGATGGCCAAACGACATCAGCTCTGCGGCTGATAATGCATCTTCAAAAACAGGGCGCAAAACATCGAGTGTAGCTTCGGCTGTGTGGCACGTAGCGCCGTCCTGTTGAAACCAAACGTTGCCAATATCCTCCTCTTTAATTTTTGTGAACAAAAATTCGTTCAACATGGCCCGATAACGATCGCCATTAACTGTAACGGCCACTCCTTGCTCATTTTCGAAGAAAAATGGCCCAATTATGCCTCTGGACCAAAATCCGCACCAAACAGTGACTCGTTTTGGGTATATCGGCTTTTCAATGTATGCGTGCGGGTTTTCTGTGCCCCAAATGCGACAATTTTGCTTGTTTACATACCCGCCAAGATCAAAATGAGCTTCATCTGAAAAGATGATTTTTTTGGCAAAATCGGCATCTTCTCTAAGTCGATTTTTACCATGATTTTCAAAGTAATGTCGCAATATTTCCCAGCGTTGTTCAAGCGTATACACAACCATATTCGTTCAGCGGAAGGATAAAACTAATTATCTGTCAAATCAGACATGAGCTAAGTGTTACCATTCGCGAAATAAGCACTAGTTGAAAAAAAAAAAAAACGTTAGATGGCGGACCCTTTATATATAAAAAAAAAACAATATTCGAATATAGAGGAAAAAACAATAATTCATCAAGCTTAGGTATATATTTTTTAGATTAAGAAATTATTTTTATTCAACCAGCTTGTATAGAAATTGGCTTAAAACTACAGACTTATAACTAAAAGATGTAATGTGTGATTAACCAAAAGGGCCCGATGAACTTAAATGATAAATTTGAAGTTCTTTTCAAAAACTAATATTAGTAGCATTTAATTTATTACACGAATGATTTTCTAAATACATATTCAGTTTATCATTACGTATATTGCAGAGAATTAGGCTATATATGGTGTATATGGTGGTTCAATGTTTTGCTGCATCAATTGCTGGATTTTTTGGACGTTCATCTAGTTTCGCAGACCTTTAGCTAAGAGCTAAATTGCGCAATTGGAATCATTCCTGCTCTTTCAAAAAGCATTGCTACATGATGAAACGTCAGCGTTAACGATTGCACCTGTACCAGATGGAGAGCGAAATTGGCCTTCCTAAGGGTAATACAAATACAGGCTGTTAAACTTGAACCCCTCGGAAAAGTTGATGTTTAGCTACTGAGTGGTTGTCTTCGCCAAAAAACTCGGTATTGTCTGAAAGCGAAATATTGATGTTGTTGCAGGGGTTGGTGAAACAGATAAGTTCCACCTTACGGCTATTTATATTAAGTCCCCACTTTAAATAGTAGTGTGGAAAGTTCTCGATAAGCGTCTTATGAGCTGCTATCTTTGGTGACAGTAATGTAGCATTTGGTATTAAGTCTTGAGAATATAGAATCATCTTGCTTCTTGCTACACTGAGTGGTTTATCCGATGTGTATATGTAGAAAAGAATCGGTCCAAGTCTTGACCCCTGGAGTGTACCTACTTTCTTTTGATGATTCGGTTTGTGAGCTTATCCGTTAAGTGGACGGTTTTGCACTTGTCCCATAAGCGCACAATTTTTTTTTTATAGGTGAACAAGTCACAGAATTTTGGACAATTTTATAAACACAAATTAGGTACAATTTAAAAACAGCTGACTGCCAAATGACACACTAACAAAAAATGCAAAATGTTATCATTTTATATTCGGAACGAAAAACCTAAAATCTGAGAGACAGTCGGACTGTCATACATAGTGATTATCATTAGGCGTTATTTATTGGACATCTATACCTCGGCAAAGTAAAGTAGAATCTTCAGCACTCGATTACAACAACTCGAAAATGGCAACATATGTCAAGCTGTGATATACATAAGTATATGATAAGTGTTTGGCTCATACAATTTGTATGTAAAAATGTTAAATATATAAAGAAGAAGAAGTGAGAAGGAACGTTTTGTACGCCCCAACCGACGCAAAAGTTGCGCATAGAAAATTCATTAAAGTTAAAAATAATAATAATGCAATGCCATTATTTTTAATTTTATAGTTACTCAAAAGCCAAAAGCCAACATTTATGATCAGTTTCATTTGGAAGAATTGACGAAACAGATCTCTCACTAGAATAATGCTTCCAAATTAATGAATCATGGGAGGATCGGGCGTGGCTGATATTTATTGCGGTTATTCGCATTTTATGATCACCATTACAAACGATTTATTTGTCATTGATTTCTTCTATATCCAATTCATCGCATTTAATAAACAATAGACAAAGCTAGTCTTGCAATTGCAATGCATATAAAATATCAGGTAAGATTTAGAAATACCCAGAGTCGATGAACCATTATTATTAGCCACTGCTAGCATAAGCAGGGCATTAGTATTGGAGGAATGTACGTTGATCACAGACCGCTTCTTAGGCTATTTTACAGACAGTAATAGTTCAAAAAACTTTAAATTTTAATGGGCCTTACCAATAATCATTTTTAGTCTTCAACTTAAATATTTTGACGGTCACAATGGATAATTTTATATGGAAATTTTCGCCATTGTGACTTCGTAAAAGTTAGCATGGACACTAAAAATGATTATTAGTACCGCGGAATGTCAATATATTTTTCTAACATTTTTGAAAATTAACAGAAAATATGGGGTCCAACCAAACAATGAAACGGTTGCATCGTTAAAACGAAACGTTTTAACGACAGCATTTTGATGATTGTACTATTTAGTAAATAGTGAAGTAACTAGAAATGATAATTGAATCGTTTGGTCAATTTTTGGTTATTACACGATGTAGAGGCATCGTCGTGACGAGGTCTTTCGATCGTTTCCGCATTACGCGATTATAGAACTCTTTATTATGCAGAAAAATTTCACTTAACCGTCCATTTGACTTCCAAAGCTTCGAATCCATCAGACCTCGTAAGTTTGGGAGGTTTTCCCCAGTATTTACTATTATTTCCATTTTTGTTTATTTCAAGTTTGGTCAACTCCTTAGAGAGCACCTGATGATGAAGGAGGTCACATATACCTAGTTGTCAATAAACTGGATAGTGAACTGTATTTCTATTTAAAATTCAAAGGTTACAATAGTGTGTGATGTGCTTTTTCTGAGGCCAAGGTTTTGCTCGCCGGATCCAGGACAGGCTTGGCCAAAGAAACACCAAACTTTGGTTAAGAGTTACTCTTTATTTCAGTAACCAACTTATCAACTAATGTCTTATGATTAACTTAACAAAGATTATGATTAACTTAACTAAGTTGAGGCTAATGTCGAGTATACTTATACAGTATGCGGCCCAACGGCTAAGCGTGGCTTCGATATGCGGCCCAGCGACAAGCGTGGCTCCGTATGCGGCTCAGCGGCAGGCATGGCTCCGTACTACAATATGCGGCTCAGCGTCAAACGTGGCTCCGATATAAAGCAGGATAGCCAAATTTTCTTCTTTGCCAAACCACCACCCCTGATTTAAGACGAACAAAACAAAAGAGAAATAATCCAAAACGGTCCAGCACTTCCCGAGAAATTGGCTCTTTTTTTTTACATTTATGTTTTTGGTGTGACAAGTATTGCATGACCTTTGACACAAACTGATTCTTTTCTCTATTTTTCTTTTTACAGAAAATCTGCACCACAATATCTATTAGATGTTTATCATCGATTAAATGACGAAGAAAATGGTGCACCAATACGTTCCAAACGTGATATCAATGAGAATAATAACTTCATTACCGAACTGGATAGGACGGCAATTGATCAAAGTGATATTATTATGACATTCCTAAATAAAAGTAAGTAACTGTGCGAATTGTCAATCGATTGTTTTAGATCATATTTCATTAGTCATAAAATATCTCTCGTAAACATAATCTACACATATTTCTTAAAAAGAGGATCTTAATTTATGACAGCCCTTTTTAAGAACAGTAAATGTCAATTGAATTTATCTATACAATATGACCTTCGTTTATTGTTTTATTGACACCCTGTGAGTGCATACCTATCAAATTATATACAATTGATTTTTAATTTATAACATTTTAGACATTTGACATGAAGCTGAAGCCAGATATGTTACATGAAACACATTTAAAAATAAATTTCATGACCGAAAGACAATATACCATGGACAATAAAATGTTGCCCAGTATAACGATATTTTGACCGATGCTATTCTTGTAGATATAAGCAGATAATGTTTACTGATAAAGTCGTGTTATGTAAATATATGTCAGGCACTAAAGTATATAAATCTTGCCTTGCGCGCAACGGATTAATGTTTTTCTTGCATGATGTTGTTTTGATTGCGATTATTCACAATGACACCAGCGGTATACTGATGTTGGGACAACTTCATCTACCCTGTGGCGCTAGCAATTTGGGAATGGATGTAGCAGACCACAAAATGTAATACAATACCCGACAGAGGAATAATTTGGTTGACAAATTTGTAAACAATGACAATATTGCTTAAGTGATCGGTGAAAGATATTGGTGTTGTGGGTGGCAGAAAAAATGTTCAACGATCTAAGACTCATGGTGTTTTGCTGTGCTGAAATAATCCTAAACATTTTTTTAACTTTGTTTTTGTACAGAATTTTGAACTAGAGATATATAAGTTCGGACATTACGATATATGATAGACAAATTCGGGATAGTGAGGGCCAGTTTCAAGACCAGCTGATAAAGTCTCCGATAGCCTATCCGGAATTTATAGGTCAGATAAACTTCAACTTTCGGTTTCAAAGGTTTCGGATAGTTATAGCTGACAGATAAAGTCTCGGATAGTTTATCAGCCGGTTCAAGTGGCTGTTAAAGTCTCTATCCGGAAGATAAACAAAATATTTATTTGAAGTGGCTGAAAAAAATATACTTTCAGAGCATTCTTTCGTTAACGGGCGTAGACGGCAATCCAGACTAACATGGATTTGTTTGAGTTTTAAAAAGACGGCCCCGTAGGAGCAGAGTATCTCGCCCAAGGCCAAATTATTTTGAAACCCGCTAGACCATGAAGATTTCAGAATTTGATTCCGGCTTACGGAAACGGCAGAAAACGCCTGGTGGAAGGAAAATTTTATTCGCTTTTTTCCTAAACATTCCTACCACGAAGGGCCTGTCACCTCGCCGTTGCGTCCTTTTCTGGACGTTGGTGGTGTGGAGGCTTAAGTTGTAATGATTCAACAGGCTATGCTGTCGGTGCCTTTAGTCGCCAGTACAGGGTCACCCATGACAGACATGCTGTTTTGATGAAGAACGAAAAATTTTAATTAGAGTGATCGATAAGCCTGGAGAGCTTAGGTATCTAGGTATCCTACTTCCCCATTCTTTTCCTACTCCTATCCACAAATCACTTCTCACTATTTCTTATCCTAAACCCCTTTCCCCTGATGCGTTGGACGAAGGTGGCATACGACCCGTGCCGATAGTCAGCCTGTTGGGGGAGTTTAAAGGATAGCTCAGCCGCAAACAAAGTATCGGGATGCCTGCTCCAGTTCCTCTGTTAGAATACTTTTTTGGATTTTTGCTGCTTCAATTTTTTCTTTAGTTAATTTATCAAAGGTTTTTTTTAGACCTAAAACAACAAAAAATATTAGAAAACACGAAACAAAAAAATACAAAACAAATGACATGTGTATCGAAACCACAAACCAGAGAGAATAGACCGCCAGCTTCGGCCAAAAATGAGAGTTTCATAGAGCCAGTTTTCAAATAAGTATCCCCACCTCTTTTTCTATCTGTGAATACGTGTGAATAAGCAAAAAAAATAAATTCTAAATGGCGGGAGGTGAAATAATTGACCTGTCATCAAGCTGCCATAATGCCGTGTTGAATTTTTTCGGGTTGACAGTTCAGCCGAAATAAAAATATTTTTTTGTGCAAGCAGTTGCGTATTTTGCGCAAAAGTTATTTTAAATTGTGAAAGTGAAATTTGTTCACCGTGCAGCAGGAGATGGCATCGCGACGCAGTAAAATCGAGCTGTCGAAACAGGACTCTCGGTTGTCGGTGAAGACACTGATCGAGACTATCGAGAATAACAAACAAGTATGTTTAGCTGTCTTTTGCTATGTGTTTACTGCTCTAATGTCTACCTCTTTTTGCAGACCAAATCCGAAGAAGCAGAGTCGCGCTACAGCTCCACATCGAGTCTGAGCAGTGCGAATTCCGATCTCACCCACGACGTACGGTTGGATGTATTCGAAGCGAACAAACAAGTGTTTGAGGGCAAAGACATCCTATATATCGGGTGCAATACTTCGTGATAATAGAGATTTCTAAGAAAATACATATCAAGCACATCACAGGTATCGACATTGACAAGGGACTGGTGAATAAGACAACAAAATTCATTTATAAAGCTAGAAAAGCCTCTACGAGAGAAAATAGAAAAGCATTCCCTTTTAATGTAACTTTTGTCCATGGAAACTACGTTCTTCGAGATGACGTTCTGCTATAATGCGAAAGTCCACAATTCGATTTAATACTTTGCCTTTCAGTCACTAAATGGATACATTTGAATTTCGGCGACAATGCAATAAAGCAAGCGTTTAGAAGAATCTATGCACAACTCAAAGAGGGAAGTAAGCTGATTTTAGAAGCACAGCCGTGGGAGGGATACAAGAGAAGAAACAAACTTACGGTGAGTACAAATAGTTTGCACCAATATGTACATATCATTAATTAGAGTCTACCATTCTAGCCAGAGATATTCAAAAATCACTAAGCTATCCTTTTTAAACCAAATGATTTTACCGACTACCTGTTGAGCAACGAAGTTGGCTTCAAAACGTTTGACACACACGCTGTACCTGATCACTGCGCCGAAGGATTCCGAAGGCCAATTCAAATATTTTATTTTCAATTCTACATGTTCAGCACTAGAATTTATAAATATAGCAAGTGGAGTCTAGATAGACGGTGATTGCATCGGAAGTAAGACAATATTCTATAATCTCCCCAACCCGCATTCAAATTTTAAGTAACGCTTTCCGTTTTCTCTTCCATTTCAGAACATCAACGACATAATGTGTGAAAATAGAGCGGTCCGACTGGACGCAAGTGATGACCTATGTTGCAGCAATCTACAAGCGTTTCGAGACCTAAACAGCATACGATGCAATTAATATGCAGCTGCAACTAAAACAACAAATAATCTGATTACATTTATTACTTTTATTTTATTATCATTAATATTTTGTATATATATATATCACTGTCTTATTTAATCGCTAAGGAAGCAAATTTATATAATATATACACACGCATATTACAACAGATGCTACAGTGAGAGCGTTTTAAGTGCGCGTATCATCGCATCGCACACATAGGTACAATTACATTACACAGTTCAATGCACGGTGACATGCCCCAGTCCTTCTGGGAGATGAAATTATGAAAGAATTCCGCGCGGGTCAAAGTCGTGTGCTGATCACTACAGATTTATGGGCTCGAGGTATCGATGTGCAACAAGTCTCGATGGTAATCAACTATGACCTGCCGAACAATCGTGAGTTGTACATTCATCGCATTGGCCGTTCAGGTCGTTTTGGTGTCGCAAGGGTGTCGCAATCAACTTTGTGATATCCGATGACATTCGGTTTCTCCGAGATATCGAACAATACTACTCGACGCAGATTGATGAAATGCCCATGAATGTGGCCGATTTAATTTGAATTTCGAAACAACAAACCCTGTACTTTCTTTTTCTTTTATATAAATTTGAATTTAATATTTAACATACATATTATAGTTTCGCCGTCTTAATACATCATCTATTAATTCTTTCATTAAATGATGTATAGTATAACACATGTTCAATACTTTGGTCTAGCTGGGGTTATACACATCTATTATACAATAATCACACTGAAATGGACAGCATTGCGGGTTGCGTTGGAATTTGTACATACGAGGCGGCGGCGCTCTGCTGGCTGGAAGGTATTTGATTTATTCTCTTTGGATTTTAGCAATGTTCCTAGGCTAGGACTATGGCGAGGAATAGGATGAAACCAACCTGCTGGTGCAATACGAAGAAGTTAGGGCATCGGGAAGTTTGTAGATAAATAGATCATTGTCCGAGTCCACAGGTATTAGTCCCTGAAAAATTAAATGAGTTATTTAACAAACACCGTTTTGAATGCAGTGTATTACATGTAAATCTGCCGTCAAACCACCTCAAAACACCCATGGTTCCTGATTTTTCCATCCTTTGCTGAACCCTAAAGTGAAAATGTTATTATAATCTATGGTTTTTATTTGGCTTTACTTACATGTGTAGCTGTAAGTAGCTTCGTTCATCAGCTTAAAGCCTCTACTTCCATGTTCAAATTGCAAGGAACCTCATGAAGCGTAGACGATGTACAACAGCCAGTGTATATTTATAAAGAAAAATTTGCACATTTTACTATTCTCAGTGTAGGATAATAAATTAAGCAATGAAATTGTATTAAGAAAACAAGTTTAGAAAGAGTTTAAATAACAAAATTTCTGATTCCAAACTTTTTGTCAAAACACCCTTGCCGCGAACACCCTTGTGTTTTTATTAGCGGCAAAAAGTTTGGAATTGGAAATTTTTTTATTTAAACTCTTTCTAAACTTGTTTTCTTACTACAATTTCATTGTTTAGTTAATTATCCTACACTGGGAATAGTAAAACGTGCAATTTCCTCTTTACAAATCCATCAAAATAAAAAAACCGCAAAAAACAATCAACAAATTTATATTTTCCAATTAATAATGACAGCTGAAACTGTCAGTGGTGAGTTAAGATCAGCTGATTAGAGTTTCGATAGTAGAATGGATGCGTTCCAAAAATTCGATTACAATTTAATTTTGTTTGCACCAAAATCATTTACTTTCCTGATAAGTGTGCACTTTTAAAAATCTTGGTATTTTTTAAGATTTATACGGACTTTCACTAATACCAATGACATACGGTTGGAGTTTGTGAAATTATTTAATGTCGGTTCTGGGTGTTTTTGAATTTAATTTTTCCTGTTTACAATATTGCGAAAAGAGTTTTATAGTTAAAATAATAATTTGGATTATCGGTAAAGGAAAAAAAGGCATTTTTGGCTGCTAACTCTATTTGTTAAATTCGGTTTTTATGTTTGATTTTTGTATGTTATGTTTGAGTTTTTTGCGTATTATTTTGTTTTTTATGGTACAATAGATATAAATCAGGTCGATGGCGATTTAAAAGTTAAAAAAAAAAACTATTTACAAATTCTTTTGTTTTTCAAAACGAAACCTATATTAATCCTAAAATTCAATAAAACAATGCGTATTTCTACCTTTACTCCGGACTTTTCAATGTTTAATAATATGTGTGTTTTTTTGGCTATTCTATATAGCTTAACAAAAAAAAAACGATTATCGGGGCTTAGTTCTTTCTTTATGAAAGCTTGGCAGCACTCCATATCCGTAAAATGTCACTCACAAAAAAAAACATATCAGCAAATGAAAAAATTCTGAAAAATCACAAAGAAAAATAAATCTACAAACACTATTTACTCGAATCAAATAATTAATATTATATACATGGAAAATGCATGAAAAAATAAAAATTCGGTAATTTATAGGCATATTTTTGACAAAATGCTTTAATTTATTTTTTTTTAAATGAATTTTATGATCTCAGATGTCATTTATGACAGAATCGATATAATTTTTTCGATAAAATTTAAAGCAATGATAGTTTGGTTGCGCAGTTTTACTGTTTGGTCTTATGTGAGTCCAGAACGTATTTCGTTTTTAGAACGCAAGTTTGCTTAAATTCCTATGACAAATTTATTTGTTGTTCAAAATCAATTCATCACATTTTCCTTGTAGATGAAATAAAGCAATAAACATATTAAGTCTGACATTTATTCAAAAACTCAGTACACTTAAATAAAATAAACAATCAAACAAAATAAATAAATTTTCGTTAAAATATTTATAGATAAAGGTCTAAATGTAGGTATATCAGAAAAACTAATAACAATCATGTTTGATGATTTTTTTTTTCTGATCATGCATTTTACTCTTGCAGCTTAAACTAATATTTTTTTGTAATAAAGTCAAAGGAATTCACAGACCCATTTATATTTATAATGCTTTTTAATGAAATATAATTTGGTAATAAATTCACCACACCATACACACAATTTGCTCAACACGTCCCGATAACGGCCAATTATTTGAATTACTTCAAAGTTACCACCGAATAACGGTAAATGTTACTATGTGCCAGTGTATGCGTGACCAAATTCACCCTCCGTTTACTTTTACATTGCACCCATACTTAACCACGCAGTAACTTTTTGAAACTGGCTCTATGAAACTCTCATTTTTGGCCGAAGCTGGCGGTCTAGTTCTTACTGGTTTGTGATCGAAACAAACTTTAGTGTCTGATAAATTTTTCCGCAAGTTAAACAGAAAAAAAATATCAGTAGCTTTAATCTGGTGGAAAGCGTTATGTGTCGGCTAACTATCCGAAACTTTATCCGGAACCCTTGAAACTGGCCCTGAGCCTCGCAATTCTTTCCGCTAAATAAAATGGTAAAAAAGGATTTTAAGAAAAATTTATTTTTACGGTAATATAAGGTCAGGCCATTCTTAACCGATAGCAAAATTCTCAATAACATAAGCATTCCATGGACAGCCTCTGCATCCACAGTGAACATGTTAAGGATTTAAGTACCTCCATGGCTGCAGTTGACATTAACCACAGTCCACATTAACCACAGAGCCACTGCGCCTATCATGTTTACATGTGCTAGCCAAAACTGCCCATTTGCAGTTTTTTGACTAGGCCGATGTCGCGGGTAGGTATAGCTTTTATATACGTAGTTCGCCGTTGAATCGTTTTCTTCAAGACAAATCAATGTAAACGAGACCAAATATATCACGATTCACGAAGAACGGCCAATCAATTAAGCTGTAGTAGTAATCGTGGTAGACAAAGTCCTTTGCTAGTTATGTACATATATCAAAGTTATGGATCGTATTGTGACGATCTGTCCGATTCATCAACGTTGGGTATCACTTATTCTTATTCTTCTTGGCAGTATATATGTACTTGGATTTGACCTCGTCCGACCGCTTAAGCTTAACCCATTTTAATCGCTTCTTTTTCTATACTGGTAAACGCACCAGTTCAGTATTCTATCGCAATATCGTCAGTGATATAAACAATTTAACAGACTTTTGAAAGATAGGAGACACCTTATGACATAAACTTCCTACGAATATTGTGGTAATTGATTTAGGTAGGTATATACGTTTTAAAAATCATACATGTCCGTTCTTAGGTCTCTTCAGATTGTGCGTGTTGTTTGGACTACTGCTTTTGACTAACCTTCGTTGAATTCTGAAAATATTTTTATTTCTAAAAATGCACCTGTAAGTAAACAATTTAATTTCAGGTACAGAATAACATTTGTTTTGTTTTATTGAACAGCTCAGGCTGCCTTCGGGTATTATAGTTAACCCATAATTGCACCTACTGCGCTAAAGTGTTGTAAATCAAATGGCACTTCAAATAATATGGACGCCTCGTTTCAGTGATTTATGGTTTCCATGGGCGCCAGTAGGTAGGTAGTTACTATTATTTCCACGAACAAACGCATTTTTGTGTTTGTGTTTTAATATTATGATGATAGAAGAACTTATATGAGAGTCTCTGAATTGTTTTGGCCGTCAAATAGAAATATATTTGTCATAGTGGTTGAGGGGAGTTATTGCAGGAGCAATATTCGGATGTTCTACCAGAGGGTAAAAAGATATGCCCAATGACCACTTCTGCAGACTGTTAAACGGCGAAGACGACCGAAATTCCGCTGTCATGCAGAACGATCCATTCATTCCAAACGATGATAGCCATCCGTCCATCCGCATCCGCCCAAAATGAGGTAAGGATAGCGATATCCAAACTTAAGTCCAACAATGCTGCTGGAGCAGATGGCCTACCGGCAGAGTTGTTTGAAGCGGCCAGCGTGCGGTGAGAGATGAGTTGGTAAGAAGCATGCACCAACTTATCTGCAAAATTTGGTCGGGAGAAAGTATGTCCGATGAATGGAACTGAGCCTCATCCACAAGAAGGGAGAGCTGCACCAATTACAGAGGAATAAGCCTCCTGAATCCCTGAATGTTGCGTATAAGATACTTTTTGCAATACTGTGTGAACCTTTCGCCAACAACCTGGTGCCAGATTCCGTTAAATAAAAACGATCGAACGATATCGTTTTCACTAAATCTGTCTCTATCATATCTGTGGCAATAGAGAGAGACTGCTAGATATCGTTCGATCGTTTTCATTTTACGGAATCTGGCCCCTGATCAGTGCGGTTTTAGGCCGGGAAAGTCTACAATCGATCAAATTTGTACACTCCGACAGATCTTAAAAAACCCATAGGAATTTCATATCGATACACACGACCTTTTTGTGGACTAAAGTCGCCTATGATAGCGTATATAGGGACGAATTATACGAAACCATTTTAAATTTCAGCATCCCTGCAAAACTCGTCCGTCTGTACAGGATGACGATGGAGAAATCTCGCTGCTCCGTCAAAATCGGCAAAAACATAACCTTTGATGTCGAAAAAGATTTGAGACAAAGCGATGCGCTATCGTGAAACTTTTTTAACATCATCCTTGAAGCAATTGTACGAAACTCACAAGCCAACATCAGAGGTACAATTTTTCAGAAGTCCGTTTAACTGCTTGCATATGCTGACGATATTAACATTACCGGAAGATCGCAGGGAGCTGACAGTGGCGCATTTGCAAGTATTGAAACGGAGGCGGCGAAGATGGGACTGTCTGTAAATGAGGACAAAACGAATTGTATGCTGACTCTCAACATTGGCCACTCGGACAAAACATCAAAATGGACAGATATAATTTGGAAGTAGTTAAAGACTTTGTCTACCTAAAGTCTCTACAATTACCTCGTAAAACGAAATCAGCGGAGAAATCAAACGATGAATCTTGCCAATCGCTGTTTCTTCGGGCTAAGAAGACATCTAAGAAGTAAAGCCCTCTCTCACAGAACCACACTATATGCTATATGGTGCAGAAGCATGGACCTGGAGCGCTTTGAGAGAAGGATCATTGGAGTGATTTTCGGTCCAGTTTGTGGAGCAGAAGATTCAACGATGAACTTTACGGGCTATATAGCGACGTTGACCTAGTCAAAAAGCTCAAGATACAGCGACTGAGAGCTCGCTATGCCATTAAATAATGCGTAAGGATTATCATTCATTATTGACTCCAAATCGCAGTATACTATAGAATACACTGATTTAAGACCCTCCAAACACATAGCGCCAGAAAGAAAACCAAAATATTATAGGTTCCCGATCACGACCATGAGGGAATTGAAAGAAATGTATAAGCTGATGAACTTGCCAGAGCAGGCTCGGAACCTACTTTATAAATCTACACGATACGCGAACATGAAATCAAAAAGTAGTATGGTAGCCTATACTACATTTTTGATTTCATGCAGGTCACCACAGTTTGTAATTTATCACCTTAATAAAAGGCATTTAGCCGAATTCCTGATTCTTTGCGAAATTAGAGTGAAATTATTTAGGAAATAAATAAGTAGGTACAAACGTATTAAGGATATCCTCTCCTGAATGCATCATTAACTACATTAGGGCAGTGGAGGCTCTTTTTGCCTAAATAATAATTCTAACCCTCTGGCGAGTCGGAAGATAAAAAAACCGAGCAGGGACATAAGCCCTTTTTTCGGAAGTTCTTATTGAATTCGGAACGTATCTCCCACCCCAGTAAGTCCCGAATTTTTAATTATCGAAAATGGGACACAAGTTTACATGCCCAAGTTTATTTCTCCTATTAAGTAGAGTGCCAGAAAAATAAAAGTAAGAAGTGCCCCGAAAATTAAATATTGTCAATTCAGCAAAAAAAAAAAATTAATAAATTTTTTGTAGTTGTTGGTTTTCATATAATTTTTTGGTACCGTATTTCATTTTCGTTTTGGGTCATTTTTTCAAATTTTATGCAATCATTTTAAACTTCTCAAAATGGTAAATAGAGCGTATTTTCTAACTAATCATATAAGCAAAATCGGATATGCAGTGGAACATCGTAGCGAAAGCAATAAGGTTCCTCCTCCACATGGAAACGGAACCTCAAAAAGAGTCGGGACTTATGTCCCGCCACACCATGTTCTCGTAGAATTCGGAACTTATGTCCCTGCGCAAAAAAAAACCAATAAGACAATAATTGTCTTCGACTATGCCGAAGCTCAAATACCCGGTACTATATTATTGTAAAATAAAAAAAATATTTTAGTATTAAAAAATTATATATTTGTATGGGAGGTGTGGGTACTTTTTATTCGACCAAGCTCATTTTTTGTCAAAAATGTTTAAATATTATTAAAACAATGGGCCTTACCAATAATCATTTTTAGTCTTCAACTTAAATATTTTGAAGGTCACAATGGATAATTTTATATGAAAATGTTTTCAATTGTGACTTCGTAAAAGTTAGCCTGGACACTAAAAATGATTATTAGTACCGCGGAATATGTGCAAAGTTTAAACTTGCTATCTTTACTGTAGCTATTTAAATTTAATTTTTAACATAAAAAGCTATATAAATCTGATATTTTTGTATGGGAGGTAGTAGTAGTTTTCATCCGATCTTGCTCATCTTCGAACTTAGACTCAGTTTGGTGGATAAAAGCTTACATACCAAATTTCAAGTCGATAGATCTTAAATTACGGCCGTAATCGTGCGGACAGACAGACAGACAGACAGACGGACAGACAGTGATGCTGATCAATAATATATATAGTTTGTCATACCTACAACGCCTCCTTATGGGCGTTACAAATGGAATGACAAAGTGAATATACCCTCACCACAGTGTGGTACCGGGTATAAAAACAAGTTCAAAAACCGCAGGAGTCCGTAGACTACCCCGATACCTGATAAGCAGCGATCTCCATCGTGTTGGTTGGAAATTCCCCATTTCAAGTGTGTTTTTCTCCATTTGCCCCATTTGATGCAAATTGACGCAAATATCCCCAAAAAGAGAATATTTCAACGCTGGCTGGCTGGTTAGCTCGTAGTCGTACAATCTGAATTCGAAATTTTGCAAAGAAAGGACAAAATATTATAACGCCTCAAAAAAAAAAAAAAAAAAAAAAAACTGAAGCTGTACGTTTTTTCGCATTTCCAAATCCCACAGTGCGAACAATAATAAATTGTTAACAATCCTTGAATGCCACCTTGAAAGAACGAATTTAATGAAATCTGTTCAATAGAAAGAAATCGCATCTGAGATACAAAACGCCGGCCGTGTTTATTTTTACAGCACGAAAAAGAGGCCATCCTCAATTGACCATTTAAAATCGGTTTGGAATCTTTTAGCGCCGGAATTTTTACCATCAGCCAGGTAGAGGATGTGGATGCTGTATTTTTTTTTTGTATTCACCATCACGGTCATTATGTACTCAAACCGGCTTATCCCTGCGTTTCTTTTGTTATTTTGTTTTCTTTTTTATTATGACTCATTCAAGAAGAAGTACACCCAAGAGGTTCATTTGTTATTATGTTTTTTTGTGTTTGTGTTAATTTTTTTTGGTATCCTTGCGCTGTCCCAAAGCTAAACCTTCTTTATTATATTCTCAGGAATACTCTTTAGAGTTAACGAGTGTGTCAACACAAACAACTACAAAACTCTATTCTACTATACCTACCTACCTAATTCATATAAAAGTGCCTTAACAAGGTTCTTATTTAGATGTTACTGACGTGTTTTCTTTTCTTGTTCCATTCTTTTCAATTTATTTAGACCACCATGTATCCGAGGTCCGTCATGAACATGGGCGCCGACTTTGGTTCGATGTATCTGAAGTGCCCGGTCATAATTACTTAATGATGGCTGAATTGAGGATATACCAAAAACTGAGCCGATCTAGAAGAGTGGCAGGAAGTCGAAATGAATTCACGATTGCAGTTTATGCGATTGTAAATGCCGACGGCGAAAGAGAACTGGAAATGCTGTCATCATTAAATACCACAACCGACTATCAGGGATGGTTGGAGCTGAACGTAACCGAAGGACTTGCCAAATGGCTTGCGAATCCAAAGGAGAACCTGGGCCTCTACATTGGGGCTCATGAGGTGAACACAGCGGACCGTGAGGTCCGTCTCGATGATATCGGTCTGGTGCATCAAAGGGGTGACGATGAATTCCAGCCATTCATGATCGGCTTCTTTCGCGGACCAGAGGTAAGTTTAGTTATTAAGAAGATATAAATCTGGGATCTACAGCACTCTGCAAAAATGCTTGTTTATTTGACTTTAATGTTACTCAATGAATGGACGAGAGGACAGCCGGCCGTAAAATATAATATTGGTTGAAACATGGAAATCAATTAAAGTGTTATGCGAGTGGGAATCGGTTTTTGTAGAATGTAGTGTGAATGGAAAGTGCTTTGCATTGCTGGGGCTAGAGATGAATATTGTTACAGGTGACATTTATGTAATTGCAGATTGTAGGTTTAAAGTTAATTTATGTCTGGTATTTGTTTATGAAAAACCATATTAAAATCGTCTATAGAATGTACAGTTTCATTAACTACATATTTTTGTTTAAATGGTCGTTAAAGTCATAGTTAAATCAAAGCTTGATAGGTTATATGAGCGAAAGAGAAATAAATATTAAATAATGGGCAAACTAAATATTTATGTGCGGAACAAATCTGGTAGAGAGGGAATACTTTATGTCAGACTTAAAATGCCTACTTTAGGGCCTATTTCGAAATATGTAAAGGGTGCCTCATAATTCACGCAAAATTTGAATTTTGCGCCATTTAATAGTACAGTGATGCCAACGCAAAAAAGATAACTATGTGCCAGCTGACCTGACAGTTCGGGATTAGTAAAAATGGAGCGCTATACGAAAGAATAACGCATTTTAAGTGTTGAGGCATTTGTTAAAATAATGTAGGTTTGACAGCTACAGTTCACAATTTTCGAACAAAATCATCTTCAGTGATGAAGCTCATTTTCATCTTGATGGCTTCGTTAATCGTCAAAATTGTCGCATTTGGAGTTCAGAAAACCCACGAGTAATTGTTGAGAAATAAATGCATCCAAAACGCGTGACTGATTGGTGCGGATTTTGGGATGGATGCATTATCAGACCATTTTTCTTCGAAAATGCGGCTGGTCAGGCAGTAACAAACAATTAATGGTGTTCGTTATCGTGACATGATAACCCAGTTTTTAGTGCCTAAATTACAAGATATGGATGTGACCAACATGTGGTTTCAACAAGACGGTGCCACATCCCACATGCCATACAGCCAGAGAAACAATTCAATTACTGTATGAGTCATTTTCTAATCGGCCGTTTTCCAGTTCTTGCGATTTAATGGGGTTTTTTAAGATCAAAGGTCTATGCAAACAAACCCATACGACCACCAACGCCACCAATGCCACCAACCCAACCTTCCACAATTGCCATGTCTGCTCCTTAACTGCCCTGTGCGCCATGTAATTATTGGCCGATCCTCTCTACTCCATCTTGAGTTAATGGTTTCTATTCGTGTAGAACTATTGAAGCGTTGCTTTTTTCAAAAGTGCAACCTATCTGCTGAATGGTGATGTTGGATAAGAAATCCAATAGTGCAAGAAAATCCTAGACATCGATCGAGAAACGTTTGCAGATTCCTTATGAATAGCAAGGATTTTCCAAGTGCTGCAACATCGATTCTACATATACTTATACATTACAGTGGCCGGCATAAGTATTTTGACAAAACTAAAGTTAATTCTGCTCATAATTTGAACTTACTTCATGTAAATTTTGGCATCAATGGAAAGGTAATTTAAATTCCTTAACCCGCCAATGGTGACGCGAATTTGACTTTGATCAATGGTGACGCCGGTCTCACGCATCGGGGTTTTCAACTGAAGATTTTTCGAAACGTGTTACAAATAGTTCATGTTTTTCTTTAAATATATGCTCTTTGACAATAAAACAAAGATATTTAATCAATTTAAGCTCTTTTATTTCAATATTACAATTCAGAAACATTTTTAAATAGAGCATTAAAAATAACAATGTTTTTAGTAATAATTAAAATTTACTTAATTTACTTAATTTACTTAATTTAAAATTAAGAAAAAAAATAAAAAATCACATATTCATAAAGCAAAATAACGTTTTTTAGTCTTTCGACATATGGAACTCTTACAAAATGAACAAAATACACAATAAAACAATAAAAAAATAATATACTAGGTAAAATACGCGAATAATAAACAAATATTTTACTTACATACATGGTGATGGTGACACAGGGTCTCACGCACCGGGTTAGTAAAAAAAATACACAACGTGTGCAGGTGTATAACGGAGAATATAGTTATTCGAATTTTTGAACACACCCGGTCTCACAGACCAGTAGGTCACCATTGGCGGGTTAACCCATTAAGTACCCATTGAAAATTTAGAACTTTTGTAAAAGTCTACTTTTTTGACTTTTTTCCTGGGTCAAAAAAAAAATATTTTGATGCAAAAAGTTTCTTCAAACAATTCTAATAGTGACTGCAAGCAAATTTTTTCAAAAATCTCTTCGCTAACATTTTTTATGATTTTTTGAATGGGATGATCTCAGAAAATTTTTGTATGAAAAGGAGGAAAAAGTTGCTAAAATAGACATTTTTAGCAATTTTCAAAAAATCATGAAAAATATTAGCAAAGAGATTTTTGAAAATTTTTTGCAGTCACTATTAGAATTGTTTGAAGACACTTTTTGCATAAAAACATTTTTTTTTATGATACCGAGGAAAAAAGTCAAAAAAGTAGACTTTTACAAAAGTTATAAATTTTCAATGGGTACTTAATGGGTTAAGGAATTTAAATGACCTTTCCATTGATGCCAAACTTTTTGCATCAAAACATTTTTTTTTGATACCGAGGAAAAAAGTCAAAAAAGTATCTAGACATTCACAAAAATTCTAAATTCTAAAATTTTTAAATGGGTACGTAATGGTTTAAGGAAAGTTTTGTATCATTCAAACGGAATTTAAATGATCTTTCCATTGGTGCCAAAATTTACACGAAGTAGATAAGTTTCAAATTAAGAGCAGAATTAACTTTAGTTTTGTCAAAATACTTGTGCCGGCCACTGTAGAGCGGAACACACTACATCCTGTTCGATTTCGATTTCGGTTGGGACAATACTACCATTGAATGGTGCAATGGAAGCACTCTACTGTCTCTGCCAATTGTCCAGCAAAGCTAACTTGAAAAAGCGAGCTCGAACTGAAGCTAAATGGTCGTTGTTTTGCAACAATATTTGCTGTCATTTGGTGGAGGGCAATAATTCTGTTGGAAAGTGTAAGCTATACGCAAACTGTTGTCATGGTGAAAAACTAATTGGCGCGAAGTGCATCGCTAAGCGCTAATCACCAATTACCACAGCCTTAATTCTACACCTGCAGCCTTAGTCTTAAGTGCATTGATTACGCTAGGGATCTTATCTTTCGTGTATTCGATGTATTCGGACACGGACATCTGATACTTCGGATACCCACTGTGACTTGGGCATGCGTTTGCGAAAAAAAAACGTTTTAAGACCGTTGCAAAATGTTATGTTTCTTTCTTTGAACCGGTCCGCCTACGAAACGAGTAAGGTAACTTCTAGGTACACCTTTCTCCGGGTGTTGAGGTTGACTAGAGTATAATCACTGATTTTCAGTTCTTTGGTGATTAGCAATTCTGCTCACTCACCTGTATGATGCTTCTATGGCCAAGGAGTTTATGTAGAAACGTTTGTCACTTTGCCAAATGCATAACACGATTTTTAGTGTTACAAAAATCGATAACCATTCTTACAGATCACGCATGTCTGAGCGCCTCGCTGTGGGTTCCTACCCAAATTAAGTTTTGAGTTGTCAACAGTCTACAGACCTTTACAGTATACATACCCATTATTAAGAAATTAGGGATATTATTGGGGCAAAGCCTACACATTTTCCAATTCCCACAAACTTAAAAAAAATATTCTGTATTCCTTGATGCCCTTATTCAATAACACACCTATTTTTATTTTTAGGTAATAAAAACAACACAACGACATACAAGGAGAAAGAGGAATGTTGGTCAATCGAGACGAAGTAGAAAAAGTGAAATGCATCCATTGTTGGATCAACACTATTCTGGCGAAAGCATGAAAAGTTGTCAAATGCAAACACTTTATATAGATTTTAAGGACCTTGAGTGGCATGTAAGTTTTTAAAAAGTTTTTTTTCTTACAACTGAGATTATTTATTAAAATCGATTTTCTGTTTTTGTTTAAGGATTGGATTATTGCCCCAGAAGGCTATGGTGCTTATTACTGTAGTGGAGAATGTAATTTTCCACTAACAGCTCATATGAACGCAACAAATCATGCGATCGTACAAACGTTGGTGCATCTATTGGAGCCGAAGAAAGTTCCGAAGCCATGTTGTGCTCCCTCTATGTTGGGTGCATTACGAGTACTCTATCACATAAACGATGAAAATGTGAATTTGAAAAAATATAAAAATATGATTGTAAAAAGTTGTGGTTGCCATTGAAATTTTAGTCAATATAAGTAATTAATAAAATCATTTTTTTATAGATATTTTTTAAGCAAAAAAAGTTTTTTTTTGTTTTTTAATTTTTATATGAAACATTGGTTATTTATATCATATGAGATATCGTTTATTATCTAGAAGTCTCGCCTGATATCCACACAAGTGGTACAGAGTGTATCTCCTAGAACAGAGTACAGTGAAAAACGTTAATCAGTATCGAACTTAAAAGGATCAACGACTTGCGATGGAAGCTTATACAATTTATTTACTAAATCATTATTATCTGCTTAATACTAGTGTACAGAAAAAACAGTTAGGTAGTCAAGGATTAAGGTATACTTTATGTTATAAGGCGCATGTTTCAGAGCGAAGATCTTCATCCGGCTTTGGTAACGTCCATGCTTCTGCTTCAACTTGGACTAGTGAAATTTTGTGCAGTTTAAGTTTTGACTCTGGTGTACAAAAATTAAAAAAAACAAGTAAAAGTGTTATCATCGGCCTGGCCGATGCTTTGATACCCTCCACTGTATGTACTGTACAGGTACACGCCTGTGCCTAATATTGTTTTTGTATGGGAGGTACGAGAACTACTTGACCTACATAGACAATTTTTAATACCAACCTGACAACGGTAAAAAGAAGTCCTCCCACAAAATTTTATTCATTTAAGTCGGTTCGTTTGGACGCTATGGTGTTTCCAACAGCTAGAGAGATAAATTGGTCGAATATTGACTTTGTATGGAAAGTAACGGAACTACTTTACCGACATGGACCATTTTTATTACAAACCTGACAACCATAAAATTAAAATCTCTCACAAAATTTCAGTCGCCTTAGTCGATTCGTTTGGACTCTATCGTGATTTCAATAGATAGAGAGACACATGGGTCTAAGAGTGGTTTTGTATGGGAGGTACCAGAACTACTTGACCGACATAGCCCATTTTCAATACCAACCTGACGACGGTAAAAAGAAGTCCTCCCACAAAATGTCATATACCTAGGTCAATTCGTTTGGACGCTATCGTGTTTTCAACAGACAGACAGACAGACTGACAGACAGACGGACAGACAGACAGTCGGACATGGCTAAATCGATTCAGAATGTGATCCTGATTCAGAATATATATACTTTATAGGGTCTCCGGTGAATCCTTCTTGGCGTTACAAATGTAATGACAAAGTGAATATACCGTCCTGTGGAGGGTATAAAAAAGAAAATGTTGTCACCCTTTTTGAACACTTGTCCCCACTAGAAAACTCACGATGTCCCCCTTTTCGTATTTTTTATATTCTGGTAACCCTAACTGTGATGGGGAAGGGGGAATAAGGGTACCTACTGATCTTAACGATGAGGATTAGTATTCAAGGAGGTCTGACAAAGTATATGAGGGCAATCTATATGTTTCCAAATAGATTGTAGTTCGAGGAGTCAGCAGTGCAAGATATTTGCTTAGAACATCTCATGCCATCTGCTTAACTCCCCATGTTTTAGTTTGGTTAGACACAGTCAAACCTTTTCACAATATAATCTAAACATCACTTCTTCAATTGAAATCAGTTCAACTAAATTTAATGAATGAATTTGATAGTATTGTACACTTGTACAGTACTTAGCTTTTATAAGACTTTTCTAAAATCGTTCCTTGTCTTTTCTTTCAAAGAATACATAAAACAATGTCAAATATTTGTGTTTTTGACAATCGGCTGATCTGAGGTTTAAACGGCAGAATACTGTAGTTTAACTTAAACTATAGAATGAACTCTGTTCAAGCTTTAAACGAAATTGTGAAACAGAATTAATTGTTGAACTAATTAACTGTGAAACTGGGGGTAAGTGTAGCTTATAAGTGTAGCCAAAATAAGCGTAGCCAAAATAAGTGTAACTTATTGGAAAAACTGTATATTCGCTCTTAGCAATAATTTAAAATGCATCAAATTTGGCTTACATTTTCGAAATAGCTAGTTTGATTGGAGATTTGAGTAACCATTGTTTAGATCGGTATAGGACAGCAAAATGATTCACAATAGAGGAGAAAACTGACTTTTGTTAAATATAGGGGAACCCGGGGCGGTTCTTTGCAGAACTCGCAAACCATCCTCGCTTCATCGTCACGCTCAATGCCTGGACAAGAGTTGTGGGCCCATTTTTTGCATACAATGCAGGAACACCATCCTTCCGTCGATATTGAGTATAGGTCCTTGCAATAAAGACGCAGAGTGCGTTTGTGTCCTCGGAACTGGTGACGTTTTTTTCCATTAACATTTTTTTCCTTGGCTTCTTTTCTTTTAGAGAATTTGAAGTTTTTGACTGTTTCAATTTTTTTTTTATTTTTCTTGAGTGGCTTGGGTTTGACATCCCAATTCGCCCACCCCGTTCTGCTTTACTAGTATCAAAAACAAAGAATACTTGTTTTTTTCCCAAGTGGAAATAAAAAAAAGATTAGTAACTAATTATTAATAAAATTAGTCTACACAGCCAGAAAAAAAAAAAAAAAACACGCCACTTACCTTGAAATAAAAAATTGCAAAATTTGCATTGTGACTGATAAGAAACCCGTTTATTATACAGTTAAAAAACTCACAAAGAGACGCGTCCGATACCTTTTTCTTTCGAGAGATCACAAACTACTCAGATATAAATCAACTTTTTGTCAAGTTTGAATGACAGCAAGAGGAGTTATTGACAAAATCCCATTCTGCGCCGGACCTAATTTTATAGATGACATCTTATGTGACGACCTCTACCGTTTTGTACCTCTGGCGTCTGGCTGGAGTAGAGTTGAAGATTCTCCGGGTCGTAACATTGATGACCATACGCCCCATATGACCCAGCCATGTTAGTCGATTAATTCTAATCCTTTTGTCTCAGTCTATATCGCTGTATACAGGCCGTTCAGTTCCTAATTGTACCGTTTGGACCTACGAACTGGACCAACGATCACACGGAGAACTTTTCGGACAAAGCAACTTAGTCTGAGTGTGTTTTCATCAGCCTTTGACAGACTCCATGCTTCTGCGCCATAACCTATTTATAGCAGGACGGGGATGATAAGGGTCATATACAACGCCTCCTTAGTTGCTCATGAGAGGACTTTGCTACTTAATTATGCCTTCTACTCGTACTTCTAGTTCTAAGCCCGTAGAAACAGCGATTGGCAAGAAATATAGTGATTTAGAATAGAAAATAATTCGACATGTAAGAATTTGAATTATGTATTAGATATTTATATGAGAAACAAATACATATTTTATTTGTCGGGTTAGATAATCGTACAAAATTAAATTTATTTAATTAAAACATAACGGCTATTGACTATAGATCGCCAATTTGTGTGCCCATCCCCACTGCCCAGCCCATACATATCCAATTTTTTCGGCAAAAATCCTCTCACACTCGCTCACAATTATCGTGTCTTCGGTGTTTACGTGTGTGAGTGGAAAATAAAATAATAATTTAAAAAACTAATGAAACTCTTTTATAATAATTAACCAATATATTTTTACGGTTTATCCTGGAAGGGTCGTAGTGTAATAAAAAAGTGTGCAACCCCTTTTTTCAACCCTTATTTGAAAAATGATTAATTAGGTATGTAATAGTTTTGACTTATCTATTGACATACAAAGTTTTAAGTTAATACGGCTAATGGTTCATGTGTTACGAAAAAGCCTCCCTTAGGGACAGGGGAAGTCAAAATCCAAAATTCCTTCTAAATATTGCATTGTCTTCACAACCCAACCAGCATGGAAAATTTCAAAGTTCTATGTTTAAAGGAAGTGGTTCAAATTTGGCTTTAAAGATTTGAGCATAACAAATTTTTCATGAAGTTATTGCCTGTGCAATGGAGAATAATATCTAGTGACTGAATCAGGAGCGGACTAAGAGGTAGTAGCACCAAGGGCGGTAAAACAAGCTTACACTCCTTAAAAAATTTAAGAAAAAAACACGAACAAAGATTTTATTTAAAGGTGCTTTCGAGCTTTTATTGCACTGAATGTTTCGATTAAATCATTAAAATCTATAATTTTTGTGTGTTCCTTTTCGATTGAAAGTATAGCCAGATTAGTCAACCTATTTTGGTCCATTGTTGATCGATAAGATAAGTCTTAATAAATTTTAATTTTAATTTAGCCTCTCACATTTAAAATTCAATAAGAATCCGTGCTTGATGAATTTTACTCGTACAATTGACTTTGGGACAATTTCGAACCAGAATTTTTCCTCAAATACAGCTCAATGCATAAACATTTTCTAACCCTTTGACAAAACATCAGGAAGTAAAAATGGCTTCAAAATAAGTTTGCTATTCATATAAGACATATCAAAATCGATACGCCTCCCCGACCATAGCAGCGTTTTCCAAGCAGAGGTCCTGGCAGTGACAACAGCAGCCCGTGAGTCTGTGGTAAGGGCAATACCAACTGAAGGAATTACCTTCTTTATCGACAGCCAGGCAGCAATAAAAGCCATAACTGCACCAGAAATAAAATCGAAGCTTGTGAAGTCCTGTCGCGAAGAACTCAAGGCTCTTGATACACAGCACAAGGTATCGCTCTGCTGGGTTCCGGGACATGAAGGCATTACAGGCAATGAGAAAGCAGACGAATTTGCAAGACAAGGTTCGACAGCTGTTTCAGAACAAGCTGATCCCTCTGTGAACATCCCGCCTTGCACACTCAAGCTTGAAGCAGGGAGAAAAGCGACAAGATGGGCCACCTTAAACACTTGTAATACCACAAGAATGTTATTGCCGTCCTTTAAGGAATCAAGAACCGAGAAGATATTGCGGAAGGTAGGAAATGTCCACCCTCGTAGGTATCATAACGGGGCACAACACCCTGCCGTACCATATGAAGAAAATGGGCTTGACGGAAAAAGAACTTTGCAGAGGCTGCGGTGATGAGGGAGCTCTTGAGGACACAACCCACTTCCTATGTCATTATGCCCAGGTCTCCAACACACCAGGTATAAATTCCTAGGAAGTCACTTCTTCAACGACCTAGACGAGCTTTCCAGCACATCAATAGACAAGATAATGAACTTCGTCAAATCAATAAGATGGTTTGTATGTAGCAGCACAGTAAGTAATTTGAATACAGGGTTGTAATGGGTAAGGGATGACCTCTTTCCCCCACGGGCATCACGATGGGTCAGTATTGACCTGAGTGCGGCACGGAGAAATCCTCGCCAGCCCACAAACCTAACCTAACCTAAGCCAGAGAACTTCTGCTTCTCCTTTTTTGCAATTCAATTCAACTACATACCTAACACCAAGTTATAGAGTCCATCGATATGCAAAGCGTGAAAAGAGGCAAAACTGATCGGATTTGTAATGTAAGGCAACTACACAGTTACAAAAATAACTCGTATGTATTATTGTTCTTAAAATATCGCCAAACCGCTTTGACACTGAGAAAACAAATAAAGTGCATGACAGCGTCGCACAAAACTTTCTCTATTTCTATCTACGCGTTTCATTCGATTTATTCCGCGGTACTAATAATCATTTTTAGTGTCCAGGCTAACTTTTTCGAAGTAACAATGGTGAAAATCTCCATACAAAATTATCCATTGTGATCGTCGTGGGCGCAGTAGCGCAGATCCCAGGTTCGATCCCCGGAAAAACACAAATTACATCTTAAGGTTTTTTCTACTGCGCCACCTCTCGCGAACGTCTGACAAACATCTGAGAGTAAGAATGTCCTGAAAAAGCTTCTCAATTCAGCCGTTCGGACTCGGCATAAAATTGTAGGTCCCTTCCATTCGTTCCAAAAATAGAAACTCACTCAAAACGAATGGTTGCGAGAAGCTAGGCCTTGGGTGTCTACCGCCTGTTCCGCCGCCTATTTATTTTTATTTTTATTTATGATCGTCAAAATATTTAAATTGAAGGTTAAAAATGATTATTGGTAAGGCCCATTGACTGTAAATCGGTAAATCGCTGTAGGTATATACAAAATTTTCAATGCGAGTTCTTATGAGCGATATGATGTCATTGGCAAGGATATTTGTTTTTTCTTTTCGCATATTGTTGAAATTCCCTTAATTCTTCTACTAAATGTAGAAGAAACCTTAAAACCAAAATTTTAAGAACTTTTCTGACATTCTTGACACCTGTCGTCTGTCATTAGATTACCACGATTTTCTGTAACCTAAAATAAATTTTGAGTCAGTTTCCTTTAAAATAAAACTAATCTTGAATTAACATTATAATCTTTACTCGTATACAAATAATATATGTATGTGGGTACCTACGTATTTGAATGTTGTTTTAATAAAATCTCTGGGTTCTGGAACTATGGAAATGCTGAAAGGAAGACCACGCTTTGCTAGCGTACCTACTCGAGGAGGGGTTGCAAAATCTAGCCATGTAAGGGTTATTGGAAAATTCTTGAGATGACCTTAAGAATTATCTCATCAATATGCAAATGGAAATAAAGCCGAAATTCGCCAAAGAGATTGAACTACAGATATAGGAAGGAGGAAACTTAACTTTTTGTTGTTGCACTTACTTGAGAAGGGAGCAGATTGAAATTATTTATTTATATTGGCCACTAAACAGGTGGAAAATCATCTAAATCTCGGTGAATAAATGGGTTTCAACAATTTGGTATCACCATAACGTAAAGAGACAGAACGAGGCGCTTAATGATGTTAAATTAGGATGGTGATAAGGGGACCTTGGGGACCACTAGAGAGACAGACTTGAAGTTGACACTGTATAAAAACGGTTGTTCATGTAATTTTAGTAAAATGGGTTCAAATGGGTACATCGAAGGATGTAACATCAAGGGATACCAATTCAACTACAAATAAAGTAGATCTACCTAAAGTTTTAAATTTCACTTTGGGATTTTGACGATACCAAAATATTCTTTACCGTGAATAATTCCCCCCGGCGGATTCCACGGGTGAATGTAAAAATGAGACAATTCCACCAAGAAAATTATTAAGAGTGACCTGCTTCGAATCAACCTGAAGGTATGCAAGCAATTTTGATAAAGTGGTGTAAACTAGTGTTTCTTGGTGCATTCTTCGACACAGAGTTTGACAATCGCAAATTCTGCGATATTCTAGTACCGAACCGATACCGACTCAATAAATTGAATGTCACTGAAATATGTTTAGCATGGTCCCAGTAGCAGATCTGTCCCAGGACAGATCAAAAGATGAACAGCTGAGCAGATGAACAGGTCAATAGATGAACAGATGAACAGATGAACAGATTAATAGATGAACAGATGAACAGATGAATAGATGAACAGATGAATAGATAGACAGATAGTTCGACTGTCATCGTAATATAATGGTTAATATATTTTTCGAGTTCAAAGTTTTGGACGAAAACAATATCTTTCTCTTACGTAAAAGTTAAAAACAGAACACGTTACCGTACCTATAGACACGGAGTAAATAATAAACTACACAATCTTGGCA
This sequence comes from Cheilosia scutellata, assembly GCA_955612985.1. Taxonomy (NCBI): domain Eukaryota; kingdom Metazoa; phylum Arthropoda; class Insecta; order Diptera; family Syrphidae; genus Cheilosia; species Cheilosia scutellata. The sequence goes on along the minus strand of OY015313.1, from coordinate 46,878,601 downwards.
ATCAATTAAGATGCTATAGCAACATCAACAACCCAGCAAGAGAGAGTATAATCACAAAACAGTTACCAATCAAACAAGAACAACAACATTAACTAAACAAAATGTGTATCTAAGCCTGGCTTAAAGAGATATTAAAAGCAAAATATACCCCTGGAGAACAAGTTAAGAGTCAAGTCGCGTCGTATGGTCGTCGTTCGCTGGCTGTCTGGGCTGGGCTGGATTTGCACTAATATAATAATACTCTTGTTCTCTTTGCGCGATATTTCAGCCGGTTCGCTATATGAAGAAATAAACGTACGACGAGTTGCTATCAAGTCACGCTCTAGACAGAAATAAGATACTTTGCCCATTACTTGAGATTCAGAGATGCTGCTGCTGCCAAGGAAAGCAAAAGCGCAAGACAAGTTAGATTAGTTTTTTCAGTCATTTCTGGAAATTCATTGGATGCACTTCTGGGCCGGTAAATCACTCATACGATCGACGAACGGAGGACGAACATTATCATCAACACGAACACAGCACTGTTATATTTTTGTTTCTCACCTCTCGCTCTCTTGCGAAATCGTATCGGGTTAAAATTTGAAAATCGATGTATTACCCCAGACGAGATATACAATCGATCGTTGGTTACATTACGTGATACGCATATTTTAGTCCCGAAGCTTAAGTGTCGAGTGGATGTTGTTTACTATGTATGCACAAATACCTGGTGTACTTTAGAGCGCTCTTCCTATAACAAACTAGGAAATATCTAATCAATATCGATTTGTACGTCTGCGGCTGCGTTGTTCTACTTTTTTTTTTTTTTTTTGGTTTCGAGTTAAAATTTATTTAAATTTTACTTAATTGGTAATTTGTCGGAATACGAGAATTTGTGCTTATAACGATTTTTTGATGGAGGCAATAAAACGTATACAACACTATAGTAGAAAGTGTAAACAACGATAATAAATATACAAACAACCCGCTGACAATGGAATTTTAAGAATCTGTGATTTTGTTTATTTAATCAGTCACTATAGTAAAAGAAATATATATATATTTTTTGTACTTGTTGTTTTTATATCATTTTAATTTTAATTGTATATTTTATATTGTGCGCAGCGTGGCGAGTGTTAAAGGAAAACAAAAATTATGCGGTCGTGGTGTATAAAAAAAGTATACGCTCCGAGTCCTGGTGGCAGCAATATTAAATTAAATTTTCTTATGGTTGTGATTATTTTACTTGTAAATGTTACAATATTACTAGCTAGTCAATCGGGTATATACGTCGATAATGGAGTCGATCAGACCATTATGCATCGCATTTTAGATGACACGGATCGAGTGGATGTAGAATATGAGATATTAGAATTTCTTGGATTGCCCGAGAGACCCCGAAGGAAGCATAGTCATCTGTCATTGAGGTGAGTTTCAATTTCCAAACAGACAGATAGTCTGGCGATTTTTTTTTTAAATCTTGTATCGCTCTTTCATATGCGGTATCTAATGATGTGATTTTTTTTTCGTTTTTGTGGTGTGTGCCTTTTTCCATTTTTTGCCTCTTATAAGCGATTATTATTAATATTCGAAACCACTTCTCTAGGTATAATCTTGATAAACTCGTTTTCATTCAAATGGGAAGAAACAGAAAAAAAATAAAAATAGATAGACGATGGCGAAGGCAAGCAAATAACACCGCACACGGCTCCACTTTGTCTACGAATTGAAATATTAATCCAAGATTAATATGTAATGAATTTTTTTTCCAAGTTATATATTTCGCTAAACCGTAATGATGGAATCCATGAGGAATGTTCAATGTGCTAAATAGTGTGTTTTTTTTTTCGGAGTTTTGTACGATTTTTGTTAAGTGACTGACTGCGACAAGGGTGTAGACTTATACATCAATTGTTATATGTGTGTATGCAAACTTGTGGTAAAAAAATTATTTATTCGAGTGACTTCTCCCTTGAGGTGTGTCTTGGAGAGGAATCTCTGTTCTGATCAGCAAATATCTGGTCGAATCCGGAGTTGGAATGTAGGAAGGGTGAAACGTGACAGACATTCCATTTCTAGGTCAGAGTGGTGCACCCACCTTTTGTCACCACTCATGTCAAAATATTGTTGATCATGTCGTTATTACCTGTTTAGTGAGTGGTATTTGTCTCGGGAATGAAATTGCCATTCATGGCTGACGACGACGTGGGCAGAATTTATTGGCCTGCGGTTTGTCTCAATAGAGTAACTATACAAATATTTAGCTACTGCTAAATGGCTCTTTGAACAGTGAGCTATTTGTGCGATAAAGAGGTCAATGGCTGGCAACCGAGCTGCAGTGCAGTTAAGTCTCTCGATCCGCATGTCTGCATCTTAAAGAACTGATATTTATTAAAAAAAAAAAACGGTTCGTTCACTGCGCCACCTTTCGTGGTTATCGTTAACCACTAAACCTTACGATGGTCAAGTGATTAACGATAACAACGATGGGACTGAACTAATATCTGACAATTCAACACTCGCAAGTGCAACGCTAAGAGAACTAAAACATGAGATAGAGATAGAGGATCTTAAACCTAAGAAAGCTCGGGGATATGATTTGATCACAGGAGAAGTTCTCAAACCTGGTGTCCTTCCGAAGTTCAAGAGCACTGATTAAGTTTTTCCATATTTTAGATGCTGCGCTCAGATTAAAACACGCGTCAAGCCAATTGAAAGTTGAGGAAGTCATAATGGTTCTAAAACCAGGAAAACCGCCAAATGAGGTAAAATCGTCAATCATATCCAAAATTTTCGAGAGGATATTACTAAGGCGTCTACAACTGGTTATAAAAGATAATAATCTTATCCCTGACCATCAGTTTGGGTTCAGAAGTAAGCGTTCGACGATTGACCAGGTTCATAGAATTACTGACGTAATCGAGAAAGCACTTTGAGGAACGAAAAACATGTTTAAGCATATTTCTTGATCATTGAAATCAAGATCACATCATTGACAAGTTCTCCCCGTTTATACGAGATTCTGAAATCATGGGTAATATACTTTTCCGTGTAAGACATGGAAACGAATACTCGGAGCTAACAAAAATGTCGGCCGGTGTACCGCAGCATTCTTGGGCCGCTTCTCTACCTGTTATAGTATACTCGTGATATACCAAAGGAAAATGACACTATCCTTGCTACGTTTGCCGCTATTCTAGCATAAAGCCCAGTATCCTGCTCGCGCTAAATTTTATCTCCCATACAAAAATGTCTACAGAGATAAAATTTAGCGAGCCAGTTTAGCAAAGCAGTATCCTGTTCCGCACGCTAAATTCTTACTTTCATATAGATGGGGCACACTAATTGTCAGTCTAGTATAACAATATTGTGTGTTATACGTACTACGTACAATTTTGTTATACTCGGCCAAGAAAATGTCTCCACTGATTTAGCTCGCGAAAGAATATTGTGTGGTGCATTATATCGGCGATAAATTTTGACATTTCCGAAACAAAACAAATTTTGAATTGAATATTTCGTGGAATACTTGATAATCGATGTAAGTGAGTAGGAAAAAAGTGAAAAAATAACAAAAATCAAAATACATGTGGCAATAACATATGGGTGCGTGTCCCATCTATATCCTGGACAACAAATTTAGCGAGCATTTATCTGTGCTGTGGAGAGAAGTGCTGTCGCTAAAATTTAGCGCTAGCAGGATACTGGGCTTAAGGTAAAACAGTCGAAGAAACGACCGCCAAATTCCAAACCTCATTAAATAAAGTAAATGAATGGACGAGGGACTGGCGAATTGCCCTCAATAAAATTAAATCTGTTCACGTGAACTTCACATATAAAAAAAAACTAATGACTTGCCAATTTTTCTAAACTTGGCCAGAATACCTTTTGCGAACGAAGCCAAATACCTGGGAATGACACTCGACGCAAAGCTGAAATGGAATTCGCACGGGAAAATGAAACGCAAAGAGCCCGAATTCAAATACATATAGAGAAATGTACTGGTTACTTGGAAAACATTCCCAGCTCAGTACCGAGAACAAACTGCTTTTATACAAGCAAGTGCTAAAGCCGTTGTGAACATACAACTTTGGGGTTGCACCAAGAAAACAAATGCCAATATTATACAATCTTTTCAAAATTAAGTGCTTCGAGAAATTGTAAAAGAAGGTATATTAGAAACGACGATATCTACAGGGATCTCGGAATACCTACAATCAAAGCTGAAACTAGAAGCTTTGCGCGACTATAAAGAACAAAACCTTTCGACTTGACGATATCGGGATTAACCGCGTCTAAATTGCGGAACATGGAGAGTATGTTGGAGAAAAATCTACAATCATGTCTTACTATACTTTTCTTTATGTAATATAAATTATTATTCTTAGAATTTGTGTTGTAAATAAATGTATTTAAAATACATTATTGACAACTAACAGGTTATTGGCTCACATGCGATCTATCTGAAAAAAGGCGAAAATGTCTTACGAAAACATCGACCGACTGGACGGCAGTAATTATGATTCCTGGTGTAGGTAGGTATTCATATGAAGAGCGTCCTTATCAATCAGGAGCTATGGGGATACGCAAATGGAACCAAGACTAAGCCGGCAGCATATGCGGACGAATGGATTGCGAAGGATGAAAAGGCGCAGGCATCAATTCTTTTACACATTTAACTACATAATTCACGTGAAGAATTGCACTTCGTCAGCTTCATCTACCAGACCAGCACAAAAGGTTTCTCTATGCAAACAACTTATTAAGATTAAGTTCAACGACGGAACCAAAATGCGAGATCACGTTCAAGAATTGACTAACATAATCGAGAAGCTTTCATCTCTCGGTGTCGTAATTCCAGAAAATTTAGTAAGGGCCACTTGCACCAATTCATTGGATATCTAAATAAACTTCTGAGCTTGGTGCAAGTGGCCCTAAGTGTTATTTTATTATCCACACTCCCTGAAAATTATGACAATTTTATCATGGCAATGGAATCCAGAGATAATCTTCCTGATTTGAATGTCATTACCTCAAAGCTACTTGATGAAGAATCTCGACGTCAAAAAAGAAACAGCAATGAGTCTTCAATGGTTGTATTTGGTGCGAAATCCGAACCAAAGCCGAAAACTGTGAATAAGTGTACATTCTGCAAGAAGAAGGGCCATTTGATTCAAGAATGCAAGAAAAGGAAGGAACAAGAAAAATCCTCTTCTGCAAAAACACCAAGCAGCTCCAACATAAATCATAACAACTACGGTTTAATGCTGGCAAGTGGAAGTAATTCATTCGAATCATCCTGGATTTTGGACAGCAGAGCAACTGCTCACATGTGTTCCAGAAAGGAATTGTTCCAATTTCCAAACCTTTCAAGATCACAAGGAGAAGCATTTTTTAGCAGCCTAGAATCAGTATGTCTATGTCTACGCCAGTGGAATCGGAACTGTCAACTACAACATCAAGAATGCTACGGTTACATTACACGATGTTACGTAGGTACCAGACTTAGCAGCGAATTTCATGTCGATTTCAATAGTAACTTGTAAGGAAATGGAAGTAAATTTCTTCGATAACGAAGCTTTTATTCGAGATCCAAATGGCAAGAAAATTCTTCTAAAAGCTGAAAAGAAAGGAAACATATGCATCTACATAAATGTGACATTCAGGCAAGTATCAATTCAGTTTATTCTTCTATTCAAAGAAAAGCTGATGACTGGCATAGAAGATTTGGTCATCTTAACATCCAAGATTTGAAAAGCTTATAGGGCCCATACACGACACAGACTCGTCGCTGCAGACCTTAAGTCTGTGCAAACATGCCTTCGCCACACACGGTGCAGACAATCTGCACAGACATTAGTTTGTATCGTTTCGTCGTGGTCGTCGGGTCGGAAAAATGGCGAATACTGCCTGCCGACTTCCTCAAATTTTGCCGAATGGATGAATGAAATTTAATGAAGCTGCTACAAAAAATATGTCCATTAATAAATAAACAAAAAACTTTAACGAGGGAACAGATTTCTTCAAGCAAGAGAGGCTTTCAATTATGTTTACGCCGTGAATTTTCTCGCTCGTCTGTGCAAAATTCACTATACACGACACAGACATGTCGTTGCAGACCAAGAAAAATTCAAAAAATTTTGAATTCACGCAGACGGTCGCTGCAAACAGTCGACATGGATACACACGACACAGACGATCTGCGCAAACATTTGCACAACAACAAAATATATTGGTCTGCAGCGACGTGTCTGTGTCGTGTATGGGCCCTAAAGCTAAAGGAATGATTGAAAGTAGTTTTCATACGTTAATATTAAGTCAAAGATCATGATTTAAAAAATTGTCCATCTCCATGTCTGTCCTATTGGCTTGACTGACTACATATGAATTATCAGGTGACGGTTAAGCGTCCTCACTTTTGAAATATGGAAAGGAAGGTTTTGCACCCAGGTTTCAATAGAACCTTTGAAATGGGTAAGAAGGGAGAAGGGGTTAGTGGGTAAAAATCCCACATTGTTACTGGGTACGGGCCCGGTTTCGTCTGTCGAAGATTACCACCTCCCAGCGAAAAAAAACCTTTGATTTTGTATCCAACTCATCCATTTTGTAAAACTTTAAGATACTCGCACTGGAACCCACATCATTATTCATAATAAGCGCGTATCTTTATAAATACCTCATTACTCCTCTAGCTTGGCAACTTTCGAGTTGTGTGTTCGAAAGATTGGTTGTTGATTTTTATTGTTTGGATTATTTAATCCTCTTTGGGGGGTTCGACTATAGTATCAGTGTGAGCCTCATTCATGGTCTCCCGGAAACCAGTCTGGCATTGGCAATACTCGTAAGATCGTAGATTTGAGTAAAAGTTGAAAAAAGTAAAAGTTCAAGCCTGCGCAGAACTATTCCTTTCAGTTTCCTATTTCTTTTTACTTTTTTTTTTTTTGAAATACTGTCGGCTTAAAGAAAACGTTACACACTTGTTGACTTTATACGCAGTTGATCAGCGGTTATTGTACTGGAACTACTAAGCGGTTGACGTTGACCAAAAGTTCAGTTGACGTGTAGTTAAGTTGTATTGATTTGAGATGGGTATGCAATGCATAAGTTTGTAGAAAGGTGATATAAACGCTGTATGCTAGATTTCTGGCAGTCAATGGCCCTTTCAATAAATACATTTTTATAGAGCAGTTTTAATAGGTAGGTAAATGTTCAATTGTAAAATATAAACAACCGACTAGCGGGGTGAGTCCTAAAAATAAAAACTTACAGAAGCAAAAAAAAAATAATCTCGAGCCCTATGGGCCTTCAGCGCGAGTTATTTATTTATATAATTTGCAAGTGTAGATTGCTAAAAGTTTAAACAATTTTTCTATCCCTTCTCAGTATAGGTTCTGAATAAAAATAGCTATCGAAATCAATAATGTATTTTCCAACATTAACATAAAAATTGTTTACATTGTTTCAGGAAATCTGCTCCGCAATTTCTCCTGGATGTCTACCATCGCCTAAGCGCAGAAGAAGAAGATGACGAAGTGCTTATGCGGTCAAAACGTGATACCGAAAATGATGATAATTTCATAACAGACCTGGATAAACAAGCCATAGACCAGAGTGACATCATCATGACCTTTCTCAACAAAAGTAAATGCCAAATGCCTTGAAAACATTTTAGAATAAAACTATCTTAACTCATTTTCCCTTAAAAAGTTTTTTCCTTTTGAGTTCTCAGAATGCACATGCACACATACAAAACTGCCTCTTTAAATGTTTCTTTGACAAGCAGTGCAATTTTTGAACATAATTATTTTTTTTTTTTTGTTCTTTTATCATTTTAGACCACCATGTTGACGAGGTACGCCATGAACATGGGCGGCGCCTGTGGTTCGATGTTTCGGAGGTTCCCGAGGATAACTACTTGATGATGGCCGAGTTAAGATTGTATCAGAAGCCATCTGAAGGTAAAGTGGCAGGAAGTGGAAAGGATTTCACAATTTCGGTTTATGCCATTGTACGGGTCGATGGTGAACGAGAACTAGAATTGTTATCCTCGGTGAATACCACTTCCGACTATCAGGGTTGGTTAGAGATGAATGTCACAGAGGGATTCACCAAGTGGCTAGCAGATTCCAATGAAAATAAGGGAATTTATATTGGTGCACATGAAGTCAATCTGCCCGAGCATGAGGTGAAACTGGACAACATTGGTCTGATACACCAGCGAGGCGAGGAGGAGTATCAGCCTTTTATGATAGGATTCTTTCGTGGACCGGATGTATGTTTGTTATAATTGAAAAGTAAAAACCAAGCAATTTATGGTCTAACATTATATTCTCATTTCAGCTTTTAAAGCCGACAAAAAGCCACAACAGACATAAAAGGGATACTGGACACACCAGACGGAGTAGAAAGTCCGATATGCATAATCCTTTGCTGGATCCCCATCGCGGCGAAGGTGTGAAGAGCTGTCAGCTGCAAACACTATACATTGCCTTTAAGGATTTAAATTGGCAGGCAAGTTTATTAAGATCGCAAATGTGATCCTTGCACCCTTCTTTTACTGATATTTTTGTTTTAATTTTATTTTAGGATTGGATTATTGCTCCTTCTTTTACTGATATTTTTGTTTTAATTTTATTTTAGGATTGGATTATTGCTCCGGAGGGCTATGGTGCATACTACTGCAGTGGAGAATGCAATTTTCCACTTAACGCACACATGAATGCAACTAATCATGCGATCGTTCAGACGTTAGTACATCTTATGGAACCAAAGAAAGTTCCCAAACCGTGCTGTGCTCCGACTAGATTAGGCCAACTCAGTGTGCTTTACTATGTGAAAGAGGAAAATGCAAATTTAAAGAGATATAAAAATATGATTGTCAAGAGTTGTGGGTGCCATTAAAACAAATATACCGAAAAACGTAAATTGGTTAAAGTTGAAGGTAGAAGATTTCGAATTTTTATTGTGTGAATGAGCAAAATATATGTATCAACTGTTACTCTTGACGGACGACTGCTATAATTTAAATGTTATGCCAATGTTTTTACCCGTGATATAATTTCTAACTGGTTATCTGTCAAATCAACTGATTTCGCTGAAATAGTCTGTCACTTTGTAGTATCAACAAAAGTGACGACTCTCATAACCTAAACTTTTTGTAGGCGAGCAGAACCTGCAGATGCTTCAAGTTTTATTTTTTGTTACTTCTCATGGCAAATCCATAGACATAAGCTTTAATAACACACGAACCTAGACGTTAAAAGTAGATAATTAAAGATCTCGCTAACTTTGGCATCCAGCCTCCAGTTTGGAATTCCTGGTTAACTGGTTATCTGTCTGGTTATCTGTCAAATCAACTGATTTCGCTGAAATAGTCTGTCACTTTGTAGTATCAACAAAAGTGACGACTCTCATAACCTAAACTTTTTGTAGGCGAGCAGAACCTGCAGATGCTTCAAGTTTTATTTTTTGTTACTTCTCATGGCAAATCCATAGACATAAGCTTTAATAACACACGAACCTAGACGTTAAAAGTAGATAATTAAAGATATCGCTAACTTTGGCATCCAGCCTCCAGTTTGGAATTCCAGTCCAATCTCATTAAGTCATTACGCACTAAGTTGAGACTCTTCAAATCAAGTGTGAAATCCGTGAAAATAACTTAGAAAGTCTCGACAAACATCACGAGAAATGTTTTTTTTTTTACACTTCAGCGACGCATAGATAATAATATCGTGAAAATTGTTTGGATAGGAAATGTAAATGGCGCTGAATCGGTCGCGTATACTTAGGAAACCAAATGACAACATTGCGGATTGGGTTATAGAAGAACAACATGTATAGAATATCAACAGTCTTAGCAGAAGCAACGACCGACCGACGCCGACGCCGACGCCGACGCAAGGAACAACATGGCCAACATTGAAATCTAGGTACGGACTTCACTTGATAGCAAGGCAGACATTCCGCCAAATTCAATTTTGCAATATGATTAATTTCCTTACTTTCTCAGGAAATTCTCAAATACAAGAGTTTTGAGACATTCACTGACAGCATATGTCACGCAAGTTGTACCAAAATGTTTGCATACGCTTCAAACATGGTGCTAGTCTATTTAACTCATCAGGCATCAGCCACATCTATCTATAGTACCACTAGGGTATAGACTAGGGGTTAAGGAAATATGAGGTAAAATGCTTGTGCATTTATCATGGAACGTTTTATTATACATTTTAAATACGATATTTACCAATTCGGATAAAATTCGTTCTTTTTTGTTTTGTATTTATTAAAATCCCATTTGTAGACTTTTCACAACATTTTTAAACTACATATTATTTTATTTCCATCAACCAACGCAACGTTCTCAATTTCTAGTTATTCAAGTTTGGATATACAAATTTAAATGTATACCGGATTTCCTATTGTAAATAATTTCAAACTTTTTATTGTTTTGGGCGACATCTATGTGTGGGAAATTTAAGAACTTTCAAATTGTTTCAAAATACTATCAGGTAGGGAGTGTTCGTTTAGTTCGCTTAGGGCAGTGAATTATTTTGTCTCTGTTAATAGTTCGTGTAATAAATAAAATTACTTTCTTTTTATAGCTGCGTTTCTTTTAATTTTAGTTGTTGTTAACGTGATTAATGCCATCAATTGCATTTCCATATAAATTAGTGTTGGCTATACTTGTTTCTTTCTATCTCCTCGAAGGCTTGAAGCTGTTGTCACTTTGGTGACCAAAGTAAAAAATAAGTGAACAAACGCGTTTTGGTTATCACAGTTATTTAATAATGGGTTAAACTAAATCTTGTGTTTAAACTAAATCTTACGAATCTTTACGAATCCTATAGCTGTGGCGGCGGCGAAAAAAACGCAGCTTTATAATGAGAGATAATAACAATTCATAGTTCGTCAAGCAAATGCTTTTTTGCTGCCCAATTGGCTGTGGCAATCACAGAGAATGTGCTCGGAGGACTCCTCATCCTCAAGAAATAACCTACATTCTGTCTCCGGACACACATTCATTTTGTTAAGATTATTGACCCTATTATGTTTTATTTAATTCAAAATTCGGTATTGTCCGTATTGTCATACACAACCTTGATAGAAAAGTTGTCTGTCAAAACACAACAGTGGTTGTCTATAAATTGTTAGTTAGTTTGGGTTGTGTGAAAGTTGAGTTGAACTAAGTTGAGTTGGCTTACATAATAGGGGCATATATCTCAAGCTACAATGGCCTGTGAGTAAGCCCATCAGCTTTCCTTATTTAGGTTGAGGATTTCCTAGTATATGAGTAAGGTTTAATTGCTTTTGGATTATCTTAAACCCGGAACATTTGCCCAGTGGCTTAGACGAAGTTGTTTTGTTCTCAATCCCAGGTTCGATCCCCGGAAAAACATAAATCACATCTTAAGGTAGAAACTGCGCCACCTCTCGCGAACGTTTGACAAACATCCGAGATTATGACTGTCCTGAAAAATATTTCCAACTCAGCCATACCTTGATGGCTAGGTATCCATCCCAGTTTGACCTTATTGTGCTTGGTGCTTGGATAGGGTTGCAAGACATCGTAGAGTGCTGACTCTACTGTTTTTGAGTCGATTGTATTGGACGATAAAGCTGTAAGGCTTTAATTCCCTTTTTAGACTTTAAAACGGCGCAGATCTCAACGACATGGACTTCTGCCTGAAAAACCGTGGAACAAGTTTCTGCCAAATATGAAGTGTCAAGACTAATGTTTACGAAAATGGCGGCAAAAGAAAGTAGTATACCTTCCCGGCGGACACCAGTGCTGCCAGGTCGCTTTAACCACTCGGAGATAAAACAATTCACAAAAAGCGCTAGATTGCGCTAGATTTTACATTTATCAATAGAGTAGGAGCATAATATACTTTTTAATAAAAAAAAGCAACATTTGTAGCTCAATAATCAAGTTGATACATTTTATACATATCCATTTTCACACATAGGTAATTATAGAGGCCGAAAGGCACATTGAACTTTTAAGCAATTTTTTAATTCTGGGTATAGTTTATACCACGGATTTTATGAGCTCATTTTATGCGCTCCTGCTCAATAACTGAAGCATTGGCTGTGCCAATTCCAATTCGATTTTTTGAATTTGTAACTTTGAAGTGTTGCTTAAACTTTTTTCTTCGATGTCACTTCCATATCTAATAAAAATCGTTGAAACAATTTAATTCGAAAGTGATGCGTAGATACAGGGCCGGCCTTAACGATCTAGGCGCCCCGGGCGAGTCATGCACTTGGCGCCCTTTTATATTTCATTAAAATTTAAAAAAACGTATTTTCAATTGTGTATCATATTTATCATTAAATTAATAGAAAGGTGTAGTTAGTCACGAAACATATTTTAATGAAAAAAAAAAAAAATAGCAAACAACTAAGTTCTTATTTCTCTAACATTTTTGTCAACAAATTCTCTGATAAGACTGTCATACCCAGTTGCAAAGTGACCCAAAATTGGACACTTAAGTTTTACCTTCTCGTAACTCTGACAGGTGGCAAGCTACTTTTTGTGGAAATTAAAATATATCTATTTTGTGTTTGTTGATTTAATTCTAAAAATATAACAATTTGTAAATATGGATTAAAATTATGATTTCGATTTTTGAAGTGACTGTGAATAATGGCGAATTGTTTAGTGGTGTAGTTTTACGTTATTTTCACTTAAGTTAGGCGTCCTTTGGGGATCACAATCCATATTTAAATTCAAATATACATATTATCAAATTATGTTGTAGGAGACATTTTTTGTAAGTGCTGCCAAGTTTTTTGTACCATTTGACGTGAGTATTTTGAAATCACTGTGAAACGCAAAAAAGTGACACTTATCTTTACTCAAACTTTAACTATTCTTCAGTGAAGACTGTAAAACTGGGCATCAAAGTCTAGGTTTTCTGCAATTTGATTTTCAATGGACAGTGAGTCCAAACAAACTAGTTACCCTTGTTTGGGACAATGTAGACCGCAAGCACGTTTTTATAAACTTTAGTTTACTACTAAAATAAAAGTCTGGTCGCCGCAAACATTTCATAGCTAGTTACACAGCTAATTGAAACGTCAAACGAAAACTAGTTGGTGTCTGGTATGAATGCATCGGCGTCCGACATCCGCCCGCACGGGGACCATTGCGGGAATTGTGTCAAGACTTCGCCCGGTGAAAGAATTTTAATTTATTTTTTCTTCTTTTTATTTAAAATAAATGTTCATCAAACTAACCTATGTCATAGACTAAATAACTTATACAGATGTCTCACCGCCATACAAATCGATGCTTGCACTTCTTTGCGATCGTCAAACACGATTGTCTAACAAATATATGGTGGAAAACAAAACCCACCATACCTCATTCAAAAAGAAGGGTGGATTTGCTTTGCTATTGCCTTGCCGTTGCCAGTTGTATTATGATCGTATGCAGGAGTGGGTGCGTGCTGGAGTATGACATGGGGTAGGTATATTATTAGCTTTCGTCTTCGTAGGAGACCGGAGACGTATAGAAGAGGAAGAGGTTTGGTATTGGTTTCGGCTGGATACGTGTTGTTGCATTTTTCTAGATAGGCGAATGAGTATTTTGAGGAAGAAATTTACATGTTCTTGTGCATGGAAGTTGTTTCGTGTTGTTGTTTTCTATATTCCTATTTGCTTTATAGTGTCTCATGATTGTTGGGAAGAGGGGTGTGTGCCGTTTGGAGGTGTTCAGTTGTGTAATGCATGGTGTATGGGATTTTATTGTTGGGAAAAGGCACACAAAACGATTTGGGTTTGTGTGCCTTTTTCTTGACCTAAGCGAATGGGGATTTCGGTGATGAAACATTTTCTTCTGCACGGTCGATGATTTTTTGGTTGGCATCATTTGACCGTGTGTCAAAAAGTAAAATCGGATAAAGAACCAAGATTTAAACGTTTTTATACCCGGTACCACACTGTGGTGAGGGTATATTCACTTTGTCATTCCATTTGTAACGCCCATAAGGAGGCGTTGTAGGTATGACAAACTATATATATTATTGATCAGCATCACTTTCTTAGTCGATCTAGCGATGTCCGTCTGTCTGTCCGTCTGTCCGTCTGTCCGTCTGTCCGCACGATTACGGCCGTAATTTAAGAGCTATCGACTTGAAATTTGGTACGTAAGCTTTTATCCACCAAAGTGAGGCTAAGTTCGAAGATGAGCAAGATCGGATGAAAACTACTACTACCTCCCATACAAAAATATCAGATTTATATAGCTTTTTATGTTAAAAATTAAATTTAAATAGCTACAGTAAAGATAGCAAGTTTAAACTTTGCACATATTGTTTTAATAATATTTAAAAATTTTTGACAAAAAATGAGCTTGGTCGAATAAAAAGTACCCATACCTCCCATACAAATATATAATTTTTTAATACTAAAATATTTTTTTTATTTTACAATAATATAGTACCGGGTATTTGAGCTTCGGCATAGTCGAAGATAATTGTCTTACTGGTTACTTTTTTGTTTTTTTTGTAAATACAAATAGTACTTGGGAGGGGGTGGGGGTCGATATACTGCCACGTCCACGTTCGTGTCCCCTGGAAACTACTTTGGTTAAGGCTATGCTGGTGTTTATACACTACGTAATTAATCAGTTATTTATATTTGTATATTTTAATCAGCATCGATTTGTATGGCGGTGAGACATCTGTATAAGTTATTTAGTCTATGCCTATGTGTTTATTTTTGCAAAAAAATCTTTATAGAGAGTAAATAAGATAACTTTGAAGGTAAGGGGTCTCAAAGACGTATGTTTATGGACGATGTAACAATGAATATAATTTATGAATCTATAGGATTAATGACGCTACTGGATTGAAAAATGCTCACTTCAGAAAAATAGTTATTCGAACTTTCCCCCAAATAAAACACCTCAAGCGCTCCGGAAGTGTTGCCCGTTATTCTAAACATATAAAAGGCTTTTTAAAATAGACTAAATAGGCTCTTTGGTCCCTCAGTGCGCCTCTCTTTCGCCCCACATAAGTTAGAAAGGAATACGACAAGACAAGCAACACAATGACAGGTCGTGGTAGATAAATGCTGAGTACTCAATTCATACTCACTCCTACAATATAAGTTCATATAATTTAATACGCTGAATTTAGTTTAGTTTAGTTTTTCTTTAAATCGATAGAGATAGGTATTCAAATTCAGTGAAGTTAAGCTGACGCGCGTACACTTCGGCGCCCTCCAGGTGCCGGCGCCCACGGGCGACCGCCCGGTCGCCCACCCCTAAAGCCGGCACTGCGTAGATATAGTTACTGTCACTAAGGAGATGCAGTAGTAATAAATAAGAAAGGTATATCCAATAATTTGAACCCTAAACGGGGATTCACATGAATTGTAGGGCGATGCCATGTTAAAGTTTTGTAGGTACGTACTGATATTTCCATATAAAAGTTACTTAAATAAAAAGCGCTAGAAATTCCGCCAAGAGCTAAAACATTTTAAAGCGCCAGATCTAGCGCCGAAAGCACTGACAGCACTGGCGGACACCCTGTATTTTCCACTTCTGCGTCATGCGAAATTCGACTTTGTGAATTCGGCATAAAATAATAGGCCCCTTTCCATTGATAACAAAAATTAAGACTTGCACGCACAAGAGAATAGCTTGACAAGTTGAGCCTTAGGGTCCTATATGGACCCGTTTTATATTTATTAAATAATAAAGTTGTTTTTCATTATGCACTGCACAGTCACAAAAATGGCTTACCTACATTAAATTAATAATCTTATCAAAATAGCGAATTAAACATCGACACGTTTTGTTTATTAATGCGCCGATCCCTATATTAATATTTAGAGTGGTAACTTAGGACGCTCCCTGTTTTGTCGGTGCGGTGCTAGAAGTTAGTAGGTATTTCCAGCTTTACCGAGATAATTCCAATGACATCGTCGTCTCTTTTTTAGTCGGCATTGGTCAGTATATTTTCTATAGTAGAATCTTGGAGAACGTCCCAGAGTTATTTTAACGTACTCATCGCTTTTCATCGCTACTGCGTATTGCAATTACGACGACAGCTGAATTTAATTCAAAAACTATAAAGGTAAGTAGGTATATACAAAAATTTAGGTACCAATCAAGCTAATCGGATGTGATATATATACCTAAACATGCTTATTATCATATTTCGCTGAATCATTGATTCATCGTCGCCGCCGCCGCCGCCGGTTTTCCTGTTTTTTTTAACACGAGTGCGACTTAATTGCACTTGAGCTTAATTGTAGCTGTTAAGAGTATCCGGACGCGTTTTCACAGCAACACAGATGTAATTAGCATCAGAATCTTGAAATACTTACCTACTATGTTCTTGTATATGCGCTTGCGGGATGATCTATCAACCTTCAAGAGTATCAAAAAGTTAGGAAATAGTAAAAAGCTCAGCTGATTATTTCAGCCATTTTTGGTGACCTTCGTTGAACCGGCCAGAATAAGATAATAGTTGCAATTTTGTACGAAAAGTTGTTGATACTTTAGGTACCTACGCATATACTTATATTTAAATGAAGGTTAAAGGCAATTTATGGGAAATACCTTTAATGAGGACAGATTTGCCTTTAATCACACTCTAATATATAGATACAGTACCCGATAGTGACACACGCCAGAAGTAGGTACCTATATAAAAGTTATTAATCTTTAATTAGATTAAATCATTTTCTACAAAAATGATTGTTTGTCATGACATTTTCACGATTCAAGTAGAAGCCTAGATATTATTTTCTATAGGGGTAAACAGGGCACTTATTCTCTGATTCTTAGTAACGTCAAGTTAATTTGTATAATATTGTGTTATTTTTGGGGCGAATTTGTTATCAAATTCCATTATTTAACCGCTTAAATTTATTAAGATGAAAAAATAATTACTGTTTGATATAATTAAATAAATAAATAAATAGGTGGCGCAACAGGCCAACAACCATTCGTTTTGTGTAAGTTGCTATTTTTGGGATGAATGGAAGGGTCCTACAATTTTGTGCCGAGTCCGAACGGCTGAATTGAGAAGCTTTTTCAGGACAGTTATACTCTCGGATGTTTTTCAGACGTTCGCGAGAGGTGGCGCAGTAGAACAAACCTTAAGATGTAATTTGTGTTTTACCGGGGATCGAACCTGGGATCCCTCGCACAGTAGTCCAGCACACTAACCACTGCGCTACTGCGCCCGTTTGATATACATAATTACAGCTTGTAATTAATTTTATTTTTAATGCAGTTGATCACATACGATGTCTATCGAAAGTTAAATAAACCCTTGATGTGCAGCTATTGCATATACCTACATACACATGTGGTTGTGGACGCAGTGGTTCATTGGTTAATGTGCTATGATCTACTGAGTGAGGATTAGAATGCAATTAATTCGTTTCCTTCTTAGCATAAGCATACCTATATAAAATACAAATAAAGAAACAAATTTAAATTAAAAATTTGTAATTCAAAGTACCCGCCTACATGTTGATACAATTAAAAACATGTATCAAGCAATTTTGACTTACTTGCCCCTACACCCCTTACGCATAGCTCTAAAATCTTATTAACAATAATATTACGCGTGATTGTAAAGTCAATCCATATGTACAATGCATGTGAACAGAGTTATGTATTAGCAATTTGTAATTCATCCATCTGGACAGTGTTATCGATTCTCACAAACAATAGCATTCGCAGTACCTTATGCAAACACTTATGAGGTGACAATTGTTTTCAAATAAGGTATAAGTATTAGTAGATCTAGTCATAACAAAAAGGGGTTGCGGGTAATTGGAAGGAAAACCCACAAGATTCCAATTCCATGATTGCACCGCACAGACACTCATATGTCGTCCGGTACAAATTAGATTAGAAATTATAAACAAGTTAAAACGATGAAAACTATTCATAATGAATGATGACTAACCAACAATGTGTAGAGGGGGTAATAACACGCATAGTGCATTATTATGAATCAGTGCATTCAAGTCACATGTTCATATAGCTCTAATATAGAGAAGGGTAAATGGGTTATGGGAGCAAGATGAACAGACCTTATCTTGGCTACTGCGATAACCGTTTGTAATGCTACGTTTCCACCGGACGCTAATCCCAAGATTAAGTGCAAGAGGTTTAAAATTAATCCTGAAGTGTTTCCACCAACAAAAAAGAGATTAATTTGACGTTTCACCAGATGTTGTCATTAGTTGTCAAATCGAAGAGTGACAAATGATAAAAAATTAAACAATTTCTACTTTTGAAACTAAAAGTATAAACAAAATATGAGTGGCAGTAATCTAAGCATTTTATTACCGCATCATTTTTTCCTCAAAACTAATCTGTGTGAACGTTTTAAGGGTTGGATTGGCAAGAAGTCGCTATTTGGTTAGGTACCGAAAAAAAAAACGCTTTTTTTCTTTTGCTCACCAATGGCATAAATGTCAAATGCAGCTCTGTTTGTTTCTAATTTTGGACATCTCGACCTGTGGAGAGCGTGTTCAGAGACCGAACTTTACGTGTAAACCTGGTCAGTTTAGGAGATTAATTTCTAATCTCCTTTTTATGAGATTAATTTTTGTATGATAAATCTCGAGATTTATACGAGGTTAACGAAAATTAATCCTTTACGAGTATCTACCAAAGATGCGTCCCTGCTAACTCTCAGCTTTATCGATATAAAATCCAGCCTACATTGACAATGTGCAAAAAATACGCCGATGCTGCAAAATTAACAAATTTGAAAAATTCTTAAAGCCCATCTAGCCGGCTATAGTGATAAGTTGAAAACCTCTTTCAGCCAAAACATACTCAGGGTGTTTGTCAGACGTTTGCGAGAGATGGGGCAGTGGAAAATACCTTGTAGTATTCGGTGTACATACAATCCTTAAAAGTTGAATTATTTAGAATAAACGCAAAGTTATGACCTTCTCCTTTACTATTATCTACGTATTTGCACGAATATTTAGTCATTTTTACTCAATATTGTGTTCTAACCTCTAACAACCCGTAAAAGGGACCGGCATCGAAAGAGTAGGTACGACTTATTTCTTCACTGAGAGGACTATGTATGTCGTTTTCCATTACAACGGCGATTAAATTTGAAATCCTGTGGAACAACAAATCTGCTTTTGGTCGACGCGAAATTCTAATCATAAGGTCTGTTCCTTTATTTTTGTGGTAAGAATCGACTGTCAAAATGGTGTTGCTGAAACAACAGATATAGAAATAGTTAGAAATCTATATTATATGTAGTTAGGAAACGCTTTTGTAGTCAAAAGTGGAAAATTGTAAAAATATGACGAACAATGACGGTATGACGAACATCCTAAAATGAAATGACGGTAAAAAGAAAAGAAAATCCCAACGTGGGGCGCCATTTTTGTTAATATGTTTTGGGCAAATTAAAATTGGCCTTTAATTGGTAATTGCCTAAAGATACGCTACTTGGTATACCTACTTGCAGCTGAGCTCGCCGGATATGGAAGAGTCCTTGTATTTTAAGTGAATACACACATCGTAAACAAAAGAAAAATACCTATTTCATGCCAAGATTCGTAATCACTTGATGCCAACGGACAATATAAAAACAGATGGACCTACTTTTGTACTCTTAACGAAATTACTGTTTCACTTCAAGGGGGTTATTGGTTATTCCCAAATGCGCGGCGGATCGTATTGAAAGCGATACTTCAATTTCGACCGAACGAGGGAGAACATTATTTTTCCAGTTTTTTCCATTCCAACTTCCAATTTTCCATTTGTTTTTCCAAAAATTTGACAGCTTTTTCAAGTCACAGGAATTTAGTTTATTTTTTATCTGCAAACAATCCGACACCTAAACACACAGCCGTATTAATAATAGATCTCAAACCCATCTCTAACTCACTTGTTACGTAACTAGTAGTTAAAAATTTAACTCACTGACTAAATTTTCTTATTTATAAAGAAATATAACCCATGCATTAACTAATTGACTTGTTTCCTATTATCGTAGGTATATGTGATGGCAACGCTTCTCCAAATTGTATTGAAAACTGACAGGAATGCGTCCTTCTTTTCTGCTGCCATCTTCTTCTTCTAATGGAATTAGAATTTTCTTACTCTTACTAATGCAATCAATTTTTTTATATTTCCTTTTGAAAATCTATATTTACTCGTATTTTTGAATGTTTTATATATAAATATTCTCATAGGATTTTTTCGTCTAGCATATTAAAATTATCCAAAAAGGGTGAGCCATTTTGCTGCACAATTTTTGCAAATTTATTCAATTATCACCCTTTTACCACATTCATATAAACCAAACGAAATTAAACCTGAAACCCATTTGTCATTTTGCGCGGGAAACATGTTTTGCAAAGCTAACAAATCGCTAACACACCTACCACCGTGAGTTAGTTATGTAAAAGTTACGAAAGCTTAGTTATCTTCAAAACATGTTTATAAATAGGAATTTGGGTTTAACCAGTGGGTTAGTCATTAGTTAGGGATAACACGAAGTTCCGCAGCTATTATTAATACGGCTGCTATCGTTTTTGAGAATAAGTCCCCAGGGCAGGGCCGTAGCCAGGATTTTGTTTCGGGGGGGCTTGCTTCCAAATCTTACGAGGAATTCTTTAAACAAAAATCTAAATACAGGATGTCCCAGTTAAGCAGTATAAACCTTTAAGGGAAGATTCGTGAAGTTCCGCCGAACAAAACATTGTATGGCAGGGGGGTCTATTTTCACTATATTTTCCGTTATGGCCCTTCAAAGCATGTGACCTCTAATTTGGTGTTACCGCACTTAAAACGCTATAACTGCTAAACTATTAGAGATACAAACATTGTTTTGTGCATTTTGAAAAGACAAATTAGAAGCGCATACAAGTCTTATACACTTCGGGTACATACATATGTGCAGCTACAAAAAAGTTATGGCTCCTTAAACTCAACATTTTGAAAATTTTACTTAAAATGCTTTTTTCTCAAAATGTTTACTTAATAAATTTTAATTTTTTTTATGAAATTTTTATCCTTGAGAAATTTTCTAAAAATTATCTTAAGCAACTTGTTAAGTACACCATATAGCCGGGCACTGATGCGTATCAGCGCCTTGTTGATACCGGGTGCGTGCTGTGGAAGTTAAGCCTTTAGTAAGGTCCAAAGACTAGCTGTGCAGTTGGAACTTCTCAGGACCAGGATTCACAGAACTCTCCAGAGTAATAGGTTACACCTTACACCCTTTCCATTTAGCACCGGTACGGACACTTCCTCAAGAACATTCTGTAGACTGATGAAGCGCAATTTACAAACAAAGTTATAAAGCTATACAAACCTCCACAATTTGCACCATTGGTCAGATCCCAATCCCCATTTAATACACACAACATCCTTTCAAAGGTAAGAATTTAATTATTTTGAACAACTTCTTCAAAATGTGTGCTTATTTGAAAGGAGGTTTAGCGTAAATGTTTGAAAACACTTTCGGCCCGCACGTTCTTCCACAAACAGTTAATTCCCTTGAATCTCTTGGAGAACGATAGCCGAAGCTCCTTGAAGATGCTCTTCTTTTTCAGAGAAGATCGATGTTCTTTCAACAAGATGGAGCACCTTGTGACAGTAGCAGCGGGGTAAATCCATTCCTTAGCCATACTCTTAATGAACAGTGAACTGGTCGATTTGGCCCAATCCTTGGCCACCCAGATCACCTAACACCCATGGATTTTTTTTTGACATGACATGATGGTAGAACGTCTTCGTTGACCATGAATCTGTCCGTAAGATTTTGAACGAATCTATGCAAGGAATCAGTATAGACACTCTAAAATAGGCTTCAGTAGAACAGGTTTCTGGATTGTAACGCGTTGTTTGTTTCAATGAAGTTCTTGGGGCTCTTAATTCAACTTCAAATAAGTCCTCGGTAAGTTGGGACTCGGATTGAAAAGCCTCTCTGAAAAAATCTTCGGCATTTTCTCTGATATTCTTAAGAGAATTCAGAACTTCTTTTGTGCGGGCAATAGCAGAAACAAAGTCTATAGGAAAACTGATAAGGGTAGCGTTAAACTGAATAGTTTTTCGCATACAATGAGGCTTACTAGGAAATCACTTTTTGGACCGCTGCCAAAATTTGTGATGCTTTCGAAGTCATCGCTAACGTTCTGCTCGTTATTTTCTTCAAGACTTTTGAGATGGATTTGTAGAACAATACAATAGAGTTCTAGAGTCGAGTTTTTCGGCTCTCTGGTGCGTGTTTTTTAATGAAATTTTTGAAAATTACATTTGCATTTGAATGGTTAGCTATTTCACTAACTACACCAAGGCAATTGCCAAATACAGGAGTTGACATGGCATTAGACAGAGCCAAGTTTAAGCGATGGCTTTCATAGTGTACATACCTAGCGTTTGGATACCTACCTGGATAGTCTCCTTATTTTTATAGATTTAAATTTATATCAGAAAGTTTTAGTTTTTAATTTTTTGCTTAGCGTTTCGGGGGGGGCTTCAGCCCCTCAAGCATATGACAATAAAATTAATGCTAAACTAACTTCATATGAAATTGTTTGAGCAACAGAACGTAATCCTCCTAATAAAGCATAATTTGAATTAGATGATCATCCAGCAATTATTACTGTTTACTAATTTGGGGACACTCTTTCGTTTGGTGAAATCCGTTTTGTTCTATTTCCTTCAGTTTTCAAGTTATAGAGATCTAGTGTGTTCAATAACGACTAAACTAAGATGACTTTTTGTTCAATATTACTATTTGTTACATTGTTTTCATAGTTTCGTTTTCTTTATTTCTATCTTGTTCAATATAACTTTTTTTTTTTCAATTTCATACATTATGTGAACTAACTTTTACTCATCCCATACATATCCAAAACGACTTAATGGTACATTTTGATTTTTATTTTAATTCGCAGATACTTTAAGTACAAAAATATAATATTCATTATATATGAAATATTCTGAGCTTTCATAAAAAAAAGGCTTTAGGACAAAAATCAGGGTTAATGAATAAAAACTTTGAACCTGAACTTTAAAAATCGATTTCCCAACAACTTAAAAAATGGACATTGGACAAGATAGAACTCAGCCGACGAAATGTAATGGCAAAGTTAATATACCTTCCAGTGGACGCTATAAAAAGGAAATGAATTAAACGTGTTAAAATTCACATGATTTAGGTACCTATACTATCTATGTATTTTTAGCTCACTACTCGTTACTAATATGTAATCAGGGACGCTCATCATAACTTTAAATTTCTCGTCTCCGACGAGATAACCACCCGCATTCTCAATCAGCTTTCGTAAAAATTTTTTACCCCACAGAAGTGGGTGCAGCGTGCAGAAGTTATAAACATCATATATGTCTGTAGGTATGTAATTAATAACCAAGCACATATTAACAACAAACAAACGAATGAAATAAAAAAAAATTGCCTTTGTTTAGGTACATTGAGCTTACAGTCAAAAGAACAAAAGATGTTCACTTTAATATTATTAGTCACTTTTGTTTTTACTTTTCTCACATACTCGTACCTATGAATCTCAATTCAATTTCAATAAATATTTATGAACGCAAAAGGTTCTGCGTACAAATAAGTAGCACAAAATACAATACACCAGCCCAGCGTATTACAATGACTACAAATTTTTGAATTTCAACTCAGATAACTATCGATTTTAGTACCAGGGTGACAAATGGAATATCTTTAATATTTAAAATATGCATTCCTTGTAAAATATTATCTCCAACTGCTTTTATAAATTCGGAGAAACGAATTCTCTGCAACGTAGGAGAAATCTGTTCATATGACTCATCGTCATCATTATAACCGCTGCACTTGCATATCAAAAATGACTATATGATGACTGGTGTTCCACCCATATAGTAGCAACTTTAATTTTTTATCAACAAAGGGCACAAATCAAGTAGGTCCAAAGTTTACTTGCCTCCATAGTCCATATTCCATTCCCTTTGTTCTGCATTCAGAAGGTTGCAGTTACAGAACATTTTTGGGAGCGATAAGTACGAGTATGTATTTAAACTTCAAGTTCAGTACCTTATGATGACATTGAATAAATAAAACAACAAACTTTATTTAGCTTAGACATTTTACCTAAGTTTTTTTTTACATTTATTTCGTTTTTTTTTCTTTTTAATTTTTATTTTTTTTCAAAAAACACCAATTCTCAAATATTTATTACATACATATACGTAAAAACCATTTTGTTCACTTAATTCTAAATTACAATATCAAATTTGGATAATTTAATTAGGAAAAAATTGTCAATTAAACTTTATGGAATAGTGTACATTTATACATAGATTTTTTTTTCAGATTTCGATTTGAATTTTATTGATTATTTTCTTTTGTATTTCTATATTCGAATTTTTAAGCTATTACAATAAGGAAATTAATTTAAATCAAAAATCTATTCGATTCTAGTGTGACACAAAATTTAGAAAAAAAAAATACCTATACATACATCAATTGACGTTGTAACTTATAAGTACCTAATTTTTAAATAATAATAATCAGCGATGTTTACCGAAGCCTATAGTTGTTTAAAAAATCCCCATAAAGCGTTATCAATGGACTCTGAAACTAAGTGCATTGATAATGCAAAATAGTGTGGGACTTGTTATTTCATTTAGTCGTCTATTAGTTCTGAAAAAATAAGAAAAGTAGAACATTAAAAGTTGTTATATTTTGAAATTGTTCAATATTTATTTAATGAATGTCTATTATACTAAAGGGTGTCCCATATAATTGACGCAAAATGTAATTTTGATGGAAAATACAGATTTTTAATTAGAAAGCTTACATTTTTTATTTATTCATACAGCCTTATTCATAACACTTAATTAAATCAGAATTAGGGTTAATGTTGGTTTAATTGCAGAAAACGTTATTCATAAACTTTTTTCGAAGTTAATTTCCATCCATCGGCATTCAGGAGCAAATTAACTCTAAATTGAATTTTTCATTGACTCAAATCATGGCATATAATAATTATTATGCTATTATTTCATTACCAAATATCGTATTTCTAATTGATTTGTGCATTAGCACAACAAAAATTAGCGTTTTCCAAATTTAAATAACAAATTTCCGTCAAAAACAATCTGATGCCAACTGCGTAATACAAATTGCTTAAATCGTCATGGCGTTCTTATCTCATGCACACAGCATTTCAGAGAAAAATGACAGAATTTATCAAATATTTCTACCAATTGCATACTTTTATATGAAATGCTGGTATACTTTTAGGCTTATTGCCTTAATTCATTGATTAGCTGGTATACGAGCAAAAATTCTTTATGAATATGCATTTTTTAATTCTTAATTAAAATGACATTTTCGCAATTGACGTGAAATAGCTGAGACACTGGCCGCGTTCCACTGACCGCTAGATGACTAGCGGCATGCCAAACTTCATATAAAAAAACTGACATTTTACCATTTGCGCTAGAACTCTAGCACATTTTGTGAAATATCCTTTTCTGGGAAATTTTTCAATCTAGCGCAAAATGAACTGGTAGATTGAAAAAAATAACGAACTGTCAAAATAAAAGTGAAAGTGCAGAAGTCAAATAATTCCAATTTGGTGTAAAATGGGAATTCCAACTTCTATGTAATTAATATTAATTAATATACATTGTATTTATTTATTTAAATTATAGTGTAATAATAAATATGCGGCATGATGGCACAAAATACATTTTTGACTCTCATGAAGATAAAATAATACGAACTCAAATTGGTTCTAATGTCACTTTGCCGCTGCCGCTAGATCTCTAGCACCAGCGTTCCTTCATCAGGGATATTATGTGCTAGACGACTAGCGGTCATTGGAACGCGGCCACTGATAATTAACAAATTAAATGAATCTCAGGAATAAGGCTGATAGAGTATACACATTGGGGTTATGTAGATATGTATGTAATAGCATATAGCACATCGGATAAATGGCCACCACGGCTTTGCTGGCAAGTACCTACTCTTTTACTGAAAATTTCTATGACCGTTTCGCATAAGTGTGGCTGAATTTCATTAATACACCTCCCAATTTCCTCTTTCAAGGCGTTGGTGGTCGTGGGCTTGTTTGCATAGGCTTTTAACTTAAAAATACCCAAAAGAAAAAAGTCCAATGGCGTTAAATCGCAAGATCTGGATGGCCAATTCTGATCGCAAAAACGGCCTAATCGGCCTCGATTGGGAAAATCCAAAATTCCAAAATCCATTCTACGAACTCTCTTCGCGCTGTATGGTCAGTAGTCTTCAGTAATTGAGTCAATTGAACTTTGCAAGCATGAAGTTTCAAGTATTTCGCTGTAGTGAACTTCTCGAAATGCTCAATTCTTGACTACGGTGCCGAATTGATGTTCCTGATGGACTGTCAGCAATACTCACGCGAACTGCTTCAATGTTTTCTGTTGAACGACTTGTGACAGCACACCCAGAGTGATTAAGATCACTAATAGTTACAATCTCCCTGAATTTTTCTATTATTCTCTGCACGGTTGATCGTTGTAAATAACTATGACGGCCATATTTTGTTCGAAAAGTGCGGACTGTAGCTGACAAACCTTCATTATTTTTAAAATATTGCTCAACAATGAAAATGCGTTGTTCTTTCGTATAGCGCTCCATTTTTACTAACACTGAACTGTCAGCTGTCACGTTGTTATCTTTCTTTTCGTTGGCATCACTGTATACCTACTATTAAATGGCGCAAAATTCAAATTTTGTGTGAATTATGGGACACCCTTTATAAGCGCTTGTTTCTAGTAACAATTCTATTCATGGCCGTACATTTTTGCCAAGGCACTATTTGAATGATCACCAAATATTATGCAAACCAAGCAATTGCCGTTTACTTAGGTCTGTTTGCATATGATATATTGCATTCGAACCAAGAAATTTGCCAATATTTTTTCTAAACATCCAATAAAACAATGGCGCAGCATTATAGTCGGATAAAGCACACTTAAAAATTAAATTTTTGTTTAAAGTCTGGCGAACTACACGCACTTGTTTATATACCTACTGTTGATATTGATTTTGACAACGACTGCGGCGCTTAGATCACGGAGGGTATGGACAGAAACTCCGCACAATCCAGACTAGTCTTCGACTCCAGCAATTGGACAGCGGACTCAACCAACTTGTTGTGAGTAGTAGCTAGGAGGCTAGTAGTATGATCACGGTACACAGTCATACGTTTTTGCTATTCTATTAAAATTGGGAACAAAAACGGGAAACAAGGGACGTATATTGCCCGCCGGATACATCTCATACAAAAAAAAAAACTGCAAACGAGAAATAGTCTCAACACTTCTGGGAGTTAAAGTTGCAAAATTTGGAACGTTGGTTGACGGCAATACAATTCCTGGGCTTAGAATTTCCGTACAATTTGCTTAAATCATATGGCGGTCTTATCTCATGCACACAACACTCCAGAGAAAAATTTATCATATATTTCTACCAAGTCATTCGGCTGGCTTCATCTTGCTGGCAACTGCCCAAATGAACGGCTGTCTGGCGAGATTTAAAAAAAAAAAAAACATGCCTATTATACGCTTACATATTGAACCTTGAAAACTTGCTTTAAAAACTTTTAATTCATATTCGGTATGCTGAACAAATTAATCAATGTAGTTAGTTGTAGTATCTTTCTTCAATTCGCCTCAAATATAAGCCTTGCAGGGCAGTCCTCATACGAGTAAAAAAAACACGCAAATAATGCCATAGACCACAAACTTCTTGCCGAAATATATGGCCCCTAAAGCAAAATGTAAGTCTTGCTAATTTGTCGTATATGTACGGTGACCATATTATGTTTAGAAGCGAAACCCGGGACAAAAAGAAATATGAAAATTATAGCAACCAACAGAAAAAAACAAAACACTTGTATTATTATTCCATAAATTATTACTTTTTGAAGGGAATACAAATAATCTACAAACTTGATTCCTTCATGACTTCATGAGTCATGACGTAAAAACAACACAATAGGGCCATAACGCCAAAACATGTTGCACTTATTTGTCGTACACATGTGGAAAATGCTCCGCACTCTTTGAAACCCAACTTGAAAACTGTCTTTCAGTAACTTCTCGATTTTTTAAATGAGACGTGTCCTTCAAAATTATTTCTCCTGAATCAAGCTATGATGATTCCATGTTAAATTGTATATGTAGATACAGAAAAAAAGAAGACACTAAATACCCTTTCAGTATACTTTTTCAGATAATATGAATACAGAAACTATGCGATCCGCGACCCCAATTATATACTTATCTGCTGCGCATTTGGGAATAACCCTCCAGTATAAGGCAGTGTTACCAGCTCGTGGGGAATTCCCCTTTTCGTGGGGAATTTCAGTCAAAAATTTGCTGAAAGGGGAAAAGGGGAATCTTCCCTTTTCTAGAACGAAATGTGGGCAAAATAAAAATATAATAAAATGTCAATACTTTACTCTAATATTTCAAACGGAATGCAACTTTATCGCGCATGAATAGGATTAAAAGAAGTGTGAAATGTGAAATCATATGTTCATATAGATATGATGAATAATCGTTAAGATGACGCATCCTTGGGTCGGCCCAGACTTATGTAACTTCAAGGCGCACTCCATCGGTTTGTAGCCGTTTTTGTTGAAGCTGAGATGAAAGTAAACGTGAACAGATCTGAAGTGATAGTCGTCTCCAGAATGCCTGTTCAATGCACTCTGCATGTTAGCGGAGTCCAATTAAAGCAGGTCGAGAATTTTAAGTAACTCGGGATCTTATTCCGTGATTGAAAGAGCAATGCGGATTTTACCTGTAGGATTGTTCAGGCTGGATCAATTTTGAGACAGCTCGGTCATTCGGTTATTAGAAGGACTGAACTTGATGTCAAAGCTAAGTTATTAGTATTTAATTCGATGTTTGTTCCAACTCTTACCTATGGTCATGAGATTTGGGTAATGAATAAGATCGCGATATTCCTCCGTTGTATTGGTGGTGTGAGTGTGACCCGTAGAGATCGTATTAGAAACACCAGAATACGCGAGGAACTCAATGTCGAGCATCTACTTCTGCGGACGGAGAGGTCCATGTTTAGATGGACCATATAAAATGGATTTCAGGAATAAAGTGTCAATTTTTTTCAACATTTTATTTTTTATATTATGTTGTTTGTATAATGTCACCGCCAAAGCTTAATATTTTGTAATTCTAATTACCTTATATCTCCGGTTTTTTTGATTCGATTTTGATGAAACTTCTTTTATGAATTAACACACACTTACTTAATATAAAATATCAAGTTAAGAAAAATTTTTGAAAAAGCATTGTGGGGAATCCATGGGGAATGCCGCCACGAAAAATGGGGAAAAAGGGAAATTTTAAGGCCTGAGATGGGGAATTTCACTTAAAGCGGCTGGCTACACTGGTATAAGGCCCTAAAATCGATTTTCTTTTAAGTCTGGTAGGTACGCTGTCCGCACTAAAATTAAGCCCCCATCCTAATGTACCTTCATTTTCCTGAGCTTAATTTTTACATCTCAAGGGAAAGCATCGGTATTCACGTCGTAGCTTTAAATCAAAACAGGATACAATCACATGCTTCATAATTAGTAATCTTTACTAGCTGACTAGTTGCCTTGTCTAAACTTCAATTTGTATATGATCGTTTTGAGAACGCAAATCTACCGTAAAGTCGCGAGTTTATACCAAAATGAACAAAAATAAAAAACTTTCCGATTTTCTCGAATTTTCGAATTGTCCGGGAAATTTTTCCAATATTTCTTTCGTAAAAACGTTATTTGGACTATTGCGGGAACATGGGACGGACGGTCACCGTACGTACATATACGGGGCCTTAAAAAATCTCTGACAAATTGAGTCAGGTAAGTAGGTACCCAAATCTCATAATCATAAACATAAGTTATTCATATCATAACCATAGGTAAAGGTTGGCACAGACATCCCATTAAAAACTGATAACCCATCTTGGACACCAAGTTCGGGCCTCTTGATAACAGATTGACCTATCAGTTGACTTAAGAATGCCCTCACTTCATCAATCCTCTAGATTCTAGAAAAATGAGTATTAGATGGTAAATCAAACTTCGTCATTCAGTGTACGTTTGAGTCTTAAAAAATATAATAAAAGCAGATCTTAGCAGTTCGCTCACTCTCATAAGTTAAACGTACGTATACGCAGATTTGTGTTTGCAAAACGCTGCTTCCGATATATAAGTCAGGAATATACCTACGTACGTACAATACGTACATAATTAGATAGTAAACGAATGTGTCGATTATAGCCCAGTGTAGATTTCTTATCGTGACTTACCGAAAATCTGTCATAATGTCCGCTTAGATTTGCATCGAATAATTCCTTTCACGCGATTAGAAATCGCGGCCGAATTTTTTTGATAAGCGATATATAACATAATAAAAATGATAGTAAATGTAAAAGCTTTGAAACAATCAAGTGTTCGGCCGATCTTAATACAAACTAATTTTTTTATAATTATGCCTATTCTGCCTCTAGACGTCTGTGCAATGCAGGAAACTGGTCTTTTGTGAAATCTGAAATGCAAACAGATTTCTTCAATTGCGATACGATATTACATCAGTCACGCAGCTGTGTAGTGTGTAATTGCTGTTAAAAAAATATGGTTAGTTGACTGTGTGATTGTCGACAAGAATGACTATTTCCTGCAACTGTTAACGTATAGTTTACGTTGAAAAGTATTTTCTTAGAAGCTACCTACCTGAAAAGATTCATCACCAATCGTTCGAAATGGCCGAATTTTTAAAGTGATTGCGTTGCTCTTAATGTCACCCTGACAAAACTATCGAATTGGTCTTATTTTGTCTTTGTCCAAAACGAATACTAACTATATTTTGTCGACATTTTATTAACTAATAAAACCTGTCGATTTCAGACGAGAATCTTGACTGATTTTTCCAAAAGTAGGTACCTATTGATTTCCTGCATGTCGTTCAAATGTTGACTGAAATCCTTGAAAACAAATTCAGTACTTTGCTTTGTCCGTATATTTTTGATATGACTACTGTTTACAAATTACATACAATTGCGTTGCGAGTACTATATTAATCGCCGCCGCAACCAACTTATAATTGTATCTCATTGCAAAAGTGAGTACTTTGCTTTTTTGACGTAATTAAAAAACACAGGTCATCAATTTTGCAAAAAAAAAAAACAATAATTTTAATTTACAAAGAAGCGTATCTGTTAGGAAAACAAAATCGTTTCCACTGCTGATTAGGTATAGAAAAACATACTTATACTCATGGTTTTAAACGCCCCGGGAAAATAGCATTTACATCTTTACAAGAGCATGTTAAAGGAGACTTTTGATCATTTTGTGGGCGTTGTTTGTAAGTTCATATGCTTTGTTCTTTGTACCCCACTTTTCAAACTAAGACGAGTTCATTATTTTATTTGAGTTGCGTTATCAGCGATGAGTTGACTTGTATTCTATTCGTTATCACTTAATTTCTATTGTTAGTCGTGCGAGTTTAGAACTGAAGTCAGATATGTATTTATAAAGTTGTGAAAAATTATAAAAAATATGTTCTCATGGGTTAAGGGTATTTCTTCTTTGTGCAAACTTTATCACATGTTTTAACTGTTTATAGGTTCAAATTTTAAAGTGACGCCATAAAAAATGAACAATGAAATTAAAAATTTAAAATTTAAAAAAAAGGTTGGTATAGGTAGGTACCCTATGCGATGCCTAGCTTCTCACAAGCATTCGTTTGCGTGAGTTTTTATTTTTGGGACAAGTGGAAGGGACCTACAATTTTTGCGGTAGAATTGAGCAGTTTTTTAAGGACAGTTATACTCTCGGATGTTTGTCAGACATTCGCGAGAGGTAGCGCAGTGGCAAAAAACCTTAAGATGTAATTTGTGTTTTTCCGGAGATCGAAGCTGAGACCCCTCGCTTAGTAGGCCAGCACATTAACCTTAATCACTGAGCCACTGAGCCTACGCTCTTTTAAAACCAAAATAACTCTTATACTTGACCTTGCGCGAAGTTGGTTGCTAGGCAGTACATATAAGGTCTGTTCTTTTACTTTTATAGTAAAAATGGAAAAGACTGTCCAAATGGCAGTGGTGGGTATAAATTCTCTCTCAAAGAGAAAAACTTACAAAAAAAGTTAAGGAACGCTTTTGTAGTAATCAATGAAAAATGACAGATGTATTTTGTTTTTCGATAAATTGCATTTGAGCATGGAAGTTATGGCTATATGGCTAAACTTATGACAATAGGACAATAGCTGATAGAAAAAGGATGCATTCAGATCCCAATTATTTGTGAACTAGTTTCGTAAAGTAGGTATATTAAAGTTAAGGAAAGTTTTGTATCATTCAAACGGAACTTAAACGACCTTTCCATTGATGGCAAAATTTACATGAAGTAAGTTCAAATTATGAGCAGAATTAACTTTAGTTTTGTCAAAATACTTATGCCGGCCACTGCATTTTTTCAAAATACAGAAAAGGGGCAAATACGGACAATTTTGGAAAAGTGGTCTCATTGGGGATAGAAAGAAAAAAAGGGGTAAAATGCAACTTTAGTCGCATAAAGTCAGCCCTGCCGAAAACGGCATTAGTGTGACAGCTTTCTAACTCCATGTTGCTGAGTTTTCATTGTGCCAAACTCTAGTTTTCTCAGTTGACGTGTATGTCGCCAACACTGACAAATTAATGTCGTTTTCGATTGGTAATCCAGAACCGTCCGGAAGCAATCCGGACAACTGTCAGTTCTTCTACTGAAAAGAAGAGAAATTTGCTTCTGGATTTGAATTCAGAATCGCGGAGAGTTCTTCCGGACGCTTCTGGATTACCAATCGAAAACGACATAAGTCAAGACTTTTTCGACTTACTACTAAATTGACATCTATTTGTGTCAACATGTGTCCGGAGAACTCAGTTTTGCCATTTCTATTAGGTCATCTGAGACCATGGGAGGGCGTAGTTTTACATTTCGATTGCCCTGGCCCCTCTGACGTGTAGAGCACCAATCAGAAACTCAGAAACCCATGAGAAAAAAAAATATACAATTGTCAATAAGTAGCATTCCGACAATTCAAGTTAGTTTTCGAATTCAGGTAAATTTGAGTCCAGACAATTCAATTCAAGTCGACTTACGATGACTAGATTCTTGAATGCAGACTTGCTCTCTCGAAGCCGCTCTTTTTTACGAATTTAACAAGTAAGGAACGAAATTGACTAAAAATTCGTAAAAATGTTAAGATTTAATAGTAAAGGAACAAACATATTACGTCACAAAACTATATTTAAAACTAGCTGACCCGTGCTCGCCTTGCGTTGCTCGCCTATAGCAAACAAACTTATATTTGGTCCATTTAAAATTACACTTTGAGTGATAAAACGAACTTTAAAAAAGTTTGCAAGAAATGAAATTAATGAGAAGACAGAATTTCGATGATTGACTTGGAACGACATTACAGGAAAAATAAGTAATTTGGATAATATTCGCTTTAGATCATGTGCTAAATTAACATTATAATATATTGCCTTGAAAGTTTCAACAGAATAATTAACTGTTGTAAGAAATATGGCACGATTAACGAACACAGCCCTAGCGACGGATGCACTTTTGTTTAATATATACCTACAATACATAAATGACATTCCAAAAGTTATACAATTTTCCAAAATAGAACTTTATGCTGATGATATATGTACTCAGAAGAAATAGACGAAGAGGAGTGCAAACATCAACTAATCAATGATATAAATATGTAAATTGACTGCAATATATTGCATGGCAAAAATGAAGAATTGATAAGGAACTAAAAATGCACGTTCATATAGATTGCATATGCAAAACAAAATTGGTAATAAAAAAAAAGGATTTTTTTAAAAGGATTCATTCATTTTGGATTTTTTTAAAAAGATTCTCAAAAGAAAGGACTATTTGACAGGTTTTACAATTTATAATACCATAGTCAAACCACATTTTGAGTTTTGTTTCACAATATTGTTTTCGTACTGTAACCAAGGTCAGATTGAAAGGCTGCAAAAACTACAAAACAAAGCTATGAGGACCATCCTGAGGTGCAATAGACTTACTCTAGTAAAAATAATAAGGGTATTCACTTAATCAAATAAATTTATGCAGCTCGTAAATGTATAAATTTCTGCGGTGCTTTAAGTGAACACTCCTAGGAAATTGTCATTGCGTAAATCGCGTAAATCGCGTAAATCGACTGTATCTGGAATCACACAAACAATTCATATGACTGTCTCTTAAAGTTTGACATTTGTGATTTGCGTAACTTTCCGCGGTTGATTTCCGAGCCCAAATCGTCGCGGAAAATTATGAGGTCTGCGTAAACTATTCTCCATACAAAATCTGACAGTTCATTTACGAGGTGGTAAATTTCTGCAGTTTACGCAGTTTATGAGGCTTTTACGCATTTAAGTGAATACCCTTAATATAAAAGATTATGGTGCTGCGGCAAGATATCACAGACATGTTAGTAAGATTCAACCCTACCAACTTTGAAATGTGAATGAACTTGAATATGGTCATCTACAGGGGATCCCATTCGAATTGATTCAGTGTTGCTAGAGAAATGGAGAAATTGCTCGGCGAAGACGAACCGGCATTATCCGAGGAGGACGACGATTTGACAAATATCAAATCATATTTAAGTGTATTGGTAGATCTCGAGCAACTCTAAAAAAAAATATAGAATCGCAAAAGTGCTCTCGCTTTTTGTGCCAGAAAGTGATTTGGGGTAAAATAAGCAGTTTTTCTTGCCAATAGACATTAGTACATTGTCAAATCGCTAGTTAATGGGGTGGATGTGCAGATAACGTATTAACGTATTTAAGCAATACATATTATTGTAAGCACACTATTTTACTTATTGGATTTCACGTTTGGTTTTGAAATTCGTAGAACATTTTTTAGTGACTTGAAACGTGCTTTAAAATAAGTTTTGTACTGACATCTGTCACCGCATATGGATATCAACAGACAGAACAGGGCTTGAGCGCTTAGCCCTAATATCGCTGAAAAGAAAGGTAAAGCTGTGTAGTGTGAGATGGGACAAATGTCAGTAAAGTAGCAAATAGGTGTGACAATGGGGCACTGTTTATTACATCACCAATAAGGAGCTCATTAGTGGTCGGATCTTCAATCAATATCCAGCGAATAGTTTAGTAGATGGTAATATACTAATTTCGAATGGGGAACAGTTCGCAAGACGGAAGGAACACTGAACTGGAAGTGTCCAGCTGAATCGAAAAGGCTAAAGCTTCGCTCGGTATGTTATTCAAAACTTGGAGAAGCAATGTTATCAGTTCTCTAAGTATAAGCTGATTAGAGAACAATTGCAGGGAAAGAGTAGAAATATGTATATAGAAAAAATAGAAATAGTGTTTCTATTCTGACACTAAGTGCTTACTTCATTCTTTATACATAAGCATTATACAAAAAATTTATCACGATGTACATGCATGCATGACCTCAAACCCTATCCCTTCATAGGAAACAAACCAACTTGCATTAAAACTGGATGTACATATATGTAATAAGCAAAAAAAAAAAAAAAAACTCGTTTGATATCAATGCCAGAAAAAAACCCACGTTCATCATTTCTTTGTTCAACTGCAAAAAAGAGTGCTTTAGTTTGAGTGAAATGACAAACATATTTCACACAAAATACAAATTTACATATTCAACGTTTTGTTAATGAGGATCTATTAGTTTAACCCTCTACCGTCAAGAATATTCTACATCTATAAGGTATTTTATACAAAAAACCATTTCAAATTCAATACGAAAAAGTAAAGTAAAGTAATAAAGGAAAATAAATTCAAAAACCCACCTACCTATATCGGATCCACCTCTGTCGTTACAAGCTAAAGCAATTCACATTTATTCATCTCTCGGCCGGCAAATATATAAATAGAACTGATTGTTTTAGGTACTAAGGAGTAAGCAATCTAAACGTCTCTCATCTCGATATGAATAACTATGTCCATAGGTATCTACCAATGGATGTCAGCAACAGACCAATAATCGCAATCGATGTACTCATCAAGCTGGGCAGGGCCGATGACTTGGCGTTCGATTTCTGAGGTGATGTCGATAGTTCATTCCGGCAAATTGTCTCGTTCTTGATAAAGCGAAACATCGATTCAACTATATTGGCTGGGGTTATGTCTTCACAGCTTTCCAATTCAGCGACGACGCAGTCATTTAGTTTTTGAATTTCTTCGCACTGTTGGGGGCCAATGATGAATTTTGGCAAAGTCTCCACATTATCAATGTTTGTATCTTTCGGCAAGTATTCGCCGAAAGTGGTATTCATGCAATGTTGTATTTGTTCCTTTTTCGATTCTAAACATTCGGGTCCTCTTTCAGCAATGAAAAGTGCAATTTGGTCACCCCCTTTGTGACAGACAAAGTTAAGCATGCTTTCAAAAATACGCATTAGAACATCACTGTTATCCTTTTCGTCCTGCTCCAGGCAAGGATCGAATTTTTTCACGAGCACTCGCAGACAGTCTACTGCATCGGGACGTTTTTTGCAGTATTTATTAAAAACTGTGTCCAAGTCGCCATTTGGACGCGCCTTATCAATTTCCGACTGTATCGCTGTCATGTTCACGATTCCTGACACACACTCAATGGCAGTGGCAATACCCTGTTCGATTTGGATAAAGGCGTCATTTCCAGTGTCGTTGCCCGCAACTTTCTTACACTTGTCCTTGAATAGATTTTTGGCCTTTTCCGTTAGATTACCGTTCGTTAATTCGGAGGGTATTTGACTTTTGAGTTCATCGAAGTCAACGTCGATAGCTGTCGCGAACACAGCGAGTGAGGTAATAACGACGATTGCAAGCAGTATCGAGGTATGAGCTAATTTAATGGCCATCATGGAGGAATTATTTAGGTTTTCGTTGTTAACTGAATTTAGTTTAGAAATCACTTTTCATATCGCACAATACCCGAAACAAAGGAAATTATACAATGAATGCAAACTATATATTTTGTACTTTGATTGCAATTAAATAAGATAATCAACGAGAAACTGACGATCACGGGTCAATCGCGTTGAGAACTAGCTCCACAAATATGGGGGAAGCGACGGCGACGATTGCAACGTGATTAGCGCAATTCGAAAAGCTAGTGCTCTAAACAAAAGTTCAACGAGGTATGAACCCCACTCGGTTAGCTAGCAATTACAAAACACAATTAGAAAAAAATGTTTGTTGAAGCGAAGGAACAACAAAATGTACGCGACGAACTTCGGACTTTTGGTTCTTTTTTGGCAAATGACAGCTGTCAGTTTCCTTTGACAGCTCTGTTGTCAGCGTTCAGGGGAAGAGTGAAGTAATATTGCTGACAATTAGAGGGCGCAGCTGGTGATTAGAAATTGTTAGGTTTTTCGTTTGATGATGAACATTGTTAGGTAATAATTTTACTTACCTATTTTGCAAAATGATGATGATTACTCGCATTTTGTCTATAATGTGAACTTTTAGGCCAGAGACTGTTACTGAAGAATCTTGTTGACATTGGGTAAACTAATATAATTTAAAGAAAGTTTCCATATACTCAGGGGGCTTATTCCCAAATGCGCGGCGGATCGCTTTTCATGGCGGATTTGTATTTTTGTATTTCCAAAAGCGATTTGATCGAATCTATCAAACAAAAGCGATAGCTGTATAGGTGACGGATTGCTGGCGGATTGTTTGCGGGTAAAAAATAAACTAATGTCGATTTCCATTGGGGAAAAAAAAGCACTTTTTTTAAGATTCAGAGCAGTTTTTCTTCTCTAGAAATCAGCTGTCTGTCAAAATCATGTTCCATTGGGGAAAAAAAAACACTTTTTTTAAGATTCAGATCACTTTTGCGAATCTCGATTCGAGGGAGAGATTCGCACATACTTCCACCAATACCAAGACAAGTGACATTTGTCAAACTTTGAGGTTAGGTAGTTATTGTAAGGGGAGACTGGGGCACATTGGAAAGTGTGGAACATTTGAACCTACAAATTTTATAGTGAGCTTTTCTTTTTGTGTAAAATATATATTTTTAAGGCACAAATTAATTTGAAAACGTATAAAGTTACGTTTTTTGACAAATGTGAAAAATATAAATATTTGCGCACATTTTTATGTCGCTTGACTTATTGGGGCAGGTTTGAACAATACAGTCGGGACACATTTGAACTGTAAGTAGCATTGAACTAAAAGCTAAGCTACCAGCACCAATTAACGCTCCGGGAACATCGAGGACAGCTGCGGTGATAATTCTTGTCTTAATTTTTTCAAAATGTCTGTTCTGTTAATAAAATAACTCATTTTTATAAAGTTTCTTCAGTCATTTCAAAATTTCAGTTTTCTTTTGCTATGTAGTTTTTGTTTTCTTTATTAAAATAATAAAGTTAATTTATTTTATTACAAATAAATACAAACCTTTTAGTAACTTATTAGCTTCTAAAAGCAATTACAATACTAGGCGTATTTTGTTGGGAATTGAGTATAACAAAACCTAAAGTGAGTATAACAGTTTCGCATGTAAAACCAAAAGTGAGTATACCAAAACCAAAAGTGAGTATACCAGTTTTGCATGCAAAAGTAAAAGTGAGCTAGCTATAGATTCCCAAAAAAATACGCCTACTGTCGTTCAAAAGTGTCCCAGCCTAGTTCAAAACTGCCCACATGGGCGATAGCTTTGAACATAAGGACCTACTTCGTTTTTAAATAAAAATAAACTATACGCCCTTATTAAATTTACGTAGTTATTTATCCAAAATAAAGTTTATTTGCATTTCTTAAAGTGAGAATACTTTGCAGTCTAATAATTTAAACACATAGGATTTTATGAGACCTCAAAGCAAAAAGTGATCAAATGTGCCCCAGTCTCCCCTACCTATTGTGGAATAAATTTGAAAATTGAAAATGGATAAAATGTAGACGAATGGACCGTCGTAGCTATGCCAATGGGGTTGATTTAATGGGGAAGGGTGAAGTTATAATTCAAAACAAAACAAGTAAGCAGTTATTGTACAAGTGCAAGTAAAAAACTAACAAATAACAATTCAATTTTATAAACACAAATTGGAACTTAAAAACAGCTGACTGTCAAATCACACACCAACACAAATGCAAAAAATGAATCTCGTTTCATGTTCCATTGGGCAGGAAAAATCTGAGATCTGAGAGCAAAACGGTAAAAGCCCAATGGAAATCAACATAAATTCCTGTGGCGGGAAAAGCTGTCAAAGTGTTGGAAAAATACATGGAAAATTGCAACTCAGAATGGAAAAACTGGAAAGCACTGGAAATATCATTTTCGCCCTCGTTTGCATTTGAGAATAACCAAAATACGATCCGCCGCGCATTTGGGAATAACCCCCCAGCTTTGCACCAGTCCCAAAATCCAACAGTGACCCCAAGCAGGGGGGTTGCAGGGGGCAGCATGCCCGCCCATACCCATTTGAAGGTGCAAGGGTAACAATTTGTACTCTAAGCGTTGTGACATATAAAAGTAATTTTCCATTTTCTCAAAAATTAGAAGACATAAATCGATCTAGTTTTCAGTGTTCGATTAAGAATTGATTAAGGCAGTAAAAACTACCTACAAACAAATTAAGTAGGTACCTATATTCTCAATATTGAAAAAATCAGCATACAACATTTTTTTTCCCTTAAATTTCAAGTTTTAAAGCATTTTTTTCAAAAACTGTTAATAAAAATAATTTGAAAGAACAGACTCTTGGCTTTCAAAAATACTAAAATCCTTTATTGTAAGTGTTGCCATTGTTTTGTAATATTTTATTTTCATTTTGTTTAATTTTTTTTTAAATTACTCCTCCCGCCTAAACGAAGCCAGATAGACCCCCCCCACCCATAGTAAAAAACGCTTATATTTAACTCCTCTACAAAAAACGGTTATCAATTTTTGGCGTCTAAGTTATCGTACTCGTGCCGCGCCAATTACTGATATCGCCATTAGAGGGCTCTGATCACAAACCAGAGAGAATAGACCACTAGCTTCGGCCAAAAATGAGAGATCCATAGAGCCAGTTTCAAAAAGTTATTAGGAGGGTATGTGTGCCATGTTAAAGTAAATGGAGGGCGAATTGGTAATGCATACACTGGCACATAATACATTTACAGTTAATTCTGTGGCATAACACGTATTCACAGATAGAAAAGGAGGCGGCGCTACATTTCAAAACTGGCTCTATGGAATTCTCTTTTTTGCCCGAAGCTGGTGGTCTATTCTCTCTGGTTTGTGGCTCTGATCTCTGATGCGACTAGAATGTAGCTTGGCACCTCCCATACAAACAAACAAATTCAAAATCTTATACCTCCTCCGATTTCAGACAAAAAAACGATTTTATTAAATTATCAACAGAGAATTGGTTTTATAAATTGATTTATACAATTTTTCGGTTCTTACAATTACATATTGACAACAACTAGCATTCTTATATCTATAGACCAATACGCGATGGTGTACGTCGAGGCGTTTGACCAGGAGTAACGATCTCCTGCTTCGGTATAAGTGCTTCTTCCCGTTGTGCAGCTTGTATCTTTTGCTCCTCCATTTGTTCTTGGGCCATTTGCATTTGGGTTTCCATTTCTTTAAGATGCTCGGCAGCCTGCTTCTTTTTCTCTCGTCCGCTACGTCCGGTCTCCTTGACAGAAAAGAACATAGGCCCCAGCTCAGCTAGCCAATAGCCATCGACTGCTGTTGCGCATTGCATGTATTCTTTGGCAGTCATTACGAGTTCATGGTAAACGACATAATCTGGAGTTGTGCCAAGCCCGTAAAGAGCTGACGTAGGATGCAGATGACATGGCATACCGGTTCGTAGATTAACATATTCGCCAATACCTTTCAGTCGAGCCGCTTGATAGAAATAAGCTGAAAGAGAAAATAAATTTTTAAAACGAATTTTAGACGTGCACCTGACTTACTAACCTGAACAAATGCATTTTCGAACAATATCCCAATCGGAACCACATGATTTGACATTCAGCTTTTGCTGAATAAGGATGTCCTTAAGTTGTTGACGGACTTCTCTAACTTTTCGCATTGCTTTGACGTGGATGAAGTGCTCGTTGCACCAATTTGCATTGTAACTGTGAAAAAGATGCGTTATTAGCTTATTGAAAAGATGTGTACTTTGGAAATACTTACTTATTTTGCTTCCATTGTAGATAAACGTTTAGATATGTTAAATGATCGGATTCGGGAACTTGGAATTTTTCTCGGACACCATCAGCTTCCTCCTCACGACCTTTAGGACGGTAGAATATCGATGGAACTGATAACATTGAAACTGAAAAAGATAATAAAATAGTACGGTTATGTAAAGGTTTATAAACGTTTTGTCAGAATAAGTATAACACAAAAGTCACCGCGAGTATTTCTGGGGTGACAAGCAGACATCGGGAGATTTATCGAACGGAGCGGTACTTCACTAGTTGGTCACGTTTAACGCATGTTTTAAGATTGACATCCTCCGTCTATAGGAGGGCCCAGGATCAGATGATGGGATCAAGTCCGAACTCTCTCCTCTACCGATACGGATATGGTCTCTGATGAGTTAAATTAATTCAGATGTCACAGCCAATTTATGTATTAAAACCGTAGATTCACAGTCGTTGCTAAGGATTTGGAAATTAAACTTCTGCAGACTGTTAAACACCAGATACAGATATGTAACAACTAGCTGCCAAGTAGAGTAATCCGAAGGGCAGATAAAAGTATGCCCTGCCATCAATAGTCTGATCGGAAAGCGCGGTTTATCTCTGGCAGATTTAAGAATAAACCAAAGAATTCTAAATCGCCAGTTTGGATATCCTGGTTTTGTTACACTAACAAGGCCGACCGCATTTTCAAAGTAATTGGATATCATCTGACATTCCATAGTCATAGTAGGTCATAGGACTCTCTGCATGTGATACCTATTTTCGAAACAGTATACGCGAAGCATGATGGAATAAGTATAAGGTGGTCTCGTCGGCAAAAAGTAGTCCCTTAACGACA
Organism: Cheilosia scutellata; assembly: GCA_955612985.1. NCBI lineage: Eukaryota > Metazoa > Arthropoda > Insecta > Diptera > Syrphidae > Cheilosia > Cheilosia scutellata. Next base: position 46,836,538 of record OY015313.1, on the reverse strand, counting down.
CGTTTTTCTCTTTATTCAGCGTAGTAAGTGTACGTTAACGAAGCGTTAAGGGACCAAAAAACGAACGAGTCGGCAACCGACGAGACCACCTTATACTTATTCCATCATGACGCGAAGTACTTCAATATGGAATGAGTGAAATACATTTATTCTTGTGAATACATAAATATACACAATCAGCAGAATTGACATCGTGTGAAAATGCGAACGCTGAGGAACTGAGGTGAAATGAGAGCGGTACCTACTGCATTTTGGTTTCTCTCATTTATAGACATGTGAATCGTAATTTATATTTTAAGAAGTTCGGTCGTATAGTTTTCGGTGTAGTTAATCTAAACAGTTGCAGCGTTTATGATGGCTATAGTCCATTGGTCTTCGCCACTAAATGGGTGCTTCTCGATAGGTTGAGGCTTGAGGGATACGCAAATGTTCTGCTGGAAGGTTAAATTTCCTCAAAGTATTTCTCCATTGACGTGGCATTTGAGATATCCGCATTCGTACCCTAATTACAACAGGGTAGTGGTTCGAGTCTTTTTTGGGAGCTTGGGCTGTTTCTTATCTGAATAGCCCGAGTGCCTATTCGGTCTAAATATATAGTAGGGTAGGGCGGGGCTAGTTGGGCCACGGGGCAAGTTGGACCACGCGAATTACTCAGAACCAGTAAGTTCTAAACGAACAGGATCATACACAAATGATGCTTGCACAATAACCAACACGTGCAGAACCGGTCTCAGCTGCATCATATCAGCAGGAGGCGAAGCACAGCAAATTTTCAGTTTTAGCATGAAAAATTAAAAAAAATGCCGGTATTTCTTTTATTATTTTAATGGCGATAAGGTGCAAGATATACATTAAGGTAAGGTTTTGTTATGAGATACGTTAATATATTTTAGTATTCACTGTACGAAATTGGATAGTTTTGAGTATTTTTGGTTTTGTGACCCAATATGTTCATCAAACTAGGTGTGGGGCATGTTGGGCCTAAGGAAAAACTTGCTCCGTTAAATAAATAAATATATGTGTTATCTGTATGACAGTTATTATTTGTTCTAGAATGCGTACGTGCAAGCGAAAAACTGAGAAAGCTGCCGGTTGAGGGATACAGTGCCATACTTGTCGAAAGTGGGCTTATACCAGTGTCCACCTGTTTTACGTCGTGAAGAATTTTTTTGTTTTGAATTCTATTTATTTGTTATATTTTATATAAGATACTATCATAAATTCGGGATTTTTTGCCCTTTATGAAGCTCATTCTTCCACTTTTCAAGCCGTGGTCCAACTTACCCCACTCACTGGCCCAACTTGCCCCGTTGGTGGGGTAAGTTGGGCCAATTGGACTTAGTGCATTTAGGTCAATGTTATTCCCTTGTGGATGAATATTTTCAGATCTTTTCAAAATCATTAAGAAGTACGAACTCCATTCTATCTTTTGATACCACTCTTGAAGGTATAGTATGGATAATCTGGTTATAACAGGACTTCAAACGAAAAGTGGCCCAACTAGCCCCGTTGGTGGGGTAAGTTGGGCCACTTGGACTTAGTGCATTTAGGTCAATGTTATTCCCTTGTGTTATTCCTACCCTAGCTCACATAATTCTGACAAAACAGTCATAGTGGATTAATTTAATATATAGTGAATTATCTTTTACACCTCCCCTAAATCGAGACCATTACCCCGTTTGTCTAAATAGCAGATAAAATAAGCAACATTGATGTGTACTTACGAGATATCTACGATACAATGTTGACGCTAATCACAGTTTTTCCATTTCCAACGATGGTTTACAATATTATAACGAAAGATATTGGATATCGGTATTGTATACAGAACAGGAAAACATTTTTGGAATAGATTATTCTGATTTTATAATTTGCAGTGGTGCGCCGTGCATTAAACTGCTACACATTTTCTATATAAAAACAGCTTGTCATGTACCACACGCGTATATGCCAGTAGACAAATTCTATAAAATACAGAAATAACATGATTCTCAAATGACAATAACATTATGCATCGCATTGCATAATCCAGTGATCTTCAACCTTTTTGTCACAGAACTCTAACAACGAAAATTGACAAATTTGTCATCATTTCAGTAAGTATATCCTAAAGAAGAATTAGAGCAACATTTTTTTAAAAATATGTGTTCGTTTTTATTTTTTAGATATTCACGCCGGCGTTAGGCAATAAAGCTCGAGGAAATAGCGCCCAAATCGATTTGGAAATAACGCCCAAAAATAAACAACAAGATGGGAATCTGCTTGAGTTTACTGTCAGATTTGGAGTATGTACAAAATTGGATACATTGAAGGTTTTTTTTTACAGTACAAACTCCCACCTACTCCAAAATCCAATAGAATACCCAAGCAGGGGGTTGCAGGGGGTAGCATGGCCCCAATACTTATTCCACTGTTAATGCATTTGCACTTTCTATTTTGGGCCTTACTGCTTGTCAAAAAAACGAACCCTGGAAAGAAAATAACACCCAAAATGACGAAAAATTTTGCAACAAGAAATTGTACTAGTCTTTTTAGGACGTTATTTCCAAATTGATTTGGGCGTTATTGCCTAACGCCATTCACGCCTACTCTGAAATTCGAATGGAATCTTAAGTCATTCAACTTCTCATCGAATCGTGGAATAAGCGTGATTATCTAAATGTGCATTTTCAAATTCGCCCTGGACAGTGGCGCCATCAAACATAGGATAGATCTATACTTATACTCGCAAGTCGCAGCACGTAAAGTAAAGGTGTTTTCAGTAGATATGATAAAACTTTGACAACCGCTTGTGGCCATATTTAAAAATATTTTGCTGTCATTTTGTTGCCATTGTCTTCTACCACATTACCGATTATACCAATAACCAATGTACACTACAACCTTCAACAATGCATCGAAATCGTAAGAATGCATTAAGGGTATTCACTTAATCTGATAAATTTTTGGTAATTTTCTGCAGTTTACGCAGTTTATAGCTTTTACGCGGTTAAGTGAATAATACCCTTATTATCAAAATTTGAGTTTGTCGCGTAATATTACGCAGATTGGACGGCAATTATTGACAAACAAGATAGTGCGATTTCACACACTTGGACTTATTTCTTTGGGGTAACTTGGTCTATGGACTATGCCAATAAATTGCCGAGATTGAGGTTAACTTATGAGCCCGAGTTATCCAACATTTTACCTCTCGGATAAATGCCGCAAAGTCCAGTAGACCATATTATTCTTAAAACATATAGTATAGGTATATAGAATACTCTTCAGCTTAAAATGCAAACCGGAATAAAAACCGCTAATTCAAAAATGCATCGCGCCTGAAAAATTACTCTCAGGGTTTCCACAGAACACATGTTGTAGACCGCTGGTATTACCTAATAAAACTGTTTTTTAGATTTTGTTTGCAAATTCCAAAAATATCACAAGCTCTTATTAACAAAATAAATATTTAATTAAGAAACGTGCTCATATAGAATCAAGGCCACAATAAAAATTGCCAACTGGAAAGCGCAATGATGTTGTTGGATATCAAAGAAGTGTATAATCCTATATTTGTATAATCGTATAAAAATCTATAAAAAAATTATTTCATATTACCTATTATTAGAACCTCAGCACTGCACTCCATTTGGCACGATACAATCAACATTTGACACTGTGGCGGATCCAAGGGAAACTCTGCCATTTGTCGACCCAGCGGCGTAAGTGCACCAGTGTGATCCAAAGCTCCCAGTATCCATAGTTGATACAGTGAATTCAAAATATTATCCTGAGGAGGTGGATCCATGAAATGGAACTGCAACAAATCCACAACACCAAGAGATTTTAGCAGCAGTACCGTATTGGCTAAATTGGTTCGCTGAATTTCGGGAACTGTCAGAGGCAGTAGCTCCTCTTTGTATTGCCTTTGAGTGTATAAACGAAACGCTTGACCTGGTCCAGTACGTCCAGCACGACCAGATCTCTGGTTTGCATTCGCCTGGGATATTGGATAGATTTGCAGCGCATCCATACCAATTCGTGGATTGTATACTTTTAATTTGCAATAACCAGAATCTATGACGAAGATGATACCGTCGACGGTGAGTGAAGTTTCAGCGATATTTGTCGCTACCACACATTTTCGAAGACCTTCAGGTGACTTTTGAAAGATTTTCGCCTGCAAATCTGATGGCAGTTGGGAGTAAATAGGTAGAATGGAAAGTTCTGGAGCATTATCAATTTCAATTAGGCGTTCCGCCAACACTTCACACGTCACTTCGATATCTTCTTGACCCGGCATGAATATTAACATATCACCCTCGGTTGGCGTCAGGTGAATTTGAAGAGCTTGCTTCACCGCTGATTCGACATAGTCTTCGCAGGTGTTTTTACTGAAAAGTGTATCGACTGGGAATGTACGACCGGGTATGGTGAACGTGGGCACATTTCCAAAGAATGTAGCAAATTTGGTCGAGTCCATAGTGGCCGAAGTAACGATAAGTTTGAGATCATGTCTTCGGGCAACGATCTGAAATGAAATAATTTAAAACATATTTTTTATTTACTATTTGAAAAAAAATGGAAATAATATTCTAATAAATGAAAATGTTTACAAAGTTGTACACGCCTTAGAAGGAGCATGTACTGTGGATAAATTCACTATAGATTAAATCAAATATGTTAAATACAAGTAAGCAAAACCGTCGCTCTGAGCTCCGTGAGCTCGAAATCGACCCCGACCTAAAAACCTTCTCTTACATTATCCAAGAAAAAGTTTATTGGTTTATTCTCATTTAATAATAAATCTCCTACCAGACACTTAGTCCAGACAGTCAGGGTGGATCAGGGCTTCAATAAATATCATACCCCTAACCAGTGAGGGTGGTCTTTAGCTAACAGGTCTCTACTTAGCTGAGGCCCTCTTCCATTTATGCCCGCCAGCTAAGTCAATGTTTTTCTTTATTACGTCGATCTTTTGGGTTGGAATCAAGAACTTTTCGTGTCGCAGAGGTCCTAGCAATCTTAGATGACTAATTCAAACGTTTCTAACCAGAATTTCACACTTATAATTCGCTGTTAAACCTTCTCCTTCAAATGAGTGCGTTTTCGATTGAAACGTTACTGGCGACTTGTACATGGCTTTGGTAAAAGCAACTACAGTTGAACGCCTCTCGACTCCAAAGAAACCATCACGGTCGGATTAACCGGAGCGATGTAGCCGAGGGCGGACTAGAGGGGTTCTCCAAACAAATTTACAGAATCAATTCAACCCTTTTTCAATTTTCTCGCATATCTCAGCCTTCAAAGTTTTTTTTTTTTTTAAATTTCCATGTCGATGAGGCTAAAGACCCTCTGAAGGAAACAGTAGCCTTACTGTATAGAAAGATAGAAAAGCTTACTGCAGCAGAGTCCTTATTCGGTTGGTGCTGTATTTTGGAAGGAAACAACAAATTTTATATTTATCAGAACTTTTTACAGTATACGTATATAGTACAAACAGTACCTACTATATTAAAAGTACATGTACAACTTTAATGCAATAATACAAACATTGTTTGACATTTGAAAATTGACAGGTTGTGTACAAATCTCAATTCAAAAGTATTTAGTTTATGTAGACTACGTTAACAATCATAATAAATAGGTACACACTTGCTTTTTACTACACTGCATAGCTATAGACACTTGGAGAAAGAGGTCAGACTTCAGCCTACCTTTCACTTTTATTCGGTTGTGGATGCATGTGGTAGCTATTCCGATATGGCTTAAGCTATAATGCATGCAGACAAATTTCTTTAAGCCTTCGATAGCTCAGTTGGTAGAGCGGTGGACTGTAGATGAAAGAAAATAATTATAAGCGGAAATCCATAGGTCGCTGGTTCAAATCCGGCTCGAAGGAAAACAATATTTTTATTTTTTGTTTTCTTTTATTTTAGTGAACATTGTTTACCAACTAATACTTGGAAAACGCAGTTTAAAGCTTCCCGATGTTTTAAAATTATTAAAAAAATTTATTTAAAAAAATAGCAAAGATCGAGCTCAGTTAAGGGTGATCAACGTTTGTTCAACAGAGAATTTGGTGATCAAAAAATGTAGCGATCGGGTGCGTCAGAGTAAACAAAGAGACGTGATGGACTTTTTAACGATATCCTTTTCCGAACATTTTCCAAATTCAACAGTGACCCCAAAGGGGATAACCATTTGCGAGCGCAAAATTTTTATATTTTAGAACTGCTATAGAAACAAGAAGACGTTCACCCTAATTCTGAGATTCTAATCGAATCGAAAGTCATTCGATTTCAGCCAATTTATTGATATTCCAACTTTCGATTTCGCTGGAGGTTCGTATTTTGTTTATTTCTCTCCACATTCTCAGGCCCTTATTGTGATTGTCGATCAGCGATCGTCACGACAATTGTCGATTGATTTTAGCTATTCGTACGCACAAAATTGTTTCACTTCCAACAGAAAGCATCGACCTTACATTTGTAATCGACTACAAGCGACTGTCAACTCGACAAATATCAATCGTAATCGACAATCACAGTTGTCGATCAACCATCAACTATCGACACTCACAATAGGGGTCTCAGTTTCGATTCGATCGAGTTAAATGTCAAAATTTATTCGGGCGAAAATGTGTGGTCGAAAGCTTTATTTAAAAATGTAAGTTCAATTGTTTTTGCATAAATCGAAATATATGTTGCTTATTTTTATCTGAATTTGAGCTAATGTTAATTTAATTGCAGAAAACTTTTTTCATAAACTTTACTCAAAGTTAATTTCCACTTAATCAAGTGTAAAAAAATTAAATGATGAAATCGGCATTCAGGAGTGCTTTTTTTTTTTAGAGTTATAGAACTTTGAAATGGAATAAAACAAATATGATTTTTTTAAATTGACATGAAATTTACTTTGTTCGAAAGATAATCTTCTGGCATTATAATTTAAATATGATTTCTGGCATATGACCGCCACAGTGGCTCGGACATAGTCTAATCTGGAGGTCCAATTTTACTTTTTCCAACATTTGTGCCCGTATATCGCCAATAACGCGGCGAATGTTGTCCTCCAAGTGGTCAATCGTTTCTAGCTTATCGGCGTAGTCTAGCGACTTCACATATCCCGTTAAATCGCACGATCTTGGAGGCCAATTCACGGGTCCGAAACGTGAAACTATGCGGTTATCAAACGTTTCCTTCAATAAATCAATTGTGGCACGAGCTGTGTGACATGTTGCGCCGGCCGTCTTGTTGAAACCACAGCTCCTGCACATCATGGTTGTTCAATTTATGAAGGAAAAAGTCAGTAATCATTGCTCTATAGCGGTCACCATTGACTGTACCGTTCTGGCATCGTTTTTAAAGAAGTACGAACCAATTATTCCACCAACCCATAAAGCACACCAAACAGTCAGTTATTGTGGATGTAACGGTGTCTCAACATACACTTGAGGATTATCATCACTCTACATACAGCAGTTTTGTTTATTGACGTATCCATTCAACCAAAAGTGAACTTCATCGCTAAACAAAAAAAAATGGACGTAGTGTGCGATACGTATTTCGAACAGAACCATGATTTTCAAAATAAATTTGCACAATTTGGAAGCGTTGTTCAGTCTATTCATGTTGAAATGCCAAACCAAACTAAAAATAAATCACTTGACAGCTGACAAAATGGCCACCAGTTAAAATAGTGTTGCCAACTTAAAGTTCTATACCTCTAAAAAGACACCCTTTATAATTCTTATTGTTATTATTATTATGTATTTATTTCATATTTTTTTTTATTTAATAAAGTAAAGTTGAGACGTAAAAAATATAGAAATGTAATAAAACCATAACCATAGATTTGACCCTTGTCAATAACTTTACACTAAATTTGTACATGTAAAAGAAACGATTGTCATCGAAGTAAATTCATTCCAAATTTAATCGGCAAAATTATAACGTTTTAAGCAATTGCGTTTACTTTACTGGAATTTCTTTTTACAGTGTTAAACGGGAAGTAAATTAAAAGTTATAAAACAGTTTTTTTTCATTTCGTTGCAAGTTTCGAGTTTTGAACGAAACAGTTATAGCTGGTATAATCAATATATTTTGCAAAAATTACTTATGAATGAACTAAGTCTTAATTAATATATAATCTAGATATGACATTTTCGAATTTGAGGTGAGTTAGCTGAGACACTACTAATTAATAGATTAGAGAAATCTAATGAATGTGTACTTTCAGAATTAAAAAAAAAAAATCAGTAGGTTACAATTTGCTATTATTTTTTTTAAGTTTTGGTGCATTTTTGGTGAATTTTAAAGGTGTTTTTCTTTTGGTGCGTTTGGGATCGTTTTAGGGGGGTTTCAGGGGCGTTTTGGGCATATTTGGTAGGTTTTTAGAGCGTTGAAGGGCGCTGAAGTTCGTAGGTTCAGGGGAGTAGGATTGGACATGATTAGTTTAGGTGTAAGTTGTGCCGTAGCCATGATTTTGCTTCCTTCCAAATCATAAACAAAAGACTATATACATATATTCCAATTCATTGATTTTTATTAGTTTATAAATCGTATGTACTTAAACGAACATACCTAAATTATTTTTTTACACACATTTTTTCAAAGCAGAAGCCATCTTGATTTTTTTTTTTTTTTACATGAGATCAATCACCTTATCTGGATCCACATTAATATCCAAATGAACAGATATCATAGCAAGTTAGCTTAATCTTGCATTCTCCATAACGCTTCGGGACATTGTTTTAATCCTTTTCATAGTTGAAAAGGTTCTTTCAACACTAGCTGTTGTGGTCACTGGAAGTGTGGCTAAAAACGTAAGCAAGATAAGTTTATAGTTCTAAAATAGGTCTTGTCACACATATCAATTTCAAATTCAAAACTTCGGTAGAAGGATCAGTCGAAGATATTTTTTCGTACCAAAGAATTTACTCAGCTTCCACAGCTGACAACGAAATTGCATTACCAAAGTAACATGTTAGCTTTTCCATATCGTTCACTGCAGCAAAACCTGGGAGAAGGGCTTGAAACGATGGTAGAACGTCTTCGTTGACCATGAATCTGTCCGTAAGATTTTGTATTAACGAATTTATGCAAGGAATTAGTATAGACACTCTAAAATACGCGTTGTTTGTTTCAATGAAGTTCTTGCAGCTCTTAATTCAACTCAAATAAGTCCTCGGCAAGTTGGGGTGAGGATTGAAAAGCATATCTGAAAAAATCTTCAGCGTTTTCTCTGATGTTATTAAGAGAATTCAGAACTTCTTTTGTGCGGTCGATTGCAGAAACGAAATCTAAGGATTTGTTCTGTAAGAAAACTTATAAGAGCAGCTTTAAACTGAATAGTTTTTCGCGTACAATGAGGCTTACTAGCAAATCACTTTTTTGGACCGCTGCCAAAAGTGCTGAAGCTCGCCCACGGTATTTCTGCAAGACTTATTGAGATGCATTTGAAGAGCTCTACAAAGGAAATAATACTGTCATGCCTTTCAATGAATCTTGTTTCACAAAGGCGTAGAAGCCGAGTCAGCCCCTCAAGCCAACCCCCCCCCCCCCCCCCCCCACCCTGGCTACGTGCCTTGTATAAGCTATTCTCAAAGGACTCTTATAATATCCATCTATGATCCTTACATTTACGTCACCCTTCTACCTTTGCTAAAAGGTTGGTGCTGATTTCTCCTTACGGTGGCATTGAGCCTTCGTAGGGGCAGATTCTAGCATCATGGCTTTTCGTTCTTAATAACCAGAGTTATGATTTTCTTAATTATCATTATGACAGTTTCTTCTACATCTATTCAATACTATTCAGCTACATACATTATCAAGCGAAGCCGTGTTGTTTTTTAGTCACTTTTTTTAAGGGGTGCGTAAAGATAAGCAGTCTCTACAAAGTTTTTATAAGTAGATTGTAGGGTGTATAATGTGCTTAAGTACGCACGTACTGTTAATTTGCAATAGCCGAAAAAGCTTCTTTGTGTTACGAATTACGATTTACGAATATATCTGAAGAGAAAACGTAGCTTTTTCTTACTCTCTTGTCGGTTTACTCTTAGTCTTGGCCATAAAAGTTATAAATAAAACAGCTCTCCGAAACAAATCGTATCGACCTTAACTTTGTACAAAATAGATGAACTGCGCCGGGGCACTATGTGGTTGACATGAGTTCTGACACGTAGGTGTAAATGCTCGTCGAGAATTTGTACTTGATGCAGTGTTGTAAACATTTTGATTTCTTTTGATTACAATATTATTGTGTGGGATATGCCGTCTTACAGTTGATCATTATTATCATTACATTAGCAATGGGTGGACTCATGTTGTATTGATAGTGGGGGAGTATACCTCCTACATTGTACGTATTTAGTCGTGGTCACATTTTTTAAATGAATTTCAATGAAATCTTCTGACACAACACTGATTGAAATGATTTATCATCTTCCTGTCAATTAAGGAATGCATGTTGGCTCTTTGATTGAAATATTTGTTCGCACGTGACTATTTAGTAGTCTTAAAAGAATGGCAATTTTTGTAGACGAATCAGTCAAATTAATAATGGAAATGAAATTAAGTGGATTTAAAAAAAAACTGGGGACCGGTCGGTGGAATGACCTTTGGCTTTCTTTCTTATAAACTTAGAAAACAGTCTGAGTTTTTATTCCTGTAAAAAGGGTAAGTGCATTTACTAGAGAACTTGGCTCCAAATCAGTACTGCACTGCTTAAATACCCAAACACTTAGTACCAGAAACAAAACCAGATTATGGTGGGTTCCCGGCCATGAGGAAATTGAAGGAAATAAAAATACTGATGAACTAGCCAGAAAGGGCTCGGAAGCTCATTTTATAGAACCGGAAGCTTTCTGTGAAATCCATAAATAAGGTATATTAATTCAGCTATAAGGAGCTGATCTTAGATAGGCCTAAAAAGCTATTCAGCCTTTCAAAAAAGATGCATAAAAGATATTTTTAATCTATACACAGGCACAATATCAACAATTTAGTAGCCTATACGGGTTGGTGATGAAATCTCCTTTCCAAAATCCTCTGTGCTGAAATCCCTTACTCCAAAAGACCCTATGAGAAAATCCCCACGGGACAAAATCCCTCATTTTTAGATTTGGTGTTATAAATTCTGTCGCCACGACACCTAAAATTGGTGTTAAAAAGTGAGATACTGCAACCCTCCTGCTTTGCTTGTGGTCACTGTAGGCTTTGGAGTAGGTGCAAGGTTGGGTATATGCAAAGTTTAGTTTGCTTGTGGGATATTTTGAGATATGGGATTTCGACCCGGGAGATTTTGGAAAAAGAGAAGAAGAAAAAATGAGAAATTATGTCCAATAAGGGATTTTGGAAAAGGGATAACCACAAACCAGAGAGAATAGACCACCAGCTTCGGGCAAAAAAGAGAATTCCATAGAGCCAGTTTTGAAATGAGTAGCGCCGCCTCTTTTTTATCTGTGAATACGTGTTGTACCACAGAATTAACTGTAAATGTTATTATGTACCAGTGTATACGTGACCAATTCGCCCTCCATTTACTTTAACATGGCACACATACTTAACCACCTAATAACTTTTTGAAACTGGCTCTGTATGGATCTATCATTTTTAGCCGAAGCTGGTGGTCTATTCTCTCTGGTTTGTGGGGATAACGTAGGGATCCGGTTGTGGAATTGACTGAGAAGTTGAACAGGAAAAGTTGTACGTACCTACGGAAAAATGAATAAATTTGTTTTCTAGAAGATTTATCACTCACAGAAATAGATTGTAATATTTACAATTTTCTGCGTAAAATTTACAAATTTTAATTGCAACTATAATCATTACAATTTAATAGTAAATTTTGTTTTTTTTTTTACTATTTTCAATTGAAAAATCATAAATTTTATGGATAGGTCCCTGAACGCCAACTTGGTTGTATCCATTTTGTGAAGAATTTCAATATTTTAAACTGTATCCCGAATTCTTTTGTCTGGAAAGCTTCGATTCTGATATCTCAATGCAGGAAAAGTGGTTCCCCCACACATAGAAAAAAATTGTAAAGGCTTTACTATCCGAATTGTATCTATTTACAATTTAAATAGCGAATTTGGTTAATTTACTATTTTAATTGCAATTTTTTTTTTGTTTTACTATTTTAGTTTTTTTAAAAATTCGTGTTTTTAAGTTTTTTATCGAAGAAAACAAAAAAATTTACAAATAAGTAAATTTCTCATATTTTTTTCCTATTAAATTGTAATGACTATAGTTACAATTAAAAATGGTAAATTTTACGCAGAAAATTGTAAATATTACAATTTTTTTTTGTGTGTGCCAGCACGATAAAAAAACATAAAAACACAAATTTTCAACAAAAAATAAAATAGTGATACTAAAAAAATTGCAATTAAAACCAAATTTGCTATTTAAATTGTAAATAGATGGTTTTACAATTCGGATAGTAAAGCCTTTACAATTTTTTTCTGTGAGTGTAGAGATCAATTGATTAATTTTTTTTCACGAATTAGTTTTATAATCTAAAAACACCATTTTAAGACCAATATTAGGTGCGTTTTTGGTCCAATTGAGTTCAACGATTAAGTTTAAGTGTTCCAAAAAAGCAAAACAATTTTTTTTTCGGTTGCATTTTGCTGATAGCTATAACTTGGGCCTTACTAACCTAAACAAAATTCTGACGCTTCAAGCACAATAGATCTTATAGGTCGACGTGCTTTATATCGCGAAGGCGAGTCAGAGAAGTTTAAAAAAAAAAATCGTTCATATTCCCTAACTGCAAGGGGAAAAAAAAGTAGCTTATAAGTAAGGTTTGAAGATCGTAAATATGGTGCTTATAATTTCGCCTTGAATTTGTTTTCCAACAGACATCGGAAAGAAAATAAGAGAGAAGCAATCATAGTCGCAGCTCAAGGAAATATGATACAAAGTGTCTTATTGCACCCCATTTTAAGCCGATTCATTTTGAAATGTCAAGCGTCTCACAGGTTGAGAAACACTGGTCTAAAGCATGACGAGAGCGAATCTATGGCCGCATTCAAGAATCTAGTCAAGGTAAGTCGACTTGAATTGTTTGGTTTCAAAATGACCTGAATGCGAAAAACTTAAATTAAATCGTCGGTATGTCACTTATTGACAAGAGTGTATTTTTTTCTCATGAGATCCGAGTTTCTGATTGGTGCTCAGGGCAACCAAAATGTCAACCTCCAATAGAAATGTCAAAACTGGGTTCTGCAGACACATGTTGAAACAAATATACGTCAAATTAGTAGTAAGTCGAGAAATTCTTAACTTGATTCGTCGGTGTTGCGGACATAGACGTCAACTGAGAAAACTGTTCACGTGACCAGTTTTGCCCAATGAAAACTCAGCAACATGAATTTTTAGAGCTGTCAGACTAACTAAACTAGAATGCGGCCTATGACCCCAGAATAAGTTGAGTGTGAAATAAAAATACAGAAAATAAAGCTAAACAACGTTCAAAGCAGTGCTTAAAAATATAAAAAAAATATTGGATGGTTGGAAAAAACGCTATGTTTACAGCATACTTGACGTGCTCGTGGTTTGGTTAAGTGCTCTACTCTTATTTACCAAAGCACGTACAATAAATCAATAGAGCCACCGTATATTAATCTAATAATGCCCCTATTAGCACGCATTAATTTTCCAAATACAAATCCTGTTCGACAATTCAATATAATTAAAACGCGCAATTGTTATTAACCCAAAGGCGTAGTACACACCATGCCTATTATAAACATTGTGTTGCTCAGGTTTCTTTTAACAAATTCTACCTTGAGGCCAGATTATACAATATTTATTTGTTCTGGAGTGAAACTCTGCCATTTACGCAGTACAGTATTCTATTTGGATTATCACCGATCAATCTAAAAGCCAATATTATACAATCAACTACCTATTACATGTATAAATATTGTGTATTCTTAGATTTTTTATTAGACTATACTTTAGGGCTTGTCACACCGATAATTTTCTTTTTTATTTATGGACTTCTTCTAGACCGTTAAGAGTAACGGCTTACTCATTGTAATATCAGTTAAACCTTTATCTTTATATACATATTTTTTTATTTGCAATTATTTTAAAAAATTACTCTCAGATGACAAGTAACTATACGAGTACTCACACATATGAATATTTTATAAACCAATTGAAGAGATAGAAACAATTTATGAATCACAATAACAATCCAATTCAGATTCTTTTATGAACTCTTCTTATACGCCAAATGAAATACGAGCGAAAAATACTTTAATCTGGGAAGGAAATTTAATCTTGATAAACATTCACAATTTTTGTATACATATTAAAATATATATTTCTTTTATATTTATTGTTTTCGCGCCAAGTGTTTTTTTGAACTATTTATAGTCAACGGGGGGTCTGTACACAAAGTACTGAGTCATAGCGCCGTTTCCGACGAGGTATTCAGTACATAGGTAAGAGTACTTGTAGATTGTTTAAACAATTTGTTTTTTTGTGAATTTAATGATAAGAAAACATTTAGATTAGAGCGCAAGAATGGAGAAATAATTAAAAATGCTATCATCGTTTTAAAGGAAGTTCGAAGAGATTTAATGAAAGTTTCGGAAATCGAAAATCTTCTTACAACATATAATAAACTTGTCAAGAGGAAACGAATTTTTAGCGAGACCTTCAACTGTAAGGAAATTCTTAACATTGGGGAAAAATTCTAGTACAAATTTCAATTTTTTCATTACAATTATATGCCGCCCACTTAAATCCAAACAATTTCCATTTTATGTATGTGTATTTACATTTAATTGTATCGAGCACATAGGTACATTTATTGTATTTACAAAAAGCACAACCGAATATAAAAGTAAAAATAAAATTGTTCACATTTTTGAGACATATACTTATTTGGCGAAATGCCAAATAAAATAATGATGCTGTCATTTTGTGATGCGTAGCGGTTTGATGCATGCACGTGATTTTCGTCTACTTTTTCTTTAAATAGATGGACATAACTTGTACATTTACAAAGGGGTGAATTAATTTAATTCAATTGGGATTAATTTGGCACATATTTACTTGTTATTGTTTAGCGCAACTTTAGGGAATGTTAATACGGAAAATGAACATTGGACTTGGCAATTACATTATTTTAAATTTGAATCAAAACAAATGTCGATTGCATTGTTTTGAGGGAACTGTACGTGTACATATTTCAGATCTTTATAGTGATGTCATTTTGTAATTTATCTTTGATATTTGCCCAAGAGCTTAACTTACAAGTATCATGAGCACTTATAGCATAACATTAAAATTGTAAGGACAAAAGCGCCCCGAGATGCTTGCAGATGTATGTTAGTTCTGCACCTAAATTGCTGCAAATTGTATTCTTCAGGAAATATATCCCCAGGAAGCGAGTTCCAGAGTTTGCTTGTCCTGTATTTGTTCCATAATACAAAATAATACAAAACTTACAATTTTTTACATATAATAGCTAATGTTGGCTTTTAATGTTCATCAGAATTAAAAACTGTAGCCTTAATAAACTCAAGTATGTCAACTCAATAATCGTGGATATAATTCCCCTTTCCCAAGTCATGTTATAGGCCGTGACAGGTACCTTTATAGGTATAGTCCGATTTTAAGATCATGAAAATCAGATAATGAATCACAATGGAATAAAATTGGACTGAAAAAAAAAAGAAAAACTATAGTTTTTGTTCAACACTATGACTATGACAAAATACGATAGACGCCACTAATCGAAGGTGGTCAAATGCAACACGTGCTCCATCACAAAACAGATCTGGCCCATGCTGGATCTCAAGCGCTCCAACGATCTTGTAACACTAAAAATATCCTATATAAGCACATTAGTAGTTGTCATCACGGGACACTGTATTATTGGGAGACATGCTCTCAGGCTGAGCCTCCCTTCAGACGATTTCTGTAGAAGCTGCATGAACGAGGAGGAAGAAGAGAAAACTAAATCTCGGAGAATTTACAAACCTACAATTTTATGCCGAATCCGAAGCCGAACGGCTGAATTGAGGACAGTTATACTCTCGGATGTTTGTCAGACGTTCGCGAGAGGTGGCGCAGTAGAAAAAACCTTAAAATGTAATTTGTGTTTTTCCGGGATCGAACCTGGGATCCCACGCACAGTAGTCCAGAAAAATTTAATCAAAATCACCAAACCCACGCAGTAGAAATTATTAATGCGAACATTAAATATAATATGCAAGCCGTGGTAAACATTTTGAAAACACCGTCTAAAGTTTAGGTTAGGTTAGATTTGTGGGTTGGTAAGACAGGAGAAACCTGTACGTGTCACACTTAGATCAATGTAGATCAGTTGTGATGCCCTAGGTCCTAGGTCCACACACTGGAAACCTATGAAAAACCTACGGAATGGTAAACCAACCCGAAGTATTTACAATGTAAGTAAGTCATTAATGGACCTGTCGGAAAGTCCTTCTAAATCCTCGAAAAAGTAACTACCAAGGATTCTATTTCTTATGTGGCACAGCTCTGGGCAGGGGCAAAGAAAGTGTGCACTACCTCATCACCGCATCCTCTGCACAGTTCATCTGTACGGATTTCTATTTTCTTGGGATGGTATTTCAGCAAATTGTGTCCGGTGATAATACCCGCGCAATCGGGGACAATGATTTCTTGTTCAATTGTAAGATTTGTTCAGTTTTCTGTTTCTTATATATTGGCCATATTTTCCTGGTTATGTAACAGGAATCGAGCTTGCTCCATCTTTCATTTGCCGCCATTAGTATTTTGTTCCCAATCGTCTGTCTGAGATTACAGGGGGGAATCATTAATGTGGTGTCGGCCTGATTTAGTTCAAGGGAGGGTCCTTTTCTTGCCAGCTCATCAGCACACCTCTGTGCACGGGAACCCAGCATAGTCTTACGTTGTGCTGCGCGCCAAGAATCCGTAGATTTCGCGACAGCGACTCACAATATTCGATTTTAACTCAACGCAAGAGATCGCTTTAATTTCCGCTTGACTATCAATGAAAAAGGTAATATTTGCATGAGGTATTGCCATCACAGTAACGAGTTTGTCAGCTGTTGTTACTGCCAGTACCTCAGCTTGGAATACGCTGCTGTAGTCAGAGAGTCTGATTGAACTATAATAGTCCGAGACGTTCGGAGTAGAAACCATGGCCAACGCTGACGACCATCTTTGATCCATCAGTATAGATAGGTATGGTTGATCCGATGGTTATCGTGTGATCTTCGTTCCATTCGTCCTTGCTGAGAAAACACGTGTTAAATGGTCTTGTGAAATTTAACCGGCGAGCAGTGTAGTCCGTCCCAGAGTAGGGGTGAAAGGACCCCACCCTGAGGAGTGCCCCCATGATGCAGATACTCTAGTTTTTACACGAGTTTAGTGCGACATCTATCTGTGGTTAGCGATTAGCAATCTTTTGGTCTGAATTCTTCACACTGGTATATTAAAAAAATATTGCCAAATATACCTATTAAAATGTCTGCACAATGGACAGTTTCTCCCGCTTTGGCTTTTCTTACGTCATTCGTTACCTATAATAAATAAAGTAAGTACCACAAAATAAATACATTTATTGTTGCTTAAAATATACAGTACAATACAATATACAGAACATCATTTCCTCTTTGCCTTGCTCCATCTCATCAAATTGACATTGGCTGCTTCCAATGTTCCGCGCCATTCAATGTCAATGTCAGTGAAGTAATTCACAATGCCCCTCGAACGAGTGCGTAATGCGTATCTATCCATACAATTTTGAGAGTACATATTTATGTACATTATGTAAATAAAAATAAATGAATTACATAGACACCACCTATGAACGCCATAATAAAATTCTATTATTTTTGCGTTGATGCGGGTGTTAATAAAATGTACAACATACAAACATACATACTTGTAAAAAGAAAATATGTACATACACATAACTTGTTTTTGAATTTTCATTAATCTTCACATAGGTATAAAATTGAAGAATTTGGAAAATAAAGAGTGTTTTTTTTTATAGAAGTTTGCTTTTTAAATTAGCGATATTATTTCTGCTGGGTCTTGTGTTCGATTTCCGAAAAACAAAAACAAAAATTATATCTAAAGGTTTTCTCCACTGGGTCAGCTCTTGAGAACGTCTGACACACGATCGAAAGTAGGTATAATTGTTGTGAAAAGGGTAGGGGTCAACTCGCGGAATATTTTTGGCAATTTATCATTTCGCAATTTGTTGTCTTGCTTTTTAATTATTTCGCATTTCATCAAATCGCAAATTTTGTAAGGCAATCTTTCATTTCACTTTGTAATCATATCGCAAAAACGGGTTGGGGTTGAAATACTGTATGGACAAAATTCTGTTTTCAAAATACTGTATTTCAAAATACTGTATTTCAAAATTCTGTATGAACAAAATTCTGTATGAGCAAAATTCTGTATGAACAAAACACTGTATTTCAAAATTCTGTATTTAAAAAAAATGGTTTTGATAATGTAAAAAAGTGCGCACTTTTTTACATTATCAAAACCATTTTTTTTAGTTCCCAGCAGTTTTTTTCCAACCTACATACTTTAAATGAACAAGGAGTGGGGTTTTTTTAAAGAAACCAGAACCATATCGTTCCCAAATTCGTATAAACTTTCACTGTAATGTTCGCCTTTTTTTATTCGGTTGGGGCTAGCAATCGCCAGCGAGATTTCCATTGACATTTGCCGCAACGTCAACCATTTCACACAATACATGAACTCGCTGCGAACGAAATCTTAATCGCCTTTGTTAGGTTACTACAAACTTAAAGCTTTTACCAACAAACACGAATACAATATATATATATAAAAATCATGGTCAATTGTGTTTGTCGATAATGTTCTCTGTAATGCGTGAACCGATTTTGATTCTGGAAATTTCCCATGAAAGGTGACGTTGATACCATGAAGTTCATACGGTCTTTGTGAGTGTATTGGTTCATGAGTTATAGGGGCGTGGCAGCTCCCATACAAAAAATGCATTCAAAATCGTATATCTCGAAAACCACCAAATTGATTGAGCTCAAACTTACAAGTAATGATACGTATTGGCCGTGGAGTGCTCCTGTGAAGATTGGTCAAAATCGGACAAAGGGGCGTGGCACTCCCATACAAAAAAAACATTCAAAATCATATATCTCGAAAACCACCGAATCGATTGAGCTCAAACTTACAGATAATCTTAGGTATTGGCACTGAAGTGCCCCTGTGAAGATTGGTCAAAATTGGACAAAGGGGCGTGGCACCTCCCATACAAAAAAAAACATTCAAAACCGTATACCTCCTATACAAAAAACATCTTCTATGGGATGAAACTCGATGACGTTATATCTCTATAACCGCTGGGCCGATTTTCATGAGTCTTTTTTTGTTTTGTTCGTATTGCTGTATTTCAGGTTTAGGCAGAAAGAAAGTTCCAGTTTAATCTCATTTTTCGCATTTTACGAAAGAAATCTGTGCACGGGCAAAGTCGGGCGGGTACAGCTATCTCTATACATATAAAACAAAGTGGAAAAAACTATATGTTTCCCTCTGTCGCCCGTAATTTTCAACCAATAGAGTTAATTTTTTTTAAATGTCGGTAATTACGGTGATCAATTGATGGGCAAAAATAAAATAAAAAATTAAAATTGTAAAAAGCAATAAAAGGCCTGGCGAAGCCGGCGGGGGTTCAGCTAGTACAAATATAAGCGATCAGTCCACTCTCCATACACTTTCACTACATTCACATTTCGCATACTCATACCAATACCTCGGAAAATAGTAGAAACAATGAATACTTATTGCTCTATACTGCATCTCAGCATAGGATGAATTGGGCCCAACATTTCAATTAAAAGAAAACACAAAAATTAAAAATGGGAAAAGTTTAAGGAAATGCTAAAAAAGCATTTAGCATTTCTTTTAAAAAAAATGCTTTCAAATCTGCAAAAATGCTAGATCTAGCATTAAAAATGCCAGAATGGCATCACTGTTCCGGACTATCCATTTTCTTAAAGAGTGTAACCTCACTTAACAAAAATAAACAATATCCAATATCCATATGAACATTGAATACATATATAATATGTAAATACAAATGAATATAGTTTTATATTAGAGGCAAGTGCTTTTAATAAGCCAAGATCGGAATAGTCATCTTTTTTATTTTTCTAAAATACTCCTTACTCCTAATTTTAGCAACAGTATAATATCCAAAGTGATTCATAAGCGAAATGGAAAAGCGCGGGAAAAACATTGCGAAATAAACACGTAGCAACATAATTCAAAGACGGAATGAGAATTTGCGAAACAAATATTGCGAGATAAACTAAATTTATTTCAATAAATGCGAAATAAAATTTGCGAAATGAATTTTGTCGAAAAGACCGGCACCCTTGTGAAAAGTATTTTCAATTCAACCCTTCGAGCATGGCATACAACTTTCGGTCGCTTTCATACGCCCCAAATAAAAAGTCATACAAAACAAATACTTGTAAAAAGGCCTAAGGACCTATAAGTACCTGATGTCTATTTACTTCTTAATGCTATTTCTAGTCGCAGTCAATTTGAGCTGACAGATGATTTGTGCTCAGATCTTAGTTTACAAGACTAGCAGATCCAGTTTATATAAGAACTCAAGCCTTACCTTATGATTTGGAGTTTCAGAATGCCTTTCATTCGAGCCAGCAGCGCTTATATGCCCGAACTTAGGCGTCTTTTACTTTTCAGTAAAACCAATGACATTTTTTTTAAGTATTTTAAATTAAAAAAAAAACAGCTTCTATATCGATCTTCTTGTCATTTTGTCGGCTTATATTTACTCGTAGATATATCGACATATAATTTAAACCAAAGGTTCTGGCCCGAACCTGTGTGCAAACTTTAGACCCATACCAAACCCATACTTTACAAAAAATTCGAATTTAAAAACAATGTGCTACAAACAATAATTTTTAGTACTCGCATACACTTTAAGCACTCACTAAAAATGTTATGAAATCACAATTTGCATTTTTCTGATATAAAACTTTCAGTAATAACCTTCATTAAATTTTAAGTGAACATTAAAAATGTTCGTGTGGGACAACAAAAACTATTATGAAGTCTTTTTAATATAGAACATTATAAATAATGCCTGCTTTTATTAATCCTGCTGTCTACATCTATACGTTTATATGGAAATAATTGAAGATATAATCTTACAATATTTAGTAGAACTTCTCTATTTATTAACAATATCTCATAAACCATATCCCACAACCTCAGCGTTCTTATGTGGTATTTTAGCTTGTTATTTGTAACCAATTTTCTTTTCCGTCGATCAACTTTAATAACTTGCTAAATTTTTTCAATAAAACATATCTTATCTTAAAAGAGCGGTGCGGCATTTTGTATACCCTTTTACACTTATCGAATAAGTGCTCAGAAAAACAATAAGTTTATACAAAAAATTGTGCATAGATTGTAACGCGTAATAATAACAAACATTTTGTAAACGATTGGATAAGGTTATTTTATCAGTAAATACATGTAGGTACAACTTAAATTGGCAGCTAATCTTTTAATGATTTAGTTTGATGGAGACTTCTAAGCTCTTTAACAAATTCCACATATGGTAGGCGTCATTGCATAGATTAATGAAACCCTAACACAACATCTAGAGGCCTTAATCAGAACTCAGCCACCTCGGTTCATGGCTAACTGCTCCCTGTCCCGTACGCCATGTTGGCATACCTTCCTCTATCGCGTTATCTTTCTGGAGTAAAGTTGAAAATTCTCCTGGATTAGAGCTGACAGACAAAATATAACCTACAATAATCTCAACAACATAGGTAATCATATTATGCAAGTTTGCTTGGATTTGGACATTTGTATCCCCGAGTTCGTCCGAAATACAAATGCATTTTCAATTCTACGAAAACAATACCTAATCTCAAGATGAAAATGACAATGTTCTCGAAAGTCCAAAAGTTCATGTACTTCGATAATTGAATAGAATCACTTCAATGTAGGTATCTCAAGCCGCGTGTTGACATGATGATGTTTTCTTTATGGGCGCCCATAATCATAACGTAGTCAGTCATGGTGAAGGCAATTAAACAATGATACCGAATTGAATGCTTTTACATTGCATTATCTACATAATGACAGTGTAATGAAAAATGTACTATATAACAGCAAGTTACTGTATTGTGTTAATTTTTGATCTTGGGTCAAGAGAACTCGTATATACACGAACTCCGACGATAATGATGCGGGTCTTTGTACAAAACAATCTACCCTTGCGAAAATACCCATAACCATAATGATTTAATGTTTTTATACCATCCATAGTAAGGTACATAGGTACTTGTATATTCACAGACCCCATAAAATATATTATATTCTGAATCAGGATAAAAATCTGATTAAGAAATGTCCATTTGTCTGTCTGTTGAAAACACGATAGCGTCCAAACGAATCGAAATTTTGTGAAAGGACTTCTTTTTACCGTGTCGTCAGGTTGGTATTGAAAATTGACTCTATCTGCCAAGTAGTTCTAGTAACTCCCACGAAACCAATATTCGACCCATATGTTGTGTATAGCAGTGAAGGGTATCCAATCATCGGTCAGGCTGATGATAACTCTTTTACTTATTCTTGTTACCTTTTTCGAGGGAATCAAATTGAATATAAAGACGTGCAAGTTCCTATTCACATCAACATTCAATTCTGTTCTGTTGCTGAACCGTCTATACATCGATACACATATATAACGATAGTCAGGCAGCTATAAAATTCCTCATATACAGTACAATAAAATCGAAGGCACACATTTTGAAAGATTGCCGCACATTAGCTAGACGAGGCGCATCTGGAATAAGTATAGTAAAACGGCCGATTACACGATTAGGAAATGACTCATCCAGTAATTGAATTGTTTCTCTGACTGTATGACATGTTGTGGCACCGTCTTGTTGAAACCACATGTTGGTCACATCCATATCTTGTAATTTAGGCACTAAAAACTGTCATGGCACGATAACGAACACCATTAATTGTTACTGCCTGACCAGCCGCATTTTCGAAGAAGAATGGTGCCTCAGGCCAAAATCTGCACCAAACAGTCACGCGTGGGTTTTGTCAACCTACAATTTTGACGATTAACGAAGCCAACAAGATGAAAATGAGCTTCATCACTGAAAATGATTTTGTTCGAAAATTGCGAACTGTAGCTGACAAACCTTCATTATTTTTAAAATATTGCTCAACAATGAAAATGCGTTGTTCTTTCGTATAGCACTCCATTTTTACTAACTGTCAGCTGTCACATTGTTATCTTGTTTTTCTGTTGGCATCATTGTACTATATTATTTTGCGTGAATTATGGGACACCCTTTATAAATGCACCCAACATTGGGGAGCCAACGTGCATCGTTTGCTAAACACTTTTCCCCACTCCCGCCGGAATCACTGCAAACCTCAAAGCTAACAATGGTCTAACCTAGACCATAAAATGTCCACCGGACTTTTAAGGCATAAGAGATGTAAAACTGCCAAATTAACAGTTATACATTTTTGTGTTCCTGTCCTTCTCGCTAATGTCCGGAAAGCTACAGTTTGTCAATACCTTTATTACGATCTTAACAATCTTAGCGATGACAGTATGGCTTCATTAAAAAAAGGAATTGGTTGCAGGAGCGGTCTGTGGAAGCACCATGGACCTATTTTGGTCTAAAAGCACCCCATCGAGGATCACCTTGACCCAGCCACCCATGTGTCGGCTCTCACTGACAACTACTTCAACCTAACCTATAACTTACCGCTGCGATATTTGTTATTGGTTTTGATAAGATTTTGTAGGTTTTTCGTTCCAGCTGAGTATACGAATTCTTAAGTTACGCAGAGATATCTCGCTGTTTTGGGAAATCTTTCAATACACCAGAGCTTTAAAGGCGATGATTTTCGTCAAGTGATCAAAAAGAGGTCAGTTTTTGCTCCCATGATTTCCATTTCAAGCTCCACTTTCACCTCTAAATGAGAAATCTTGCACTGAACAGTTCTAGCTCGGTTAAAAATTGTATCCCTCGATGCCGTAAAAAATGTTGGCCATGGTCACATTATTTTAATGCGAATCTGTGGTGGACCATTTGATAAGTGTAATATTACATCCTTCTCAAACCTAACCTTACATGCCTTTTATGCTTAAAAGTAAGGTCAATCCCACAGCATGTTTCGTTTTTGTATTAAATCGATTTTAAAGACAATATAAACCAATTCAAGTTACCTTGACAAGGTAATAAGAAAATCCCAAAGTGGGCAGTGCATACACACTATACACGAACCTAATAGACCAATAATTAATCCCAAGCGTTATGCTAATACCATACAAGGTACCAATATCAGTCTGTACATAGTAATCAACCACAACCGTTATTCGTAGCAATAACTATCTAAAATAAAAATGTAATCGCGTGGCCATAAATGATTAATTAATTAAAAAAAACAACGCTTCAGCCGTTTTGTGGGTGGCAGCAGCCACCGCACGCACATATAAATATCTTCTTGTCATGAAATTATTTGGAGTACACAAATACTATACCCACTATTGTTGTTTTTGTTAATCTCTCGAGTGGGTTCATTTGAGTGTTTTTTTTTTTTTTTTTTTTTTTTAAATACAAAAGATACTTCTATTGATGTATAGCTCGAACTTAATATACTCGTATTGTCAATACAAGAAAAGTATCTACAGCAACAAAACTGCGAGTTTTGTGTACACATCATTAAAACAAATTAAACAAATTTTTTTCTAAGTGCTTTTCACGTAAATTCAGAATTATTTGGGTCAGGGCAATGAATGGCGGAAAGTTAGATGAAGTGAATCACAGTAGCAGAGCAGCTATGATGATTGAAATCGATAAGAGAGAAGATATTCTACTACATATTCTATTACATATATAGACTATAACTGTTGACAGTTAAGGAAATGCAATTAAGTCTTTGGAGATAACAACAACAGGCATATGAGTATGATTAATACTTAAACTTTCGTATTTGAATTGACAATAATTATTGTTATTGAAGATAGCTAATAGAGGGCACTTGACTAGTTTACACTTATGAATATGATGCTGAAATTGATTGATGGTCATGCCGGCAGTTGAATGTATACGGAAATGAGGACAAAAGAACCTAACGTACATAAAGTTTTGCTTTCATTCGGACACATTTTCTAAATCTAAATTATAAATATAGGTTCACAGTGATTAGTATTCGTGTGTTGAATCGAATTTGAGGTCGACTTAAACACTTAAATTTCACTTAAAGATTGCACAAAATTTTAAATACACATTTGACATTTGATTGAGGAAAATATTGACAATATTGTGTAAGATTGAAATGTCATCAAAATAATTACAAAATTCGCACACTATATCACAGGCTAAAGCTGGCGCGACAATGCCATTTATCGGACCTGAACCACATGCACATCAAAATCTTGGCTCAAATCGAATCCAACGAAGTCTGACTTAAAATACCTGGGCAGAACTGCACCAGACAATTCATCCCAAAATTCTCCTCCAGAAAATTACCATTACCTCAAGAATAACCTGAGGATCATGACAGGTATAATTAGCGGTCATGGCCTCAAGAAAAAACATCTTCACCGAATGGGAGTCGTACCAGATCCAGACCCTACATGTAGACTATAGGCGTATTTTTTTCAAAATCTATAGCTAGCTCACTTTTACTTTTACATGCAAAACTGTTATAATCACTTTTGGTTTTGTTATACATACTCACTTTTGGTTTTGCATGTAAAAGTAAAGGTGAGTTCGCTATAGATTCTCAAAAAAATACGCCCTATGTCTATGCTCTTTTTCGCTTTTGAAAGAGGAGGAAATCGCCACCTCAGCAAACCTTGTTGACATGCCCTCAGATCATTGTCTTCCTGACTGTCTCCGGAGTGAAAAGATGGATCTAGGACCTCAACAGGGTATGCAAATAGGCTGATTTTAAAGAGGCCGCACTTAGTCGGATAGATTTCCGACTTATAATCTATCTATCTATCAAAAGAAAGGTTCAACTTAGGTATTATGCTTATTTATCAAAAATAACAACTAAGAGATTTTGCGCCAAATACCCGGTACTATATTATTATAAAAATAAAAAAATATTTTAGTATTAAAAAATGAAATATTTGTATGGGAGGTATGGGTAGTTTTTATTCGACCAAGCTCATTTTTTGTCAAAAAATTTTAAATATTATTAAAACAATATGTGCAACGTTTAAATTTTCTATCTTTACTGTAGCTATTTAAATTTAATTTTTAACATCAAATAGCTATATATTTTGTATGGGAGGTAGTAGTAGTTTTCATCCGATCTTGCTCATCTTCGAACTTAGCCTCAGTTTGGTGAATAAAAGCTTACGTACCAAATTTCAAGTCGATAGCTCTTAAATTACGGCCGTAATCGTGCGGACGGACAGACAGACGGACATCGCTAGATCGACTAAGAAAGTGATCCTGATCAATAATATATATAGTTTGTCATACCTACAACGCACAACGCCTCCTTATGTGCGTTACAAATGGAATGTCAAAGTGAATATACCCTCACCACAGTGTGGTACCGGGTATAAAAAACAGGATAAACAAAATAGGTAGTTGAAATCGCGGACGATCCTTGTTGTTCTGGCACAGAGGGTAAACCAAATTAATAAATAACAATTATGACAGCTATGTGCTCATAAACAACTCAGAACTGAACTGATCTGAACTCTTTTTCGAATCTTTCAATATATGGGAAAGATAATGAATCCAGGGTGGACTCGGCTAAGATATGTGATAAATAATAAGCAACTTTCTTTTCAGTAGAAAAAAGGAATATATTTCGATGTTTTCTGGCAGCAATTTCAAAAATATTTGTACTTATTTAGACATTAACCTTGTTTAGTAAAGTAACAGTGAATCATTGCCCCCTTAAATTGTTATACCACGGTAACTCTGAAGAGACACTTTGGAAAATTGAAAGTCGGTCGGACATGTCGTCGCCACATTTGAAAGAGTGCACAAAAACTTACTTCCAGATAAGATAAATAGTATTAAGAACCATTCACATGAGAGCGAAAGAATGAATTGATAAAATGCGAACAAATCATATTTTATGCATTTATAAACAGAAAATTTCACATTTTACTATTCCATGAGTAGGATCCCATCAAAATGTATTAAGAAAACAAATTTAAAAACAATTCAAATATCGAAATTTCGAATTCCAAACTTTTAGCCGCGAACGAAGACAACCTTGCCGCGAATTGGCAGAGTTTATTCACAGTCCAGAACATTAAAACGCGTTAAACAAACAAGCGAATAAAAAAATTCGTTCGAACTTAACCTCAAACTATGTAGACATTGCTGGTAGAAACTAATGGCTGAAATTGGCAAACTGCAACGACCAAGAAAAGTGATCATATGTGAACAGACTGTCAAAATTTGCGAATATTCGTTCGTTAGTAGGTAGTTGGTCGCTCTCATGTGAATGGTCCTTTAGGTTTTGAAAAAGTTAACGATATTAATTCAGTTTTAAAAAAGCACGAGTAACCCTGTATCGAAAAAACCTTCACATATCCTTAATGCGTTTAAACGGAAACTTTCGCCTCCATGGACGGCTACCGAAGTTCTTTAAATACAATACAAACTTGCAACTTGACTTTTTATTGCAATGACTACCACCAATATCTACGCAGAGTTAAAACGCGAATATTGTTTATACACCTAAACAAATATCCAATTTAAACTCGTTTTGTGTTTCATCATAACCGGCGAATACTCGTGTAGGAGAGTAAACAAATTATGTATTATAAAAGTTGCACCACAGACAGACAACGCCGGCCGACGCCGACGCGACGCCACTTCTTGCCTCCCACTTTTGTGCATGAATTAACCACTAAGGTGGCAAAACATACCTATTTTCAGCCACTTGTAATTGTTCTATTCGATTGCAACTGCTGCTGCAACTCAAGCAATCGAGCTTTAATTTAATCCAAAAATAGAAACGACTATAGTGCTGAACATTAGTGGGGAGGGGGTTTGTTTACTTTTTTGCCATTTATATTTTTCGTTTTGCAATTCCATTGCATAAATAATGTAGTAGGTATTTTATGGTAAAGGTATTCACGGAATTGCATTCCTCTTACTATGCACAGTTGATCGCCTACAACTATTTCAATGAAATAAGTTGCTGCAAGGTAAGAAAAATAAACCGATTGGGTCCATATTTATCCATAATCTATTAGGTATGTCGTAGGAATTTAAAAATGTCTTTTCAGGAAATGTATGTACCTATTACCATATTATACATAACTTGGATTAAACTTTCTATTTTGTATAGAATTTCTTAAGAATGAACTGAACTTTGGGTTTGATTACTTTATTCATTTCTAAACGAGGCCAAGGTCGGAACGCTACCTATCAAATGATGATAATATTATGAAGAGATATAAAAAGCAGCAGACATTTTGCGGAAGTTTATAAATTATACAATAAAATAAAGAAATATTTAGAAATAGTATATCAGATGGAGATAAAAATAGGATATTCCTACAATGTCGGTAACTAGACCTAGAATAACTGATTAAATCATATCACACCAAGTAAGTTATCAAGACGGTTTTTAAATACAAAGATTGTGTAGTTGTGCAAATGAAAATATTGATATATCTATAAAAAAAAAAGGTATAAAAGTGGCAAGAAGTAGGTACACTTAGATAGTAGTTGTATTATGTACGTATTTTGTACCCATTATTGCTCTAAAATTACCCATCCTCTGTTGAAAATTTGATCTTACGTGACCGTAAAATAGCAAAGGTGGGACATACCTAGTATACCTACTAGAGAGGGCTAATGAAATGGCATGCAATGGATCATAATCGAACACTTCAGTCGATCAAGCCACTATTCTGTAATCTTAGAGAACGAGTGGAGATGGAGAATAAGATTTGCATGAAAACCAATAAACCAATAAAACCAATAAGAAAAGACTACCTGTGAAGTATCACCGAAGCTTTGGCCAAAATATGACAGTGGCCGGTCCATCAAACTTCTACAGTTCGACAGGTCATCGTTGTCTCAGTTGGTAGGGTCTCTAACGCGTCATAACTTCCTACGAAACCATTCAATGAAACAAAATCTCAAAGATGACAGTATATGTAGAGACTGCGGAGACGAAGAGGTTCATGAGGACACACCTCACTTCTCTATCACTTGAGGTACAGAAAACTAGAAAGTCATTATTATACTTCCATGCAGCGATGCCAACTAAGGCTTTTTCATGTCTTTTAGGCATTATTTCATTAGCTAAGGCTTTAAGGCTTGTTTTTCTTCAAAAAGGCATATTTTTTTATTTCAAATATTTTTTTAACATTTTTTTTGATTCAACATAATGACTTTTTATTTTTTTAAACATTCTTAAAGAACTTTAAGTGTAATTCTGTACACAAAGTCGACAAAGACAAAAACTGGGGGCTTATTCCCAAATTTGTATTTTTGTATTTCCAAGCGATTTGCTCGAATCAAAAGGGATAGCTGTATAGGTGACGGGTTGCTGAACTAAATGCCTGAGGCAGGAAAAAGCTGTCAAAGTGTTGGAAAAATACATGGCAAATTGGAACTCAGAATGGAAAAAATGGAAAGCACTGGAAATATCATTTTCGCCCTCGTTCGCATTTGAGATTAACCAAAAGCGAAGACGGTCGAAATGGAGGTATCGCTTTCAATACGATCCGCCGCGCATTTTGGGAATAACCCCCTGCTATGAACTGCAATTTAAATAAACCCACATATCCTTGTTTCATACCCCTATTATGTAAGACTACTACCTACAACTAAAGTTGAGTTGTCTCTTGGTTTTATGCAATTCAAAATTCGGTATTGTCCGTATTGTCATACACAACCTTGATATAAAAGTTGTCTGTCATAACACAACAAATATGGCAGTGGTTGTTTATAAATTGTTAGTTAGTTTGGGTTGTGTGAAAGTTGAGTTGAATTGAAGACAACTCAGAAGTTAAGAATTGAAGACAACTCAACTCAACTAATTCAACTAAGTTGAGTTGTCTTACTTTCATAATAGGGGCATCAGAAATCAATGTATAATATCAAAGACCAAGGCGATATGAGGACTAAAACTATGTTTGTTTTGTGGTCAATACTTTGAACCTACTTATGAAACTAAAATGTCATGAATTTTGTTCCTATTAACATTTTTTTCTGATAATTCAAAGTTAAAAAAAAAATTGTTGTTTTTTTTATCTTTGTGTTTATATTTTAATTTATTATTCAACTTTACATAAGAAAAATTATTTTAGGCATTATTTTATTGAAAAAGGCAACTTTTTCTTTAAAGTTAGGCATTTTTTCGTCAAAAGTGGCTGGCAACGCTGCTTCCATGACTTAGAAAAACTTTCTGATGTCTCACTTTCTGATCTCTACAGGTTTCTGACGATATCAGGTTGTTTGGAAGGCCGGCGTGGCGTCGAGTAATCACAAGAAGAAGGGACATAATGTTAACCATCTCTAACCCCCATTAAAAAGGGTATCACAATGGGTCCACAAGGACCTGTATATTCTGAATCAGGATCACATTCTGAATCGATTTAACCATGTCCGTCGGACTGTCTGTCTGTTGAAAACACGATAGCGTCCAAACGGGCACGAGTACGATAACTACGGCGCACAGTGGTGCGAAACCATCATTTTCGCGAAAAAAATAATTTTAACTGCGGATTCCTTGCCAGATATTAATCGTTCCACTTTTTATGGTCTATTATGGTATTAGATAAGGGAAATCAGTTTTCAATAATTTTGGAAAAATTTGAAATTTTGAATTAATTTTTGAAAAATTTGTATATG
Source organism: Cheilosia scutellata (assembly GCA_955612985.1). NCBI lineage: Eukaryota > Metazoa > Arthropoda > Insecta > Diptera > Syrphidae > Cheilosia > Cheilosia scutellata. The sequence continues at coordinate 46,805,643 of OY015313.1, read as the reverse complement.
GAGTTATTTTAACTTTGAGGGCGTGCCACGCCCAAACGGTAAGAGAGCGTCAAATTTTTTGCAGATTTGAGCTCAGCGCATTAAAGTCAACAAAACTATAATAAATAAACAAAAAAAAAAGTATTTTTTTTCGATTGGGCAGTAAAGTAAAATCTAGCCGAGATTTCCATCTCCACATAATGACAGACTAGAACAGAGCAGTCGGTATTATTGAACTGATAAGTGGGGGGGCACGTTGATGCAGCTGAAATTGGTACAGTTGTTTAGGTAAGACTCTAAAGAATAATTTAAAAGAAGAAACAAAATGGAGGGGTGTGGAGCACGTTTGTTCTGGTCTACTGAACTTTCAAAAATATTGATTTTTAGACCATTTATTTTAAAAATTCATAGCTGCTTGAAGAATACGAAAATTCAAATTAGAGTTGTAAAGTACTTAAGTATTCCAGGACTTCAGTCCTCTCAAGTACAAGTACTAGGTACTGGTATTTGTACTTCAGTACCCTGGTACTGGTACTTGAAAAAGGCAAGTACCAGTATTTTTCAAGTACCTCGTCGCAAGTACCAAGTATCGCGTACTTAAGTACCAAAGTACTTGAGCAGTACTTTCAAGTACCAGTACCAGTACCTCAAGTACTAACCAGTACTTTCAAGTACTTGATCAGTTTTCCAAGAAGGTGTCACAGTAGACCCCATAAAGTATATATATTCTGAATCAGGATCAAATTCTGAATCGATTTAGCCATGTCCGTCTGTCTGTTCGTCTGTCTGTCCGTCTGTCTATCTGTCCGTCTGTCTGTTGAAAACACGATAGCGTCCAAACGAATCCACCTAGGCGAATGAAATTTTGTGAGAGAACTTCTTTTTACTGTCGTCAGGTTAGTATTGAAAATGGGCTATGTCGGTCAAGTATTTCTGGTACCTCCCATACAAAACCACTATTAGACACATGTGTCTCTCTGTCTGTTGAAATCAGGATAGCGTCCAAACGGATTGACCTAGGCGAATGAAATTTTGTGAGAGGACTTCTTTTTACCGTGGCCAGGTTGGTATTGAAAATGGGCGATGTCGGTCAAGTAGTTCTGGTACTTCCCATGCAAAACCAATATTAGACACATGCGAGTACCTGTACGGTACATACTAACTAGCTCAGGCAAAGAACCACCCCATCCACTGAAGCAGCTGGATTTGATAACGTGCTGACCGCCTGCATCCGTTCATCTACCATTTTAATTTTCGTTATTCACATTTTTCATATGCATAAATAGTACGTATACGCCCTGGTGACAATTTTCCTTTTTTTGTTTCATTTCTCTTTTGCATATTATTTTTTATTTTTTTTCTCTCTACCAACTCCTTGTAAGATGAGTTCTTTTTACCGTCATCAGGGTGGGATTGAAATCAGTCGAATAGTTCTGATACCTCCCGTACAAAACCAATTTTAAACCTATGTATAATTATGTACCTACGTACTAACTCACTCAGCGAACATTTCACTTGACTTGCATATGCAGTTGATGGTATCTAAGCATCCACAAGACCGATTAAAATACTTGTTTTTTAATAATTATTTTTTATTAATGTTTTTTAAAAAAGTCGAATTAGCTTTTAACAAAACTAATTTTTGAAAATGTTCATCGGTAAGAGCATGACGTCTTGGAGAATTAACCATACTAGCGAATGAAAATAGTCTTTCAACAGGCGCTGAAGAAGTCAGCGGCGTATTCAATTTGAGAGATAATTTTTTTAGAAATGAATATTTGTCCAGCATAGCCATTCCATTTCCAACGCTCGGGTCATTTATATAAGTCGAATATTCGTACTCAATTTTTCTGGACAATGACAAACTACTACTTGATGTGGTAATTGGCAATGAAGTAGAATCTGAAAAAAAATTCATAGAGTTAATACATAAATGCAGGGTGATTCTATTTCGGGTGATCAAATTTTGAAATTGTGTTCACGTTTAAAGAGTTAAGGAGTCATGCTCTGAAGTCATGCAAAATTGCGTGGCATGGTAATGTAAATCCAGCATTAAACTGTTTTAATCTTAAAGGCTTGTCCAAACCAAACAAGCATTCGGAAAACATTGTTCATTATTTTCAAAACATTTCCTAAATGTTTTCGAAACGTTTCGGAAATGTTTAAAAAGCGTTTTCTCAATTTTGTGAGTCAATTGATTGTTTTTCATTTGTTCTTAGTGTTTTAGTTTAAGAAAACGTCTTCGAACAAGAATCTCATTTTTTTAGCTTGATTTATCGTCATGAAAAGTACTTTACAAAAGAGAGAAAAGAGAAGAAAGTGGGCAAAGAAAATTTACATGTCAACATAATATCAACAATAGCGTAATTTTGTAAATTTTATTATTATATCAGTTTGGATTCTACAAGTTGGGCTTGTTTTCTAATAATTTTATTAATTGCCCAAATTTTTACTGGTCCCATACTTGTTTCTCTATTTTGATTCGGCTATTCGTTCCCAACTACAGAAAGAGAAACATTTTATTTTCTCACTTCAAGTGGAACATTTGAGAAACGTTTCGCAAACAAACGGGAATCAAAATCAACATTTTGGAAAATCTTTTGGAAACGTGTTGGGAACATTTTAATTTGCAAACATGTTTCTGAAACGTTTCTAAAATATTTTCAAAACGTTTCTTACCTACCCCTTTCTATAGTTTTATCATCCGACAAGGATTGACCCTTATTCTATTTAAATTCACAAACACTAACCTTCATCAAAATCATAGAAATCTTCTTTCGTGGGGGGAACGGCACTTTCAGCATACGTCCCCTCATCGCCTTCTAAACTTCCATTTACCTCGGCCTCTTGCTCAGCTTTACTCCGTACTAAAGCGTGAATGTCATCGATGGTGCGATGATGAGGTATATCGTTGAATACCTTAATAATAATAATGAAGAGGGTTTAGTGCACTGCGACCTTGTGGTCTATTGTTGAATACCTTGAACCATTTAGTTTTTATCTTGGGACATAGAACAGCTGCAACAATGGCATCATTTGCTTCAGGCTTTAAATAGTAATATGCTCTAAATCGGTTTACTAGATTTTCCTCCAATTGCAAAATTGTAGGCCCCAATAGCATTAGGCTTTCGGACAATCGCACTTTCTTCAGCTTAGTTTTTAATGTTGCTAAAGCGGGCATTAAATCTCCAAACACAATATTTTTTTCTTTTTGCAAATGGTCCAACAATTCTGCTAATGGCTTCATAACTATGCAATATTCTTTCAAATATTGAACGTCATTTTCGGAGAACTCATGAATTGATAGTTGACTGCACAAATCGCCTAGTTTATTACAGTGTAATAAAATATTCGATACCGCATCATATGTTGAATTCCAACGGGTTACTACAGGGGTAGTTAGTGATTGACCTAGAGTATTTGCTATAACTTCAGATGATTTTGGCCAGCTGGTTTTTCTCCAGAGATTATTGCAATTTTTAAAAGCCTTTAAAATTTCAATCTTTATTATAGTGATAAATAATAAACACGGGAGAGGTTTCCAATATAGGAAATCGACTTTCCACTTAAAATTATTTTGGTTAAAATGAAGATTATGTACTGTGTAAAAGTTGTGGAGAGGAAATTTGTTTTTTTTATAGGTATGTAAAATGATCCCCTAGTTTGCATAACGCTCGTATCTATACTGTTTTTGGCGGTATTGTACAGTTTTTTTTAGACTCACCGCTTTTTCTTCCAAAATGCAATAAAATTAACAAAATTAAATTGTTTCCATGTATTATGGCTTTATTAGTAAGAGCAAATATTCCCATTAATTATGAAACACAACGTTGTTCACGCGTAAAGCGACTCATTTCGTTCCGCGGAGGTATGATACTGACTTTCTTTCAAGATTTCGAGCGGGAAACAGCTGTCAGTGTCAAAATAACATTTGATTTAAAAAGAAACCACTAGATGGCCCACCCGAAAAATACTGTTTTCCAAATCGATTCACTGCTTTTTTTTTAATTTTTTGTTTTTGGTCTCAAAAAAGATACGAGCGTTAATATTAATACCCGATTTCGCACCTATTTATGGGCTTTTTGTAAAAAGAAAACTATTAAAAATGTTTAAAAAAAATTAAGAATGTTAACTTTTTTTCAGTTCCTACAAAAAAAAAAAATTATAGGAATGGTGTAGGAGGGCAGAAAAAAATTAAAATTTTAGCGAATTTCCTGTATTGGAAACCCGCCCCATAAAAACGTATAAATTACCTGTAAGTGCCTGTTGTATAAACTTGTGTCACGTTTCACAATTTTTAAATAGTCAGTAGTTGCGAGTAAGTTGAGTGTGTGACTGGCACACCGAACATGTTTTGGTAAAACTCTTAATGAATCTACACAACTAAATTCTGGCAACTCTTCATCATCAAATTCAAAATTGTCAATACCGAATTCTTTGAATGCCTTCACAAAGTTTGAACCGTTATCTGTTATTGTAGCAACGATATTGCGATGGTTTAGATGGAACTTTGTATTGATTTCCGACATGAGGTCTGCTATCCGTTCTGCAGAATGAGTTCCGGAAAATCTCTTACACGCAAGTGCAACAGACTGTCTTTCAAAATTGTTGTCAAGCCAGTGACAAGTATATCCTAGAAAACTGCGATGCGATGCAGACCAAACGTCAGCTGTTGTGCAAAAGTACTTGCTGGATTTCATGGCTGATGTTATCGAATGAGACATTTCGTCATACGCATTATTTAACAAATCCATTATCTTGGGTCTACTTCTCACAGTAAGTCCAGTTCCTTTAAATAGCTGGATGAAGGATTCCTTTTCTACAATGGACAGCGGTGATATTGTATCCACAATAAAATCTATCAGACGTTTATCAAACATCGCCTGTCTGTTCTGACCACCACTTTTATTACTACAGTCGCCATTTGATTTCTTTAAGGCAATGTACTGATCAAAGCTCTCAGAATGCATTTTCTTTAAATGTTTTGTGAAATTTGATGTCACATGAAAAGAGCCCTTTATAATTTTTTTGCATTCTTGACAAACGGCAGATAAATTGTCTGTTGAATTCAGCTATACATAAACAGATTATAATTTAAAAAAAAAAATCCGTGAATCATTTCATTTTTGTGCAAAATATTCTTGTTAATATTTATGCATATAAAGGGGTTTTCAATAAGGACGGGTCGATGATGAAATTAAATAAAACAATCTGCGTGTGAGGTTGTAATGAAATTTGTTTATTACTGAGTGGGTAAGCGAGGAGTAACAACGATTCTCGCTAGTTGGCATTGACCCTGACAATTTCTGTTCGGAAATTTTGTCAAATTTCAGTTAATGAATTATTGTTTGAGAGAATAACAATAATTCATAAACTGAAATTTGTTTATCTTTTATTCTTTTCTTTCATAGGTCCTCTTCCAAACGCTCCGAAGCGTCTGTCTTTGAATTTGAATTATTATTGTTTGAGAGAATAACATTAACTAACAACAACTGCGCCAACTGAGCGATAAGTAGAATTCCGCCAACTGAACTGGTGATTAGAACGGAAGAGAAGACCAATCTCAGTGCGATGTTGTTGCTATGAGGTGTTTTTGTTTATTGCCGTTCTCTCGGGTTTTCTTCGCTTCTTCATCTCTTTCTCCGTACGCTATGAGATTTCATTCAAACAGTTTCATACGAGTAAGAGAGACTTATTGTTGGGAAGAATTCGTTAGCTGATACCCAGACCATGGTTTGCTAATTACTGAGTGGGGAAGCGAGGAGTAACAACGATTTTCGCAAAATTTTTCCCGGATTTCCCGGGGCAAAATTCGCCAAGTTGAAGTCTTCGAAAGGCCGACTTCTTGTACATGGCGAGTAATTAAATGCCTCAGATTAACGGGTCGCGGCAATATTCTCTGCCGATCTAGCGTTCCTTTGGCGTACGGGTGTTGGCTAATTGTCAACCGAAACAGTTGTCTGGAATTTGGCCACCGAACATTGCACAGTCGACTTTGAAGCGCCGCCACCGCGTCTGCCGTAAAATAGGCGCAACGTTTGCACTAACTAACATTTATTTCGATAAAAAAGTTTTATGATTTGGACGTGCTGCTCAGTCTCATTCCATAGTGATTTGACATTAGTGACGTAATAAACACCATATTAGACAGACGCCACCAAACCAACATGGCCGCCACAAGCTTCCGTCCCAATTGAAAAACCGTTTATTATAATAAATTATATTGTGCATACCTGCTTCACTTCACTATAAAAAGTGCCATTAAAGAGAAGCTTCTTTTCTCGCACTTCATCAAACTTTGTCCGTTTTATGCTTCCACTTGAAGTACTTGGGGAAAGTGTTCTTTTTCGTGAAAACGTTGGATCAGCAATGTAATCATCGGATGAAAAGTCGACATCTATTGAATCTTCCTCTCGATTGCTGAGATAGCTGTTTTCTTCTATATCCATGTCCTAATAAGAAATTTTAATTATAATGTTATTTTTTAGATTTTAAATTTGAATATAATCACACTTACCAAGTTCTCAAAATAAGCCGTTTTAACTTACACGATTTTAACAAAGCACTATTAATTCACAAGAAAACTGAACAATATTTAATCTGTTTTACTGGTGACCTGTTACGCGTAAGTTCTCATCCAAATAAAATCATACATACTATGCATAATATAATGTGTATGTATGTAAGTGAAGACAAATATATATATAGCTTATTTAGGAGAAACGTAATGGCAAATGTTAATGCACATTTTCTGCATACGTTTACTTACGTAGTTACGTATGCATGGCTAAAGAAAGTACAGGCGCGTTGAAAATATTCATTATTAATTGCCCCAAAAAAATGATAAGGTGTTTAATTATAATTGTATATAAAGTCTAGTAAATGTTAATATTGAGAGTCTCTATTAGAGACTAAGTGTAAAAAACTTGTTTGTAGGGTACATAGTAAACAGTTTTTAGGAACAATAGAACTCACTTATGTAAATAAATGAACTTATTTATAAAAGGCTAAAAAATATATTAATCCCGCCCGGCTATGCCCGTGCACAGAAATTGTATTGCTTATAGATCTTAGATAATAATGTTCTTTCGTAAAGTGCGAAAAATGAGAATAAATCGATTTTCTGGAATTTTCTTTCTGCTTAAACCTGGAATACAGCAATACGAACAAAACAAAAAAAGAATCATGAAAATCGGCCCAGCGGTTATGGAGTTATAACGTCATCGAGCTTCACCCCATTGAAGATGTTTTTTTGTATGGGTGGTGCCACGCCCCTTTGTCCAATTTTGACCAATCTTCACAGCGACACTCCTGAGCTAATACCTAAGATTGTCTGTAAGTTTCAACTGAATCGATTCGGCGGTTTTCGAGATATAAGATTTTGAATGTTTTTTTTGTATGGGCGGTTCCACGCCCCTTTGTCCAATTTTGACCAAATAAAGCCTATATGTTGCCCATTGTTAAGGCCTACCTTTTCCAAAAAGACCATACTAATCGGGTTAGTAGTTCTTACGTGATAGTGGAACAAAGAAAAAAATCTACAATTTTATTATATGTATAGATCACAAGAAAAAGTGTTTTGGATCAGAAATTGGGTAATCTACTTACAGTTTCCGGTCTCCTGATGAAAGAAACCCTTTTTTCTGATGAAATAATATAGTTTTCCTTTATAAATTGACGTTAATAAACAAACATTTCTCAATAGACTAGAAAATACTTGAAAGTACTGGTTAGTACTTGAGGTACTGGTACAGGTACTTGAAAGTACTGCTCAAGTACTTTGGTACTTAAGTACGCGATACTTGGTACTTGCGACGAGGTACTTGAAAAATACTGGTACTTGCCTTTTTCAAGTACCAGTATTCGAGTACTGAAGTACAAGTACAAGTCCCGGTACTGGTACTGGTATTGTACTGGTACTTGAAATTTTACAGCTCTGATTCAAATTACGATAACGTTTACGTTTTCTTTAGACATGCTGTAAAACGTATTAAAATTTTAAAATTAATATCAACTTGTCGCGCAACAGATATTGACTAGAATACAAGGCTCTTCGCTGTATGCACTAAAAATGGTTACATAATGGAACGACTTTAACGCTTTCCCAACTGTTGTAATAAGTGTAAACATTTCTCCATTCTATCGAAATGTGTTATCCAACTTATATACTTTAAGAATGCAAAGCCACTAAGGGTTTCAAAAAAATTAAAAATTTTGATTTTTTTCGCCTCTGAAACCACTGTGCGGCGCCAAAAATTGATAACGGTATTTTGTAGAGGGGTTAAATATACGCATTTTTTACTATGGAAGGGGGGGGGTCTATCTGGCTTCGCTTAGGCGGGAGGGGTAATTTAAAAAAATAATACTTAAAATGAAAAAAAAAAAATTGAAAAACAATGGCAACACTTACAATAAAGGACGGTAAAGTAGTTTTGGTTTAATATTAGACACATGCGTGTACCTGTACAGTATACATAGGTACTAACTCGTATGGTAAACATTTTGAATGACTTTTATGCAGTGGAGGGTATCAAAGCAAAGAAAAAGAAATAAGAACCGCATCTTTTAAAAATCTTCAGGGCCTAAGGCAAGCTAAGAAACTTCTAGGGAACTATAACCTAAAAAGATTCAAGGCATGTACTGGTCTAAGCAAAAACAACCTAAGAATCCTCACAGGTCTCCTAACGGGACACTGATGTAGACTGAGAGTACATCTGAGGAAAATGGGTTTATCAGAAGAAGGTGTCACAGATTCTGCGATGAGAACGCAGAAACCCCAGTGACCTACAGGAGGATCAAACATCTGGGCAAGTACCAGATTACAGATAAGGATATACAAACCGCATGTGCTCTAAAGTTGATATTCTTTCCAAGGCTAAAGACAGAGCAAAAACCCTCAAACACGGTTCTTAACGGAACTGTAATGCGATGGGGGCCCTGGAAAAGGGCATGAACCTTTCCAAGGTATAAGCAGGGGGCACAATAGACCACAAGGTCGCAGTGCACTAAACCCTCTTCATTATTATTATTATTATCAAAGCATCGGCCCTCAGGGCGATGATAACACTATTCCTTGTTTACATTCAATTTGCCATTATATTCAGGTCAATACAAAAAAGTTTAATTCTATTTTGTTTTAGTTCGCATATAGGAGATATGTATTATGTTTTGAATAGTTACTTCAAAGGCTTTCGTAATTCATTTAAAAAAAAATCTATGACAGTACCTACAGAAATTTGGTCAAATTTGCCCCAACACATAGAGAGTGACATTAGAAACAAAAATTATTCTAAGATCCAAGAGTAGGTAACTAAATGAACAATTTTACTATAGTTCTTTTAGTTAACAAGAAACAAATGGGGACACACCCCAGGCTTCTGACTGATGCTCTAATAAATAAATAAATAAATAGGCGGCGCGACAGGCGGTACACCCAAGGCCTAGCTTCTCGCAACCATTCGTTTTGTGTGAGTTTATATTTTTGGAACGAATGGAAGGGACCTACAATTTTATGCCGAGTCCGAACGACTGATGCTCTACGTCAAGTTAATCGAAATGCCAATGGGTCAAATGGGTCTCTGATGATTCAATATAGAAAAGTCAACTTAGTACTAAGTGGGGAAAATCTTGTCTTTATTTTTCGACTTCCCCTCGATAAATGTCAACTGTTTAAAGCGTTTACATGATCAATCGATGCCAATAAAAACTCAAAGAGTTTTGAACGTGCTCATTTACAAAGCAAATCTGTCAAAAGCAGCCGATTTATGTCGTTTTCGGTTGGTCATCCAGAACCGTCCAGATGAACTATCCGCGATTCTGAATTCAAATCCAGAAGCAAATTTCTCTTCTTTTCAGTAGAAGAACTGTCATTTGAGTGCCAATCGAACGCTTTCAGAAACGTTCGGTTTGTTTCAGGACGGTTCTGGATTACCAATCGAAAACGACATTAGGCTTTCGCGAATAAAAAGTAATAGATTTCTGTAGTAGTTTCTCATATATTTCTACTTAATTAAATCTTTAACTTCAACAAAAGTGAAGAAATGTTTATAAAAAACAATTTTTGCAAAGCTACGTAGTAGCTGCGTAAATGCGCAAGTACTCGATGTTTAACTAAACAACATTGTAGAAAATCGAATAAATACGGCTTTGTGGATTGTTGATAATAATTAAAAAAAACGTTATAAAAACAGAAATATTAGATATTCTTTGGAAGTTAGGTGTTCAAAAATGCAATGAACTATAGGACCCATCACCACTGGCCAAAGTTATTATGTAATCAAATTGTTCAGAACTATTTTTGTTACCAATTTTGTGGACGTTTTTGCTGCTTGTCAGTTTTCGTTTAGGTAAAATGAACTAAATAATATTTTCATCAAATGCCTATCCGAAATATTAAACATTTACATAACATAAAAGCTTCGAAGTCAATGACCATAGTATAGTGAACCCAAAAAAATAAATCCAATATCACTGCAATCAAAAGGACATCAGTTGATAGGTAAGTAAGTATCTACGCCTATTTAATGGATCTTTATTACCTGCAATATTACGTCGAATTCGAACGGCTGGACTGAGTTTTATCAGTAAGTATAATACTCTCAAATTTGTACTAGACGTTTTAAAGAGGTGTAAAAAGGTATAATCAGTGATTTTCCGGATGTTGAACATGTTACCCGTCACTCTATAGTCCACCATATAAACCAATGGGCCGCTGTGGCCTTATTTTATCAGCAGAAGCATAACGACACTCGGCAGTAGACCTGCGCTAGTACAGTAAAAATTAGGATATTGGTCATTCAGATTCAAGTAAAAAGTAATGCATAAATTAAATACATTTCTTGTCATTTAGTGCACTAATAATTTTTTTTAATGCTGTTGAAGGTTGTAAACTTCTGTGACCAGCAGCAGAAGGCGTTTTAAACCGATTGAAATCTCAGCGGAAATGGTCAACAGTAGATAGAAACAAAAAAAAGTCCTTTGTGTGATAACTCAGCCTTATTCACGTCACTATAATACTGACTAATGTTTTGACTTTGAGAATAGTAATCTATTAAGTGGGCACCAAGTCCACTGAAATTCTACGTGGACTTATGAATCACTCAGGTTCTTTATAAGTGGATTTATAACCGCCTGTTATCAACATACAAACTTTTGTTAATGTCATTTGTGACGAGAATAAACTAAACGCATAAATAAAAAAAATGACGACGACTACTTATTCCGCCGATCTTCGTAAGAAAACGATGAAACAATATTTTGTATTTGCATTTGCAATGTTTCTGGACATCGATTCTGACTGTCTAAAGAATTTCACTGCATTTCACGGCAGATTCAATTATGAGACTATATCAAATTTTTAAATCTTTAAATTAGTACAGAATCAATTTATCTATATTTCCTCAACAGCCTGTTACCCTTCCTTGGTATAGGTCATAGAATATTTTTGGTAAATAAACTATCGTCCGTATAGAGTGACGTGATTAGGGTAGGTACTGTTCATCTATAGTGCCATGCCAAGTGACATACCTAAAACCGAATGATATGATAACAATTACCTAAAATTTACGCATTTTATTCTATTATTTTCAAATTGACAGACAAAAATTATTATTATTATCACCTTTATTTCTAAAGCAGTTGGTATTCGCATTCTCATACCATCGTGATGTATTGTAAGAAGCATATTCACCATACAAAATAACAACACAAGCTCATTCTAAAAATATAGCAATGTAAATTTGTATAATATTTAATACTTAAATGAAATCACCTCCATTGTGGGTCTGTTCGTTTCAAATAAAGGAATTTGCTTCTTAGTTTTATTAAAAAAATCTCAAGCGCTCTAACCTTTCGATAAAATGTGACCAACACGCAACGCCAAATAAGAGATTTGTACAAGAGCCCCCTACTCCACATCATGTTTTCAATACTTCTTGTAAAGTTGTTGATGAAAATTTAAACTCCGTTCGAAATAACAACAATCACACTACATATTCACTTCCTTCTAAAAGATTGTTATTAATTATTAAAGAAATGCTAAGTGATGGTATATTTCAACATGTCAAACAGTGATTGCGAACAATAGATACGACGTCACAATAAAAACCGTCAAGAAAGTGTTAGAACGTACACATTGTGCAATATAACATGCTCTTGTTGAAATTAAACCACAGTCAATTAAGTATAAGGTGATATAAATTAACACTTTCAGTCCTAAGTAATATTGATGTTCCGACGTATTTCTTCTATTTATTGATAATTAGTCAAAGATATTAGCGGTTTGTATAAAAGGAAATAATTATGTATATTACATTTACCTGACGTCTGAAATGCATTATTTTATAGAAAGTGGGCGTGGCTCTACTATATGTAACTAAAAAAAAGTTCACCTTGTACCTTTTGGGGCTACAAAAAAATTGACGCATCTTTTTTTATCTTTCTACATTGTAAAAATACATACAGCCTACAAAGTGATGACAAGCAGAAATGATGACAGTATCGCTTTTTGATATCAATGGGTTTAATAGGTTTATTCTACTCGTATAGCCCGTTATTAAAAACTATGTGTATCAAATTTGACACCCATCAGTTTTAAATAAATTTTTATTTTTAAAATGATTAAGTTGAAGTGACACGTGACGTCTATCAGGTTTGTAGAAAAATGACGCAAACATTGCTTATGTACGTAGCTTTTCAATTTTAACAAAAAAAAAAATTGCAGCCCAAAAACATATCTCTAAAATATACACGCACCTTTTTTAAAAAATTATAAATTTAGAGGGAAATTTGTAAAATTTATGGTTATGTCTGACAGTTTTTCTTTTAAATATAGATTAACCTTGTCTTAACATTGCTTAAATAAAAATTCAAAATATTTATCAGATTTGCTTTGACTATAACTAGGTAAATATTTATATTGTATTGTGGACATCCAACTGACAGGTGGTTAGATTAGGTGAATCGCATTTCTGTTAGCCCAGTCACAATATGTAAACAGTTCAGCTTTAAAGAACTTTATTTACATGACTTAAAAATAGTATAGGGCAGTGGTTGTAAATGCGACATCATTTTCTATATTCGAAAAGTTTTTTTTTCTCTTCAGTACGAGTATACTTCTCTTGAATATAGAATACTCTACTCGTATTCGTATGGTATCGTAAATTCGTATTCGTATCGTACTCGTAGGAATGGGAAACGCGAAACGAATTGAATAACAGGAAAGAAGAAAGCTTTTTGATATAAAGAGAAAAGCAGCATGATAAAAATAAATTCAAAAGCAATTTGTGTGCTTGTGATGTGAATGTGAACAGTTTTGTTTCTTCTTTTCTCTCTTTAAAGCACCAATAATAATGTGAATGAGAAGGGAACTAAAGAAATCACATTTTATTTATCATAACTTATTTATCAGATAAGTATGTATGTATATTATTCATTCGGTCAATAATTCACGCTAATTAATTAATCAAAATTAGAATTGTACTACTTTTGATATGAATAAGGTATTTATAAATGCTTTGTCGGCGTTTCAATGTGATGATGATGATGATGACTGATGAGAGGCGGTAGGTAAAACAGTGTTCCCATATCTATACGTATAAGATAAAATCTAAACCAACTTTTCACTTCCTTTGTGGTCAAATTCCAATAGGTCTTGTGAACAAAAATAGTGGAAAACGAAATTTGATTCAAATTCAGGTCACTATTACAGTAAAACTTAAACTCAATATCAAGTGCCAAAACCTAGTAGAATCAGTGCCAAGAATCCATCAGAAACCCCGCAACAGATGTGTAGTTTTACACGACCACACACACGAGAGAAGAACTTCGGCTTCTCCGGAAGAAAAAGAAAGAGTATACGTGAAAACAAAAAGCAGACTAAATGAGGTTACCCTTGCGCCTTGCCTTTTCGTTACCTGTTACTGTATCCTACACTTGCAGGAATAGAGTACAAAAATCGCAAGTCTATTGCACACACACAGACGAATCGTTGTCTAAGAACCTAGGATAAGAGTCCTATGTTGGCATGTTGTTTCCACTTTTTAGTAACATCGCTTAGGGTCATTGAATAGGGATAATCGTTTTTTCGATATTTTTTTTTAATTTAAGATGGCAACATTTTTAATAATACGAGTCTTTGGTTAAAGATTTAATCGTATAGGATTATTTGCCTGTGACCTGGCGTAGTTAATACCAAAAAGTTTTAAAGTCAAGAATAAATTCAAGAAATGAATAATTACAGAAAACCCTAATCTTGAAACTTTAAACGATTTCATCCGGAAGTTTTTTTGCAAGCGTAAGATGAACACAAATTCAAAGAATGAAAGAAAACTTTTTTTCAATTTAGCTTGAACACAATTTATTTCATTACGCTCCGTCTATTGCAAGACCAATTTCTTATCATCAAATAATGTTTTATGGATTGAGAAATAGTATCCGAATCCGTTTTGAATAAAATAAATCAATCAGACCCAAAAAACGATCATTTTGAGAGCTTGTGATATATCTACACTATAAATACTGACTTTTTTTGTTCACAAATCTCTAGTCTCGTCCACTATCAGGTAAGGATAATTTTCTAGTTTGGATATCCGAAACAATCCTTTCCTTGGCTCTGTTCCCCAAAAATCTTCGCTTCATATAGGCTTAAGAGTAGAGTAGTAAGTTGTAGAATCGAATTTAAGCCTACCAACCTACCAAAGTTGAAAAACCCACTGAGTTTGGTAGAATTCCACTTAAACGTTGAGGGGCTTATTTTTTACTAAACACATTTAACCACTTTCAATAATTTATGTAAACTAGAGTTGATCAGGGGTTATTGAGCTGGACTTCTATGCTAGGGGTTCCTGTGCAACCTCCAGTCAACCCCTTTTTTTATTTATTAACACAACTTTTGGGAACGGTTGACAATTATTTGTCCTCAATTCAGTCGTTCGGGTACGCGATAAAATTTTAAAGCTAAGTACACACAATTGTCAGATCTGTCAGTGAAAAATATGTCCCAAAAGTCTTACAATAGTCTGACCTCACAATTTTGTCTGGCAATATCGTCAGAAAAGGCATTGTATGCCCATTGTCAGCCCTCTATCCGACAATTAAATTGTCAGGTTGCTGACAATCGTCTGAACAAGTTTGAACATACAATTTTTTATTATTGTCAAACAATTAGGACATTGTTAGACTCATTAAAAATTATTGTCAGATGTAGTTGTTTATGGAAGCTGACAAATGCTTACAATTGTTTATTGTCAGACAAAATAACCAGTGGCTTAGACGCGAAATCAAAGTTTGCTTTTAAATTATGGACAATAAATAATTCAGAAGATATAGATACGAACAAGCTGGAATGTAAATTCCAATTGGTATTGGAAAAGTTGACAAAAAAAAACACACAGGAAGAAATCAGGTATACAGAGTGAATGGGGTTTTTGGATGCGCAGAGTATAAACTACCCAAAGAAACCCTGTGGTACGAGCAACAGGTAGAGGTAATACCTACAGAAAAAGAGTTGGGTCAAACTGCCAATGAAACCGTCTCGATTTCCTAGATGCTCGCGCGCATATTAGTGTCTTGATGTGTGCAGTCACCAAAGCTAGAATTTCATCGAATTGTGTTGTCTATTCGCCAAAAATTACGATAAAATTCCGGCTGCTCAGCTTGCGCTTGCAATTTAGAGTAGAATCCTTCCTGCTAATAATTCTTCGTCCAAACGCTTCGTCGCTTTTGTGTCAATTCATGATCTTCGCAGACTTAAAACACATATAGGCAGTTATTTTGTTCCGTACTACAAAATCCAAGGAACAAAATGTTTAATTTGTCTAACACTGTCTGACAACGGATAGACCAATTTTTCAGACCATTGTCAGTCACACTTCCATCTGACAATGAAATTGTAAGACTTTGGGTACAACCGTGTGAACGGACAATTTTGTATTGTAAGGTAGTTGGCTATTGTAAGCTCATTGTCAGAGCGAGCGACAGACCTGACAATATTAGGTTTATTTGACGTGGACCCCATGGCGCACTAGGTTAGCCTTGTCGCGTTCGAGATGAGCACTGGGGTGCCCTAGTTTAGAACTGAGCTGACCGTAGGCAGGGCAAAAGTTCGGTAATTCATATTTTTGTGAATTATTGACTACATAGTTGTTAAAAGAAATGTGTTTTTCAACATTAAAAAATAAACAAATTTAATGACAATCGGGTTCGGGTGTAGCTTAAGTGTCTTCGATTTAAAAAAAAAAAAACAACCCCACGCCAGCGAATCGCTTGAATCGGGTTCTATACAGACGAACTTTTTATTTTATTACTTATGTACCTACCTATAAATATAAACAAATGATAAAAAATAATAGAATATGGTAGGTACTAAATTATAAGTTAGAGCTTTAGGTTATTTTCTTAAAATGGTATCACTGGATATACGAGCTGGCTATGTATAGGTAGTTTTGCACTTTATATTTTAAAAGAGCGATATAAAGAGATCAATACCATAAGAGAGGAAGTAAAATGTTAAATAAATTACATATTATATTCCCTTTCTTTTTGCGAAGCGAGTAACAAAACAAAACGTAAAATATAAGATAATAATATATGTAGATATAGTCGATATATATACTCAACACATATTGTGCGGCTGAACAACAAAATCGTCTCCGCGGGCATTCCTTATTCCACACATAATGTATGTAACCCTAACCGTCTTTGCGACTTGCACCGCGCTTTTTTTTTCGTTACTTTTTTCCCTGCCCTCCCGCATTTATCCCATCTAGCACATAGGCAAGGCAGGCACTTCGACTTCATTTTACGTTCACCATCACCACACCACACCGACACCACATCGTCGACGTCGATATCGTATCAACCGAAAACATACAACAACCGGCTTTAAATAAAAATATTCATCGCCATCCGCTGGTATTTGCCTTTTGAAACTCTTGCAGTTCGGAAGTGTTACAAGCAAGTCGCTAGTGATATCAGTTTTGAAATAATTTTAACATTTTTTTTCTGCGTATTTCTATCTTAAAAAAAAAATATTAAATTTATGGTGCAGTAAATATTAAAAAACAACAGACTAACGAAGAACCGCAAACAAAAAATATCAAACAAAATAAATAAAGGCTCGTCTTTCGTCTTTTGGGGCCCGTCTTTCAATCGATTCGATTCTCTGTGCTGTTTTTCTCATATATTTTATTCATTTGTTTATCCAATTGTCTTTTGTGAAAGTTTACTCTGCCGCTCATTGTGTTGAAAGAATATAGTGGAAGCATACATAAAATAATAAAAAAAAAAAAACAGAACAAGTTGATTTATAATAAGGAGGAACTCCAATTTTTTTACGGAACAAGTGATTTTAACCAAAAAAGGACTAAAATGACCATGAACCGGTCCAGTAGTTTTGTAAATTCATTGAAATGGTGGCCCATACAAGGAAGTCAAAACAACGTCAACAACAACAACAGTAATAACAACACCAACCAATGTAGTGCTCCAAATAAAACATTTGGCAGCTCAGTTGCTGTTCAGAAACTTCGAGAATCCAAGTGGTTTCGTCCAAATGAGCAAAGAATATTTTGCGCTGTTGTCGAATGTGGCTTCTTGGTCGAGGTACGCGCGCAAAAGCATGACGAGAATGATCAATCCTGGTTCGGTGTGGTTCTATGTAAAACAACCAAAGGTAAGTTAAAAGTACCTACTCTGCCACGAATCGGTTGTGGGGGGGATCTCCAATTGGTACTGGATATATTATGCATGTAACTAGTTTCATTCAGATGAATATCACAATCACTGTTTAGTCACAGTTCGCAGAGTCAGCGAGGGGTTTGCGGAGTTGAATTACAAAAAAAAAAAAAATTAAAAAAAAATAAATAAATAAACGACCTTAACCCACCACTGGTGCTAGTAAGCGGTACCGATTAGATAAATCCAATCAAGATGTTGATTTAATAATAACAAATTTTATTCATCCATTGTTGTTGATGAAATGTGATCACTAGAGCTCGTCGATTGTGCGAATGAATCTATTTGCTTATGTGAGAAGTGAGAACGTGTAGTTTTATCTTTAAATAAGGTGTTGATGTTGATACTCAGCAGTTTTTGCGATGTACCTACATAATCAGCGCCAGCGGTGAGATAAAACAACAGTGAACCTGAACGCGTTGTAGCTTCATAATCGGGAAATATAAATACATAGGTACTGAACAAATGTATAATTTCAGATGAAAGAAACTAGTTTAAGGAAGATATCTGACGTTAATTGGAATATGAAACTACAAAACAAATTGCCTATTTTTAGATAAATACGTACTGTGTAAGTTGGTACTAATACAGAATAAGAGTTTCGTCACACTTAGTACGTTGTTAACACAAACTTATATACAAACATACAAATTAACATTGTGTGATAAAGCTGATAGAAGTAGAAAAACCGTGAACAAATATTGTAACTGACCTAGTTTTCATGGGGAACAACACAACTGCCATATAGAGAAATGCAATTTGTGTAGATAGGTACTACCTAGTTTGTCCGACAATTTAGTTTTTAACGAAAACGTCCCAAAACCTAAATATTTAAATTTACTCTGATTGACAGATAAAAAATATTCCACAAAAATATTAATCTATAAAAATTACTACTATTGCACAATTTAAGCGGAAAGTGGCTAAATAGCGTCGAATGTCAATTCGATTTTGACATTTGTATCGCTTGAGGTCGAAATTCATTTTCCAGGTCCAACTGGGTTTTAAAAAAACCACCAATGATACTGGAGTTTAGAATAATGTATTTTGATTTATGTAAGTCTATGTTAAGGTTAACAGTTGATATATTTCGAGCACCTATTCTGTTATGAATTTCCATACAAAAGTTCGAACTGTCAAAAAATCTTTTACGATCTTCAGAATTGGAATTCTGCGTGCAAAAATCTTTTATGAATTCTATATCATAACGGAATAAAAGACAGAATTTTGTGACTTTTATCATAAAAGATTTTTTTAATTAGAAAGTTTTGGTTTGAAATGGATATTTATTATAATTTTTTGTCGACGGAATGTTTACAACAAAAGACGAATGTAATAAATGTGTATAAACAAGAGGATATGTAATTGAAAATAATTTAGAAATTTATATTTTTGGTTTAGACGAAGACACCGACTTCTTTGATCTTCCTGATATGTGTTTTATTCAGCTCTTTAGATTGGAAAAGGTGATTGTTAGAATTCTAATGAACGCAAAAAAACACGAAAACGACCATTTCATTTCAAATTTAGGTAAATTGTATTTCTAATGATGTAATGACGATGTAAAGTTGGATTTTTATTTCAAGTTTCTCGTGACACTACATTTTTACGGATACAGTTCATATCAGGCATCAAAAGGAAGCAACCACATTTTTGGTTTATTGCAGCCCAGTACCTACATCGAGATCGATTCAGTTGGTTACTGACTTGAAATAAATTTTTCTAATTGGATTTTGCTCCATGTAAAAGCAATATATTTCTTTTTTCCTTGTCGTAGTTTTTTGTTGCCTTTTTCCTAAAAAAATTTTCCAGTATTTATTACACAATTAGATATTTAGTTTGTAATAATTCAAAACACATTCTTTTCAGCTTCCATTTTAATATGTTTTTTGCACAAATTTAATCAGGTGCCGACCGTCTATGCATAAAAAAAACTCTGCGGTTTGTTTTGACAGCTTCGTAACAGATTTTCAAGTTTCGAAGTTCCATAACAGAGTTTCATAAAAGTTCGAAACCCTGAATATGATTTATAAAAGATTTTTTATGGTCGAGATCTTTTATGTTTCATAACAGAATAAACGATTTTGCCGAATAGGACTAATTTTCGTTTCGGGGGAGATTTGTTAAAAGAATTAATTGAGCTGTAGATATCAGTGGCGTGGCGTGAATAATTTTAAATGGTAAGTCGAAGTCGAAAAATATCAAAATGTCGAAGGGAAGGTGTAGGTAGTACCTATCTATGTATACAAAACCTTCAGTTATTTTTTAAAGCCATACAATCGAAAACTCCAGGAAGAAATTAAATTAATGAAGATATTTTTCCATCTTGAGTGCAAAACTTTCATATGTATTTCGTGTAAACATGATTTATATCATGTCTTATAATATTGTCCTTTATTTCTACATAAAGGTTCTTTAAATGAGTGTTTAAATCGAGCATTTGGGGTTTTTGTGGAGCTTCAGTACAATCATCTACTTAATCTTTGAAACATTTCTTCAAACGTATTTAGGTACGAAGATCATAGCCAAGACTCAAAACACTTGATTTCTCACTTAGCGACTTGTTTATAAACTTTATAAACACATCAGTATGTTTATTTTTTAAAAGATACTTACAAAATTCACCAAATAACTCGGAGAAAAGCGTGTTATTTTATTGCATAAGAAAGCGGCCTATGAACAGAAGATACTCCCCTCAGAAAAAATCTGAAAATTATTAGGTAAAAAAGTGAACTGACTATGAGCTATGACTACATCACAGTTCACACTTCACAGCGCAGTGGTAGGAGATACACACACAATTCAAATTCACCAAATATGTCGGAGAAAAGCGTGTTATTTTCCAGATACATATACTCAATTACACCACAGCGCAGCGGTAAAAGATACACACAAAACCCACCAAATAACCCGAAGAAAAGCGGGTTATTTTTTTGCATAAGAAAGCGGGCGTTGAAAAGAGAGGGCTAAACTCAGATAAACGCAAGTGTACAAAAGAGAAAGGAGACAAATTTGTTCTATCCAGTGAGAGATTTTATAACCCGTCATATTTCGGGTTATTTTAGATTTGGGTTATGCTCAGAGAGTGTGGGCAGTTATAATACTAATAATGAAGGCGAAGAAGGCCCGAAGAGTGTGTGTTTCCGTGTGTATAAAGTTCAATTGAGTTGGTGGGGTCGGGGTATGTAGCTTGCGCAGATGAATAGATACATATTATTAAGTTTATCCCGTGGGTTTTATGTTGCTCGTTTTTAAGTAAACATTGTTGTGTAGCTGAAACTGAAACTTTTAAAAGGTAACCCGGTAGGAATCGGGTTATATGGACGCCACGCCACTGGTAGATATTGATGGTCTCTTGACAAATTTAGTTGAAAAGTTGAATAGTATGGGACCACCCAGCAGAGACGTCACTGGATGGAGAAAAGTGAGTCTGTTTACTAACAGTGATTTATTTACGAGATTATTTATTTTTATTCTAAGATTTTTACTGATTACGAAGGTTCAGGTCATTTCCAACGCCACCCTCAGAAAAGCACAAAACAAGCGGCCAATTTTAGTATGGGTGACACTGAATAAGAGCCCCTTACTGAAGCTAAAAGGGCTACAATTTCACTTAACACATATCGAAATGCAGATTTGTAGAGCTGGATAAAACTAAAATTAGTTGTTTACTTTAGATATACCTATAATCAAAATTGCTTAAACAGTGGATTTACATTTCTGTGGATCTGAATTGTCCCTCAACTTTCTCCTATATCTTTGCACGGAATTAAGATTCGCTCCAATAATTAAACCAATTGAAATACATATTTAAATCCATGTTTGTATACCTTTTGTTTCAATAATAGCTCATTTAACATAAATAAATGATTTGTTTTGACAGTTGCCACCACAAAACAGTCTATTTCGAAATACATTCTTTTTTTTTCAATTTCGTGCGAATTCCAGCACATCTTTTTTAATTCCGTTCGTTTTTGAATTCGGTTGCGTTTTTCAATCCGGTCGGAATTGATCACACCTGTCTAGTGGCACCAAAGCAAACGTAAAATTTAAATAATAATAGTATACTTTTGACACTTCTTACAAAATAACCAAATATTTTACCATTTGTTCTTGTTTTTCATCTCAAAACCGAATACTTATGTACCTACCTACTTTTAAAACAAAATTCCTTACGAATATGCATATCTAAAATAAAATATACCTATATCAATGATACAAAAATAGAAATCACAACATGCAAAAAAAAACTCCCCTTTGCTTTTGGTACAAAAATCATAAACGTCACTCGTTCGGCTCACGTACCTACCCCCAAACAGCCTCTTCTTACGCTGTTATCGCCATCAGACAGCCATGCAGACGAAATCACATTTTATTTCTGCTTACATATGTATGGCATATACGCGTATGTAGTGTATAATAGGTATTATTTTTATTTATTTATTTATTTTTGCGTTTATACGAGTGTCTCGGGCACTTTGGCTTTTGCATTCCCATTTGTTTCGTTGCAGCTCTACAAGTGTATAAATGTATATGCCAGCGAGTGCAATGAAACTGTAAATTTGAATAATCGTTCTACCCACATTATTATTCCCTCAACACGATAAGTAGGACAAATACATTGAGTTGAGAAGATGCACATGTACTTGCAGCACTAGCACCAGCCCATTAAGCGCTAGTGCATTCATAAATATTCTTACTAAGGGTGATAGCTGATAGATTCATGCATTAAATCGTTGTACGAAAAAAAAATCGAATGAAGATGCACCAACAAAAACAACAAATTATATGAACTCTATTTACTTGAACTTCTCACGCAGATGATGATGCATATCGAAATGAATACAACAAGACTTTCATAAAAAGAAAAGAAAAAAATCGTTTTAAATGGTAATTATGGTCGAATAAAAATCGTTTCGAAATGGCAGCAAATCGGTTTAAGTGAGCACATGCAGCACCTGGTGCACATCTCAAGGCAATTGTTATCGATGGCTTTCTGGGTTAGATAGGTTTTTTTTTATTGTACGCACACCTAACGATAAGTAAGTCGATTCATCGTGACATTGCTTTCATTGGAATTTCTTAATGTCATTGTGTTTGTGAAATTGTGAAAGCATTAGGCACCTACTTATTATTTTTGGCATCTAATTGAATTAAATTCGGACTCAATTTTGTTTCGTGATGAAATGCACTAATAGAGGTGACTTCTTTCATGAAATGTCAAAACAAGATTTAAAAACTAATTCTCAAGATACAACATAAAGTACAATGACATCCGCAGGTTTTATTTTAATATGGTTGCATCTGTAAACATGAAGCATTCGAATTAAAATATACAGCGCTATTAATAAAAAAAGACCGCTAACTAAGTTAAAATAAGGCACTTAAGAGATACCTATTTGATGTTAAAGTAACTCCCAGTTTCACTGTGGAAGTTTAAACTAAAGTTCAACTGAACCTGAACTTGAGTTTGAATTTGAAGTTCAACTCGTCCGGTTTCACAATGTAATTTAAATTTCAGTTCAATTGAACTCATTTCAAATAAATTTAATGAATAGCAATTTTGGCAGTATTGTATACATAGTACTTTTATATGACTTTTTCAAAATCGTTCCTTGTCTTTTCTTTCAAAGAACACGAACAAAAACGTCAAATATTTGTGTCTTGTAAACAATCGACAGCTTTGAAATTGAAATGTCACTGTGTCAAATGATCTGAGTTTTAAACGGCAGAATACAGTCGTTTAACTTAAACTACAGACAAAACTCTGTTCAGGGTTTAAACGAAACTGTGAAGCCGAATTAATTGTTGAGCTGAAGTTTAAACTAAAAGTGTAGTTTAAACGGTATAAAAACTGGAGGCAACAATACAATAGTAAAACTAAATTTTGACAATGTGGCAAAAAGTTTACAGTCCTGAGAATTTACTTTGTAAGCAAAAGAAGATGTGGGATAAGGATAATCTCAATCTATCTGTTTCAATCGATAAATAGCAAACAAAGATGTCAATGATACCTTCGATTATAAATAAAAGCAAAACAACCACAACTGGGAACAACAATTAGGCATAGTCAGACTTTACAGTCTGTTTCACTACGCTATCAATTGGATAATGTCAGCGTGTCACAGTGTATTAGGTTAGGGAGGTTAGTAGATATTAAGTAGCACTCTAATTTCAAAACTAACTTTTCATTTAATTATTTCAATAATTATAGCTTTTAGGTTCAATACAATTCGGGATGACGAAAGTCAGTCTCCTCGGTAGTTTTTTTTAGATCGGGTTATAGTCCCTCACTATCGCAGAAACATCCCTCGCGTAATAGCTCTGCAATGTCTTTCGATGATTTTTCCTTCCAGCGAATTCCCATTACAAAAAAAAAAATTAATTGTAGCCTCTTTTTAACCATCCCACACCTAAAGGGTGTCATATAATTCACGAAAAATGTAATTTAGATTGAAAATACAGATTTTTAATTAGAAAGCTTACATTTTTTATTGATTCCATAGAGTATACAGATTGGGATTATGTAGGTATGAAATGGCACATCGGCTAAATGGCCGCCCCTGCTTTGCTGGCAAGTACATACGTACTCTTTTATTGACATTTTCTATGACCGTTAAATGTGGCAGAATTTCATTAATACACCACCTCCCAATTTCCTCTTTCAAGGCGTTGTTGGTCGTGGGCTTGTTTGCATAGACCTTTGATTTCAAAAAACCCCAAAGAAAAAAGTCCAATGGCGTTAAATCGCAAGATCTGGATGACCGATTCTAGCCGCCAAACGCCAAACGGCCGATTACGCGATTAGGATTACTCATGCAGTAATTGAATTGTTTCTCTGGCTGTATGGCATGTGGCACCGTCTTGTTGAAACCATATGTTGGTCACATCCATATCTTGTAATTTAGGCACTAAAAACTGGGTTATCATGTCACGAACACCATTCAATTTTACTGCCTGACCAGCCGCATTTTCGAAGAAGAATGGTCCGATAAGCCTCCAGCTCAAAATCCGCACCAAAAAGTCAAGCGTTGTGGATGCATTTATTTCTCAATAATTACTCGTGGATTTTCTGAACCCCAAATGCGACCATTTTTACGATTAACGAAGCCGTCAAGATGAAAATGAGCTTCATCAATCATCAATGAAAATGATTTTGTTCGAACAAACCTTCATTATTTTTAAAATATTGCTAAAAAATGAGTTGTTCTTTCCTATAGCGCTCCATTTTTACGAACCCCGAACTGTCAGCTGTCACATTGTTATCTTTTTTTTTTTCGTTGGCATCACTGTACCTACTATTAAATGACGCAAAATTCAAATTGTGTGTGAATTATGGGACACCCTTTATATTTCAAACTACAGTAAAAATGCATAATTTGTATTAATCGAGATAAAATTTTGTATACGACAAATTTATCAGCACAAGGTGGAAGTAATTCTATTCAGTTATTTGGAGTGATTACCATCACTCGTAAAACTCGCTATTTTAATAAATTTTCTCTTTATCTGTTATATTCGATGAGACGTGTCTCTTTTTGCGATCGATTTATATCGATTGCGTTCGATTCAAACCGATGAACCTAATGATGTCAATTCGTATTTTATTAGAGCGCGAACATATCCTGTGCTGTGACGCAACATATGAACATCCTTTTTTTATTATTAAACCTGACTTAAGCGAACCACTACAAAACATATACTCGTATATCCCTCGTGTCGCTCAATTCAAAAATGTACACTCTTAATTTTTGCAGCAACCAGTTTTATCATAAGTTTGGTTGTCATGCAGTATTTTTTCATTATCTCAATTTCGTTGTTAAAATTTTTCGTCGTGCCTTGATTCTGTATTTTATGCCGCAGCCGTAGAGGATGATTTCATGTAAAAATAATGACAAACTCACTTAAAATCAAAAAGACGCGATGCATAATGCAAAATTAACGCTTGTGACATTTTGTTCGCGCACATAATATGCAGATGTTTACTAAATTAATCAAACCAACAACAACGTATTATTTTCTGTACAAGATGAAGAACTGTGAATGGCATATTCAACTGTTTATGCAAATTTAAAAGTTGTTGACAAGATTTTGTGTTTTTGAAATTGTTTCGTACATTAACATTCAATTCTCACCTAAATATATTTTATTGTTTATTTTTTTTTTGTTCGTACCTATATTCATTCTTCCCTCCTCGTCCATTTTGCCGACAAATTGTCAATCAATAAACACCGGCTCATTTTTGGTTTGATTTATTATAAACTAATAAACCTATAAACCTAGCACGTGCTTTTTTTTGTTTGTAGGTATTGTACAAGACCAAAAATAATGATAATGATAATAAATTTATTAATGTGTACTTTTTTGTATAGGTACCTTTTTGTTTATTATTTTCTACATCAATCACAATACAAATAAATTCCTTAATAAAAAAAAACATAATTAGTCCCCAGCCCCACTCACTTTTGCATAAGGAGGAGACTGATAAATTTATGGATATAATTTTTTTGTGATACAACAAACAAATGTGGACAGTGCAGTGGATTATTGAAAATATTCGAAAAAAAAATCTCTTTAGATACGTGCCGCCTGAGGGATGACACACAAAACACAAGTACGGGTATATGGATTATGGACTATTTTACATGTGACCTACGTGACTAACGAAACGTTCGCTCCGAATGAAGTTGAGGGTCGTGGCACACAGACACACTATCTTTTGACTGCATAAGTAAACTATTTTCTGATCTCAATGTTGTTTATGATGAACAATCTTATGTAAAGGGCAAAGGAAAGTGTGTTTACAATTCGGCTGCAGACTAAAATGCGCGGTGGAATTGGTTTTTGATAAGAGACTTATCAGTAGAAATTACATGGGTAGAAGCTCAAATTATCCTATGGGCTAATTTTTTGCTAGAGTTTTGGTAGAATGTTGAAGACGAAATAAAACACTGAATTTCAATCGATTAATAGCGTAAAATTCGATAAATCTCTTTCAACACTTTCTAAGTGTCAGAAAATTATCCGAGGATAATTATTTAGCCCAATTGACACACGCCAAACTATACACACCACATTAATAGCCATACATAGCTAACTAAAAACCGTTTCTAATCGACATGGTTGAGTTTTGTAAACATTTTTTAACTGAATCTCAATAATTTCACAAATCGTACACTCAGCTGAATATTATCTGTGACGCCCTATGACTATACGAAAATATCCCAAACGCTTTTTTAAGGAGAAATACTGGCGAGGATTTAACGCTGAATTCAATTGCAATAAACCCCCGTAGCCTTTGCAGGTGACAAAGGTATCCAGCAACTTTTCGACAATTCCTTTAGAGTCTGTGTCAAGTACCGACGATCAGTGTTTCAAAAAACCATTAGAAACATCGCAACTGATTCGGCCGTCGAATTCCACGAAACTCCTGGAAGAGTCGGCAAGCATATATGCGTACGTGCATCACACCAGCTTATCTGCGAGAATGGCTGGCGAGCTCTACGATCAAATGAAGATTATTGGCTTCTTGGAGGAGCCAACCAGTGCGGTATAAGGCCCGATAAGCCGACAACTGGCCAATTATACTGATTATTCAAAGTGACAATGTAGAATGCTCGCAGTTTTTTAAAAGTCTTTATTGCATACGATGCGATATCTGCAGAATAAAAAAACGTTGAGTATCATACACCCGAGACTTTTTAATGGATAGGGGAGACATTGAAAAATATGGTGATAATGACAGATTAGCAACAGCGACAAAAGTATAGAGACAAGGGTACATCAAATTACTTGGCAAATATATTTGTAAATGTTAATCCACTGTCGTCATCTTATTAGATAAACAGATAAACATTTACTGGAGCTAAACATCTATAAAACGATAACAACATAAAATCTGGTAGTTATTTTTTTCGAACAGGTTTAAATAGGAACCGCATTCGTGAGATTCAGTTGCCTGACTACAGATCTTACTGAAAAGTTGCCTATAGGAGAAGAGACCCTTATTTTGATAAATATTGAAGAAAACACCAAATTATGTAAATGCCGCTTCTATTTATACGAAAACCCACTTACCATAATTGTCACCGCATTATCTACTGATTTTAATATAAATATGTACATTGACTCCGCATCGAAAAAGGGCCAGAAAGACCTTCAACGCGCTATAAGAATAAATATCTACCTATTTATAGAACTTTTGAGTGTTTACTCAACCGATATAAAATAATTAGTGATTCCAGATGTCGTCATGTATCACGAAAATGAGTAGACGAAGTGAGAAGTCGCTTAAAATCAATGAGCCTTATACAATGATAAACATGTTTAACCTTCACCTTAAATATGTCACAAATTTCACATGAGAAATTTCGCATTTGTAATTTTTTTTAAAATCGAAGGCCGTGCGTCAATTGCGCTAAATAATTGTCCTCAGCTAATTTTGGCACTTAAAAAGATGTTAGTATCACGCTAAGACTTTAAACAGAATAAAGAACAAAATATTTAGAAAATGTGTGATATAAATCGGTATACATTCATATTCAGTCTTATTCTGATCGAATACAATCGAAAGTAGCTCGTGTCTATACAATCGATGGGTTGAATGACAATCAGCTTGATTCGAATAATACAAATAGAGTTTGACATGCCGCTAATCATATATAGCGACTAATAAATGAAACGCGGACATTATTCAGTTAGTGAAGTGACACATTCAGTGATTTTCTTAAGTTACCTTATGACACAATACATGACGAAAACATATAATTTTCTCCATGCAAATGCAACCATGCGCCACAACATCCGACACTTACAACGACCGATAATTTTTCCTGAACACTACCATTTTTACAGATTTGTATGTAGTAATATTCCAACGAAAAAATTCGCATATATAATTACCTCCACGAAGTGGCGTTGAAAAACGATCTGTATCTAAAAAAAAATTATTATTTCTGATGAAATATCTACCAAAAGATGTGAACGAACTCTTAAACCAATTGCTCAAATGATGATCATATACATCAATCGATGTATTTGAAACGCGACCTTTTCGCAGGAGGACTATGTATTCCCAAAAGCACGGTATATCGTATCGATAGCGATATCTCAATTTGTATCATCTTCGCAAAGTTTTAAACGACATTTTTTTTTCTACGGCCGAAAATTGGTCGTGGGGCAATTTCGAAGCTCGCATGACATTGACATTAGTGAAACTTCCCATTTTTTGGTGAGCCACATGAATTGTTTTTTGTGTGAATAATAAAGTAGTGAATGATATTCAATGCCGCATTAGGTTAGTGTTGTTTACTTGAGGTGTTATATCAATATCACAGGTGTTAACCTAAATAAATAAAAACAATATCACTCTATGTTGGCACAACAATATGTACATCTTCTGCAAACATGTCATTATTGTGCAACTAATATAATGACCAGATTATTTAAAATTCCAGATTATTTAAAATTTACGACAGTTTGACTACTACACCCTACATCAATTTAAGTCCAAGAATGGCATCTATATGCAAGCATATTGGTCCGTTATAGGATCGCCTTTACGGAGTGAAGTGTAGAAAAAAGCGCGCACTTCGAAAATCGAGAAGCATTGGTTTCACATGTACTTAAACGAATGACGCCTCCAACATCAAACACGCACCATAAAGTACACTTTGCGAGTGCAATTTAATTTTTAGAATGATTTCGGATAACTGATTCCTAATAAAATCGAAAGGCTCGAAGAAAAAAATGTTGTAGTATTTTTAAAAATTTCAGAAGGTAAGGTAAATACTCTCGGATGTTTGTCAGTATTTACGACGAGTGGCGCTGTTTAGGTATTACTTTGGTTTTTTATATTACGTATCTAAGATCACTGATTTTGACATGGAATTCATGTTAGCTCTTTGGCTAAAGCCGTGTGTCAATTTGACCTAATCTTCGGATCATTTTCTGACACTTACGAAAGCGATGAAAGAGAAATTCCGAGAGAAATTCACAAAACTCCAATCTTGAAAGAAACAGAGATTTATCGAATTTTAAGCTATTAATTGATTGAAATTCAGTGTTTTATTTCCTCATAAACATTCTAGCAAAACTCAAGCAAAAGAAAACGTCAAAAAATTATCCTCCAGAATAATTTATTATCTTGCTCCCGGAACAGGATATGATTCTTGACAGCTGAAAATTCGATTTCACCACGATAGTGTCAGAAAATTATCTGAGGATAGTTATTTAGCCAAACGGCCTAAGTCATTTGGCATTTTGACCATGTAAAAGTTTGTAGTAACGGTGAACAAATACGACCAAAAAGTACGGGAATGCCTTCACTCAAAATGTGCTGATCTCCTAAGGCGATAACACATAAACGTCAGCAATGAAAACAATTAAATAAATACATCATTTGACAGCTCAAATATTTCGCTCTTTTTTTGCACACTTTCTTAACGTTAAAAAAAATCACATGTGCAATTTAATTTTTTTTAATACATTGTCATGAGTTCTTTTAAGCAACAATAATAACATTTTTAAATAATCTGATGGATATTTTGTTTTCTTTTTATCTATACTGATTAACACCAATTTGCGTCAAGTAAAACACGCGAAAAAGATTGTAAAGTTAATTGAGAATCACCACAAACCAAAATTGAAGTTAAAAAAAATTATAAGTAGGTAAATCCTAAGGCACACGCCCTTCGTGATTTGTTCATTGTGCGATAAGATAGTATATAATGATGCATTATGTATACCTAAGTTTATAACCTCAAATCCTATCCGTTTATTATTACCTACAAATGCACCTCTAGCATTTCTAAAAAAAACAACGATATAAAAGTGTGTAACATTTTAATCGCATGTTGAAATTGATAAGTCTTGCAGTTCTTACACAAGGTCACAATTTCCGTTTGTGTCACTATAACAACAATCTGTCATATGCCAATCGTTTTTATGACAGATTTCATTTGATTGCGTCTATTTATGTCGTTTTCGATTGGTAATCCAGAAGCGTCCGGAAGAACTCTCCGCGATTCTGAATTCAAATCCAGAAGCAAATTTCACTTCTTTTCAGTAGAAGAACTGTCAGTTGAGTGCCAATCGAACGCTTTCAGAAGCGTTCGGATTGCTTCCGGACGATTCTGGATTACCAATCGAAAACGACATTAATCTAATCAGATTGTTTCGACAGAAATCTTCACTCATGCACACATTCGTCATCGTCATTAAGTCCTATTCTTAGGGGAAATGTTTTTTTTTTAAAGAAAATCAACATGTTGACATATAAGTCTTAAAATAATAATTTTAAGAACAACGCATCTGTCGATATATTAAATTGCATTCTATATTGCGTTGGAGACTTTATTACCAAAATGTGATACTATAATAAAACAATAATAAAAAAACTCAACTCTGACTCTGACATTGGGATATCATCGTATTTTGTTTGTTGTTGTCTCCTTTTGATGTGCATATTATTATTCATACTGATTATACGACTTTTGTCTGAGCCAAATAATAATAGTTTTTTTTTTACTTCCCATTTCAGATAACAAACCAAAACCAGAAACCATTGAAATATTTTCAGCGAAAATACGCGAAAATGGCGCATTCAGATGTTTCAAGCTGACCCTGGAGGACATTTGGAAGAATGAATTGGAATTGCGTATCAATAATTTCGCTGATAAGGAAAAACTACCACACAATGAAAAGGACATTAGAAATCAGGTTAGTCAACTGCAACTCGATAGTTTGTACTAAGTTCGAATGCAATATACATTTATATGACTTCATGTTCGTTGTGGGGGAATACTAAAGTCATTATGGCTGTCTGAATGATTCACTGCACAAATTATAGGGGCTGTAAACAGAACTGACCTCTCCTCAATGAGATGAGTATTATAAGTGTAACTACCCACTGTGCGATTAAATTAAATTCAATTTGTAACGAAGCGGAACAGACAGAAGCGGGAGAAATACTCCCATTAATAAATATAGAGTCTAGAGATTTGTTGTTCAGGGAGAAACATTTTTTGTTTATAAATTTGATAATTTAGTTCAGTTTTTTTAAGTCACTATCACCATAATGATTTTACATTTCTCGTCACTTTTCTGTTGAAATTGAAAGTACTGTCATAGTGGCAAGATATTAGCATTCAAATATTTCTGGCATATTTTCAAAGAGAGTGATTTAAATGATGGTCATTAATTGGTGAACCATTTGGACATAGGAGAATAACTTATGACTAGTGCGACTTGCATCACAAGAGCTCATTAAACAATTATTATTTCTAATTAATTAGTATACAAAGTGTGTGATGTCATTTTAACGAAATATACTAAAGCTTTCTTTGTCGTTATTAAATTATGGCGTCGAAATTGAATTTGACGTTTTCTTGACTGAAAGTGTTTGTCACATCTCGAATTTATTGATCAAATGTCCTATTTTTCAGGGATACGAAATTATAAATGCATTTCTTTTATTAATCACCCGCAAATTGTATTTATGTAATTAATTTCTTTAATTACGATCCCGGTTTTACCATTGAAATGACCAATTTTTTTTTAATACATTTAGGGTTTCTCGTCTCTCGTGTATGCATAAAGTTGGATGCATTTGTTATCAAAATGGCGTTCGGTTGCGACAACTTAATGTGCGACAACTTCGCATTGTCATTGCCCATTTCTGGTTCTTTAATGGTATCTTTAACAAGCAAAATTATGGGATTTGGGCAAGTCAGCAACCCGAAGCCATTCAGGAAATGACATTACACCCACACAAAAATGTACTTTTTGATGCGAGTTTCATGCTGCGGCGGTTACTCGCTCATAATTTTTCATAAGTAATGCTCGCAACTCAGTCAGATTCAATGGAGATCGTTACCGCATCATGTCGATTAAGTCGATTAACAAAGTTTGTGTTAGCTTCATTGGAAGAGGATGACTTGTTAGCATATATGGTTTCAGCAAGATGGCGCCACATGCTCCACAAACAATTGAGTTATTAAGCCAAATTTCGGTGAACTCGTAATCTCCAAAAATGGACCGTCAATTAGCCGTGCGATTTGACTCCTCTATAGAGTTTTTTTCCTTGTGGATTTTTTAGCGACAGCATGATCAACATGGAATGACAAACTGACCAATTTGCGGAATATATAGTCATGAAAAATTGGGTTCAGTGTATTGACTCGTGCAGGCGTTTCCGTCATTTGAATATTGTTGCGTGTTGCATATGACATCGATGGTAGCTAAGCTACCTACTTTAAAGCGACTATCACATACAACCAATCTTAACAAATCGAGTGTCAACAGAAAGAGATTTTCCTAAATCACATAATTCCACTCCTTCATAAATATTAATATGTAATTTGTTTAAAAAAAAACCCGCGAGAGTTATCGTACGGGTTATAAGTATTGATTCCTTTTGCGGCTCTCATACTAAACTAATCTTAACAAATGAGGTTCATGCGTCCACGCGCATGCTTTAGTGATTAGGTTCAGGTTCGAATTCCAAAATACTATCACCTACTGGCAATTTTGAAGGCGCTTCAGTTAGGAAGATTATCTATATATTAAACATGCCCGGAAGCCTTGAGCAAATTATGTACTAACGCAAGAGGTACTCTTCCTAATCTAACAACTAACGTTGAAGTCTTGTATTTGCAAAACAAAAACCTATACAATATAATTATTTGTACAATATAATTATTTACTAAATCAATTTCTTTGACGTTTTAGGTGTCCTTTGCTCGTAAGGCCAAACAAAGCTTATGGCACAATAACAAGCATTTCTCATACTGGTGCAGGTACGGAACCCGACAACAGGATGTCCGAAAACGACAGGTAAATTAAATCCCAGCCGGTTTATTTTTAACTCTATTAATTAAAACTTTTTATTATTTTAGATGTCCGAGTGTGTCAAGTGGGGCAGTGTGGGCATGAATGCTGGAATGCTACTCATCATGAACAAACAAAAGTCCCATTCAACATCCAAATGAACCGTAAATTTGTAGCCAGACAGAGTATAAAAACAGAAATAACAAGCTAAAAGACACTGTGCTCACAGTCATATAACGTACCTAACCTATATGGAATGAAAATTGGTTCTGATATACAAATGCCTATCTACATACTCCTTAGTATTATAATACATACATATATACACTAGAATGCAGTGTGGTGATATGCAAAAAGAAATTGCAAAGTCGACTGTGAATCCAAACCGCAGTCCGGAGAACCTCAATTGTTACACATTGCTGTGCAGTATGCAAACATAATTTTCACATTAAAACCTAAACTACTCGTCGTCGTCGAACGTACATATTAAGTTAACTAGCTAAATAAGTACAATATGGATTGTAGGAGTTGTTTTTATACTTACACAACACACTATTACAATATGGAGCGATACCTGGAAGCTCTAAATAATATTTGTTTAGAGTTTTAGACGTTCGAAGAATACACCTTTTTTATGGGCGAACTAAAAAATTTATAAAACAAGCAGAAACACTGTGAATATGAAAAGACTTATTTTTTGTTGTTAAATAGAGTTACTATTTTGTAGCATGTAAGATTTTAAATTGTAGTTGATTCTATACAACGCATATTATTTATATGTTTTTAAAATGCATAATTTTAAGAGCGAAATGAGAAGAAACTTTTGACTGTTCTGCAAACATACAGCAAATGGATATTACATTACACAGAGAGCAGGACAGATAAGTTGGATATATTTTATTTATCATGTTTTTATAAAACGTACGATGTAATACAATAAATTTTATTTTTAAATAACAAGCGTGTGTTGTTTTTGCAACTTATCACTATCAGTTCTTAGCAGCCAACCCCATGGACATATTCCTCAATGGAGTGGATACATTTTGTATGTTGGAAGATGGGCACCGACTTGGGGAAAAATTGATCTCTCGTGCGTGGATAATTGAATTAAATTGCAAACTGCTGATATAGATATGGGCCATTTATTATGGCTGAGGACTTGTATGAATGGAATCAATTTTCTTTCAGGAAGATGCGTCACTCGTATATGTTCCATACCATGTATGAGTGGCAAGCAGGACAGTGTTATTAAATAATAAAATGGGTACCTAATTGATGAAGGAGTACACCCAAAAGTGCAGACAATGTAAATTTGTTGGAATACACATTTAAATATACATATTTTAATCAACAATCAGGCCGGCTACTATAGAGATGTACCTTATAATCATACACATAATTGAAGTCTAGAAAATAACATTTTTATTCCCTTCACTTCATCCTTCTAGTTACAGGAGCCCAGGACAGCATACGTAGCGAAAAAGTAACAAAGTAATGAAAGAGAAAAAACTGAAGGGAAAAGAAAATTGTCACCTTCATCTATTGAAAATTTCAGTCGAGCCATGATTCTGGCTAATGAAAGCAGCAACATAAAAAATCAAAGTCGATTCTATGAAAACTAAATTGTTACAAGATTACGACAACTATTGCACTCAAAATCAAAGTACGAACGGTAGGAGTGGCGATGCTGCTCTCTATGGTAGGTATTCGACACACGAAAACAAATCGAGCAGACTCGGAAAAACGTATGAGCTGCTGCAAATGCAAAAACGATAAAAGTTTTAAGAACTAATAACGGGACAGAACCAATGCTGAAACGCGAACATTTTTTGATGAGAATGGAATTGCTCATTATAGCATCGACAATTTTACAGTCCACAACAAAATGGAAAGGCGGAAAGTTAGTTATAAAGCGGGGTCTATGAAAACTGATGCGAGTTCCAAAAAGTTCAGTAGTACTGATGAACCGGATTCCTCGTAAAAAGATTTGTGAAAAAATACCAGAAGGGATTTGAAGTGACGTTCAAGAAAAAATAACTCATTTATGAGTGTGTTTTTATTGCCGAGAGAAAAACGCAAGAAATGGGACTTACCTACGGTTGCCAGATGTCACGCATTTGGCGGGACAGTCCCGCTTTTGAAGCTTTGTCCCGCCAAGTGTCCCGCTTAAGGAAATGTCCCGCCAATGTCCCGCTTTTTCGACATTTTCATTTTTATTTCCATTTCTTGTTTATTTCTTTGTTGTTTTTTATTTTGCTGGACTACTGTGCGAGGGATCCCAGGTTCGATCCCCAGAAAAACACAAATTATGTACATCTTAAGGTTTTTTTCTACTGCGCCACTTTTCGCGAACGTCTGACAAACATGCGAGAGTATGACTGTCCTGAAAAAAGCTTCTCAATTCAGCCGTTCGGACTCGGCATAAAATTGTAGGTCCCTTCCAATAGTCCCAAAAATAGAAACTCACACAAACGAATGGTTGCGAGAAGCTACGCCTAGGGTGTCTACCTGCCAGTTGCGCCACCTATTTATTTATTTTAGTTGTTTATTTCATTTTTTATATTTTGAAATTTCGCCGCAATTGTTGGACACTCCGTTCTTGAAATGTTGGTACTTTTTCATATGGTATTTTTGAAACTTTGGGGCGTGCCACGCCCAAACGGTGAAAGACCGTCAATTTTTTTTCAGATTAGTGTTTAGGGCACTGAAATTAATCGGACTGTGCAAAGAAACCCTTATTTTCGAATGGGCAGTAAAGTAAAATCTTGCCCAAAAATTGAATTAAGAGAGTACTTAGATGGACAAGTTTAACCACTTGTCTAGCGACAAAACAAATTTGGCCTAAGTTGGATTTGAAACGCTCTAAAAAATTTATCTCTCTCAACAGATTGCATATCGGCACTACAATAGGTGTCATTACTGGATACTGCCTGATAGGTAAACATGCCGCAAGGCTGGGCCTTTTCGCAAACGACTTTTGCAGAAGCTGCATGGATCAGGAAGAGGAGGAAACTATCTCTCACCTTCTTTGTTCCTGCCCAGCTCTCTCCCGCAGAAGGAAGCTTCACTTAGGAGCCTTCTATTACAACGACTTGGGCGATCTGACAAGCACAGACATCAGAAAGAAGCCTCTTACGCTTTATAAAGAGCTCAAAATGGTTCAACTAGTAGGGAGATCTTAGATCCTTCTTCGTGGCATCATAATGGACCTATACTGGTCTAAGTGTGTTGGCGTTTTTAGCTGACAGCCACTTTCAACCAACCATATTACATATGTACCTATCTTAAAAGTTACGTTGCTGACTGAGAAACATACAAATAAACTGTTTTTACAAAAAATTAATCAAAATTTTGTTATTTTGTCTTAAATTTACGAATATTTTTAAAATGTCCCGCTTTTTGAGAAAATTGTCCCGCGTTTTCACATTTCTTTTATGGCAACCCTAGACTTACCTAAGGTCCACAAATTTCATTATGCTGGGATATTGCAAAAATGGTGATGCTTACTGACTGAATAATTCAATTCACAGAAAGTGTTGCAAAGGTCGTGACGTTATGTGAAATTTCTAGAAAATGAGATACACGTATTTGTTGCGATGGTCGGCAACACACATCTGCAGTGTAGGGTACTCAATTGAAGTTTCTGTTTAATAGCTTATTTACGTCAATAGATAACCTTTTTTTGATATCGTGAGAGAACGGGTGGTGCCCGCACAAATGTAAGAAAATTTTAATTTCATTTTGATTGTATTTAATTTAACTGAATTTAATAAAGATTTTAGTTCCGTTCTGGACTTCTTAATAAATGTGTTTTTTTGCACCCGGCTCGACTTCTCAACAGTATTATTCACAGAAGAAGGATGAACTTAACGAAAAATCAACTGATACTTTGTTAAATAATCCAGATTTAGTGGAGGTATATCCAAAATTAAATCTAATAAGGCTGCTGGAGCAGATGGCCTACCGGCCGAGCTGTTTAAAGCGGCAGGAGATGACTTGGTAAGGAGCATGCACCAACTTATCTGCAAAATTTGGTCGGAAGAAAGTATGCCCGATGAATAGAACCTCAGCATCGTGAGCCCCATCCACAGGAAGGGGGACACTCTTAACTGCGCTAATAACAGAGGAATAAGGTATAAGATCCTGTCGGCTGTAATGGCCTAAAACATTTCGCAAACAACCTGATCGCCACATATCATCAGTGCGGTTTTAGGCCCGGAAAGTCAACCATTGACTTCACACTTCCGCAGATGTTAGAAAAACGCAGAAATTCCAGTTCGATACACACCAGCTCTTTATCGACTTCAAGGTCGCCTTGTACGGAACTCGCAAGTCGCAAGCCAACATCAGAGACAATTTTTCAAATGTCCGTTCAACTACTTGCATATGCAGATGATATTGACACTTGTGTCGGGCTTTTTTAACCCTAATCCTGAGTACTTCAGAAATACCATGTAGAGTGGATACATACCACCTGAGGCCACAACAATAGATAACGTGCCTATTATGCTATTATCTACCATTTTGCTCGAAGGGCGACTGATAAACGCGACAGATAACTCGGGTGATGGAAACACTAACCTACAATACTGCGTAAGCATACCTTGCTACAGCGCTGACAGGCCAAATCGAAAAAAATACTCGTGGCTTACCTGGGTTGTGATGAAGCTAGCAGGGCTGGGCCCCGACATGTGGTGTATGGTCCGCCGTCCGGTGAAAGGGGCCTTTATATCGACGGACTGGAGATCGCTTATCTGGGAGCAGCTCAGCTCAAAATGTGGGGTAAGGCTAGGTTAAGCTACGTTAATTAAGTACATATTCGTTTTTTCTGCTACCTAGGTTAATTTTTAAGAAAACAAACTAAACATGCGTTTTCTCACTAAGTAACTAACTCTTAAAAGCTAGGCATCGACTTTTATGACACCCGACAATAAAAGTTGCTTAAAGTGGCCCCTAGACACCGGAGTACTGACACCGGTGTGGCATTCACACTGATCGAGACACAGACACCAAAAATCAAAAACTTGATTTTACTCGCTCCGTGTCTGACACCAAAATCGGTGTGCGCACCAGCCCACACACAGACACAGCACACATTTCCGTACACCGACACCGGTGCAGACACAAGTGTAGTGTCTATGGGCCGCTTAAGAAATGGTTTGAATAGCGGGTTGGGTTTAAAATACTGTATGGTCAAAATACTGACCCCTATCGCGAATAATATTTCCCACGGAATGTTTCACATTCAGCAATTTGATTTACATTGCTGACAAGGGAAATATTTCCATCGGAATTTATTCACGATACCCCTAACTGTATTTCAAAATTTTGTATGAACAAACTACTCCTATGCCACCTGCCACTTGGTAACTATACCACCGCCACAACACATCGGTGCGCGCCTTGTCTTGTGTTTTTGTTAAATTATCTAGGCGAGTGAAGTTTGTTTTGTTTCAATTTTGTTTACATATTTTGTTCTCAATAAATTTTAAAAATTATAATATATGAAAGCTTGCTTTTTGTTATGCAAATACTTTTTCATAATATAATAGAATTGGAGCATAAACAGCATTTCGGGAGAACAGAATTTTCCGTTTACAGCATTTTGAAATGCAGAATGCTGAAATACAGATTTTCGTTCATACAGTATTTTCAAAAAAAAAAAAAAAAAATTTGTATACAATATAAAATGTTGTCGATACAGAATTATGACCCGCTCCCTTGTAGAGCACATGTATTATATTATAGCACTGCAACCAAGTCATAAATCAATAAAAATTCACAAGTCACAGCCCGTTAATGAACCAAAGTAATTAGGACTAAATTACACAATTACCTTACTGGCATTACTAAGGAATTATATGCCATACAACCTTCA
Organism: Cheilosia scutellata; assembly: GCA_955612985.1. Lineage (NCBI taxonomy): Eukaryota > Metazoa > Arthropoda > Insecta > Diptera > Syrphidae > Cheilosia > Cheilosia scutellata. Next base: position 46,766,225 of record OY015313.1, on the reverse strand, counting down.
TTTATAACAAGTTCTCAGAGTTGTTCCGCCGACTACCTGTGCCACTTACACCTGTGGCTATTTTTTTATAAATAGTCTGCAATCCTATATTTCAAAATATATTTCAGTCACTGCTACCGCTAACACCTTTATTCAAGATGACTCTTAAACTTGTCGTTATTCTAATTATTAGCGTTTTAGACCTGCAATAGAAGTGAGTGGCTTTACTCCGCCAGCGCCCTATTTTGTGGATGAGAAACTAGAGCAATCTGTGGTTTTTAAGTCCCTGGATAGTAAAGAGAACGAATTTCAAGTTGAAATGACAGACCTGCTGTGCCTCACCGAACGACCAAGACCCATCAATGAACCTTTATCTCTACGGTAAGAACTCAATGGCAACTTTTGTAAGCATTGCTTTGAACATTTTTCTTTCTTTACAGAACAGCGGCATCCAAATTTCTGTTGGAACTGTACAACTCTCTGAAGGAAGACGAGGAACCACAATTGGCTGCCTACCACAATCGACCTAAACGAAGCACTCTCATAACCAAGGAAGACCGAACAGAGATTGATGCAACAACATTATCACGTTTTCAAGCAAACGTACGTTTTTTTTACGTCAACTAAATACGTATATACCTACAATTAATAAAATTTCCTTTAAATAGAACACCAGTCCCGTCAGATTCCACAAGGCCGAACTCTCAGCTTCAATACCAACCATGTACCACAGGACTTGCAGCTTATTCGTGCTGAGTTGCGGATATTTCAAAACTTCAAACTAGGCCGGACGTTTGCAAACGAGGAAAATGTCACGATCTCGGTATTTCGTAAGGTGCTCAACCACAAATTGCAGAAAAACGATTTGAAATTATTGAGCAGCTTCACCACAACAACAAATGTAAGTGGAACAGAGGAATATCAGCCATTCATCATAGGATACTTCAATGGTCCCGAACTTTTGAACAAGATTCAACATATCCTTTTCAAGAGAGTCAAGAGGGAAGAGGTGGAGAGAGCTACAACCTACCCAAGACGTCCGAAATGATGAATTTTTCAATAGATTTCAAGGAATTATACTTGCAGGACTGGGTTATTGCACCGAAGAAGTTTGAAGCGTATTTTTGCGGAGGAGACTGCAACTTTCCATTGGGCTCGAAAATGAATGCGACAAATCACGCCATCGTGCAGACGCTAATGCATTTGCCAAAGCCCTGCTGTGTGCCAACTGTTTTGGGATCGATTTCGATTTTGCATTACTCCAACGAGGATAGGTGAATTTGAGGAAATATCCGAATAGTGTAGCGAAAAGTTGTGGATGTAAGTAGGACGGTATATGTATTTGTTATTTATTGTTGCTAAAATAAACGCCTTTTTAAAATAAAGCTTAGTGTTGTCATTTCACTATTAGATAAAAGATGCACTGACTGCAACAAGGGCCTCAAACCGACTGAATTCTTTTTGGCAAATAAGACGGAAGATGTCTCAATGGCGTATATAATACAAGCAGTTTGGGAAATCTGCAACTACCACACGTAAGATGTTTTGTTTCTTATCAAACTATCACTTACCTCACGCAGCAATCCAAACAGCACATCAGTAGATAAAGATCTCTCGTGCGCCTCATCCATAATAATCGCCGAATATCCATCCAAGTCGGGATCTCGCAAACTCTCCCTTAACAGAATACCATCAGTCATGTACTTTATTACAGTCTTCTCTGATGTACAATCCTCGAAACGAATTGCATAACCAACTTCTTCGCCTACAAATTGCACAAACATATCAAATTAGCAATGCTGCCAATACAGAATATCCTTCATTAGTTCCTTACCTAAGCGGGTTCCCATTTCATCAGACACACGCTTGGCAACAGACATAGCTGCGACTCTTCTCGGCTGGGTGCAGCCAATCATTCCAAAATTGCTGTAACCATCTTCATGTAAGTATTGCGTCAGTTGAGTGGTCTTTCCACTGCCAGTTTCGCCAACAATGATTACCACAGAGTTCTCTCGAATAACATTGAGCAGCTCTTGACGAACAGCGAAAACTGGCAAGAAACGCCTCTGCTCGTAGAATGTCTTCTTTCGCGAGAAATCACTTTTGCCAATATTGTCAGTGTCCTTCATGTGTTCAGCGAACTTTTGATCGCGCTTATAGTCGGCAGTGTCAGTTTCTTGATCAAATTTGGAGTCCTCGCCTTCGTTTTTCTTCTCGATGCCCATTATATTTCCGAGTTTGGTGCCGCCCAGCTCCCAGTGCTTTTTCTGTGCCTTTTTTCGTTCTTTTTGTTCGCGGTAGACACGCACAAGGCCACTACCTTTACGGGCAATCAATGCCATATCAGAGGTGGGATCTTTGACAGGAATCACCGGTTCTGGTTGCTTGGTGAAAACGATTCTACCGTCCAGAAATGGTGGAACGATATGATGCACTAGCAAGTGGACTCTTTCGATGGCCTCTTCGTCAAAGTCCTCGTTCACGTTTATCGACATGACAACTCCGGAAGTGAGCATACGATTACGTTCCCATAGCTCATTGTCTTTATTGATTTGGCGCTGCTGGGCGCTGATACGTTTGGTGCGTTTTTGCTCGAGCAACTCTTCGCGTTTTCTGCAAAAGTAATATGTTATAGATATTGAGAGGGAAAAGAAAATTCGAAACATACCTGAAGTACTCCGCATTGGTACCCCCAAATGGATTATTCTCTTCGTCGTAACCTTCATCGATGTTGTACCATTCACGATCCAGTCGACGTTGTTCCTCTTCCCATAAGTCACGATCTTCTTCAGTATCACCCCACGGCTGACGGGTACTACGACCGGTGGCCGGTGTTGCTCCAGACCGCTTGCGATCATTTGCCCAGGTATTATACTTGTGAGCCGGCGTTGGGCGCGGCGTTTCGTCTTGTCGATTACTACGCCTCGACGACCAATCAGGGCGATCGCTGGCATACGATTTAGGCGTAGGAAAGTCCCATGAAGACTTTTTATGATGCCCGGTCCTTTCGTCGTCTTCATCCCAGGAGCTATTCGCCACTGAACTGCCAGACGGAGTTCGTGGTTCATCCTTAAAGCGCGGTGTGTTAATACTACGCGACGAATCGGGTTCTCGTTTGCGACGATCCGAATAGTCGTCATCACGACTCCTGCTACGTCTTCCGTCACGATCATGGCGACGACGATCTCGACGATCTCTATCACGATCCCTATCGCGTTCCCGGTCTTTGTCACTTCGTCTTGGTGAACGCTCACCGCCACGTTCACGGTCCTTTTCTTTGGTGGAATAATACACCCCTTTACTACGATCACGAGTTATATGCTCACGCAGACGATCCCGAGCTAAATCCGATACACCACCGGTATGGGTTGGCGTTTCATCTTTTGGTTCACGCAGTTGGCGACTGAGTTTGTGAAAACTTGGCGTATCTGGTGTTTTAAAAGCAAAATCTTTGCTACTTCCCGGCGTTTGACTGCCCTCTTTGTCATCATAGTCGTTATCTTTGAAGGAGATGAGCCGCTGCGAGTCTTCACGTTCTTTTCGACGCTGTGCCGCCAATTTGTCTAATCCCAGCATTGATGGTTTAGGCACTTTGAACGAGTGCTCGGTTTTGGGTTTTTTCAAAACAAGCCCACCTTTGGTTTCGGTAATACCCTGCAGCCGATGAACATTTTCATCTTCGTCCATATTATAGTACGATATATACAAAATTTATTGTAGATTTAATGGAAGTACCTAATCGAACTAGCAGAAACGTTTTATTTTTACCGATGACAGAACTTTCAAAACAACCTAATTTTGACACCTCGATTATGACATCTCCAGATATGTTAGCGAGGAAGTGTTTCCGAGTGTGTTGACAAATCGGCAGTTATGCAGAGTTCGGTTTTATTTTTTATTTCAAATTTGTATGCTTTCCTTAGGGTACGTTCATAGCGAACCAACCAGCTTCTCGCTTTCTCACCAGCTTTCCGACGAGATTCACACCGGTACTTAGAGCCAGAGCGATGATTATCTAGCAGGTGATGGTCATAATGAATATAACGTGTCCGATGTCAGTCATGTCCTAAATCAATTGCTTAAAAGAACTTTGGAAATTTAAATTTACTTACTCACTTCTACTTATTATATCTTTGCAAACAATTACGCGCACAGAGTATGTAGGTATGTACTTTTAATCAATGATCAATTGGGCAAAAGCTGGTAACCGCCGTGAAAATTAAAAAAAAAAAAAAAAAATTAATAATTCATTCCGGTAAAAGCTTGTTAAAACGGTAAGCGGGTTCACTATGCACATAGCTACCCTTATATTTCATATACCTTATTTCCAATTTGACTTATACAGTTCCACTTTTGTTTGTTTTTTTATTACATAATCATATTAATTTAGAGTTTTGATAGGTTTGTTTTGGCTAATCGTTATTGTTTTCAATCTAGCAGTTACCTACTTTCACGCTAGATTGAAAAATTTTAGTCCGTCTTCGCTTTTGGTTACCTATTTTCAAATACGAACGAAGGCGATATTTCCAGTGCTTTCCAGTTTTTTCCAAAATTTTTAACAGCTTTTTCCCGTCCAAGGATTTTTGTTAATTTTTTGTCTGCAAACAATTCCTGCGTTCGGGAAAAATTCGATTTGAACGTTTTTAACGATACAGTGAAACTCATTCACATTACCCACACGGGGAACTGTTCACTTTGCGATTTTGACGATACCAAAATATTCTTTTCCGTGAATAATTCCCCCCGGCGGATTCCACGATAGGGGTGAGTATGTCAAAATAATGTAATGTACCCAAAATCAAATAGTAAAAATAAAAATATTTCCAATCTGTGTATATAAAGGTGTATATATTTGTTAGAATTCGGTTGTATAATTAATTTATTAGCTATACCCATAGGAAGGCAGCGTAGTGTCCATACATTAAACAGGAGAACAACTAAACAGTCTTTAACGTGCAATATTTCTGAACTTGATTGATCTACCTTCCTCTAATAATTTCATCTTTACTACTATTAAGTACATTGATTAGTTATCTACTACAAAATTAAAACTTCAACGTTGCACAACAAAATTTTAAAAGATCTAAGACGAACTACAGTAATCTCAGCTGTCTACTCGACTTTGTAGTAACAACTAGGCGACAAACGATCACAGTTTACATAAGGCTGAATTTGTGGTGAGTCTAACTCAGACTCTCGTATACATGCGCAACGATACTGGTCCTTGCCGGGTTCGAAGTATTTTCGCGGCACACCTACCCAGTCACGTTTCTTGCCGCCAGATTGATCCGTGCACCAGACGCGTGTACCTTTCTCTTCTGTCCATTCAATATTGCACGGAGGATACACGTCACGTAGTTTATTCTCGTTTAATTTGGCGTCCCGTGCTTGATCAGCAATAGCGTCCAATTTGAAGTGGTATTTGGTTTTCATGCCAAATTCATCGTAGAATCTGTAAGATATGAACAAAAACGTTTTGGGCGGTTGAGTAAGCTTTGTTCCAATTATAAAACTAATCAAATAAAGTATCTGCATGTTATAGTAACATAATTACAAAAGAATCTCGAGTAATTTAGCGAAGAAGCTAATCATAAGCAGTAATGAATGATAGCCGTGGGATTAGTAAAGTATTCATACAAGATTGTATCTTATGTGCCTCTTTCCAATCGCTCCTTTGAGTTGCAAGTCGGTTTTATAGTTCCTCATGATCATGGACATGTTTTGTTGTTGCTGTCCTAACCTATACGCAAATTCGACTTAACATTCAATTGATTAACTAACCTTCCCACAGCCAATCCTTTGAAAATGTATTCCTTATCATAGAATTTCTTCCATTCGTACAAACTTAAGACTTCGCTAGGCTTCAGTGACATCACATCATCCGAGTCTTCATTGAAAACTTCAAATTCTCCTGATATGAACGATTTCGAGGCATCTCTACCTGCAAATCGAATTAATGTCACCATTAGGTACACTTTAATTCATTCAAACCATTACCAGCAAAATAGCTATATGAACAGCCAGTTCCATAGTGTTTTCGTCCCTTTGTCACATCGTATACCGAACCGAGTATACTCAAGTAAATTGGTTGTTCTTCGGTGTCTCCAGTGAATTTGGCTAGCTCATCCTTGCTGTATAATGGAATTTGATTTTCTGTACTAAATTTAACAGCAATCGGAGTGTCACTGATGAACTCGGACACAGTAGATTTAAGTTTGTTTAGAATTTCAGGATAATAAATCCCGGCAAAGACGGCAATTAAAATGATAGCAAATTGCAACTTAAACAAATGCTTTAGCACTGCGAACATTTTCCATAAGGCACAGGGATTATTTAATACACAAGTTAATTAATGTGGCCTACTCTCTAGTAGGCTAATAAATTCATAGAAATAAAAATTATAGCAGTAACTTTTGATGATGTTTATGATTTCCAAAAAAAAAAAATTAATAAAAATGAAATGTTTTGACAGCAATGGTCCAGCTGGCTGTCATTGGAGTAGCTAATACACGAACCCAACGCAAGTATCTTAGGGTAGGAACATATATTGAAAATGTATTGGATTGGGTAATCTAGTACAAAATAAACAAATTTTTATCCGTTGTGGAATAGAATTTAAGGACCATTCACATGGGAGCGAACGAACGAATTGATGAAATGCGAACAAACCACTTTTTACGAGTTTATAAACAGAATATTGCACATTTTATTATTCCAAGAGGAGGATAATTAATTATCCCATCAAAATGTATTAAGAAAAAAAGTTTATAAATAGTTTAAATAACGAAATTTAGAATTCCAAACTTTTTGCCGCGAACGAAAACTGTTCTGTTTATAAACGCATAAAAAGTGGTTTGTTCGCATTTCATCAATTCGTTCGTTCGCTCCCATGTGAATGGTCCTTAAATTCTATTCCACAACGGATAAAAATTTGTTTATTTTGTACTAGATTACCCAATCCAATACATTTTCAATATATGTTCCTACCCTAAGATACTTGCGTTGGGTTAGTGTATTAGCTAATGGTCCTTAAAACGAATGATATTTTCGTTCCGTGCGAAAGGAAAACAACGATTTTAATTTTTTTTTTGATTATTTTAATCCCATTTGCAGCTACTTCAATCAATTAAGATGTCAAAAGATAGAAACATTTCTAGCAATGGTTTGCACTGCTTAAAAGCTGTCAATATGGCGATACGGCTCATGACTACTTTTTGTGGAAAGATTTCACAATTAAATCAATACAGTCCTAAATTGTGAATTATTGTTGAGAGCACAAAAATAACAACAACTCGTAGAAACCGTCAATTTTGGTATGAATGATAGCTACTTCGAACTATACCACTAATTCGTCATAACACTCCTTTTTAGTAAGTTGAATAGTTTGAATTCTGACAGTCAATTCTCCGTATATAATCCACTTGGAAAGACATTTCTGCTTTCCCAAGGAAATTAACCTTGCATTTGTATTTTTCAAAGGAAATCTTAAACAGAAAAAGTGCTTACAAAATATAAACATAGAACCATACCAACCATCTCAAGCCACGTACCTACGAAACACTGTCTAGCGTGGTATCCTGGCGGCAAGGTATACTGATACCCCCAACCTGCAATTCTCTTGCCACTGGTCCCCTGGTTTTTGCCAGGAATCCACCATTTTGTTTTCCTATCCGTACGTCATTATGTGTTGAACAAACAAAATAAACAACAAGTAAAATTGTTATCATCGGCCTGGTCGATGCTTTGATACGCTATAATAGGTACTGCATAAAAGCCATGCAAAATGTTTGCCATGCGAGATATGTAGTATTTGGACCATTTTTCTTCGAAATGAGGCTGGGAACAAGGTTTCGGTAATGGGTGGGCGTTATAGAACCATGTTAACCGACTTTTTTTTTTACTGAAATTGAACGGGTACATGTCATAACGCCCCGGGGGCGCAGTTTTGTCATAGCGCCCTCGGAAATAACACCCCAAACCTTCATCTGACAGTAAACCCAAGCAGGTTTTGCAGGGGGGCAGCATGCATGCCACACAGCTCATGTCACAATCGATCTTTTGCGCACCAAATTTCCAAGCCGTGTTATCAGCTGTCTTGGCGATGTCCATTTGCCGCCTCGGAGCTGCGATTTGACCCCTTTGGACTTTTTTTTTTTGTGGGGAACCGTGAAGGTGACCGATGTTATGCCAACAATCCGAAAACGATTCAAACACTTAAGGCCAATATCACCCAAGCAATCCAAGGTTTTGGAAAATTGGAGTGACAGAATGCGCTACTGCGAAGCCAGCCGATGGCGATGCAGCCACTTGAACCAAACGACGTTGCCATAATTAATGAGAATGTTTGCTCTTACTAATAAAGCCATAATATGTAGGTACATGGAAAAAATTTAATTTGGCCCACCCTTTATATACTTTATATCGGGGTCTCCAGTGACTCCTTCTTTACAAATGCAAAGAATTATACTAAAAACTTAAAACCTTTTTTTGGCAATATCATCAAAGCATCGGCCAGGCCGGATAATACCACTTTTACTTGTTTTTGTATTGATTTAGTTTTATGCCAATTTTTGACTTCTTTATCAATGTACAAAGTTTAATATTGGTACGAGGAACAGTTCGTGAATTTTGAAAAAGGCCCCCTTAAAAGGGGCCATCGCCAATAACTCGGGTTCCAAGAAAATTTCCAAAATCGGAGAAAACAAACGTTGACCCCCTTTTACCCCTTTGAGGGTTAAATTTCGAGATATCATTCCTTGTATTACATTATAAAGAGAACCTTTGGGCTGGGCGTTGATGAGCCAGTGAGTGAATGAATGAAATTACATCTTAAGTTTTTTTTTTTCACTTAGCCACCTCTCGCGAACGTCTGACAAACAACCGAGAGTATAACTTTCCTGAAAAAGCTTGTAGGTCCCTTCCCAAAAACAGAAACTCACACAAACGAATGCTTGCCTATTTATTTATTTATTTATTTAATTAAAGACACAATCGGCCCTCGGAAAGTATCCGTGTCGGAACGAAAAATTCTCCACTCGCTCAAATTACATTCGAGGTGTCAGTCTTGCCCTAAATGCATTATTTTTTATTTGTTTTTTATATTGCATATTACCTACATCGCACTATGTCAAAGCATATCGGAAATAAATTTTTACGAAGCTGTCAAAAATGTTACTCAATAACGGACTGTAACTAAAAAAACCAATGTGCGTTAAGCTAAGTACACACGATTGTCAGATCTTACAATATTGTCAGATCTGTCAGTGAAAAATGTGTCCCAAATGACATACAACCGTCTGAACTTACAATTTTGTCTTACAATATTGTCAGAAATGTCATTGTCAGCCAATTGTAAGACATCCATCTGACAATGAAATTGTCAGGTTGCTGACGATTGTCTGAACAAGTCTGAACACACAATTTTTTTTATTGTCAGACGATTAGGACATTGTAAGACTCATTGGATATTGTCAGATGTCGTTGTTTATGGAAGCTGACAATAGCTTACAATTTCTTCGTTGTCAGACAATATAACCAGTGGTTTATATGAGGGAAATCGAAACTAATTCAGAAGATAGTGATATGAACAACTGTGGAAATTGGAATTTAAATTCCATTTGGAATTGCAAAAGTCGAAAAAAAAATTAACAGGAAGAATGTACAGAGTGAGTGGGGTTGTTGGATGCGCAGAGTATAAACTACCCAAGCCCTGTGGTAAGAGGTAGAGGTTATAAAGGAAAAAAAAAGTTGCGCCAAGTTGCGAATGAAACCGTCTCGATTTCCTGGATGATCGCGCGCATATTGGTGTCTTGATGTGTGGAGTCATCAAAGCTAGAATTCCATCGGATTGTCTTGAGTCCATTCGCAAAAAATTGCAAAAAAATACTTCTGACAACGGGCCACCCAATCCTTTACCTCGTTTTTGTATCAATTCATCATCCTCGCAGTCTTCTAACACGTAGGCAGTTAAAATCTCGCAAGTACAATATTTTGTTCAATTATCCGTACTAAAAAATCAACCCACAAGACTTTGAATTTATCTGACAATGTCTGTCAACAGATCGACCAATTTTTCATATTCAAATATCTTCCGACCGTGTGAACACCCAATTTTCAACCTGACAACGTTGTCAGAAAAGTCATTGTCAGACCATTGTAAGACATCCATCTAACAATGAAATTGTCAGACTTTGGGACAAAATCTTACAACCGTCTGTACAGACAATTTTGTATTGTAAGGTAGTTGGCTATTGTAAGCTCATTGTCAGAGCATTGACAGTTCTGACAATATTGTAAGATCTTACAATCGTAGTGTGTACTTAGCTTTACATAAATGTCGGGACAATGTTCCGAAAAGAAGAAGAAGAATTCGGAAGAATACCTCGATGAAAAAATCGCTATTCATTTTAGGTTGTCATATTATATAAAACCACATCTCTGTTGAATTATCTCCCATGAAGTTTCTTTCAAAACGTCCGCCCTTGTTTCGCAAAATCCATCACAACTTTCATTTAATCAACCAAGTTACGAACCCAAACATCCTTATGCTACATTCTCCTGTTTTTAAATAAATGACAAGTTATATCTTCAAATTCATATTCTATTGATTTGGTCTAGAAAAAAAGAAGCCATTACACAAAGTTAGTTTTCGATTCGTTACACCGTTCTATGTGTGTAGGTAGGTTCGAAAAGTTTTCCCATTGCAAGTCAGATCCATGCTACAAAAAAAAAACTCCAAATGCTTGTAATAGAAAAGTTTAACTTATATGGTGCTACAATACAATGCCACCCAACTGAGATATTAATACATTCCCATTTGGGTGTCGCAAAACTCAACAATTCCGTTGTCCTATTAAAACTTCTTTGCGCAGCCTTAAGGAGTGAAGCTTGTTTATTTCGTTAAGGATATCACTCTTGAAGTACACAGACAAACTGTTATTCTTCAGAGCATCCTCATAGGTATAGAGTAGGTAATAATCGTGAATTGATTTTATTATGAACCCCAATGTATACACACATTAACGCAACAAGAAGTAACGTACAAAATATTAATAACAATAATAAATTAAGAAAAAAAAAACTTCCATATCACATGTCACAGTCAACCACAACTGCCGCCAGTCCTGACAGGCCTGATGGCAGTAAAGCTATCGCATACGAACAACTGGATGTCCTTGTACAGAAGCATTCAACAGATTTGAGTGTCTTCTTTTCTGCTGCAGACACTCCTCCGAAAATCAGAATCTTTTCATTCACCGTGACAACATCATGGCCGTGCCTGCAAATTTGATTTTTGAAGATACGAACAATTTAAAAGAGAAATTATATAATCCGAATTTACCTGGACGTATTCATATCTGCGAGATGAATCCATCGTCCTTCTCGGAAATCATAACCGTCCACAGATGAAAGTGACAAAAACTCCCCAGGGTGTTGTGTGTCCAATCCAATTCCGCCGATTACATACAAAGCCGTACCCCCACCAGTTGTGCAGAATCTCGCAAACAATCTGAAAGATTTCGAATTTGTATACCTGCATGAAACAGAAACGAGTCTCCTGCCATAGCCTCATGAATATGTGCGTCAGCTGCAGGAGTGAGTTTAGCTTAAAGCATAATAAATTTAAGACCTTCAATAAGCGCAAATCGCTTCCGACCCTTTTTTTTGGGAGCTCTTAGAAATGATTGAATCCCTTACAAAAGGGTATATCTTAAAGCCATTAATCTCTATCCAAGCAATATTTATTCTTCTAATTTTTTGTTGCGAACAATTCACACGCCCAACAGTTGTGAAGGTATATAGAGTATGCCGAAGTGCCCTCATTATGTTGTAAAGCACATATATACATATACTTGTACAATTTTCGTCCCTGTGCAATAAGTGTAACACTTTGGGGAAAAAGTTTGACAGCAGGTGTGTACGATACCGGTCTATAATGTTCTGGTATAGCAGTAATGGTTCTTTACTGTTTTTAATCGAAGTGACAAGGGGTAACCTTTCCAGTTACAAAGACTAGTTGAAAATATAAAGGTAAACTATCAGATTATCGGGAATATACGGATAGCGGTCACTTGTTTCAAATTTACTCCCAAAGGGGACCCCGGAATTGGATACTTTCGAGATGAGATCGAAATAGACAATTTAGTTTGGCTATGAAGCACAATATTAGAAAGTATAAGAACTGGGTTTGGTTTTATCTATAAACACACCAACACCTACGATAAGTCTGGAATAAGGAGAACATTACTGTTTGGTGATAGTGACCCTAATAAATATAAATAAAGCAGATGAATGGGTCATTGTTCCTGCACGCTATATTTGTGGCACGTTAACGGGCCATGTCATACTGGAATTGGCCCATATACTGGTACATTGCTTAATCCACTTAAGAGCACCCTTTCTTTGAGGGGATTCCAAGGATACTTTGGGCTTTGGCAAAGCGTTGTCCAATAAAGCTGAGAGTGAGACCCAGCAGCCTGATTCTGCATCCGATTGTAGCCGCTAGATTTTTGGATCTTTTTTGTTCGTCCATTTATATTACTGTCTTACAGTCGCATCTTCTAAACTCGCACTCGAAAACAAAGTAAATAATTTCATTAAACTGTATACAGCATTCTGGCAAATAAAAATGCACTATATCGATTTGCGGAATGGGGAATTAGGCCAAACTCATCCAGTATCCTTTTCCGAAAGGAGGTGAGCTACAGAATAGCTTCGGGTCTAACTCTGAGGGACAACGCAATAGACGAAGACCTCGCTAAAGTGGCGCTCATAGGTTGAAGGAGACATCAAACGAATTGGAGTGTACAACTGTAGGCTAAGGATCGGTCTACCTGTAGAGGCTTGTTAGTTGAGGTCTCGGTTCACCATACCTAGGTTTATCTGTTCAGGTTCATCTACAAATGTGAAGAAATGTGATCCGTCAAAGTGTGATTGCCGGAATCTTAGTTATACTACTACTGGATTCTGGATAGTATATGTACCTGAGACGTGCAACAATCTATTCCCTTCGAATCTGGAGCAAATTTCTTTAAGTTATATAAAGGGTGATTTAAAATTGAAAAAAAAAACAACGTAAATTTGCAAAATTTAGTAAAATTTTTATTAGGGTCGATAAATGAATTCTTACAATTTACTTTTTGACTATTATTTCGTGTAAATGTTGATCGCGACTTTGCCTCAAGTTGTCCATCCGACATGTCCAATTTTGGCATACTTTTCCAACATACCGACTGGTATCTCACCAATAACACTAGTTGTCTTCCAAGGCGGCAATAGTTGCTGGCTTATCTGTATAGACGAGACACTTCAAATATCCTGTTAAATCACACGATCTAGGCGGCCAATTCACAGGTCCATAACGTGAGATGAATTGCTTACCAAATTCACCTCGCAATATGTCCATGAATTCGCATCCTGTCTGTCATGTCGCGCCGTCCTGTTGAAATCACATGTCAACCAAACCCACCTCCTCCATTTTGGCCAAAAAAAAGTCCGAAATTATCGAACGATAGTGAGCACCATTGACTGTAACGTTGTTGCCATCATCATCTTTGAAGAAATACGGCCCAATAAACCAAACACAACGGTAAATTTTTGTGGATGAATTGGCAGTTCTTGCAATGTTTCTGGTTGCTCAGCAGACCATATTCGGCAATTTTGATTATTAACGCACCTCAGTAGGACGATTACGACGACCATAAAATAGACGAAGTACTCTAAACAAATTTTTACCTGCGAGCACGATTTTTGGTAATGAAATTCAATAATTTGCAAACGTTGGTCGGGCGTAAGTCTAAGTATTTTTTACTTTAACACGTGTCACGAATCACGCGTGAACTCTAAAAAAAAATCAGGATGAAAAACCAAACAGCAAAATGATTACCCTTTACAAGCTCTCCATGATGTCTTTGTCCTTTGAAACGGAATTTCTGACTTCCGTTTTGTCTAAAATCTGGGACATAGAATTCGAAGATATACATGGATCATTCGCTCGATGTGGATAATCCAATCTAGTTGACGTGTTTTGGATTTTGGACTACATTCACATCCTTGTACAGCTAATAGAGCTTCGCATTATTATCTTCTCTTCCATTCGCCCTCCTCGTAAATAGCACCATTAAGTCCGTTGACGAGTAGCAGTAATTTTTTGACAGACACCAAAGGGTGTCCTTATAAAAGGGGTCTTGCTAGTAAGCCAATATAGATAAGGCTAACCATCCCAACATCAACGGTTAAACCCCATTTAAAAGGGCATCACAATGGGTCCACAAGGATCTCCATGTGGCACAGCAGGATGTACCCTGCTCTGCCAACCCGTAAACCTAACCTAACCTTACCCGGTGCCGTGAAATAAAATCGAAGGAAATAAGGTCGAATCGTGTTTATTTCCATTTCAGTTTGGAAATAATGTCGAATTACAAAAATTTTTGCGTTCGACTTTATTTCCAAAAAAAATATAAAAAAATGGAAATAATGTCGATCACTTCAATAAGACCATTTCAGCGCGGTGAGGTGACATAATGTCCAAAGACATAATGTCCATGGACGTTATTTCTGTCCCAAACGGACATAATGTCAATGTCCCGCGGCGTGCGCGGGACGCGGTTTGCGGCGCGATCGCGACACGTCGCAGTTGCACGGTGCGTACCGCCTTGCGCGCGGCCGCGACCGTTTTCGGCGGTAAACGCCGCGCCGCCGACCGCGTCCCGCGCACGCCGCCCCTCCCCCCCTCCCCCCGCCGCCGCCGCGGTCACCAAACTTCAAATATTAATATCAGATATCTTTATCCTATAGTAATATTGATATTCATATATGAATAGCTACTTCTTACATGCTCTTTCTCAGACCCGGAATGGAAACTTGACGCAAAAGCAAAGAATGCGGGTCCTTATTGTAGGCATATTGCTTTAAATTGATCGACCATTTTTATTAATTATAATTATTATATTAATAATTATCTAGTATATATTTTTGTTTAATGCAGTCCACAGACATAATGTCCAATTACGAAATTTTAAAATAGACATTATGTCCATTGACATTATGTCCGTTTGGGACAGAAATAACGTCCATGGACATTATGTCTTTGGACATTATGTCACCCCACCTTTCAGCGCACCTACTCCAAATCTGACAGTAACCGTAAGCAGGGGGGTTGCAGGGGGCAGCATGCCCCCCATACACGTTTCACTGCATATGGGATTTATTTTTTTAATTTTCGACATAAATTCCCTTTTTCCGATCTTAATACCATTTTTCTATGGAAATAAGGTCGACCATGAAAAAAGGTGCAACTCGACATTATTTCTAATCTGAAATGGAAATAAAGTCGATTCGACCTTATTTCCTTCGACTTTATTTCACGGCACCACCTTACCCAATATAGCTTAAATCGACCAATAATGATCTTTTAAATTGAAAGTGGTGACGATCAAGAGCGAGGGAAGCCTAAGCAAACATGCCCTTAGGGTATTTTGGGAATACCACTTTTCACCGACAAAAAAATCTCGAATCGAAAAAATGTCAAAAAAAATATCGAGACGGTAATTCACTTAGTTTAACTAAACGTACAAATTAAGCACTGTTTGTGATAGGCTTCAAGGAACCTATAAAGACGGTTAAGTGTAACTCAGGAGAATCGATGAGATTTTATTAAGTCCACTTCCAACCACACTTCTAACGCGTGGAGTGTTGCGGAGTGCTGTGTCGCTATCAGGCTATAGAAACATTTGTATCTCGTGTATATTGTGTAGTAGTGCAGTGTGTTGTGTCCAGACCTTATGGTCCGATTGCGTCATGTCATACTACTGCATTTCAATACACCACACGTTACAAGTCTGGTCCTGGCTTTAGGTACTTAAATCTGTTAGAATCAAGAAAATGTTCCTTCTCCGTGATTCTCATTCTTGAAAGTACCGAAAGACAAAATCTCGAAAATACCTGAAAATGATTGGTGTACACAATTGCGGACTTTCGAGATTTTTTTTCGACATTTTGTGTTTTCGAGATTTTTTTTTTCGATAGGTATTTTGTTTTCGAGATTTTGTATTCGATATTCTAAGATTCGGTTGAAAGTGGCCAACCCGGGTATTTTCATGATATTTGAACCTTCCTCTTGTCGTCCTACTTATTTATTTTTGTTACGATTGGCAAAATCCTTGAGCGGATAATTTCAATGGGTAGGTCAGGTGGCATACTGGCCCAGCATAGAAAACAGATTTTAATTTGCGTTGAATGCGTTGACACATTTCACAAATTGAGATTAAGCACTTTCATTGGTCGAAATACTGAGACTTTGAAAGGCCAATGATAGTTGAATAAGGTGGCTCAGAGTCATTCACAATCATTCTAATGTCATCCCTTCGTTATCCCCTTTTCCAAAATCCCTTATTGGACATAATCTCTCTTTTTTTTTCTCTTTTTCCTTTAAACTTTGCATATACCCAACCTTGCATCTATTCCCAATCCTACAGTTATCACAAGCAGGGGGATTGCAGGGGGGCAGCATGCCCCCCCTATACGTATCCCACTTTTTAACACCGCATTTTTAGGAGTCGCGGCGACAGAATTAATAACACCAAATCTGGAAATGGGGGATTTTGTCCCTGAGGATTTTCTCTTAGGGTCTTTTCTTTTTGAGTAGGTAAGGGATTTCAGCACAGGGGATTTTGGAAAAGGAATCTCCTCATCACCAACCCAATTTGTTTGTATTTCCGAAGATCGACCATATAGCAATCAACAAGATAATAACGAGAGCCCAAGCCGCTATAGAGAGTGGCAGGTCCAGGTAGCATAGGAGTAGTGAACATTGTGGCGATGAAATGGCTGCGAAGTGAAAATGATTTAAAGCGCACTTAAGTGGTAAACAACGTATGGTGCCACAGATTAATCAGTTCTTAAGATGTCGTCCTATGTTGAATTCTTCGTCGTCTCGTTAGTTTTAATTTCCGGGTAATCACAAATGCCGAGTTGGAATGCAAAAATCCACGTCGTCACCACCCTTGTTCGAGATAAGTGACACAAGACGGATGACATCACGTCATCTGAAAAATGTCACGTCGATCGCCTCCAATCCACTTTGATGAGGGCGTCTACATTTATTTACATAGGCCTTAGCGAGTCCTCCTACCAATTGGTCAGCACGCCTCTGCCACTGCCACACCACTTGAGTGCGCGACTTGCTTAAGGTGACAAAAAGGCATCAACTTACTACAGCACGGTTTTAACACTAGACAAAGCGTTAAATTCGGCAAATGGGCAACGTATCAAAAGCTGTCTTTACCGGACTAACTTTCTAAAATGATAACGAGATTTAGATTTAGAAGCCTTGTAGTGGGTACAGTCAAAAGTGCTTCTGAAATATCCGAAGAACTAAATTGTAGACATATTTGATATTTGAAATGCTTCTATGTCATGTAGGATGTTGAGTATATCTTAGCATATAGAACTCCAAAGAAATCTTGTAATCCACAGGTCTCTTTAAGCTATTGCCTTAATTTTAAATGCACATCTTCTTACAGTACTGAACATATTCGGGAGCTTTCGTATGCAGTGTCATCTCTATAGATAAACACATTCAACCCTCACATCCTTCTTTTGATGAATATTTAATAAATAGCTCCCAGCAATACGACACTTATCGACTTGACTGTAAATTTACATACTTTCTCCAATATCTCTATTGCTAGATGCAAAAAAGGCTATAAAAAAGACGTCATGCCACACACGAAAAACTTTTTCATACCACAAAAGGCAAAATAATGATTTGCCTTTGTGTTTCTCCTTTTGTGCTATTACCAGCAAATAATACATATAAGCAGCTTACCTTGGTATCCTTAGTCGTTTAACCGCCTGCTTCCAGCAGCCATCCTCTTCGGTAAGGTTATAATATTCCATAGTATCTGTGATCACGGGCACTCCACCCTTCTTCTGTCCACAAACGCCGCCCGCAATCCAAATCTCAGAAACGTTCTTAATGTTAACCACAGCAGCTACCAGACCGTATCGACCTATATTCAAAGAAGCTTTCTGCCAGTAAATAACCGGGTTAGTAGATACAACCATAAAATGGGATAAATTCACAAAAAAAAAAGAAAACAAAATCTTCAAACCTCAGACCAAAGTTTTCTATCAACATCATAGTGTAATGTGGATGATAGCGGTGTCCCATCGATACTCTCGCCTCCGATGATATAAAGTCCTGACATGGGTTGCCGCCTTCTATCACCATGGCCATCGGCTTCACCAATACCATTATTGTTAGTAGCATCATTATCGTAAGCAATCAGGCCGAAATCCCTTCGGGGTTGTGGTAGGGTACTCTCTATATGCCATTCCAGGCGCCTTGGATCGAAGCTCCAAACGGAAGATTCGAATACCTATCAAGGAGATTTATAAGAGATCTTGAGAAAGGATGTGTGATGTATAAATGCGGGTATGTCTATATACGTAAGAAAAATTTGTCATCGTGCATGAGATTTAGCAGTGACGGCGCTTCAATGTGATTGGAAAACAAGTCATAGCATCGACATAAGGCTCACATGGATTTTGAGCGTGACACGTCAATATGAATATAAATATGACTGTCCTCTATAAATCTTAAAAGTGAAATTATGCCTCGTGTTCGTGATTGTGTTTTTTTTGGGTTATAAATATGTCAAGGCGATTGATAAACTATCCTCACATAGGCTTCATTTCTGTAGAATACAATTTTCTAATTCAAAATCTGCAAAGCTTTTGGGAAATGTGGTAGGTAGATGAACGTTACATATGTTGGGTTGTACACGAATATTGTTCCCATATGGAGCTTCTTGCTCTTTGTCAAATGCGGCCTTGCAATGTTATGATTAAAAGCAAAGCCAACAATACCCTAACAGAGACCGGCTGATATG
The DNA here is from genome assembly GCA_955612985.1 of Cheilosia scutellata. Lineage (NCBI taxonomy): Eukaryota > Metazoa > Arthropoda > Insecta > Diptera > Syrphidae > Cheilosia > Cheilosia scutellata. The sequence goes on along the minus strand of OY015313.1, from coordinate 46,747,353 downwards.
AGGCAGAAAACCTTGTAGTAGAGTCACATCAGTCGGTGTTGGGGATATTAAAACCCACTTCTGCCGACTGCTAAACGGCGAAGACGACTGAAAGCCCCCTGCTATACAGAACGAACCATTCAATCTGGACCACGAAAGTCAAGATTTCTGTCCACCTGGTCGAAATGAGGTTAGGATGGCAATATCTAAAATCAAGTCCAAAAAGATTACTGGACCTGGCTACTGTCAGCAGAGCTGAGAGACGACTTAAAGCTGGCACCAATTATCATCAGAAAGGATACCTTCTAAACTGCGCCAAATATACAGATGGAACAGTTTCCTTAACATCGTACACAAGAGCCTGTCCGCCGTACTGTGCGTGTACTCCTGAAACCATTTGTCAACGGATTAAGCTCACAACCAACCAAATATTCATTTACGGGAGATCCTGGTGAAAACAAGAAGTGCAGATCGCTACTCATACCCACTGTGTCGGTGTATCGACTTTAAGGCCACATATGACAGTATTTATAAAGACGAGTTACATAGAGCCATGTCTAGTTTCGGCATCCATGCCAAACTCGTCAGGTTGTGCAGAATGACGATGGAGAATACTCGCTGACTTACTAAGGTCGGGAACAATCTCACCAATACCTTTGATGACAAGAAAAGGGTTCAGAGGGCGAAAGTGATGCGCTGGCGCTGTCAAGTAACTTCTTCAACATCATACCCGAGCCTCAAGACTCTGAAGCCAAAACCAGATGCACAATTTTTCACAAGTCTGAATAATTACTTGCATACTTTTTACTTTACTTTTGGGGGAAGAATCTTTCTCTCAAAACATCCAAGGAGGTTTTCATCCGATTTCGACGGAGTCCATTTTTCTGCACCATACAGCAGGACCGGGATGATTCGGGTCTTGTATAATATCTCCTTGGTTCTAGGAGAGAGGGCTTTACTTCTTAGATACCTTCTTAGCCCGAAGAAACAGCTATTGGCAAGAGTGATTCTTCGGTTGATCTCTACGCTGATGTCTTTTTGCGAGGTGATAGTGGGGCCCAGGTAGACAAAATCTTTAACTACTTTAAGCTATCATCAGTGAAGGAGTTTATTGGATTAGAAGCAACAGACAAGAGATCTTTAATAAACAGGAGAAAGAGTACCAAAGACAAAACAGACCCTTAGGGAACATCAGCATTGAAAAGGTGGGTTGCAGACTCGAAAGCGTCCAATACAAATTGAATTGAACGACCAGAAAGGTAGTACCATTGGTAGTACCTAGTCCATTACAGAAGAGACACGTCGATCCCATAGGCATGCATTTTCGACAAAAGAGTTCAATGCCAAAGTCTGTCCTTTTGCTTTTAAAAAATCAAGCTCAAAACTCTTCATTTCAACAGAGTGGAGGAGAGATTGGTTTTTTCGGTGAGATGACCCATCAAATCACCAGTGGACCCGCTGCCATGAAAACCGTATTCCCGTCACTAAGACGTTTTCGTGATTCAAGATATTTCATAAGCTGATGATTTATCAGCGTTTTCATCACATTGGAAAGAATAGACGTAAATGCTATGTGTTGGGTTGGTATGGGAGAAAAAAAAAGCACCTTTTTAGGAACATGTAGCACCTACTCGCAAAGAGCCCAGAACAAAATCCCATTTGAAAAGCTTACGCTGCGCTTTTGCCAGAGTAAAAGAACTTAACATTTATAAACTCGCTGGTCTAGATGGTATATGTGGGATATTCCATTTGGCTTAGTTGTTCTGTGAATGTTAAGATCTTTTAATACTCTTGTGGTGAGGTAATGCATTAGTTCCATTGAGTCTTCAACGATCTCGAGCACTGGTGGAAATTGTGTCATGTATCATTTGGAATGTTAGAGCCATCAGCGAATTACGTAGCAAGCAGATTGGCTTTGTCTAGTGGACAGCTGCAGTGCCATTGAAAACGAGTGTTGGGATTGAATGTGCATCTTGACAGCGAGTTTATGAGACTTTTTATATCCGTCATCTACTACGGAAAGCTGTCAAATGCCATTAAAAAAACGAGCAAGTTAACACAATCATTTATCCCTCCTGCTGCATCCATTGACGTTGCGAATAACGTTCACTTCGTATGAATTCATTACTATGCGCCGAGAGCCATTCGACCCACTCCCAAACTTACCGACTTTATTGAGGCTGACAGTGCTGGTCTCGTTCCGCCAATAACATAAATTTTCCCTCGATATGCAATCGCCGAGTGATGATGCCTGCTGCCAGGCATGTTTGATAAATATTGCCAGGCGTTCTCGCAGGCATCATAGAAAAGGACATCCCTACCATGGCTATCGTTCGTACTCCGCTGCTGTGTGTACGGATCGATACCACCAAAAATCAATATCTTCTGATTTGTAATTCCTCTGAAATGATAAGGACACGAAATCAAATGGACTCGTATGGGGTTAATCAAATCAAATATCACTGGTCTTACAGGTTTGAATTGCCGCGAGTGCTCAGATTGCGGCCAGCGCCAATTTGTTTCCTACCAGCATCCTTTGCATTGGAACGACCATCAATAGCTACCTGCTGGGCAACCTGTGGCGACATTGCCGTCCCTCCCTGTGCCAATGGGCGTAGTTTGCCATCAAGTTTGTATTGGCGATGATGCTGAACCGCTTCGACCGCCGAATTGGCCATAGTGAACTCAAAGTCCTTTGAGCTCATACTGCAGTAGTAGGTTTTTGCCAAAATACTTTTCTTAATATTTATAGCTTTTTGATTAACATCACCACAAGACGAAGATTGTGAGCTTAAGGTTATATTTTTATTATCTTCTTTGGTGGTGTTATTGTTGTTGTTTTGGCCTTTGGGCATCGGCACACTGCGTAGCTCAAAGTTGCCACGAGCATTAGTCCTGTTGTTGGATGAGTAAATCTCTTGAAACCAGGAGGCCTTTATGTCTACAGCTTGTGACGTCGTCGTTGTATTGTGCTCTGCTGGCCAAAATAAACGAACGTAAATAAAAATTTTTTTTTTTTGTCGAAATTGAATATTAATGATACAAAGCGAAGAACTTGTACGTATATTGTTTATTGACTTTGTTTTGGTGAAAGGAAATGTCAAATTTGATTGTGGTCGGAGGCCATGGTGTATGTAAGAAAAAATTAAACAATCTTAAGTCTGTCGTAAGTTGCTTGAGCTTAGGGCACCTGCGGCTAAATCTCCCTATTGAGATAGGGATTTAAGGCAGAAAAGTTTCTTTATTGGAATTTTTGTTGTTCGAATTAAGGACCGTGGGTGTTTTTCTGTTTACATTCGAAAATAAATTTCGCCGTCGTTGACATAAGTATCTATATACGATACCATGTACGCATTTGATGGTCAATAAACAAGAAAAGTCAGAAAATAGATATAAAAATTAACATAAACAAGAGGGGCTTGTCGAGCGGAATATGTTTGATGGATCATAATAAAGAATGCGACAGTATTTTTCGCGTAGGCGGAAATAAATTGTGTAATGTTTGACTTGAGCTGCGGTGTACGAAACAAATATAGGGATCAACGTCAAAGTCAGGGGAATCATATTTTTTCATGAGTGTGAATGTGAATTGGAATAAATTTGTATTTTTCTATGTAAGAAGTTGTGTAGTTTCTATTTTTAAATAAATGTGGATGTGCTGCAACTAATGATTGTTTTTGATGAGCCTTGCTAATGTGAAGCAATAGCGGAGGTAGCAATCAAATCTCACCTGTTCCTTCGTTATCACTCATGTCGCCGCTGACTTGGATGCATTGATCACGGCTCTCTTTTGGCAGGACATAGTACTGCAAATAAAATAAAATAATGAAGGACGTTTTATAAAGTTTTTATAATTTGATTATGGACGGCGTCTTTTAAAATGTTCTCACAAATATACAGGGAGCACATCATACCCACAAATGGTAAAACAAAGTACAACAAGTAGCTAATTCTAATGTAAATTCTCGAGTCTATAGAACGGGCACAATTTGGGTCATAGGTATCCCGGCCAGGTACTATGTCCACTGAGGAACTCAGTTCCCACCTAGTGAGAAATAAAAACACTTTCTTGAAGTGGACTTATAGTCTAAGAGCCAGCGACAAAAATGGGCTAAAAAATATTAGAACAAAAACGTGATTTTATTAAAGCTGATTTTTGGTTTGATGAAGCTAAATAATATTTTATGTAACATATTAAAAAGTCAGACAGATTAGGTGGTACGAAGGTGGTGGCAGACTGCGGGGAAGGTCGAGAAAATTAGGGGTTAATTACGTCATTTCATTAAAGTTGGGAAAAATGCTAATATTTTTAAAATGCCATTATAAACCCGTAATAAAAAAGGCAGACACATATTTCGAGACAAACACCCTGGCAGACGCAATGATATAATTCATTTTAATTATATTTTAAAAAAATAAAAGCAAGTGAAAAAATGGTATACTAGTTGAACCATTTTGAGCTCTTTATAAAGCGTGCGTAATAGGCTTCTGATGTCTGTATTTGTCAGATCACCCAAGTCGTTGTAATGGAAGGCTACCAAGTGAAGTTTCCTTCTACGGGAGAGAGCTGGGCAGGAAATAAGGAGGCGAGGAATAGTTTCCTCCTCTTCCTCATTCAATCAGATTCTGCAAAAATCGTTTGCTAAAAGGCATAGCCTTACGGACGGCATGCTTTCCTATCAGGCAATGTCCAGTAATGACACCTATTGTGGTGGAGATATGCAATCTGTTGAGAGAAATTAATTTCTTCGGCCGTTTCAAATCCAGCTTAGGCCAAATATCTTTTTTCGCTAGACAAGTAGTGTCACTTGCCCACCTACGATTTGCACTCTCAATAGCATCCAGCTTCAATTTCTGTTTGCAAGTAGCGATTGGTATGCCTAGGGTGCCTTTGTCCGGCAGAATGGCTAGGTATAGTCGTTCTAATTCTGGCGAGTTCATCGGCCTTACAATGCCCTGGAATGTCTCTATGCCCCGGCACCCAAAAAATGTGAATGTTGAACTGTTCGGCGATCGCCGTAAGAGATTATCTGCAGTCGAGGGCTACTTGAGAAGTTATAGAGATCGAATCCAAGGATTTGATAGTTGCTTGGCTGTCTGAAAATATACAAATACATATCTTTAAGAGATATCAGGTTTTTCTTAAGAGAGCTTAAGATTTAGACTTTTGGAGAAAACGCCCCCACCAACTCCGTATTTGGTTTCCGAGCCGTCAGTAAAAAAGTGAATTGATTCATCATCTAAATATATATTCTTATTCCAGATTGTTCTGGAGGGGATGGTGACGAGAAAGTTTTGTCACAAAATTTGTTGACATTGGGTAAACTAATATATCTATGTAATTTAAAGAAAGTTTGCATATACTCAACCTTCCCATATAGGCATAATCCAACAGTGACCACAAGCAGGGGGGTTGCAGTTTTCGATTAAGAATTAATATGGGCAGTACAAATTACAAAAAAATTAAGTACCTATATTTATTATCAATATTGAAAAAAATCAGCAAACAACTTTTTTTTTTATTTTTTTCCTTAAATTTAAAGTTTGAAAGCATTTTTTCGATATACCTACATACTATTATCTAACAAATATAACTTGATTTTAAAATAATGTGAAAGAACAGATTCATGGCTTTCAAAAATGCTTAGGTCTAACTGTAAGTGTAGCCATAGTTTTTCAATAGGTATTTTTTAAATTTAAAATTAAGAGGAAGACGAGATAGCCCCCCCCTCACAAGTAAAAAATGCTTGTATTTAGCCCCTCTACAAAAAACCGTTATCAATTTTCGGTGCCTAAGTTATCTTACTCGTGCCAATTAATTTGACAGATAATAAAGATGATGAGGATGATGACGATGAAAGCATTCCTAATGTTCCATTTCGCAATTACGATGAGGACAGCAGAATGGCGCAATACTATTCTTAGGAGAACATGGTGTTAAATAAAAACATGATTTCTTCGAAAAATACCATTTTCTCACTTGTTTTTATTTTTTTAAATAATTAAAATGAATTATATCATTGCGTCTGCCAGGGTCTTCGTCTCGAAATATGTGTCTGCCTTTTTTATTACGGGTTTATAATGGCATTTTAAAAATATTAGCATTTTTCCCAACTTTAATGAAATGACGTAATTAACCCCTAATTTTCTCGACCTTCCCCGCAGTCTGCCACCACCTTCGTACCACCTAATCTGTCTGACTTTTTAATATGTTACATAAAATATTATTTAGCTTCATCAAACCAAAAATCAGCTTTAATAAAATCACGTTTTTGTTCTATTATTTTTTAGCCCTTTCGCCCCCTACCGACAGACTCCCCACCAACGGATAAGTGGCAGACAATTCATTTAATGTTTAGTTATATTCAGACTATACAATGATACCAAATATTTTCTTAATGAAATGACGTTACCATTTTTGTCGCTGGCTCTCCGTCTATAGTTCCCTGCTGTGCTACTATTTTAAAGGATGAACAAAATGGCGGGGTTCCATTGACCGCTAGAAATATTTAAAATTGTTGAACAAAAAACGATTTTTTCGGCTGTCAAAAAAATACCCTTTTCCGAGGGCAACGGGATCTAATTTGTTGATGTTTTATTTTGCTTTGGGGTTTGCTGGAATGTTGAAGAAATAAAACACTGAGTTTCATTTGATTAAACAAGTGAATTTAGAAAAATCTCATTCTAACTTTCACATATTAGCCAAGGATAATTTATTTAGACACACTGCCTTAACGCGTGTAATATGAGATATGCATCTTTGCTTCTCTTTTCAACACTCACATACATTCAGTGTATATTTCTGAAATTTACGAAAGCAGAACTCAGATATATGTTGGATAGAGAGGCCTTTAGTGTCTACATATACTAGTTTTTAGGCAGCTAGTGGTGATACAAATATGTGAACATTTAAATAAAGGACACGAGTACGATAAAAAATAAATATCTGACTACCTATATCTGGCCATTTTGCAAATTTGGGTGTTCTACTTCGTTGAGAGTTTTGACAGAGACTGATGCTGAGCAGAAAAGCTTGATTGAAGCACTCCAACCTACTGCTTGGTACCGAAAGGAGATGTCGCCATTTGAATTTGGCGAGGGGTGACCGTAGCAGTCCAACCCCCCGTATTTTGCCTCTGACGGTATCCTCGAATTGTCGAGATGAGGTTGATGGATGTAGTCAGCTCCTCCAGTTGGCGGTTAGTCATCAGAAACAGACGAAGGGTGACGGAAACAGTATAACCCCACACCTGTAGCTTCTGACCGCTCGCTTTCAAGAATTGTGGCTGGTATACGGAACGGAGACGAATTTGACGTCGGTAAGTGTGTCAATTTATCTTCGGGAAAAAACGGAGGGTAACCATAACAGTATACCCCCGCCTATTGCCTCTGACAGTTAGTATGTTGTGAGAGAGTTGCTGGTGTTGAACAGAAGCGGGTGATCGAAGCAATCTACCCTACTGCTTTACACCGAAGGGGGTGACAATTGATGTTTATTTAATATATAAATTGCGTGTTGATATTTCAGTGAAGCCAGTTCGGCTTAGTAACGAACTTGCTGATGCAGCAAATATCGGTACGGGACAGTTCGCTCAGGTCCTCAAAGAAATAAAACCCTAAGGCAGCCATGTGCATACAAGCCATGCAAAATGATTTTCGTGTGTGTTAGTATTTACATACGCATTGATCTAATATTGGTTTCGTATGGGAGGCACCAGACCAGAACTAATTGACCGACATAGCCCATTTTCAATACCAACCCGACGACGGTAAAAAGAAATCCTCTCACAAAATTTTATTCGTCTAGGATGATTCGCTTGGACACTATCGTGTTTTCAACAGACAGTCAGACGGACATGGCTAAATCGATTCAGAATGTGATCCTGATTCAGAATATATATACGTTATGGGGTATCCGGTGACTCCTTATTGGCGTTACAAATGTAATGACAAAGTGAATATAACTTCCTATGGAGGGTATAAAAATCCTGACTCTTATTCTTGTCTTAAGGTGATTAGAAAAAGGGGCACGGTCTGCATTTGTTAAGTTAAAATCAAAAACAAAAAGTCTTTGGTCGATGCAGTAAATAAAATAATAAAATAACAAAAAACAGTACAATAGATCATGTATACTACGGAGAACGGATGCCTCAATCAGCTTCACATTTTTGATTTTTGAACCTTACCCTCCCGCCCATAAAGCTTTGTGGATATAAAAATATAATCTCCTGCGCAAGCTTAAGGCAATCAATTGGATTTCCAATATAAACTTTAAAAAATTCTTTAAATAAAATAAATAACAAATTACTCTGTACAAAAAGCGTTTATTAAAAAAACGTCCAATGGCCATTGGAAATCCAATGGTCGTCTCAAAATGACTGCACAATTTTCTACAAACAATTTTAACGTACAAAATATTGGTCATCAGTAGCCTTTGCCTTTGGTAGACAGCATTGGAAATCAAGTCCTTCTTGATTCTCCATTTTCATAGTTTTCCAATGATCCTTTCCTCTGCTGCGTATCATCTCCAGGTACTCAAGAAATGACGCGTGCGTTATATACTGACTGTTGGGACATTTGATTTTATGATGATAGTCACATTCGGGATCGCATATCCATTGCCTCTGCACTGGTTTGGTCAGTTGGTAGCGTTCTAAAAACGCCAAAAAATTATCCACATTATCCGAGTAGTATAATTGTGTCGTTGTGTATCTGCAAGTGATCGATAGGCAAGTCAACAGGTAGGGCTGATAAAATAGAAGGAAACACATACGATAATCCATCCTCAATCATTTTCTTAACTTTTGGATTTTCAACAACCCTCTCGACACCTATGCAGTCAGTGTCCCTGCCCAAGGCTACCAGAACCCATGGTGGCACAAGGCCGAAACGTACACAATTCAGAACATCCAACATGTAGCATTGCCGTTCATCCCAGTTATAGCTTAGCCATCGAACTGCTGACATTAGGATCTAAGAATAGGCCATGAATTCCGAATACTGCTGGTAATTATTTTCACTAACCTCAACTTCTGAGTTCACACCAATTGAATTCGAACTGAGCAGGGTGCAAACCTCTTTGGCACTCAACAATAAAAAGTCCTTTGACGCCACCAGTGTCAGGAAAAACTTACAAATTCTCGTCAACATAAGCTGCTGCAGCATATCCAATCCGTAGCTACGGGCTTCGAGGTACAATAGAAATGCTGTATCCTCTTGAAACCGAATATCATCGTCCAGGCACACCCAACACTGATCGACCAATCCTTTGATTTTTAAAAAATTTGCCGCATTGAAAAGCTCCAAGATACCTTCTCGCTGAACCAGTGGCTCGGCAGACAGCATCCAATCGTATACCATCATAAATGCCTGTGGGGTGATTTTCTCCGGTGGTAGCTGTACGATTGCTTCATTGCTGCACTCCATGAAGAAGTCAGAATAGCACTGCAGCACCATCATGTGACAATTGAATGACACTTCACCGATTCGAACCTGAACATTCGGCTTAATATAGTTGTCGATCATGTTTTTGAGCAACTCATAGAGATTCTGTTTTGACGGTTGATTGATGTTTTCCCAGCCCTCGATTTCATTTGCCTTGAATCCTATTTGGGTGAGGGTCATTTCCTTTTGACTTTCATCCCCTTTAGCTGGTGATTCCTCGGCCACTTGATACAGGCTGCTGGGTAAGATTTTATTAGGTGCAGACTTACTCATTTGGTAGTCATGAGCAATTGATTTTGAAACGCTTTGCCTTAATTGTTCTAAGGAAGGCCATCGATTTAATTACTCAAGGGGGATTTAATAAATGATTTAAAGAACTTACCAGGACGCAGTGAATGAGTAGTGGGCGCATCCGCTTGAACTGAAAAGTCGGAATTTTCCAAATAGCTTAAGCTAAAATAAAGGTTAGATTATCTTGAGAAATTGTAAAACTGAAACCATATTTACTTAAAAAATTTAAAACTATTTTCAATTTCAGATGATGGTGCTGTAGAGGACGGGGAGGATTCATTGGGCTGTAGAAAAAATAAATTTGAATTCATCTTAGAGCAATAGATAAGTTACAGTTTGAAAGGATATTTTTTTTACCTTATTGGACTTGTGTTCCATTACATTTAAGGGGGTTTCCGGGACAATCCAAAAAAAAAAAATGGTTGGGATTCAAAATTTTATTTTTCAAATAAGTTTTCCGTCGGTGAAACTATGATCAGAAAATGAACGAAATTTGGCAGAGTTAGCTGTTTTTTATTTATAATCTGCTTTTATGTATTTGTAGTAATAAGTCGCAATTATTTGGTCTTACCAATGAGCATAGCAATTGGTCACAAACTACATCTACACAGATTGAAGGATATTCTAATAGGCAAACGTCTAATAAACATCTTAAGGTTTTTTCTACTGCGCCACCTCTCGCAAACGTCTGACAAACATCCGAGAGTATGACTGTCCTGAAAAAGCTTCTCAATTCAGCCGTTCGGACTCGGCATAAAATTGTAGGTCCCTTCCATTCGTTCCAAAAATAGAAACTCACACAAAACGAATGGTTGCGAGAAGCTAGGCCTTGGGTGTGTACCGCCTGTTGCGCCGCCTATTTATTTTATTTTTTTTTTTTTTTAAACGTCTAATAGAAGAATAGTTGCAATACTATTCAGTACTAAAAAGTGTACGACTTTATAGGTTAGGCACACGAAATTGATATGAAACCATTATGCATGTAAATGTCTCTTATTCAGCCACGCTAAAGGTCTACAGAGTCTTGTCATTCGACTCATCATACGTGCGAGAGGATAGAATCTTTAAAAATATACACTGTGGCGTATGAGTAACGTGACCAACTCTTTGATAGGTGAGCGCTGTAAAATCGAGACCGAAAAACTTTATAAAAACTGTACCATATTAACAGCGAATTATATGTTTTTTTAACTATTCAAATAACATTTCTAACATTTCTAAGACAAGTTGCGCACCGAAGTGGTGTGGCAGTGGCGTGAAGGTGGCGATGGCGTAGTGACCAAGTGGCAGGTGGCATAGGAGTGGTGTGCCGAGGAAATGGTGGCGAAGTGGTATGAAAGTGATTTAACGCACACTGAAGAGGTAAACAACGTATGGTGCTACCTATTCATCAGTTGTTAAAAAATGTCGTCATATAATACTCGCCGAAACCAAAACACAAAATACAAATTCAAGGGCAAAAATAGTTAGATATATGAAAACAGAGGAGCTTAAGTTAACTAATGAAAGTATTATACAATGGTGGACATAAGTATTTTGACAAAACTAAAGTTAATTCTACTCATCATTTGAACTTACTTCATGTAAATTTTGGCATTAATGGAAAGGTCATTTAAATTCCGTTTGAATGATACACAACTTTCCTTAACCCATTGAAAATTTAAAACCTTTGTAAAAGTCTACTTTTTTGACTTTTTTCTCCGGTCTCAAAAAAAAAAAAAAATGTTTTGATGTTAAAAGTTTTTTCAAACAATTCTAATAGTGAATGCAAAAAAAATGTTCAAAAATCTCTTCGCTAATATTTTTTTATTTTTTTCATATGGAAAAACTGTATAAATGCTGTATTCTCATGTTTTCGCTGTATATGTTTTTCTGACAATATCGCGCTGTATCGACTGACTGAAAAACTGTAGTACTTATACAGCGAAAAACTGTACAGTTGGTCACTTTACGTATGAGTAATATTTTTTTCTGCTATATTCTGTAATTTTTTTTTAAATCCCATTCTCCGGAAAACCGCTTGGAAGTCCGCGAAGACATGAAATTGAACTGTTGCACGGTGATGGCCAGATTCCAAACTAGAGTATGACGTATTACCATCATATAATGCTACACTCCAACTGAGCTCTAGTCCAATTACAAGAAGGATACAACTCCATGTCGCATTTATTGTATCATCGAATGGATTTATGGTGATGAAGGAAAGCACTAAAATGCTTAGGTAGGAAGCAAATTAACAATCGCCAATGAAGGGCTGAGACATGTTATTGGGAAAAACTTGCTCAGCATTCGCATTGGCAAGAAGACCACTCACAAAACCAGCTGAGTTTTAATTGTTAGAACAGCAATATCCAATCTGATGTGTGAACCTATAGATATTATTTCTGTCGTCTTTCTCTTGATCCTTACACCGGCGGATTCTTCATTCACCTGTAGTGATTTATACATTTCTTCTAGCCGAATTGTCAGGAATCAGATGAAACTGGGGTAGTCTTAGTGATTAAGCTTTTCAAAGGGTCTTCATTAGATTCCATTTATCATCATCATCTATCGACAGTAGAAAAAGTACTTGCGATGCGATAGAATAGAACATCCTCTTGCCTCACCCCTATTGTATTCGGACTTCAGAGTCGAAGAAGTGTCCTGGAGGAAGTCGTAAATATAATATACATTTACGACTTTCCTGGTGAAGGATCTTTTCGAAGCGCTGGCGCTGCAATCAGCTGAATGCTCTGTCTTTTGGACAGATTATCAAAGGAAATTAACGGCGTGTATACTGCTACGGCTACACTCTGTCTTTCATGCAGAAGACAATTCACCCTTTTGACTTTTGGTGACGCGGTAAAGCGGACTGATTCAACCACCAATTTCTGCCACGCATCAGTCTCCCGTCTTAGTGATGGACTGTCCGTCCTTATCCGAAGACAAAGACAAATAGCCACCAGCAGGTGCTAACTTCATACATTTTTAACCCATTGACTTGACTACTTCAGGTACCATCAGGTATCTAAGAGGTCCTGAGGCAGGGGCGGATCCAGGAATTCCGTTTGGGTATGGTCACGTTGGCCGAGGCCAGCCAACCAAAAAAAAAATATTTTTAAAAATAGATATAATGTACATAACATTTGCATAGGCCAATTTGCATATCCCTTCCAAACCGTATGTATACAACTCAACTTAGTTGAGTTGAGTTGTCTTCAATTCAACTCAACTTTCACACAACCCAAACTAACTAACAACTTATAGACAACAACTGCCATCTTTGTTGTGTTTTATAGACAACTTTTCTGTCAAGGTTGTGTATGACAATACGGACAATACCGAATAATGAATTACATAAAACCAAGAGACAACTCAACTGTTATTGTAGTTGTCTTACATAATAGGGGCAGTAATGTTTGTGTTAAAAAGAAGCAGAATTCTCTAAAATATTTTTTCGTTTAAGCGTTCTATTCGAGTGGCGCAAAATGAAGACCCCATATTTTTTGCTAATACTTAAAGATTTAGTCTTAAATCTTCCTTCTGGTCAAATCACAGCAATTAAATTAACTTAAATTTAAAAAACAATTAAGTCTCTAGCAAGCTTGGTTTGGGACCGGACCAGTGGGCGATAGAAAACCGACTATTTAAGTGGGCGGAGTGTATTTGAATGAGAAATCCACTAGATATGGTTGTTTTTTTTTTGTTGTTTACATGGAAATGAATAGCCATGCAGGGTTCGGACTTTACTGCAATTGCAGTAGATCTGCTGCTTTTTCATAAAACAAAATTGATCTACTGCGCTACTGCACTTTTTCAGAAAAGTAATTTAATTTTTTTAGTTTGAAAATTAAAATATATTTTCGGTTTAATTTCCGATGCATATCTATTTACCTAAGTAAAAAGTGGATTGCTTTCAGATGACACTAAATGAGATCATTGAATGAGATTATTCAAAAGTATTATTAAGTTAACTAGATTTGTCTGGACTAGATTACCAGGAATGCGACTGACATATGTATGATTGTTATGTGTATGCAGTTATCATTCTGGATATCAACTTATTCCACAAATAATTTTGAATTTGAATGAAAATTCCGAAAGTCGATTCTCCGTATGTATTCCCCCTTTTTGAAGGCTTTTAATTATTTTTCCAGAAAGTGAAACTGCACTGATCGATGAGCACTTGGCCACCAATTAATACCACTGAGAGGTTGACAACCATAATGCGTTTTGTTGTTGCTTACAAAGTTTGCCGATCTCTCACTCTTTCTTTCAACTTTGTTCCTTCTTTCGATTTTACATAATCTGAAAATTTCTGGAATTTTATTCCGTTAGTCGTTCAATGAGAAACTGTCATCTGCGAATCTAGTCCCTAAGTATATAATACTGAACGCGGTGATTCTTGACTAGATTTGTCAGTTACTTCCTTCACACGTCAGTCGTCAACAACTAATGGCATATTTAAATATTCAGTAAAGAACACTTTTATTTTTCTCTAGGTCACTTTTTTGGAATCGAAAGCATTTTTCCGATTATTAATTTACAAGTTTGAATAAATCAATTTTAGGGCACATTTCGAATATGTAATTAAATTTAAATTTTAACGACTGAATAGAATTCAATTGCACAGGCAAAATCTGAAATCTGAGAGAAGAATCTGAAGAGCCCAATTGAAAACGCTATAAAAGCTCTCGTTATAAATAAAGAAAAATAAAGATTCAAACAGAACGATTTATGAAAAACTAATAATTTTTTCAAATATGTACATTAAATGCAGGTTTCCAATACAAACAAAAAATCGACTGCGCTAAAATTGGTTTTACTGCTGTTTTTTGAAAAATCTACTGCACAAATGAAATTCTCAAGTCCGAAAAGCCACGTTAGTAAAATCACGGACTCTCTTTCATCGGTTCACTTGGGGATCAATTAATTTGGAGAGGATTATTTCAGAGAATTGGAGGGGAGTATTTTGTGTTTGTGGGGAGTACAAAAAAGAATCTAATCTTAATATTAACAGTATAACTTTATTAATTTTATTTAAATTGTATACTTCATTTCAAATGCGTTCAAATACGTTCCTGAATTCATAACTTAATCGTGAAATGAAGCATTTAAACCTTGGACGAATCAGATGAGATCTGTGATGTCTAACGCTCGTATCTTTTTTTCAGTACAAGAGCTGTATACGTATTAGGTAAACAAAATTTGCCGAAGGCCTTCGATGCTCTGGCTATACAGCTGCCTTATAATTTTAATTGAATAATAGGTAAAAACAAATGTAAAAAAAGCATTAAATCGATTTGGAAAAACAATATTTTTCACAATATTTTTTTCGGCGTTACCACCAATAAAAAGTAGATACCTACTTTTCTAAACAAAAAAAAATACACTTTTACTTCTTCCAGAAATTAATACCTACTTTTAACCTAGTTTTACGTTTAATACATTTTTAACTCTTTTTATTCTTTAATGTCGATTTCCATTGAGCTTTTAACGTTTTGCTCTCAGATCTCAGATTTTTCCTGCCCCAATGGAACATGTTATTTGACAGGCAGCTATTTTTTTTATTGCTATTTGTGTTTACAAATACTCACTTGTTTTGGTATTGGTGAAACTATGTGTAAATCTCGCTCTCAAATCGAGATTCGCAAAAGTGAATCTTAAAAAAATGGGTTTTTTTCCGCCCAATGTAAAACGAATTTAACAGACAGCTGATTTCTAGAGCAGAAAAACTGATCTGACTCTGAAAAAATTCTTGCTCAATGGAAATCGACATTAGTTTTCGTTGGTAAACTCGAGCTGACAGGAAATTTATTTAGCTGTAGTTCCTTTCAGTTGTTTAATCTTTTTTTCTTTTTTCTCTGGAGTTTTGGGTATGGTCATGACCCCCATGACCATACCCCTGGATCCGCCACTGTCCTGAGGTAAGATACACAGAGATATCTCTTTCAAAAGAAATTCGTAGGTAGTTTTCGGGTCACTTTGCCACCTCCCCACCCCCTCAAAATCAAAATGGACCTACAAATGTGGTCTAAAAGTGTCCTTTTAGGATAGCTACCTAACCTAACCTAAACTCTATGTTTAATTTTGGAAGTTCCAGTTGGAAGCGCAAAATGAAAATGTTTTTTCAACCATCCATTACGGTTTACCAGCAATCTGACGAATTTTCTAAAAGTCTTGAACAACTTTCGGTCTTCATAATCGTACTCTCTGAAGTTAGTATTGTAATTCTTTCAGGATTTGGTTAAAAGGAAAATCTCTTTGGATATACCTATATGCATTCAGTAAAATTGTGTTCGTCCTTTGGCATATTCATATTTCATCCAAATCAAGGTCTGTTATATTTTTAATTTCATATTCTGCATAGAATAATATTGCCGCCCTCATGAAATTCATTAAAGATGTAGGTGTATAGCAGAGTACATCATCCATAGTTAGTACTTACTTCACTCTGGTGTCCTTCAGTATTCCAACGTTTCAATTTTATGCAAGGATCTTTATTCACATTTAATTTGAGTAGGGTTCCCATTCTCAGTGTAGGTACTACACCAACTATACATTCTCACACTCAGGCAGATTGTGCCTTTGGGCATTTTTCATGGTAATGGAAAATTATAATTGCTCTTCGCTTCCATGTAACAAACAAAAGGACTTCCATTTATCTTTAGACATTTTTTTTTACAACATTTGTTTATGATTTTTTTTTCTACCCCCTTTATCTTTGCATAGCATTATATATAGCTATATATGCAAGGTTGAATATTTCTGTTTCTGTTTGCATCGTTCAATTTCTGTGAAGCCATCCATCACACATTCTATATGTTGCACGTCATAGATCTGAACGAAAAAATGGGTACAGGGATATTCTATATGCAACAATATAACACCAACAGTGAACCATGTGCGGTAGCGTGGTGGATTGCATCCGTCGATTCTATTTTTTTTATTATAGTCATTTCACACTTGCAAGGACTCAAGGTCATACCAGATGGATAGATGAATAAATTCTTAAAAAAAAAAAAAATAAATCAATGGAATCCTTATGCATAAAGCTAAAGATAGAAACGAAGGCAAAAAAAAAAGTTCAACAAATGAGAGAGCTATCGACAAGTGCGAGAAAGAAAATGGGGTTCTGGCAATGCATATGCAAATGTCACATAATGGAAATGGATACGTTGCAGAGGCTCTTAAGACGGTTTCATTGTTAAGAGTGCCTTGGTTTACTTTAGGAAACCATTGAGGTCAATTTTGGTTGCAGAACTTTTACATGTTTTATTTCTGCAGGAGTGCGATGACGAAGGTTTTAGAAGAAAGCGAAATATTAAAGCTGGAAACATTTTGCTCCTGGCAATGTAAGAAAGAAAAGGGCAAAAAGGCAAAATTGTATTAATTAAGCAACGTGTCGTTCCATAACCTATTAAAATCAATTTAATTATTCTCAGAAAATTCCCAAATGAAGCTGCAACTGTTTTAGCTTTTCTAATTTGTCTTATACGGTCTGTACGTCTAGGCCCAGTATAAAATAAAATGCTTCATGTCCCCTGAATTAAACTGGCCCCAGATCAAGTGGCTCACCTACCTAAATCAGGCTACTGCCTGATTCTTAAAAATCCTTCAAGGAAACCCCTACATAAGCCAAGAAAACAGATGACAGTCTCTCATTCAGCTTAGACCCAATCTAAAGATTGAAACGCAAAATGAAATAAAATTTGAATGTAATCTACTTTGGAGACACGTGATTAGAAACTGCGGCGAGTAATCGAGGACTTTATTGGAAGTGACCGTATATTTAAAACGACCTGCAAAAAAAATGTACGAACAAAATACTCACCAAAATACCTACTTCTAAAAATACGCCTCAAAATACGACACAAACAAACCACCAAAATACTCACGAAAATAAGCCCCAAAATACCTACGTCCCAAACTACCCACCAAAATACTCACAAAAAAAAAATATGCTTAAAATTCATTCATTCGTATTCAATGGCCTGCTTATGTGTCGCTGATGTAGGTTGCTCAAGTGGACCCTCCATAACTCTCGTTTTTCTGCAATCGACTCTAAATCATCAAAGGCATACGTGTAGAGGAGATATTATGGACGTGACCTAACCATCTTATCATGGGTCTAGATGGTACGGATTCCATAGCACGTCTTGATATCCTGGTTGGGAACATGCGTTTAGCATGACCAAACCACCGAAACATGGTCCGCTCCGTCTGGAGAAGTATCTGCTCGTATCTTATTTAACTTCTTTCCAGAGCGATCTTATTTAACTTCTTTCCAGCGAACACACACACCGAATTAAAGACTGACAACTTGGTTTTGATAACAACAGAATGACCAAGCTGTCTCAAAATTGACCCAGCCTGACCAATCCTACAGGAAAACTTAGCATTGCTCCTTTCAAAACTCGTGAATAAGACCCCGAGATAGTTACTAGACTTTTCCACTAGCATGCAAAGTGCATGTTCTGGAGACGACCCTCACTTCAGATTTGTTTAGTTTTACTTTTATTTCAGCTTTTGTATAAACGGCTACAAGCCGATCGAGTGCGCGTTGAATTTCAGTCTGAGAAGACCAAGAATGACCAAATCATCATCAGCGAAGAGCAAATGACTTATCCTCAGATCTCCCAATTTGAAACGTCTTTCGCCGAGGCAGCGCTGTAACATCCATTCCGGCAGTCCATCTATAAGTAATGAAAAGGATAGGAGATGAAACGCACCCTTGGCGAAGTTCAATGCCCGCACGGTAAAAGGTATTGATCTAACGCCGGCAGTTTACCCGAACATAGCTTGTACTTGTACAGTTTGTATAAAGAGATTGTATGGCTCTCAAGACAGAGCCATCAATTCCATACTTCTGTAATACACTCCAGAGTTTACCTTGAGGAACTCAGTCCTTCTCACGTACTCGACATCAGCTCTGCAACCCGTTTCCAGCACCTTGGCAAAGACTTTTGCGGGGAGACTTAAAAGTATGTATATACCTATCCCTGTAATTGTAGCAACCCCTTCTATCAACTTCCTTGAAAAAGGACACAATCACCCCAATCGCTGTGAGTTTCGCCGCATTCCCAGGCCAATTTAATGACACGAGAGAGTAATTTAATTCTCTTTTCACCTAAGGCCATGAGCATTTCTCGCCGGATTTCATCCACTCCGGCAGATTTGCCAGATCGCAAAAATGACTTGGATTTGATGACATCAGTAATATTCCACTTCCTTCCCCTAAGACGGCGAATAGTCTGGCAGAACACCTTGCTAGTTGATCTGTGATCACGGTCTAATTTGTCGTGGAACACGTTACAAGGTTGTTCTTTGGCGGCTTTTAGAGCCAATTTGCAAGTTCTTCGAGCCTCAATGGTTTCGAGAAGGTGAGTCCCTGAGTAAGTGAATCCACACCTTGAAAACCTTCTTCTTCTCTCTGATGGTTTTCTGAACGCCGGCTGGCCGGTGGTTTTTAAACAGAGCCCCTTCACTCCCCAAACATGTCCTTCAGAGGCAATGACTGCTGTTGAAAACAAATGCCGTTTTTTCTGGAACATTTGGAATTTTTTCAAACCTTTCAGATACCTGTCGTACAAACCACTTCCGTATCTCATCGTTCTGTACCCCCTCCCACCATATGCGTATAACGATCATTGGTTTACGTTTTGGCAGGATAGGTATTTGATCCTTCAGATACAATTTCTGGTAACCCAGTTGATAGTTCAGCCCCTCTCAACATGTGAACATCACAAATGATCCTTTTAATAGACGAGTGATTAAGAGTGAAGATGATCTTTAAATCCAATATGTGCACAAGGCCGGTCCACGGCCCTAGGACATTTCACAGGAAAGACTTCATATAGTTACCCTCTCAGGTTAGGTAGGTAGGTACAAGTGGCGGTTCACCTTGAACCCAATTAGCACTATGATGTGCCGTTTTGTTACCACGACTCGTGTGACCTATTTTCTGGTGATTGTTAGGATGTGGTCAAGTCAGTTCCTATAGCCAACCTGTTGAATTGAGAAAACGGATAAGATCCTGTATCCCTTTGCCCGAGATGTTGCTAAGGTCGTCAAAGAATGGTTGGTTCAGTGCGCGTAGTCTGGCTCTCGCTAGAGCTGGACATTTGCAGAGGAAGTGGGAGAGAGTTTCTTTTTCATTTGTATTACCGCAACTGCGGCAATGCGGGTTGTATGGGATACCTAGCTTGGCCGCATGGTCTCCAATTGGCCAATGCCCCGTGATTATTGCCGTGATTTTGTCGATATCTGGGCGGGTTCTGTTTAGTAGGTTATTTGTTCTGTTTTGGTTGTATAGGTAGGCCATATCTTCCTTGATATGACGCAGTTTGTCAACCCCGACCATCGGGAATTGGCTTTTTGCAGAAAATGCGAATGTATTTGTCCCTTTACCGCTCCTAGCGGAATGTGGACGCTCGTTGGGAGCGAGGTGTGTAGCGCTGAGCCCTTCCTGGCCAGCTCATCCGCGCGCTCATTGCCTGTTATGTCACTATGCCCTGGAACCCAGAGAAGTGTGACCCTGAAGCGCTCGCTCAGACAGGCCAGCTCGTTCCGGCACTCCTGCACCAGTTTGGAGGATATGGTAGCCGAGTCGATGGCTTTAATGGCAGCTTGACTATCTATAAGGATAGCAATGTTTTGTTTAAGCGTTGTATCACGCCTTAGTTGCGTGCAAGCTTCCCGGATGGCCAGTAATTCCGCCTGGAAAACGCTGGTAAAATCCGGTAAGTGTACTGAAATTGATATTTGAGGTGATTCCGAGGAGACACCGGCCCCTACACTACAGCTCATCTTAGATCCGTTGGTGTATATGACCGTGTCGAAGCCCTTCACTACTTCGTCCCTCTTCCACTGATCCCTTGTTGGGAAATCAAAGTGGAAGCCTTTCGTGAAGTTCAATTTGGGTGTTATGTAGTCGGTTGGAGACGTGACCATGCCGTTTGGTAGCGAATCCAGGATGTTGCTATGGCCATACGGCCTTGCAGTCCAGCATCCCGACTCCTTGAGTCTTATAGCACTGCATAATGCGGTATATTTTGTGTGTAGGTCAAGAGGTAGAAGATGCAAGAGCACAGTAAGGGCATCTGTTGGGGCCGACCTCATTGCCCCCGTGGTACCTGTACTTGCTGTTCTTTGCAGTCTTTTCAATTTCGTGAGGTTGTAGACTTTGCTCAACGCAGGCCACCATACTAGTGATCCATACGTGAGAATTGGACGCACTACGGCTGTGTACATCCACAAGGTCATCTTTGGTTGAAGTCCCCACTTCTTTCCAAAGGTTTTACTACAGGCATAGAAAGCGACCGACGCCTTCCTTACTCTGTGTTCAATGTTATGTTTCCAGTTAAGTTTTGGATCGAGCATGATACCTAGATACTTAGCGCTGGATGACAGTGTGAGTGGTTGATCGTTTAGACGGGGTAATGTAAAATCGGGTATTTTGGTTTTGGTAGTGAATAGCATCAGTTCAGTTTTGCTCGGGTTGACACCGAGGCCGCAACTTGCAGCCCAGGTGCTTACCTGGTTAACCCTCTCAGGTTAACCATGACCTTTACTACTATACACTAGGAATTGTCTCTTCTTTTTTATCATATTTACAGGGCTTGAAAACAGTCTGTAAACTGCCAACGAATTCAATTTAATCTACACCCATACAGCCCTTTATGGCATTAGATCCTACATTTCATCAATCAACAGAAAAATAAATCCATTTCCCAGTGACGTTTACACACCGCAGCTGTTCATTGGTGTGATTAACTACTCCCAAGTACAAATGAAAATCTAAAATGCAAAGATAATTAATTAAAATCAAATTTTCGCGAAAACAAATGATTTCACCCACTTTTCGGGAAGAACTTCTAAAATTGCCATACAAAACCCGTTTCTTGGTTATTTATGCAGAATCAGTCCTCCATGAAGGCGGTAGGTATACCTCTATTACATTACTGTATTCGAAGGGGAATTTAATAGCAATTTAAATAATTAAATTTGGATTAAACTTTAAGTTAAACCCTTTGTTCGTTCTGACTGTCGAATTGAAATCCTCTCAAGCAGGGATTACGAATGAAACATGTCAGACTTCAAAATGTACCAAATATTTGAAGGAGATACTCTCCCACATAATTCGCCGCCCCAAGGAGAGAAAACTTTTTTTTTTCCCCCAACTAAATTATGTACAAAGGATAATGACTGGCCATATGAAATCCTCTTTCTATTTTCAAGATAAAATAAGCAACAACGGCTATATTCGATAAAAAAAAGAAGAAATTCTAAGATGTTTAACTTAAGCTATACGAAAATTATCGACCCGTGAACGATTTCTTCTGCGTCAACCCAAAGATTGGGATAAGTTTCTGCCGGGTTGGGGTTAAGAAAGGCTGAAGGAGGAATGTGTATATACTGGTCTCGTAAGTTATTACATTTTCGATGGAAAATATTTATGAAATATTCACGACAGCACGAAGCAACTATGGGTATCCCTTCCAAGGAACTGCCGGAGTTTTGTTTCAAGGAATAGTTCTCATTTTCATTGCCGTTGTTGCTGTTGGTATAGAGGATGGCTGGGTGAGGATGAAAGATTATAGGCTTTTGCGGGTTAAGCTTGAGATACCTATATACAGTTCGTTATTTATGTAGATCGACAAAGAAAACTAATTACAGTGCAAACAATGAAGAGATTTTGCCTTTTTCGTATGGGCATACGGCATCGCATTCACACACATTCACACACATTTCGTGCTCATTTTATACAACTACGAGTACGAGCATCAGTAGCAGTACCATTAAAAAGGACGTGCAAGCAAATAAATTTTATCGTAATGAAATGCTTCTAATTAACTATTGACAAAACCTTCGTAGCTATTTATAAGGGTTTTCACACTGTTTTCATAATGATACCAAGTGGTACACTCTCACCTGGATGTGAATCTGGGCGCAAATTAATTGCTCACGTTAGTTTGTGAAACTGTAAATGGAGGATGTTACACTTGTGTAGCTGTTTAACGTAGCATGTTATGATCTATATGTGGTGGTGTAGTTTTAATTGACTATTTGAGTCTAGATGGATTCATTAATTTTGTATAATTTTTTCTTGAAAATGATACAAAATGAAAATGATATAGACATGTATAGGGGCCAGATAATCCCATTCGTAAAAAGAGTACCTACTATGTGTCTGAATTTGTTTTTGTAAGAGCGACGTATGTACAGTGGGTTGCCAAATTAATAGGGACATTAATCCACATTTACCGGTTTTTTTGCGAGTAATCGGAATATTTTGGTCCAAATTTAATTTTAAACTGGTAATAGCAGCTACTTGTCTTTGGGAATGACTCGAATGAGTTAATAAAGTTCTTATTTCCGTTCTTTTTCTTGGAGTGATATCCATTCCTCGACTCATTCTGTTCCGAAAAAATGCCTAAAATCATTAAAAAAAAAGATTTTTTTTTTTAGAAAAGCTTTGCTTTAAACAAAATAAAGTGCATTACTTACGTTTCAATTAAAAGAAGTTAAAAAAATGTCCCCAATAAATTTTCAAAAAAAAAAAACTTTTTTATTTTTGTTCTGCCTTTGATTGCACTTCAAGAATAAAACCGGTTTTTCCCCCGAATAAAACCATTTTGAATATCCGCCGACAGTGAAAAATAACCGTTAAGCACATAGACTGAGAAATAAAAATCACGAGGTACGCTTAGAACCAAAACAAAAGCTCAAAAGAACACTGAAACAATGTCCCTATTAATTTGGCAACCCACTGTAGTTCCATTACATTTTGGTCGATCACGACGTACTTCGACGTTCGACCCTAGCTCAGCAGTCCATTTACGAAAGGTAATAATAGTTTTGAGTTTGAGGTCCTAAAACCCTGCCTTAGAAACAAATTGCAAATGAAATACTACCACGATCTTGTCGAAGTAAAATAAAAATACTGTTTTGACGACTAAAATCATAGATGCAACTAAAATTCGTGTAAGATTTACAATGCCTAACACTTCAAGCATCTTGAGATAAAGAAAAAGATAGAAACTATTGGGTACTTGGCGCCAGAAGCCAACGATTGTAATTCGCGCAAGATCACATGGCCTAGGACTGGACTTTGCTACAATAAAAAGTTCGTTTGCAACAACATATTGGACGAGTGTTTTTAGGGCGTTATTTTCAAATTGATTTGGGCGTTTTTTCCTTGTGCGTTATTGCCTAACGCCGCCATAAAGGGTGTCCATTCAGTGGCTTCGTAGAAGCTCTTGCTAGAAACTACATTTTTATTCGGCTTCTAAAACTTTCAGCTACAAAATTTTAAAAATTAAAAAAAATCTCCAACTCCAATCTCCCAAATTTAAACTTTGGATGTACAGGGCTATCGTAAGACCTATACTGACCAATGGTAGTCTCGTATGTTGGCGGGCAATCAAGTGCCTTTAGGACACTTATACCTGAAGGCATTTACGAAAGTTGAAAAGTGTGATGAGGATAACACCAACCGCAGGACTTGAGGCTATCCTCAATCTGCTTCACTAGACATCTTTATACAATCATCAGCTTCCATTAGTACCATGAATAATAAAAATAGCCGTATTTAAAGATGTATCAAAAATGGACACTGTGTAGTGTCAGGCGTGTTCTCCGAATTACTGAGAATGTCAAAATTTGTACGCCTCCACGACCATAGTCTTTCAAGCAGATGTCCTGGCAAGGAAAGCAGCAACCCGCGAGTCTTTGATAAGGGTTATACAACCTGAAGGTATTATCTTCTTTATCGATAGCCAGGGATCAATAACAGCACCAGAAATAAAATCGAAGCATGTGAAATGTTGTCGCGAAGAACTAAAGGCTCTTGGTAGACAGCACAACTGCGCAAGGTATCGCTCCACTGGGTTCCGGGACATGAAGGCATTTCAGGCAATGAGAAAGCAAACGACAAGGTTCGACAGCTGTTTTGATCCCTCTGTGAATATCTCATCTGACACACTCAATATCGAAACCAGGGAGAAAAGCCGCAAGCGTTCGATGGACCGCCCTTGAAACATGTTGTACCACAAGAATACTATGCCCGTCCTTCTAATAAAGTCACAACCAAGAGACTCATACGGAAGGCTAGAGAATCGAGAAAAACCGGGTACAATAATCTGCGGTACCGCACTTGAAATGCCCTTAACGGAGGAATAAATTTGTATAAACGCTGCGGTGATGGGGGAGCTCTTGAGGGCACAACTGACTAGGTCCTAAATTCCTAAAGACACTTCTTCAACGACCTAGACGAGCTTTCCAGCACATCAATAGACATCAAGATAACGACAGAAAATGAATGACAAGATGATGACAGATTTATAATGGGTAAGGGACAATCTTTTTCCCCGACTGGCATCAGAATGGGTCAGTATCGTCCTGACGTTACCTCCTCGCTAGCCCAAAAACCTAACCTATAATTTTTACAAATTGCTAAACCTTACACAACCATTGTGATCATCTTTCTTAATTAAGATAGAAGCCGTAATAATACTTCAGAAAATCGCAGTGGTAGAAAATATTTCTCTCACTGAAAATCTACCCTGAATCTGTTTCAAATCCCTGATTTGCATGCGGTTCTGCTATAATGACGCAGCAGATGATCATTTCCTAAGTAGTCATTCTAATCATTGAATTCAACCATAAATCAGGAGTGTAAATGCTTTCGAAGCACCTGATGGGTAAGCAGGACTCGGGAATACAAATCTCAATTTCGCGTGCGGTGAGGAATTGGGGATTTGTTGAAAATTCGGGGTGGATTTATGCAAATCTCTGATTTGCGTGGCATGTACCTAATGTAAGCCTTGTGCGATGGAATTATTATAAAACATCCTTGAAGAAAATTGTCTTTCATTAAACTATGTATAAGGAAAGAAAACTTTTCAGGACGTTTCTTCTTTTATAAATTACAAACTCAAGCGAGGTAAAAATAATGCTTTGAATTGCATTGCGGGGCAAACGCACACCCAACTCTCACGATTGTCTAGTGTAGGTGTTATAAATCACTTTTTGTTTAGGATTGACATGTCTGTCTCTGTATATAGTGCACCCAAACATTTACTTAGTCTCATGCACTTAGGAGAATCCACCTTAATTAATATACATCCTTCAACTTTCATGAGGATTTGTAGCTTGTTTTAAAACTATTCAAAAAGTGTATTAGCAAAACTAACACGTAAGTATCCTTGTGAGCATTTCATGTTGGTACATTCTTCATAAATTATAATCCGAAGTGTGTAAATAAAACTAGCGCAACAGAGGGATGCTCTCTCATTCCTCCAAGTACCAGATTCTGTAATAGTGTAATATATACGCCACACCATCCAGCAGAATGCGAACCACATGTATCCGCCACAGAAATCCATTTAACAACTGTGCTAAGCTTTTACTAACCAAAAACTGAATACATGTATCCCTGTGTGGGGGTGTTTGTATGAAACAATATTGCAATGCAAGCAAGACTGGCAAGAGAGCAGCGCCTTCCCACCCACCATCTTGCCACTGCGTAGGTGGTAGGGAAGTACATTCATAGATTGTGTATCCCGTTCCAACAGAAGGGCATCACTTCTTATATACACTGCACTGAAAATACAATTGCAATTGAATCCTTCCCTTCCTCAAAAAGTCCGTAGGAAGGAAGCGAGAAAGAGAACGAATGCCAGAGTGCATTGTGTACATACGGACGCTCAGGCTCAATTCCATTCAACTTTCGTATATGTATATGGGAACCAGCATGGCATCGGTCTCCCTGATGATGTTGTTGCACTTCCAGAGAATGTACCTATTTTTAGCTGGGGTAAAATTATTTACGGATGCATAAATGCATTATAACCTAGTTTATGTGTATAGCTATAGAGATACCCGTCTGGAGCGCTCTGTTGACCAGAGAAATGGCTTTTGTATGGTGGCAAACTTTGAGAGAGCTTTGACCTAGACCTGCAGAACTACATTTGACGTATTCTTTTCCAGCGATTTGAGTTGCACACACTACTGCACGAGTATTGTATAGATGCACAGACACAGATCTATTCTGTACTGTATAGTTTGGGTAAGCGTGAGCGCCATCTGTTGTTAGCAAGAGAGCTAGTGTGCTATTGCAGGAGAATGGCGTGGGTGGTTACACTTTTGTTTTAATATTATCTTTACGCTGACGGTGTTGCAGATTATAGTGGAAACACACAATACATTTGGATGAATGTGTGCAATCACATTCGCACGGAAAAATAAAAAAAATCTGATGATTTAAGCAAAATTCATTCGATAAACAGTACAGAGGCACATTTGCACTTACATCCTCGAAAGGGATTACAATTACACTGGCCCTGGGAGCTTTTCTAATGGGAAATAGTTTTCCACTATTTACTATGATGACTCTCTGGTAAATTTATTTACGAGGTTGTGATGAAATCCATTTCCGTAGATAAAAAAAAAATCAAATTTATTTCAATTTACGCTGTGGGTTTGGGCTTAAATGCTGGATGCTTAGAATGACGATAGCATCCTTTCCTTATACTCTACTGCCACTGATTTGATGGCAGTTAACAGGCGTATAACTGACATAATTGACCTCGTTTCGAGGGCTTGATGTTGTGCTGTTTCGTATAGATGAAACGTTTAATTGATTTTTAATACACCTTCTGCATGCGCTTGTTGGTGTGTGCATGGAGAGGACCATTCGAGGGTAATTTTTTCACTTGCTCCTGTTGTGCTGGAAATTATACACAGATTCTGGGGAAATTGTTTGGATAAGTAATTTTACGAAATTTTTTTTAATTGGCAATTTAAAAGGAAAATGATGAACAGAGACAGAAAGAGAGGGAGTGATTGCCTTGAAATGAGTTTTGATTGGTATGTGGATATTTAATTTAAGCTGACCGAAGACGTGCTGAAAATGATTGGTTATCGAATTTTTGGCATTGTTCTTGCTGGACACAACTTTCGCTGGGAATTACTTGGCTAACGATAGATTGGATGTCAAACAGAAATGCTTTAAATACATTACATTCTTTCTGTTCAATTTAAGGCAACGACTGTTTGGTTTATTTGGTTTGCTCAGGCCGTTGTTGGTTTTTTTTTTTTGGTAGATATATGTATCTGTTGGAGTACAAACAGACAAATTTCCTTTAATTTTCTCCTTCCTTTAGTTTTCTTAGAAAGCCTAGAACGCCCTTCACCCATGATTAGCTAAGATGTTCAGAATTCAGCACATATAGGGGCGCTTGTTAGAAGGAACGTTTCCCGAAAAGTGGAAAATCCAACATTTCGTTTTCGTAGCAAAAAGGAAGAAGCCTCCAGAAGAACCATCATATGCCTATTGGACACCATGGGAAAGATCCTCGAGAAGATAATCTACAATAGATTACTCGCAGTATGGCGGACGAAAAAGGGGCCCTTTCAGACTACCAATTTGGTTTTAGGAAAATGAGATCCACTGTTGATGCCATAAGAGCAGTAGTTGATATTTCAAAAGGCGCCATCGATGGGGAAAGATGCCTCTATGGGACAAAGGAGTACTGTGCGAACTGGTCTTTCATTAGAAGATTCCTCGCTAAGATGGATACACCGTACTACTTGCTACGAATATGGTGACGAGCTACTTCAACAACAGGAAGTTGAGAAGGTGAAAAATAGATGAAGGTGAAAAATAAAGGGCCCGCCATCTAACGTTTTTTTTTCAACTAGTGCTTATTTCGCGAATGGTAACACTTAGCTCATGTCTGATTTGACAGATAATTAGTTTTATCCTTCCGCTGAACGAATATGGTTGTGTATACGCTGGAACAACGCTGGGAAATATTGCGACATTACTTTGAAAATCATGGTAATGTTGCAGAATGTGTGCGAAAATTGCGTACGGATTTTGGAAGAAGAGAAGCACCGTCAGCTCCGTATGTTCGTTATCTTGTGAAAAAAGTGAAAGAAACTGGCATCCTCATCGATAAACCAAACCGTGAAAAGCCAAAAACAGTGCGTATACCCAAAACGAGTCACTGTTTGGTGATTTTGGTCCAGAGGCATAATTGGGCCATTTTTCTTCGAAAATGAGCAAGGAGTGGCCGTTACAGTCAATGGCGATCGTTATCGGGCCATGTTGAACGAATTTTTGTTCACAAAAATTGAAGAGGAAGATATTGGCAGCATTTGGTTTCAACAGGACGGTGCTACGTGCCACACAGCCGAAGCTACACTCGATGTTTTGCGCCCTGTTTTTGAAGATCGCATTATCAGCCGCAGCGCTGATGTCGTTTGGCCACCGCGGAGCTGCGATTTGACACCGTTGGACTATTATTTGTGGGGTGCCGTAAAAGATAAGTGTTACGCCGACATGCCAGAGACAATTGACGCTTTAAAGGACAATATTCGTGAAGCCATTGGTGAAATACAGCTGCACACAATCGATAATGTGCTTAAAAATTGGACCGATCGTGTAGGCTACTGCATGGCCAGCCGAGGCAGCCATTTGAATGAAATTATTTTCCATTATTAACCGGAAGGATTGTACTTTCAAATAAAAAAAGAAATTTGAGAAAATATTCAGTAGTTTTTTTTATAGCATTTTCAAAAAAAAAAAAAGTTATTTAGCGGACCCTTTACTAAAACGTCACTACCGGAGTTCCACAGGGATCATATTGCTTTCCTCCTTCGTAGAGTTTTCTTGAAAGCCAACCCCACACGATTTCCATGATGCTCAGGTCAGGTGAATATCGTGGCCATCATGCAAGTTAGATTTACATTTTGGCTCTGAATCCAGGCTTTTGTTGTCTTTGTGGTATGTATCGGTGCATTGTCTTGTTGGAAAGTCCATCACTGACCACCAAATATCTCCGAAAACTGCGGAAAATACCTTTCACCGTGGGCGTTGGACTTCGCCAGGGGTGCGTCTTGTCTCCTCTCCTTTTCATTACTTATATGGACTGGATGTTACAGCGCAGTCTTGGCGAAGAATGTTTCGAATTGGGAGATCTGAGGATAAGTCATTTGCTCTTCGCTGACGACTTGGTCATCCTTGGGTCCTCTCAGACTGAACTTCAGCGCGCACTCGATCGGTTTGTAGCCGTTTGTGTTGAAGCTGAGATAAAGGTTAACGTGAACAAATCTGAAGTGATGGTCGTCTCCAGAACGCCTGTTCAATGCACTCTGCATGTTAGTGGAGTCCCATTGAAACAGGTGGAGAAGTTTAAGTATTTCGGGGTCTTATTCACGAGTGATGGAAGGAGCAATGCTGAGTTTTCCTGTAGGATTGGTCAGGCTAGGATGAGATGGTTAGATCAAGTCCATAATCTTTCCTCTACCTGTATGGGGATTGCCCTTGATGATTTGGAGTCGATGGCGGAGGATGGGTCCACTTGAGCAACCTACACCCGCGACCCACTTAATGGACAAGCGGACCATTTGAAAATGATGATGATGATGATGATGAACTGCGGAAAAGGTCTTTCCAGTATCGATTTGTAAGTGATTGCCGTCATTTTGGAGCTTTGGAAATCCAGCTCCACAGTTTCGTAATGGCTTATTGCTCCCCATACCACTACACCACCTCCTTCGCTGTGCCGCCTTTGAAAATGTATTCCTTCTTTTCTCAAATCATGGAAATAACAACACTTTATCCATCAGGTCCGTCCAAATGTAATTTTTTTTCAGAAAAGACGACGGTATGCCGATCTCGATTCCACCTGTCACACTTGTTGCAAACTCAAAGGCGGTGGATTTTACGTGACGCTTTCAGTTGTGGTTTCCACTTTATCTTTTCATGGCCAATATGGCTGTCCTTCTGTATCACGCGATGAACAGTCGATCTGCTAGCTGTAACTCCAGTTTCTGCCTTAATTTTACTTACGGAGAGCCTTGAACTTGAAGCAGCTTTCAGTATCGCCCGTCTTTCCTGAGATGTTGTTGCTTTGCTGACTCTTCCTTTGCGGTTTTTTCCATACTTCTCCAGGTCCTTAATAAAGCTGCGTACAACAGTGGCGTCTCGTCCATTCTTGCTGGCTATAAAACGGATGGATTTTCCTTGTTCCCGGTAAGGTCGAATTTGGCCTATTTCCTCCTTGGTTAATGTCTTTCCTTTACCTATAGTTGTGGAGTCTATGAAGTTATTTCTTGAACTAATCTCCCTAATACTCGAAGTATCCTTTTATTTGATGTAAAACATGGTAACAGGTATTTTAAGCCACTGTTCGTAATCAAGTGAGAAAAAATTAACTGGTAAATTTTATGACCTTTTTGGGAAAAGTGTCATAAAAGTTGCATTTATCAACTTAATCCCATTTTTTTCTACAATATAAACATACATAATATACCCTTCAATATATCCAGATTATCGAAAGATTTCAAAAATATCGTAAAATTAAAAAAAAAATCTGTTGGTAATCAAGTGAGACGGAGTGTAATAGTGAACATCGCGGTGGTTTTTTTTTCTTCAGTCATGTCCTAAATCAATTGCTTAAAAAAAAATAATTAAATTAAAAGATTATCCGGAGAAAATATGTATGACAAAAAGACCTTGAATATACCGTACGCGTAGGACGTAGGTATACCGACAAATTAAAATATAATATAAAGGCTAAGCAACACGCTTGAAAGCTGGTTACCGGCATCAACAAGAATTGAAAATTCATGCCGGTAAAAGTTAGTTAAAGCTTGTTAAAGCCGGAAGCGGTTTCACTATGGACGCGCCCATTCATCACCAGCTTTATTTTTAACCAGCTGCTGTAAAGTAATAAAGCGAGAAGCGTGAACCTAAGGTTCCAACCTAGCTTCTACCAAGTCGGTAAAACTAGGTAAAAAAAATGACTTCGTATCAGTTATAACCTGATAGGGGTATCTCACTCAGGTTTGCTTCTTCAGATAGCAGAAGTGTTTCAACGCCCATTTAATTTTTTTAGGATGATGTGGTTTTCCTACCTCCGTTTGACTTGGACTTCAAGGAGCTTATGGGATTCAGTTCTAGTACTTGATTTGTGCTCAGTTTCTTCAGCCAATTCTCCGTGGTAATAGAGCGAAAGATTCAAATGTGAAAACTCATATAAAGCCAAGCGGTTTCAATTAACGCAATTTAATTAACTAGTACCAATTGAAGTCTGATATCTATTAATTGAGGTGTATTCACACCCAACTGTAGCGCCATCTAAACGTAAATGAATCCATCCTACCCCAAAAATTGTTAACTCAAAAATTATATAAAACCATTGCGCGCTTCATGAGTCCCAAATCTAACTCCCTTCTCCAATTGCCCCGAATATTGTCAACCACAAAATTAGTTTCATTTATTTGAGGCAAATTTCAAACTCCTCGACAAATTCTACAAAGTAAATGATTCTTCCATAATTAAAATGCCGAAAAAGAAAGGCAGAATTCCATTTAAAATTCATAAACGTCTCCACACAATGTTACACCTACACCCTCTCGCTTGGGGTTTTGTTATCCCAGTCACGTTGTGCCTTTGGAAGAACCAAAAAGGCATTATCCCTAGAAGGACGTTTATTTTTATTTTTTCTTCATTTTTTTTTTGTCTTCAATTTTTTGATGGCTCCTCCAGAGATGTTGAAACAAAAGAAGAGGACGACCAAAAGAAACATAATATTATTTGAACAAATTTAAAATTCAATGTGAAAGCAAATTACATTTTTTCCAACTTTACTTACTTGAAGTAGAGTGGATGGCGTACCCTAGCGCAGCAGCCGCCTTCATATTTCGCCCCCACCGAAGGTATACGTGACTTTGAATTAAAGTCGCATCGATGGAGAGTTGCTCCCTTACCAGACATTCAGCAATTAGAAATCTATATCTACGTCTGCTGATGCACAGTTCATCAGTGTAGGTTACTCTTTGTATTGGAATTTCGAGTGAATGGAGCGAATCATTGTCGTCCTCACATACCAGCCCAAACCACCCTATCATTTGCTTGGGAATTTAAACATTTTTTCATTTCTCCTGTAATTGATTCTTGACAACTTCTTCCTGCCGCTGACAGTGGTAATGACTGTGCTGTATCAGGATACCAATATCAGATGGGATACCCATCAATTTGATATTGTATATATAAACCAGGGGTGTAGTGTCAGCCACCTGGGATTTTTGAATATTGGTTTCTGCACAATTGGATTTCTGCTCGTACTTTGTGGATTAGATAGGAATATCGCCCTCAATGTATTAACGACCATACCTGGTTGAGAGGAATTTCAATTTTCATTTCGTAAATGCAGAAAAATAATCCATTGGTCCTTTGACTTGGAGGGTGTATAGTGTTGGCTACCGCAGCAGGAGGAATCCCCCGAAGATGCGGTCGTCCAATTAATTTTTAAAGATAACTCTTTCAAAAGGGTTTCCGGTTTCCGCTTTTGGATTAGTTTAGACTGTTGAGTAAATGTTAGACACGAAAAGGTGAGTATGTTTCAAATTGGATATTCGTCTGCAAGTAGGTCAGGGAGAGATTTCGCCATCTGGGACTTGGGAAAAGTTTTTAATTAATTTTGCCCTTTTCAATGAGCCGAAATGTTATTGAAAAAGTAATAATTCTGCACAAGGCGGAGCTGTAGTTCTT
Organism: Cheilosia scutellata; assembly: GCA_955612985.1. NCBI lineage: Eukaryota > Metazoa > Arthropoda > Insecta > Diptera > Syrphidae > Cheilosia > Cheilosia scutellata. Next base: position 46,714,094 of record OY015313.1, on the reverse strand, counting down.
GCTACAAGATTTGATTATCGAATTGATATGATGGAATGCTGACTCAATTTCAAAAAGGGGGGTGGGCAAGAGTCCTGTGAAAAGGGTTGAATGAGTTAGGGATGTCTGACAGGAGAGATGTACGATTATGAAGAAGTCAGTCGAAATCATCAAGTTCTAAATTATTTATAACGACTGGTTATAAATTCAATTAATTTGTCAGCTAGATTATTAAATACATTTTCCAGGTAGGGAGAAAATGAGTTAAATTGATTTGTGGCGGAATTCACATAGGACTGGTGGGAGGGAGATGTTATTATGGATAAACGTTACCTCAAAAGCAAAGTTCCCATTCGCGTAGTAGAGGGTAGGCACTTAGCAGCAATTAGCTCGTCGGAGGGGTGGTGTCGTTCCTGCTTGTCCACTTCGTAGATATACAAAAAAAATTCGTGTTGGAGAAAAAATTGTTTTTTTGTTTTTAATTGGCTTTACCAATAACCAAGTTTAGATTCGACTTTAGCTCAATATCCTGCTCGCGCTAAATATTATCTCCCATACAAAAATGTCTACAGAGATAAAATTTAGCGAAACAGTTTAGCAAAGCAGTATCCTTTTCCGCACGCTAAATTCTTACTTTCATATAGATGGGACACACTAAAAATGTCAGTCGAGAAGAATAAGTCTCCACCGGCCCTAAATATTGACTTTTCCGTAACAAAACAAATTCTGGATTGACTATTATGGAATAATTGAAAATCGATGTAAGTGAGTAAGAAAAAAAAGTTTTAGACCGAGGAAAAATGTCAAAAAAGTAGACTTTCACAAAAATTCTAAATTTTCAATGGGTACTTAATGGGTTAAGGAAAGTTTTGTTTCATTCAAACGGAGTTTAAATGACCTTTCCATTGATGCCAATATTTACATGAAGTAAGTTCAAATTATGAGTAGAATTAACTTTAATTTTGTCAAAATACTTATTCAGACCGGGGGCGCCGGCACCTGAAGGGCACCGAAGTGTACGCGCGCCAGCTTAACATCACTGAATTTGAATACATAAGAAAAACTAAACTAAATTCAGCGTATTACATTTTGTGAACTTATATTCTAGGAGTGAGTATGAGCTAAGTACTCAGCATTTATCTACCGCGACCTGTCATTGTGTTGCTTTCCTGTCTTGTCGTATTCCTTTCTAACTTATGTGGGGCGAAAGAGAGGCCCACTGAGCGACCATAGAACCCAGTCTAAGTCTAGTTTAAAAAGTTTTGTGATCAGAGAAGTACCTGCAGAAGTGTAAAGTGAATGAGCTCAGAATAACGGGCAACACTTCCGGGCCCTTGAGATGTTTATTTGAGGGGAAGTCCCCATAATTATTTTTTTTTAAACCAGTAGCGCGATTAAGACGCATTAATAACGTAGACGTGGTGAAGAGGCTATTGATGAACCAATAACTGATAAAAAAAAAATAAAAAAAGATTTTGAAGTCGATTTTGTAATTGTCTTTTGGACACCGTACTTATACCTATGAAGGAAAGATTTCAACAGATGCATATTTTCCTGACGCATGGAATTTCTTGTTTAACATAAAAAAATCTAAATAAAAAAGAACTCATGCGACATTGTTCTGAGCTGCAAGAAAAGTTAACGATCAACTTTAAATCTGATATTGTTGGAGATTTGTTGTGCGATGAAATCAAAAAGCACAAAGAGTTATATGATCCGGAACAGTTGTATATCGATACATATTCTGTTAACAATGCCAGTGACAGTTGCAAGTGGCAAACGCAGTTTATTTTTAAACCAAAATTGATAAAAATGTACTAACTTATGGTCTACAATGTCCCAAAAAAAATTAACTAGTTTGTTTGGCCTCACTGTACATTGAAAATCAAATTCCAAAAAGCCTAGATTTTGACAGTCTTATCAGAGAATTTGCTGACAAAAATCTAAAAAAATAAGATTTTAGTTGTTTTTTAATTATTTTTTGTTTCGTTTCATGACTAACACAATTGAAAATAATTTTTTTTTATAACCTTCATAGGAAGGTATATTCTCGCCAAGAAGGAGTCACCGGAGACCCCAAAAATCTGAATCAGAATCACATTCTAAATCGATTTAGCCATGTCTGTCTGTCTGTTAACGTCCGATAACGTCCAAACAAATCGACTAAGGCGAATGAAATTTTGTGAGATGACTTCTTTTACCGTCGCTCGTCAGGTTGGTATTGAAATTTGGATATATGTAGGTCAAGTAGCTCTGGTACCTCCCATACAGAACCAAAATTAGATCCATGCGAGTTCATTATACTAATCCACACGGAACACATTTTGCATCAAATGATGACACTTTTCTTGGTTTAAATTTTAATAAAATATAAAAGGGCGCCAAGTGCATGACTTGCCCGGGGCGCCTAGATCGTTAAGGCCGGCCCTGGGTATAGCAGAAAGGATCCGTTCCCGTGAAAGGGATTTTTATTTTTTTGTTTAGTCATTTATCTGTTTCCTTTTTGTTAAATATGTTTGGGAAAACCTAAAGTCCTTTTTCGAGATAGGCCAGGGGTTTTTTGGCACTGGCGTGGGAGTTCTTATGTCAAAATATTGGCATACCCTCCCGGCTTTTCCCGAGCTCAGGAATTCTATTGCTTACGTATGTTTTTGTTTACCATGACAATGTGTAATATCTTACTTACTTAGGTACTTACTTACTTTGGTACTCAACCAGTAAGCATCTCAGTCAGCTTGGTCTTTGGCTAATTGAATCCAGTTGCGCACTCCAAATTGGTTGAAGTTCCTTCCACTAGTGGGTTTTACTTAAGGCGAAGGCTTCCTATAGTGCGTTGTCCCTCTGGATTGATGTTAACGACTCTTATCGGACCGTAGCGGTATTGTCCATTCGGTCTACATGTCATAGCCATCTTAGGCGAATGATGCGCAATTTGTTGACTCAATGTCGATGACGCTGTACAGCTCGTATAGTTCGTCATTGAATCTACTCCTCCAAAGCCGAACGCAAAAGGGACCAAAAATCTTATGAAGAATCTTTCTCTCGAGACTCGAAGCGATCAAGTATAGCTTTTTTATGTGGGTAATGTACTAATGTCAAGCTTTATAGTCTGATTCCCCTTAAATTTGTTTTAAATAACAAATTTCAAGATTAAAGCTGCTATAAATGTAAAGATATATGCGTACGTAAATATAGTCTAATTTTGAGATTTGGTTATTCAGCGCCATCAATCGGAAAACTTAAAATATTTTGTTCACTTTTCCCTTCATACCTATTTTCGAGATATATCTACGATTTTGAATCTTTCTTTTCGATGGCCAGTACCACGCTTCTTTTTCAGCTCTAGCTCTAGTGTCACCATTACAACGCTGAAAGAACTTTAAAGTCAGCATGTCCGATGAATCACTTTCAACTTGCAACTAATAATTGAGCTCTTTCTTGATGCGACAGCTTCTGTATCTGTTGCCTTATCTATTTGGTATTGTGGCTGTTTTCTGGATGCAGTGGTGGTATGCAGATTTGATGATCCGAGATTATTTTGATGTGTTGCATATTCATATAGTCGAATACCATCGCGTCGGCCAAATCATTGATGTATAGATTACTGAAAGTCATACGAAGCGAACCCATGGTAATCGAACGGTGCCGTGACATAAGGCCAAGCGTCATAAGGCCAAATCTCGAAATTTGGCCATATGTCGCTTTGCGAAAGTGACATAAGGCCAAATTCTAGCATTTGGCATTATGACACTTTGATTAAACGTCATAAGGCCAATTTGGCTTTATGACACTTTCGAGTGCATCTTAGATTTTGCTTAGATAAGTACCTAATACGTATATATACGATTCAGTAGTCATTCTGAGAGTTTTCTGTAACTCTTCTTTGACTTCTTATCCAAGAGGACAAACAAGAATGGAAAAAATTAGCTGTTTTATCGGCGCGGGGGGAAGGGAGGCGGGCGGGGTGCGGCGCGGCCGGGACGTGGGGGTCGGGCGGTCCGGGCGGCGCGTTCACCTCGATCTCTCTCGCCAGCGACGAACGCGCCGTCGCGTCCCGTTCGCGCCGCACCCCGCCCGCCCCCCTTCCCCCCGCGCCGATAAAACAGTTAATTTTAATCTATTAATATAGTAATTTATATATCCACAGGTATTTCCATTCTTGTTTGTCCTCTTGGATAAGAAGTCAAAGAAGAGTTACACAACTATGCAGTTTGAAAAACAGTATTTTAATTTTAAATACAAAATAACTTAAGAAATGTAATTTTAAGAAAAATTAAATAACTCCTAATAACATTGAGTGAAATAGCTCTTAATTAAGATTTTTTTCCTTCATATGAATTTAGGATTTATTTCATGATGAAAAAATTCCTAACACTAACATGCAATAAGTGAAAATTTGGCTTTATGTCACTTTCCGGATTTGGCCTTATGACGCTTTATCAAAGTGTCATATTGCCAAATGCTAGAATTTGGCCTTATGTCACTTTCAAAAAGCGACATAAAGCCAAATTTCGAGATTTGGCCTTATGACGCTTGGCCTTATGTCACGGCACCAATCGAACAGGCCGGCCGGCGGTACACGTGCAGCTGGTTAACTCATGAGGTATTTTGTACATTAAACCCATTTCTGTTGTTAAGTTGCGTATTAAGCCGCTGGAAACCTAAGCCCCATCAGCAACATCAAAGATGAGTTATTGACCTAATCCCACAAATATTCTGCAGTGACAACCGTTTCTCTCATTCCCATCAGTAAGACGTAGAATCAAGACGAAAGGAAAATGTAAGTTATATGTATTTGCCAATTAACTCGGCAGAAACAGAGTTTACCTTTGACATTATACTCAATTCCATCAGAATCGTAATGAAGTGATTTATGTCCATAGCAACGACATCGCCTTATCGATCTATGATTTGCCAAATTTCGAAAGGTCACAAGGTCTTGCGTTGGAATGAATTTTCTGGATATTCATTTTCATGAAAGCGACTTTGTAATCACTAATCACTTTCATAAGCCATTTAAAAAGGACTTCGCGAAATAATTTACCGTTGCCTTGTAATTCGCGCTTAAAAATCCCCAATTTGGATCGAAATAATACCAGTCGTTGATTAAGTTTCCACTGGCCAGCAAGTAGTGAAAACCCGATGAACAGTAATTAGAATTACGTAGCCAGGTAACCGAGGAATCCTAAATGCCAACAATTGGAAATGGTCGGAAAAACTTTCCTATTTTCTGCTGTAATTATAATTCAATTGCAGGATGCTTTCCTTATTTTAATTAAAGCAAAGATCGCCTTCTCTCCAACCGTTCACCGTTTCATATGACATTTTAGCAAATGTGAGCTTCCCCTCTCGTAGGTGACCTTTAAAAACTGCTTATTGAATGGAATTCAAATTCAACTTGGCTACTGGATGCGGGATGGGTTTAGGTTGGCCATAGCATAGCGCCAATCTTTTCAACGTGCAGCTATACCAGTGGCAGGAAGAATCATTTTACTACCGCCCACTTCATAACCATCATCATAGCACCAAGCCGCCACAACCACCCTTCAAGTGAACTCTGACATTCTGACAAAGCTTTTCCCGGGGAAAACTCGTAGCAGGTTACACAGCAGCTTGCACTTACTTGTATCTGTATGAGAAAAACGAACGAACTAACATTTCATATTGCACGTTACTGCCGAGGCAGTCAGTTTAACTAGGGCATCAATATGTGTGTGTGCAGTGTGTGCAGATAGTGGTGCATACAAGGGGTATATGTACGGAAACGTCCTATTTACACAGTCATGTAATATACATTGTAAAATCTCACAAGTGGCACACGCACAAGTTGCTGTTGCTTCCTGCTCTTGCTGGCGTTGATGCTTATACAGCTATTGCACTCCACGATGCATCGGTGTCATTTCGCAAGGACGAACAATTTTAAATGCTGTGTAAATATTTATAGCAACCACTTTTTATGCATTGTTAAGCAATTCATTTTAATTTAAGTAGTCCAATCATTTATGCAAAGGAACGCTCTTCTGGGTATGTATGGCAGTTAGCAATTAACTGGAGATCCTTCAGGAGGATGTTCGAACGGATGGAGTTGTTGCCAGAATATGTTCTGAGAAATAAACTATTGGTCTCTAGCAATCGATGGATAATCCTTGTTGGCAGAGTGGACATGGCCAATATTAAGATATTCATTGTATTTATAAAGCCGTTAGACGGGAAACTTATAAGAGTTATTGCTTGGAAGGTACTCGTAAATATTTGATTGAGTTTGAATAAATCGTGTTGGTTAGCAATATAAACTGAAGAGACTGATACTATTGTCGAAGTCAAAAATAGTTTGTCCTACTCAGATGATGTGTACATAATATTGCACCACATCTGTCGGTAAACCAAATCACAGCGCTAGTGGTTTTAGGAACTACCTTAAGGGTTCTTTTCTTAATTGGGACGAGTCGATATTGGCATCCTGTGGCGGCCATCTAGTTTTGGTGGCGTTTGTCTGCTCTGATGTTAATTATTCATATTCAGTCACTGATGATAAATCACATTGACAAGTGTTTGTCAGTGCAAACTTTGCTATCCCATTTTACGGCAGACGCGGTGGCCCTTCAAAGTCGATTCACTAATCTTTGGTGGCCTAATTCGGTGAACAATCCGCCAACACTTGTTCATAAAAATGAAGGCAAATGGGCCAATCACATTACCGCGGTCAGTGAAAGTGTACAGGTGGACAAGAAGAACCCGTAGAAGACCCAACAGATCCAGGAGCTCAAAGTTAATGTACGTATAGACAACACCGTTTTTTCGCTGACTGGGCTTCGGAGCATTTGGAAGAGGAACCCAATATTGGGCGAAAAATCTTCTTTAGTGACGGGGCGCATTTTTGGATAAATTTGGGTGATGACAAGCAAAATTGTCATATATGGGACCGACGGCACTCTCTATGAAGTTCACTAGGTGGCAATGCATCCACAAAAAGTCACTATTTAGTGCGGATTTTCGGCCGGCCAGCGCAGCGGCGTCATTGGCTCATACTTTTTTGAAAATTACGTTGGTGAGACCATATACGACATGTGGTTTCAGCAGGTCCGAGCTACGTTCTACACGGTGCAGGAAAATAAGTCCCTGGGAACTAAGTCCACTGATGGACTCAGTTCCCACCTAGTGGGAAATAAAACCACTTTCGTGAAGTGAACTTAGTTCCCATGTGAATAATATCCGAATAAATAATATCCGATTTTTAAAAGTGGGCAGATGCCACGCCTGCTGAAGGTAGAATATGAACTGTTTGACTTTTTTCTTTCTGTACACTGCAAGTCCTACAGCTGTACCGAATTTCAACATTCTACGGCATTGAGAAGTGGTCTAAATAAATAAGAACCAATTTTCAAAAGTGGGCGTATACCACGCCGCTGAATGGAAATTCTCAAGTTTTAGACTTTTTCCAGTGTTTGCACCACAGGATGTAGCATTCTGCCAAATTTCACGATTCTAGGATGGCCTGAAGTGCTTCATAATTTTGATGATCATCTAAGTGAGTGAGTGCGTGAGTCAGTTACGGTTTTTGCGATTTTTTAAGTCCTGAGTTATGAGAACTACTAATGCTATAGAGATAAAATTTGGTGACGTGGACCTTTTTAGTGAGTTTGATGTTTCAAGTTTGAAGTTTTTGGCTCAATCGGTTCCGAAGTTAGAGGGGGTCGAAAACAGCATGAGTTTGTTCCTGTAAAAAGGGGAAGTGCATTTACTAGACAACTTGGCTGGGGCACTGCCGTGCCCTTTGATGCAACCGAGGAAGGAGAATGCCTTCTACGTATGCAGCTTTTTCTATTGCCTGGACTTTAGCTTGCAAATACACTACACGCTTGTGGTAATCTGAAAATTAGACTCCGAGTAAAAACCTACTCTGTACGTTCTTATAGACTGTGATTCCTATAGGTTGTTAGCTATACTATTTGATTCCCACTATGCCCGGCTTGGGATTGTTGAAAGGACATCAAGACTAAAGTTAAGGGACTTTATATTCCAATGCGGCTGCAAAGCTTTCGCTGTTAAATTTTCTTCAAATTATCTTTATGTCCATAGGTTCTTTGTTTCCACAGGGTTGGGTTCTTTTATTCTGGGAGCTGCTCTTCTGGTAGTACCCTTGATGAACAAGTCCAGCGAAAGGATAGAAGGAATCACAACAACAGAGTGATTTCCCTGCCTTAAGGATAAAAACCACCCATATGTAAAAAGCTTAGAAAAATATTGACGAGGTGCGGAACAACCGTGCTTAGGGACTGATTCAGCTTTAAACTGCTATAATTTTATCAGGTTCAGCAGATTTGATGGGTTTGAACGAGTCCAAGCCACATTGTCTTTATTTATAAACTTTCCTCATCTGGATCTCCTAAGGAAAATACTGTTCTGCAATAGGGTGGAAGCTTATAACTATGGTAAAGTAATCCCGGCTAAGAGCTAGTTCAGGCGACCGCACAGTACAATTTTAAAAATCAAATACAAATAATTTTAACTCTAATTTAATTATAATTCCGGACAAAAGGGAAAGGGAAATCATCTGAATGTGCCGAGTCCCAAATGTTGACGTTGGGACTCCTTGGCCACCCATCCCATCCATGTAAATACATTGGCCGATAATATTAGTATCTACCCTAAATTAAAACGTGCGCATCTCGTTCGCGACCTACGTAATCTTCGGGTTGTTAAATAAAAATTAAGCCATTTCTTAGACACTCAAATTACATATATTTTAATTATAAAAATAAACATGGCTTAATTTTAATCATTAAACTTACAAAAAAAATTTTTTTTCTCAAACTAAATATTGATTTATAAAACAAAATAAAAACTAAAACTAAGAACTGAAATTTTAACTGTGTGTGTTAAGGAAAAAATTAAAGATTTTCAATATTGATGTTAATTTTTCGATAAATAAAAAAAAAATGAATCAAAAGTGTACCTTGAATTTTGTTGAAGTCCGTGCGCACGAATTCTTGAAGTTTAAAAGTTTGTTAGTAATTAAAAGTTAAATTATAAATACACACACAAATTAAATTAAACTAGAATAAAATGAAAATAACAATAATAATAATTAAAAAAAAAACTTAAACTCTAACACTATTAAAATTAAGGTTAATTATTAATTTGTGCTCTGCAGCAATAAAATTCTGCACCGTTTATGTTATTTTTCTCCTTTTCTCTATTTGAGTTCTATTTTCGGTTCCAGTTTTAGTTTTGATCCTTTTATTCTTATTTCTTTTAACGAATTTTGTTTTCTTGGATTTCTAATGTTTTTTTTAATTTGAATGACAAATATTTTTTTTTCTCTCAAAACCAAAACTAACTGAAATAATTTTAGCAAAAGTATAATTTATGAAGTACTTGTTCGGACGGAAAGAGCAGAATCAAGTCAATCGTTACAAGCTTAAGCAAAAATAACCTACATTTTGACTTAACCGTAGTAAATGATTCTTTTATAAAACTGGAGGACTAGTAGCTTATGAGAGTTCAAGGATTCATTGCATTGAAGCACAAGAGTGTCGAAAGTCTAAAGTAAAGTCCCGCATCCAATAAATTTCAAAAATAAATCAACCAACAAAAAGGAAAGCTCGAACAAACGGCTAGTAGGTACAATATTTAATCCAATATAACTGTATTATAAGATCACGTTGAATTGTGAACGAATGCTTCACTGCACCCCCATGCAATATGTATAGACATTCGTGCAAATAGGAGGTGCTAACCGCTAACGTCTTCCCGATGCCACACAAGTCACAAATCACATTATGTTCACACAATGCATCGTCGATTGCAATTCTCGCATAATTAGTTTTAGTTACGAAAAGCCTTTCAAATCTATACAGATACACCCATCAGTGTCGCGAATGCCAAACCATACTGTGTACACTGTGTACAATGCCCTGTCGACACTGGAAAATCGATTCCAGAATCGAAATGTCAAGGCTGTGCCGCAATTCCAAGCAAGCACGTGCCTCGACAAAAAAAAAATGCATTCGCCAAAGAGAGAATCTTTAATTGCAAACACATGCGGAGACATTGCTTATCCCATACAGAATTCCATATATAATACATCCTTATTTATTTTTATAAAGCAAATAAAGCACAGAGACCCGCCATAGCCTAGACCATGCCTGGCATCCTTCGACTCCAAACACATGATATGATATTAAGAAAACCAAAAGTTGCATAAACAACAAATGCACATATGAAAAGATAAACAAAACGCCAAGTGCATCGAGCGTGCGGCAGAGCGTCATGTGCTCATCAAAAAGAAAGTTTACCTAGACTTTTTCAATACAACAACAACCCCCAGCAGCACCCCACCATATCCATCAGATGATGGAACAGCTATGGCAGACTGTCTCGAGCGCCTCTAAATACACGGGGCCTAATTATGCACTACAGCTATTTGTGGAGTGATGGTGGCGGCCGGCAGTGTGGAGCAAAAACAACGAGCGCGGGAAATTGCACTCCAGGCTAAGAAGGAAAACTTTAGAGGGAATATCTATGCCTGAGCGAAGTTCTCCTGATGGTGGTAAGAAATTCCTCCTCGCACAAATGCAAGCATTAGGCTCTGTTCTGCCTTTTATAAGAAACTGGGCCATGAATTCTTTGGGCTTCGAGAGTTGAGGATATGAATGCAAGCGCGAGGTTTTATGAATCCGCTCTTGATTTTTTATTGTTGTTCTTCTTTCGTTATGAGCTTATTTAAAATTTGTTTTCATTTTACAATTAAATTGTTTTCCATTCAAGTTAATAATTTTAATGTTTATTTTTTTTTTCTCTTGTTTTTTTTTTTGTAATTTTTGTATACTTTGCCTGCGAGCGTTGGGTGGTGGCAGGATTCATTACAAACGCTAATGAGTTTGGGCATAAAGAACGAGAAGTTTTATGGTCGTTTTTAATGTGCGAACCGAATGGGTTCATGGAGTTATCTTTGAATGCGTAGCCCGGATATGAAAACGATAAATTTGTAATGAGGCAACGCGGAAAGAACTTTAACCAAATTCATAATAGGTATTATAAGCTCAGTGATTAAATGAGTTTAAAGCTATTCAGCAGATTGATATAAGCGGTTGTTGGATGTTGTGGGAGTAGGTTAGCGTTTAGCGTTCACTTGGTGCAACTGACAACTTCCATTAGGTTTTTATTTAGGTATCATCGGGTACAGGCTAACAGAGCTAGATCTAAACTAAATCTAAACTTAACTTGTTAAACTCTCCTCAAGAGAAGGCAGTATGGTTGATAAATCACGGTGGCAGCAATAGTGACATAAAGATGCCAGTTAAACACACGTCTTTTTAAGGTTCCGTTTTCATAGGGAGGAACCTTATTGTTTTCGCTACGATGTCTGTCCGAATCCACTAAGCCAATTTTGTTCCTATATATAGTTCTCTCTCAAGAACTAATTGACGTAGAAGGCTGAAATTTGCACACAACATCAGGTATACGTATAACCCCTAGTTAACGACAAATATTAATGGTAATAATAAATCGGCCATTCATACAAAAATCTGTTTAATTTTGTACCTATGTCTATTATATCAAAGAACAACCGACTTTTCAACACATCAACTCTGGCCAAGTACGGAACCTTGGGTGAGCGAGTGTACTCACACTTGACCGGTTTTTTTTTTTGCGGACGCTCTTTTTCGAATACCACTCTCGATTTGAGAAACTAGTATAGAGTGTTTACAGGGCTCTTAATCGGTCGACGGCAACTTTCATATCCCCAGAGTGTTTTAGGTACTGACCAAGTTCCTTGAAGCCTTCCTGTCCACCTAAACCAGGGGTTATGCATGGTGTTGACTACCCAACCAGTTTATATAGTTAAAAATTACAATGCAAGCAAAGGCCTCGTTAATGACAAACTTGCAGAACGGAAAAGGACAAGGGCATTCATATATCTATAATATGAAGAGTCTTTTCACCCTAAAAGGGACTCATAAACCCGTTAAATTAGCAGGGACTCTAGTAGACAGCTAGAATAAAACAGATACAACCGCTATCCTGAAAATGCGGTGAGACAGACCGGCAGAAGGAGACTAAAAACTACAAGATATACTTACCTACTATATACAGATAGCGGAACCAGTGTTTATTTCGGTGCGGGTTAATTATAAGTAGCAGACTCAGCACCTAAGAAAGATATTTTGAGCATTCGTTCGACTTGCTACTAAATGCTTTATGGGAATTCGTATCATAGCTAAATTCGATAATGTCTACCTGATATGCGTTTACGCTCAATAGATGAAAAAGACAATGCCCGATGCCATCAAAGAAGTAGGCAAGAAAGACATATCTGGTAGTACCTACATTAGGTACCTACCTTAATTTGGGTGTTATGGTTTTTGGCGTAAGACCTACCGCCACCCGGCCCTCTACCTAGTTGCAGCAAAGGGCAGAAATACTGTAAGAAGATACATTCCATTAAACGGCTGCAAACGCAACTGTCAGAACATTCGTCGATGGCGTATTCTTTAACTTCTCGAGAACTGTTAAATAGCGATCATCAATTCAAGAGACATATCGACGCAAAGATGCCACCATTTGGTGTGCTGGATAACCGCACCCAGGAAACTCTATGATTTGAAGAAAAGTACGAGTATCTATAGCAAACAACCAAAGATTCTTCGGAAGAAAAGGAATGACTCGCAAGGACACTAGCAAAAATTAAAATTACTTTGACCGGATCAACAAGGGGAAAATACAAATTTTGGTTTGAATCTAGTATACGATAGTGACCAACAACAAATGAAAAGAAAAAAAAATGACCAACAACTTTGTAAATTGGAATTTATTGCTTTGATGACTGGATTATTTCACTTGATAGGTAGGTACTACGATTGGGAATTTTATTTTGCCACTTGGGTTTAACAATTGGGAATGACAAATTGGTGTCAAATTGATCGCTCGATTTATTCTTGTGTTAGCTGCTGCAGTGATATGAATTTTTGCCGACGCCGGCCGACGGCTATCAGATCGTCGACTGTCGGAGAGGATTCGGAAGATGGGATTTATGATGTAATCAGGATTTGTTGCGTTACAAGAAGGAACAATGATCAGTTTTTACAAAAGGTAAAAAGAACTTGCCTATCAATCAAATGAGACTAGAACCCAGATAGGGATAAACAGGGTTACCTTGTGTTAAACGCGGTTTTGGAAAAAAATTAACAGCGAAGAGAGTTTTTCAAACTGAAGGAAATGAAACCCTTAATAAATTAAGAAAGCAAATGGCAGCGAGTTCAGCCATTCGGCTTGAATTGAAGGTAGCAGTGGTCAGGGAGAGACTTCTGCTCCTATTGAGGATTACGACTGCAGACTATCTCGTAAAGACATGGAAAAGGTGGCAGAATAGTAAGGTTATTGGGTTAAGATGGATGGACTATTAGACAATGAAACTTATAGAAGCAAAAAGGAACCCAAAAGGGTCGCCAGGAGCAAGAATGAGTTTGACAAAGATAGCACTAACTGGTATAGGATTATCGAATGAGGGACAGGTCTATCCCCGGACAGTAGATCCACCTACATAATTATATGTAAGTAAGAGAAATGCGCACGCAATGTATGTACTACGGAAATTATTTGTTCTCCTTATTTTTGTCCTTGATATAGAATCACTGATTTTAGGTAAACGGCATTCAAAGAAAATGACGCCTAAATAAATAGCAGACTTTGTTACATACCTATTTTAGTTGGTTCCCGACTTTTGTGTCAAAAATTCAAGGAAAAAGTCCGATATTGACAATAATGCTTAAATATAGAGTAAATCCATTGCACCCAAAGTTTATAGCTAAAACGGCTATGACATTGGCCTTAAACATATTTTACGCCCTATAACTAGTATGGGATTGATTTCCATAAAACAGTTCAAAGCTAAGCAACCCCGGGTAAGAACATATGCGACGGAAATAAAAGATTTATGTCAAAAGCATCGAGATAATTGTAGAACAGCTTGTTGGAAATATTTATTATATAAAAAACGTCTGTATCAATTAAGTTGAATGTTCACCAATAATTAAATTCAACCATTCCAAATTTTCAATCTCGTCGAAAATTGTGTGGTGGTTTTAATTCCGTAATCTTAATATTACTTCCGAAATTAATATGATTTATTCATCCACATGTCCCTAATCAATTCTTATGCATGAGCACGAGCTTACGTTTTGTGAAGTTAGAACACCGTAAACAAACAGAACCAAACGCAATTCTTCCAAATATATAAGATATTCAAATTCAATTAATCACACCCAGAACAGAGGGCCAGCAACTTGTCAATAAATCACTGACTAAAAAGGACTCGGATCGATTTGTTTTCGATATTTTTAGTCTTGCTATATAGATACAAATGTAAGGAACTAAAACTGTCATCAACAACTTCTATACCTTTTTCGATGGTTCTTAAGCGGAAGGTAAACGTAAACAAATACAAAAAAAAGCAACACACTCGTGCTGGGGGGAAAAGAAAGGAAACAGTGCTTGATCCAATTTCAATAGGACTAAATATTTGATTCGGCATGGTAATCATGCTGAATGTTGGCGAATGCCACGGGAAATGCTCATGGGAAGGAACCGCAAAGTATATACCACATGAACGGAATTATATCGGAGAGGAGCTCAAGCTAACATATGCTCTTAGGAATTGTTATCATATTTATGTTTTACTTATTTCCTATTTTTTTTTGCACGCTTTCCTTTTGTTTTAATAATAAATGTTTCACCTTTTAGGGTGAGGTGGATATGCTGAGATGGGAGCTTCGACACCACATAATACTACAGTATTATCTAGTATGTGATGATCTTCCACTTTTGTTCACAGATAGAGTTTGATATTTTGGAATAAAGCTCTTTCTTGGTGTTATGTACTGTACAGTGTGGCAATATGCAATGTATGGTTTTCCGGAGTCTTTTCTGGAAAAATTAAACAAACAATTTTGAAGAACAATTTTAGCCTTCGAAAATAGATCAAAGCTATTTTCCGTGAAGGTATGAGTATAGAGTAACTGCGAGTGAAGGTATGTCTGTCATAAAAGGCTATTAAAATCTCCCCGAAGAAGCAGTCTTAACGACATTATGAGCTTACCTACAATCTGGAGTTTTGTGCTTCTGGTAGGGAGTTAAAAGAGGTGCGACTGATGCACATTTTTGCGGTACAGCATTATTGCCCTAGAGAGTTTTAAAGAAATACCAGTAAAAAAAAAAAAATAAGGAAAGCCATTTCCCTACCTGATAAAATAAATTGAGAAACGGAATCAAAAATGCAACTTTTGGGAGCCCCATAGGACAGGCTGCTAATGCTCATGACCATACAGTACACTTGACAACCGCGAGGACATCAACTTTCCAAAACTCCTTCTGTTACAGGACAAGCAAACTTTGGAACTCGCTTCCTGGGGATATATTTATAGAAGTATACAATTTGCAGCAATTTAAGTGCAGAACTAACATTCATCTGCAAGCATCTCGGGGATCTGTTGAAGCGTTATAGGTTCGCCTTTCCCGAGAGAAGTACCTATTTAAAAAAAAAAAAATAATAAACGACAATAGTAAAAGTTTCTTTAACGAAGTAGCTAAAGAGTTACAAACAGAACGGATACTCGAGTCAGGGGCGTAGCAAGGGGGTTGGGGGGGGGGGGGGGGGGGGGGGGGCGTGGATGGAGGGCGTGGGGGTTGTGGCTGACTGAACCCCTTCAAATTTAACGAGTTTAGATTCGATTCTAAAAGGACGGTTGGCATTTCTAATTTGAGGTTAAATTTGAAGGAATGTGTTATTCGCTAGTTCACAGCTTATTGATGTGGATGGCGAACTTTAACAATTCGCGGCAAGCGTGTGTTTGCGGCAAGAGGAGGATAATTAATTATCCCATCCAAATGTATTAAGAAAATAAGTTTATAAACAGTTTAAATAACGAAATTTCGAATTCCAAACTTTTTGCCGCGAAAGAAAACACCCTTGGCGCGAATTGTCAAAGTTTATTCGCAATCCACAATATCATTTAATTCGCGTTCCACAAACTAGCGAATAAAACATTCGTTCGAACTTAACCTCAAACTGGGTTTACCACGATATCTCGAAAAAAAACTCGAAAGCAAAAATCTCAAATGTAAAAATCTCGAAAAAATAAAAAAAAAATTAGAAAGTAAAATCTCGAATGTAAAAATCTCGAATTAATATTAAAAATGGTGTTAAAATGTGAGATGCGTATGGGGGGGCATAGTGCCCCCCTGCAACCCCCCTGCTTGGGTTTACTGTTTGGCTATGGGATGGGTGCAAAAAAATCTCGTATTTACTTTTTATTTTCGAGATTTTTTCGAGATATAGTCTTTCGAGATTTTTGTACATTCGAAATTTTTGCTTTCGAGATTAAAAAAAAACTTTTTGAGATTTTTAGCCTTCGAAATTTTTGTCATTCGAGATTACGTCATGATCCCCCTCAAACCAAACATTGTGGCTGGAAACTGATGGCTGAAATTCGCGAACTGCCGCGACCTATAAAAGTGTTCAAGTGAACGGACTGTCAAAACTTGCGAATAGTCCTTCGATCGTAGGTAGTTGGTCGCTCTCATGTGAATGGTGCTTTAGGTATTAGCCGAGGGTGTTCCTGTTAAAATTGGTCAAAATTGGACAAAAGGGCGTGGCGCCTCCCATACAAAAAACATCTTCTATGGGGTGAAACTCATTGACGTTAGATATAACTCGATAACCCCTGGGCCGATTTTCATGATTTGTATACAGTCGGCTAGTTCCTGAAATAAGTCGGCATTTCAATGAAAGTCACCCCACCTCGGCTCGAACCCTCGCTACGCCCTTGACTCGAGTGGTAGTTTTCTTGACAACAAACTCGTGCTAAATAAAGCTTATTTGAATCGATTGTATACCTTACTAAAGCTAATACTACACATGTCAAAAATTGTGTAAATTTTAAGAGTAGCTTATCAAAGTTCATTAACGATTTTTTAAAGACCACAGAGCCAGCAATTACATTGAAAGCCTTACACATGGTTAATGCCATGTTCCTACCAAACTGAAATCGCAAGGTTTCGATGAACTTTTACCGAAACGTTGTGAAACGTTCCCACCGAGCTAAAGTGGGTTTTGAAAGTCATAAGGTTTCAATTTTGAAGTTCAACGAGAGCCATTGCTAAATAAGTTCTTATACGTGGGTACAGGGGCTTAGTGGTTAGAGTGTTGGACTACTGGGTAAAGTTTTTCAGGTTCATCTAAAGGTAATTATACTCGCGAGAGTATAACTGTGCTATAAAAGCTTCTCGAGACTTGGCATCAAATTGTAGCTTCTTTCCAAAATTACAGGTGCCTTCCAAAATACTACTACAGTGAACTCCCTCTTATGTGGACGATTCCCTTAAGTGGACAAGATGTAGTGTGATGGTTGGCTGGTATGATTTTGTTTGAGTTTTTTTCCTCTTAAGTGGACGATTCTACAGCGCGAACCAATTCACTTGGCCATTCTACTGCGCAGGTTTCTGTGTATTTTGTTTTTGTGTTTTGTTTTGTGTCGTGTATATTCTCTTAAATCCTCTCTCTGCGCAACCGACGGTTGGCCAAGTGAATTGGTTCGCGCTGTATTAATCATGGACTGGACATGGACAGTATTTTTGCATGCATTTGGTAAAAATATTCTCTTAAATGGACGATCTGAGTAATTCAAATGAGATTATTTTCTTTATATGTTCGTTGTTTTCGCCTCAGTGAATGCACTTTGCTCATGTTAATAGACACTTTCTGCCCGATTAACGGCTGCAAGGAATTTCGTCCCTTAGGCCCCAGCTATATAGCTATAACTATCAGTAAAATGTAACCGAAAAAAAAAATAGTTTTGCTTTTTTGGAGCCCTTTAACTTAATCGTTGAACTGAATCTTGGTCTTAAAATGTTGCTTTTAAGTTATAAAAATAGTTCGTACAAAAAAAAAAATTATGCAATTGATCTTCAAATTTTCTAGAAATCGCATTTATAGGTACGTAAAACTTTTTCTGTTCAACTTGTCAAGTCAATTCCAAACATTTTCCACTGAATTCCTATGATATGCTATGGTTAAATGTTTCAGTTTTGTTCTATTTCGTATTTTTTCGGATGTATTTTATTGATAGCTATAACTGAGGCCTAATGCAGTCGCTAACTTGTACGAAACGAATGCATCCCCATTTAGTAAAAGAGAATCAATAAAATGTATTAATGCATATTTTTGTCTTTTTGTTGGACGCAACTTCGCAACCCATTTTTCAAAAAAAAAAATAAATCATTGATATTTTAGCCAGCAAAAACAGCACCGCTTATACCAGACCACCATCAAAAATTGTAAAGTTTTCTTTAAAAGCTGGAGAGGAAAAGGCAATACAGCTGACACCTCCCAAGTCACTATATGGGTGTATGTAATTTCCAATAAAGGCGATTTTTTTATGAATTATGTAGGTACCTACTATAGACGTAGAAATATGAACCTACGCACATGTGTATAAAATTAAGTGAATTTAATACGTAAATTTTGTATTCTAATTTTTCTCTTGAGTGAAAAGTTACCTGCCAGAAGTTTATTACTTTGAATACAATTTTTTAAGTCACCACTTAGTTGCAGTTGGAGTAAGAAAAAAATTTGTATCGCTGGAAGTTTTAGTGAGTATAACAATCTTTACTACTTTCAGTTTCACTAATCTCATAAAAGCACTTTCATATAAAGAAATCATTTTTTTTTTTTTTTTTTTGTTCAATGTAAGTGGGCATCTTCAACTGAAATTCGAATTTTTGAACGATCCCCTTTCATTCCCTATATAAATACTTCGATGGGAAAGAAAGAAGGGAGTCGAGTATTATTATTATCGTAGAAATTTAAATTCAAAAGTGTCCTCGAAGAAAAATACATAAATGCTGTGTAATTTAATAGTTATGCCCATTTGACTGCACACAACAAGGTCTCTTTGAATACACCTCTTCATTAAGCCAACTATACCCAAGGGTTCCATATACATATAAAAATATAATAGCACTATGCATGTTTCTTTGTTGCGTTTAAGTCATGTCTTTAATTTGACATACGCAACGATGAATATTTTATGTTTGCCTTACCGAAATTGTGTTTCGTTCCCATTTAAAGAATTCGACACAAATTACTAACATCACGCAAGGCCATATTCAAGCACCACCAGAGCTAGAAGAAAAGTCAAAACAATATTTTCGAAACAACAACAACCAACAATAAAGACAATGCCGACGCAAGTCCTTTGAGTTACCCCCCTGCCCGAGAAAAATGTTTCCAATTCAAATTGGAACAGCAAAAATAAATGAGTTAGAACTCTTGCGACGTCACTTTGGTAAATAAATGTCGTCGTAGTTGTACATGAAGTACCGGGCCCACTCGAAGGCGAAGCTCCTTATTATTTTTGCATTGGAGTATCATTGAATGTATGTATATAGGTCTGTGATGGTTTGAATACAAAGTACTCTTGAGGATACTTTAAAATTGTATTATTTTTGGTGCTTTCCTATAAAGTTGTTTTATATCAATTTAGACATTCGATAGCTACCAATGCAGCGTAAGACATTCCAGGGGTTTGGGTCGATATGCTATATGCCTATAGATAGCTATAGGTTAGGTATACCTAATTGAGAAGAAAAGCAACAATACGTTTTAGATATCTATTAGTATAGGAATTATTATAAGTGAAATAAGTTGGTGTGCTAAATTGTTTGCGTGATCTGTTTTTTTTTTTTTTATTTAATATGACATTTTAAACGAAAATATATTATAAATGATGTGGTTTGGAACTACACTGAACCAAATTTGGTAGTGATATTGACAAAAAAGAAGGTAGATTCGAAGAAATGGCGATCAATATAAGCAAGGTCAACACCTCCTGTCCGTTGTTTTGACAAATATTTTGTTATATTTCATAAATATTGTCATTTTGAAAAAAATTAATAAAATTTGTCGTTGTGGTGTTAAATCCACAAAAAATTGTTATAGTGATAAAATTTCATCATTCTATCATGTTCTTCATTTAAAAAAAAAATTCTTTAAATTGAAAATACATTCTTCAATTCGACGCATTGTACTCTTTAAATTGAAGAAATTTTGTTCATTTTTACGTATTATTTCTTTAAATTGAAATTTAATTCTTCATTTCAACTCTTCGCTTTATTGATATTGAATAAATATTCTTCATTTTTACGCATCGTTTTTCTTCAAATTAACTTATTAATTTATTCAAATTAATGATTTTTTTCGTCAGTTATCGCTTATTTTTTCCAAACTGACATCAAAACAAAAAAGAAACACTTTTTGAAGTCAAAAACCTTTACTTTCTTAACATTAAGTAAATTATAAAGTTGGAATTTTTTTGTAACTTACACCTATACATATTTGGAGAGACTAGTAGGCTTAGCAAAATAAATTAGTTTATAAAATCAAAAACAAAAAAAAAAAAACCAGTAAGACAATTATCTTATGCCGAAGCTCAAATACCCGGTACTATATTATTGTAAAATAAAAAAAATATTTTAGTATTAAAAAATGATATCTTTGTATGGGAGGTATGGGTAGTTTTTATTCGACTAAGCTCATTTTTTGTCAACATTTTTTAAATATTTTTAAAACAATATGTGCAAAGTTTAAACTTGCTTTCTTTACTGTAGCTATTTAAATTTAATTTTTAACATAAAAAAGCTATATAAATCCGATATTTTTGTATGGGAGGTAGTAGTAGTTTTCATCCGATCTTGCTCATCTTCGAACTTAGCCTCAGTTTGGTGAATAAAAGCTTACGTACCAAATTTCATAGCCTCAGTTTGGTGAATAAAAGCTTACGTACCAAATTTCAAATTTCGATAGCTCTTAAATTACGGCCGTAATTGTGAGGACGGACAGACAGACGGACATCGCTAGATCGACTAAGAAAGTGATCCTGATCAATAATATATATAGTTTGTCATACCTACAACGCCTCCTTATGTGCGTTACAAATGGAATGTCAAAGTGAATATACCCTCACCACAGTGTGGTACCGGGTATAAAAAAATAAGAAAAAAATTAAACGAAAAGAAAAAAATCATCACTTCAAATCAATTTAATAAATACTAAATAAGTTATGAACCAACTACAAGCCTCGGATATGGATGATCCAAATGTTGACGACCCCAGCAAACGAAATAAGGACAACGAACTTCGGATCTGCACATGGAATGTCCGGACCTTAAACAGACCACGTGCAGCCGAACAACTTGTGGAGACCCTGGATAGGTACAAAGCCGACATTACGGCCATCCAGGAAGTGCGATGGGATGGAGAAGGCATAAGAAGGATGAAAAGCTGTGACATCTACTACGGCGAGTGCCGCAGAGAGCAGAGTCAGCGGTTATTTGGGTGTGGATTTGTGATTAGAGGAAGACTTAGGCAAGAAGTCTTGGGATTTCGCAATGTTAGCGACCGCCTAGTCACAATCCGCATCAGGGCCAAATTTAAAAATATCACGCTGATCTGTGCTCACGCCCCGACAGAGGAGAAAGACGACACAGCCAAAGAAGCATTCTACGATCTTCTTGAGAAAACGTATGATAAGTGCCCGAAGTACGACGTCAAGATAGTTCTTGGCGACTTTAACGCCAAAATCGGAAAGGAGGGCATCTTTGGCTGTACAGTCGGAAAGCACAGCCTGCACGACAACACCTCCGGAAACGGACTCAGGCTAATCGACTTTGCGGCGGGGCGAAATGTCATCATTGCCAGCACACGATTCCCACACCTCAACATACACAAGGGGACTTGGCGGTCTCCAGATCAACAAACCGTCAACCAAATCGATCATGTTGCGATCGACGCCAGACATGCCTCCAGTATCATGGATGTCCGAACTTTTCGAGCGGCCAACATAGACTCGGACCATTACTTGGTAGTAGCCAAAGTACGGATGCGGATATCCAATACTCCACAACACCGAGAGGATACTACAAGAAGATTTGACGTCGCAAGGCTACTATCGCAAGAGACCGCCAAAACCTTTGCCGACCGCGTCTCCCTATACCTCTCAGCAAGCCCATCCTCAGCTTCACCAGCATCAAGTACAGAGGACCAGTGGCAACTCTGCCAGCGTGCCATCAGGAGTGCCGCTACCGAAGTGCTGGGTTTCACTAGGCGACCACAACGAAACCCCTGGTTCGATGAGGAATGCCGCCAGGCACATGCAGCCAAGAACGAGGCCTATCAATTAATGCTGCAGACAAGAACCAGAGCGGCTGAGAGAGCTGCCCGCGAGCTCTACGGGCAAAAAAGAAGGGAGGAACACCGACTTCTCAGAAGGAAAAAGAAAGAGCACGAGAAGCGAGCGGTCGAATCAATTGAGGGACGCTAGTGCAGAGGCAATGTTCGAAAGTTCTACCAAAGGGTAAAACGATCCACCCAAGGATACAAGGCCCGAACAGAAGCCTGTAGAGATGAGCATGGGAATACAGTAGTAGATTCACAGTCGGTGCTGAGGATTTGGAAAGAACACTTCTGCAGACTGTTAAACGGCGGAGAGAGCCAACAACCCGCTGTCAGGCAGAATGATCTGTTCAGCTTGGACGATGATAGCCAACATTTCCGTCCACCCGACCTACACGAAGTGAGGATAGCGATATCCAAACTTAAGTCCAACAAAGCTGCTGGAGCGGACGGCCTCCCGGCCGAACTTTTCAAAGCAGCGGGAGATGGCTTGGTAAGGAGCATGCACCAACTCATCTGTAAAATCTGGTCGGATGAAAGCATGCCCGACGAATGGAACCTCAGCATCGTGTGCCCCATCCACAAGAAAGGAGATACTCTGAACTGCGCCAACTACAGAGGAATAAGTCTCCTGAATGTCGCGTATAAGATCTTGTCGGCTGTATTGTGTGAACGTCTAAAACCTTTCGCCAACAACCTGATCGGCCCATATCAGTGTGGTTTTAGACCAGGAAAGTCAACCATCGACCAAATTTTCACACTCCGACAGATCTTGGAAAAAACCCAGGAATTTCAGATCGATACACACCATCTATTTATCGACTTTAAAGTCGCCTATGATAGCGTATATAGGGACGAACTATACAAAGCCATGTCAAGTTTTGGCATCCCCGCCAAACTCGTCCGTCTGTGCAGGATGACGATGGAGAAATCTCGCTGCTCCGTCAAGGTCGGCAAGAACATCACCGAACCATTTGATGTCGAAAAAGGTTTGAGACAAGGCGACGCGCTATCATGTACTTTCTTTAATATCGTTCTTGAAGCAATTGTACGAAACTCACAAGCCAACACCAGAGGTACAATTTTTCAAAAGTCCGTACAACTACTTGCCTATGCTGATGATATTGACATTATTGGGAGAACGCGGCGAGCTGTCAGTGGTGCATTTGCAAGCATCGAAACGGAGGCGGCGAAGATGGGTCTGGCTGTTAATGAGGACAAAACGAAGTATATGCTGTCAACGAGAAAGGACTCTCAACATCGGCGACTCGGACAAAACGTCACGATGGACAGATACAACTTCGAAGTTGTTAAAGACTTTGTCTACCTGGGCTCCACTATAACATCGCAAAATGACATCGGCGCAGAGATCAAGCGAAGAATCACTCTTGCCAATCGCTGTTTCTTCGGGCTAAGAAGGCATCTAAGAAGTAAAGCCCTCTCTCATAGAACCAAGGAGATATTATATAAGACCTTAATCATCCCGGTCCTGCTGTATGGTGCAGAAGCATGGACCCTGTCAAAAGCGGATGAAAACCTTCTGGGATGTTTTGAGAGAAAGATTCTTCGAATGATATTCGGTCCAGTTTGTGACGATGGAGTATGGAGAAGAAGATTCAATAACGAACTATACGGGCTATACAGCGACGCTGACCTGGTCAAAAAGCTAAAAATACAACGGCTGAGATGGCTGGGACACGTGGAGCGTATGGACAACAACGCACCAGCCCGACGAGTCTTCGAATCCAACCCTGAGGGACAACGCAGCAGAGGAAGACCCCATCTTAGGTGGCGCGCACAATTGGAGAACGACCTCAACCAACTTGGTGTGCGTAACTGGAGGCAGCTAGCGAGGGACCGAGCTGGCTGGAGGGGCTTGTTGGTTGAGGCCGTGGTCCACCCCGGACTGTAAGCGCCACCAAAAGTAAAAGTAAAGTAAAGTAAATAGTTATTAATATTTGCCACTTTGCCAGCCCTTTTGGTATACTGAAGATAGTCACAAAATTAGGACGAATTAGAGAAGAGCCAAGTAGGCAGAACAGTGCAAAGTTCGAACTGTTGGTGAACGATCAAGATGTAACCATTATAAAATTACAGATTCAAGAAGAGTGCATTTTTATGAAATATCTGTACGAAGCTACTGAAAAGGTAATTTAGTTAGACATGTTTATTGTTTATATTTAGAAACTTAACCGAAAATGTGTAACATCGTCACATCGGTTCGCGAACGCCTTGGCTTCAAGAGTATTTCGCCAACACAATGGGAATCAGACCCACGACAATTGGGTTACACCTGGGTGCCACCAGGTATAATAACATCAAAGTTTCAGCGTTACTTTGATAAGATCCCTCAGGAGAAAGTTCCAAAACTCAGTTCAAACGGTAATATGTAAGAACCTTGAATATTTACGTCTCTGTAATTATTCAATCAGCTTATTTACGGGTTTAGTTTGTCCATTTGTATTGGCGCTATTCTACGATACCCGGAGGCCCAGAGCTTAGCTTCAATGAGGGCCGAGGCCTGTGCTAATGTCCCTAATACATACATACATACATACTTACATCTATACATATTTATAAGAGAATATACCTGAAGATGTTTTTTGTCATGCTTGGATTTAATGAAAGCCGGCTTGGATAAAGGTCCTATAAGGTGCTAGCTAAACTTGGAAAAATTAAACAAATTGAAAATATTAAAGTTTGATTATAGCTTATGTCATTGAGAAATACATTTATGATGATCATTGGCTGAATTTTCTTTTTCTTGTTGCATCTCCTCCGCTCATACCCAACGGTTGATCCAACTAGGAGAAAGCTAGCCTAGAAAAGCATGTTGCTTTTTGGGAAAAATATTATAAAGTGAACTTTTTTTAAACTAATTTTTTTAGCTGCGAATATAGGTAGAAGGATCATAGACGTAATTATGAAAAGTATTTCTATACCTATTACTTACGTTTTTCTTATAAAAGTGTGTTTGAGAAACACTTAAAATCATTTGCAAATAATTGCTTTACTTTAATTTTTAAATTCTTTTTCCCAACTTTACTTTGGTAATTGACTTTATAGAATAAAACTTATCACTTCGAGCGCAACAGCGAATAACATTTTAAAGAAACTTCTTCAAATTGATGAAAAACCCATAAGATTCTAAAAATATGTTATGAAAAATTGTTGATTTGATTAACTGATTTCTCTAAAAATGAATAAAATATTTTCTTCAATATTGCCTACGGGATTTAGTTCCGTCAACGATTTCAGTTTGTCAATATGACGAAATTTCATTCGTTTGAATAAAATACTAAATCGGACAGGAGTTGAAGAAATTTATTAGTTTTGAATATTAAATTTTCAATAAAACGAAAAGTTTTATGAAAAATTGTCGATTCGAATAATAAATTCTTCAAAGATTGACAAAATATTTTCGTCAATATCACCTACGCGATTTGGTTCAGTGTATGTGCGTGTTTATATACAAGCTCTAAACATGAGCTTCGTAGAACTACGTCGATGCACAGAGTTAAGGCTTCTCTTATTGTTTGTAGACATACACTTTCGTCAGTAGGTACGATGGGTAATTTTCGACGAATTAATATTGAATAAATAAAGGAATTTTAAATCGATTCTCATTACCTGTGTAGCATTTTTTAGATTGCCTTTGATACATTTTATATAGAAACGAGCCATTTCTAGTTTTGCAAGAACTATCCTTCCTCTCCTTTGAATTTGCCCTTGATGACCGTCGCTTGAATCACATTGTTCATCAGTTTCTTGACGGACAACAGATGATTCAGATTCCGCAACATGATTATCATCGATCCCAGCGATTTGACTTTGAATAATGAAATTCAAGCTATGGATGTCCTTATTCTTCGCTGCTAGAACACTTCGCGGGGAACACTTTGGTGATGAGTTCCTTCTTCGACGATGTGAACTCGCAATAATTGACCGGGAACGATATCAATCTAGTCGAAACATCAAGGGGAATTTGGCCATTGCCAAGTGCCAGCAGGTTACCTTTTCCACCCAAAATGCACGCAAATCGTCTTTTACCACAACGAATTTCACAATTATCCGAAATTGACCAAGATTCACAACGAATTTTCCCCCTTTACATCGTCCAAAATCATTAAATCATGCGATAAAATGCAAAATTTCGTCGAAAAAATATGCAAATGTTTCCCGTTTTCTGGAATTTTCCCAGTTTTCCACTAAGAATTTTCTATTTTTCCATTCGAAAACCCATTCCGGAACAATTGCACACAAAATTCCATACAAAAAATCAATTTTCGATTTTTCCAATTTCCCGACTTTTCCGGTTGGTTTTCCCAAAATTTTCTTTCGTAAAAGCCTTCTCCTGGCAATTACGAACAACTGAAAAAAAAAAGTTGAGCCAATTCGGCCCAGTTCTTCTCAAATTTCGATTTTTCCGTTTTCCCGACTTTTCCGGATGGTTTACCCAAAATTTTCTTTCGTAAAAGCCTTCTCCTGGCAATTACGAACAACTGTAAATAAATTTGAGTCAAATCGGTCCAGCCGTTCTCAATTGATGAATTACTATACATTTTTGCCACCATTTTTATATTATAAGCAGTGATGCCATTCTGACCGGATTCCGGTCATATCTTGCCGGAATCTATTTACTCTGACCGGAGAAAATTTTGAAATCCGGCCTAACCGTTTTTTGACCGGAACAAAAAATGTTTTTAACCGGAAAACCCTTTTTTGACTGGAAAAATAAAATTGCCCTATACTGACTATAAATAAATCTATAATTTGAATATAACTTTACCATACATTACGAACATGCTCTCAAGTTCAAACAGAAACCAATTTAATACGAATAATGGAACTACAACATCACGCATGGAATTCTGCTCCGGGAACAGGATAATAAATCATCTTATAGGTTAATTTTTTGACGTTTTCTTTTTCTAGAATTTTGAAGACAATGAATTTCAATTAATTAAAGTGTGATAAATCTCAGATTGGAGTTTGGTGACCTACTCTTTTCAAGTGTCAGAACATTATCAGAGAATAATTATTTAGCCCAATTGACACACAGCCTTAGTACCTACATGCAGGGGCGTAGCGAGGGGGGGCGTGGGGGGTGTCGCACCCCCCCACGCTTTTGAAGAGTCGGCAAATCAACGATCAATTTTCAAAAATTAGGTCTTAAGTTTGGATTTCCATTAGGTATAGGTTTTTAAACTTGTAAATGTATACAAAAGTCGGTATTTTCAAAGGTTTCAGATGAACTCCTTAAAATCGGTGAGTCGGTGAAATCCTTAAAATTTAGCGAGTTTAGATTCGATTTTAAAAAGGGCGGTCAGCAACGGTGAGATTGCCGACTGAAATCCTTAAAATTTAGCGAGTTTAGATTCGATTTTAAAAAGGGCGGTCAGCAACGGTGAATTTCCCGACTGAAATTCTTAAAATTTTGCGTGTTTAGATTCGATTTTAAAAAGGACGGTCGGCATCGGTGAGATTGCCGACTGAAATCCTTAAAATGTTGCGAGTTTAGATTCGATTTTAAAAAAACGGTCGGCATTGGTGAATTTTGCCGACTGAAATCCTTAAAATTTATCGAGTTTCGATTCGATTGTAAAAAGGACGGTTGGCATTTCTAATTTGAGATTAAATTCGAAGGAATGTGTTATTCGCTAGTTCGCGGCTTATTAATGTGGAATGCGAACTTTAACAATTCGCGGCAAACGTGTGTTTGGGCAAAGAGGAGGATAATTAATTATCCTATCAAAATGTATTAAGAAAATAAGTTTATAAACAGTTTAAATAACGAAATTTCGAATTCCAAACTTTTTGCCGCGAACGAAAACACCCGCGCGAATTTTCAAAGTTTATTCGCCATCCACATCATTTAATACGCATTCCACAAACTAGCGAATTAAATATTCGTTCGAACTTAACCTCAAACTAGACATTGTGGGTAGAAACTTATGGCTGGAATTCGCGACCTGTCGCGACCTATAAATGTGTTCATGTGAACGGACTGTCAAAGCTTGCGAATAGTCGATCGATCGTAGGTAGTTGGTCGCTCTTATGTGAATGGTCTTTTAGGTATTAGCCCAGGGGTGTTACTGTTAAGATTGGTTAAAATTGGACAAAGGGGCGTGTCGCCTCCCATACAAAAAACATCTTCTATGGAGTGAAACTCGTTGACGTTAGATATAACTCTATAACCACTGGGCCGATTTTCATGATTTCTATACAGTCGGCAAGTTCCTGAAATAAGTCGGCATTTCAATGAAAGTCACCCCCCCACGGCTAACCCTCGCTACGCCCCTGCCTACATGGCCTTAGTACATGGCCATATACGTCCTCCCATGACTTTCATTTCCATTAACGATTATGACGTGCTCACTCTATCAACGCAAATATCAAGTGAAGATTTGTATCGAAAGCACAATGGTGCTAAAAAGAACGTGCCAGAATTATTTCTGAAAGTAGATTTTCTATGCTATCTACCTTTCTCCTTTACTCACTCAAAATCTACCTGTGTCGCTGGACACGGCGTTCATTGGAAGGCGTGTATGGCCATGCACTAAAAGTGTATTTCAGAACTTAAAACATGTTATATAAAATGAAAAATTAGTTTCAGTAAATTTTAAACAAACGAAATAAAAAACAAATTCACAAAACTTAAGATTCACATATTATAAAAACGTTTTCTAAACATCGATAATGCAGCTGAACATAAAAATTCGTAAATTGTATAGGTAGGTATAGGTACCTATTTTCTATTTTTGACCGGGTTTCGGGTAAAAATTTCTCATTTTAACTATTGACCGGATTTTTTGGCCGGATTTAGAAAATAAAAATCCGGTCATTCGGTCAGGTTTGACCGATTTCACTTTTTTTTTAGTGGCAACACTGATTATAAGAAGATGACAAACGAGACCAGCTCTCTTCATGAACTAAGAACAAAAATGCGATTCAGTAGCAAAACCCTCTCACAAGCTACTAAACAAGCAGGTCTGACGCTGTATAAGACCCTTGTTATATCGGTCTTGCTAAAGCATGGATCCTTTCAAAGACAGAGGAAAATTCGAAAAACGAAACAAAAGTATAGTTTTTGGTGCGAAGATATGAAGACGAAAGTATCTAAATTTCCGTCAACAACCACAAATCTTATGAAATCACTTGCCGACACGTGACCAAACCTAATAACGAAAACAACAACTATCTCAATTATACGAGGATGTTATGCGAACAGCTTGCAAACACGAGCGAGAAATCATTTTCTATGGAAAACTATCACATTATCCGTATTACCTAGAAACCAATTTTCATTCACATTATCCAGCGCAGCATATAATTTACTTCCTAGTTCTTAGCCACGTGCAAGCAACTATTTCTCATTATCGATTTTCAGTATATACATTTTCTTTTTGTTTAGGTACTCCCCGTTATTGCATTGCAATTGGCATGCTTTTGAGCCTGCTGTAAAGGCACTCATGGCATTAATCCAAATTTCTGTACACCTCATTACATCCATCGGATGACGTTGTTGTTCCAAAAACATAGTTGGGCTGGACTCCTCCTGATGGTCCCATTTTATTCTCCTTCGGCGCAGTACTTTTATATCAGTTTTTCCAAATAAAAGAAGTTATACTCAACAACGGAAAAGCAACGGAAGTACAAAATGGGGAATTTTCGAATTTGGAAACAATTTGAGGACATTTTTCAAAGCACTAATCGATGGAGAAAATTATTATCCCTGCCATCATAGAACTGGGTTA
Organism: Cheilosia scutellata; assembly: GCA_955612985.1. NCBI lineage: Eukaryota > Metazoa > Arthropoda > Insecta > Diptera > Syrphidae > Cheilosia > Cheilosia scutellata. Next base: position 46,684,127 of record OY015313.1, on the reverse strand, counting down.
AGAAGTAAATAACTTTATCCTGACAATTGCAAAAAGTATTGCCAACCAGGTCGAGCTCACTTGGGAGAGCAATAAGAAGTCCTCTAGATGTTTCTGCAACTTGTAAAAGTATATAGCCAATTAATTTCGAAATACATTATCATAATTAATTTCATCATTGACATTAAGAATATATTACGTCATGGTGGAATTGATGGACATACTTATCTAATCGGAGAAAATGGAAGACTGGTATCTTAGAAATTCATATAATAATTTTTGTCAGTGATGTGAAGTCCTTGTCAGCCAACTGAGATAGACATGTCATTAGTATAACGTAAGGCATAGGTCTCATGTTTCGAACTTGCCCTATGTAACATTTGAAGATTAATATAATGTAGGCATGTCTTTTGACTGTAATTACAACTGACCAACACCTGCGGAATCAAACTACACGTACCTACTTACCTAGTCGATTTCGAAGATAAACTCAGATGCTACTTAACATAAACAGTGTGCAGATACAACACTTTGAAATGGATACGAATAGTATAGATGCGTCTGGTTAAGTATATTACCTTCATATGGGCAATTATGCATAAGACGTAGCTTAAACGCTTGTGCTTGCTCTAAAAAAATTGTTATCTAGCTAAGTGCATCAGAAATTACAATTGCTTGAAATTGAACTGCATACCGGTAGGAAGTATCGGAATATGTTGGTTGAAAGCGACGCGTTGCTAAACCGTTGCAGTAAAATTGCTGCTTCAATGCAGTTGCATTTCAAAGCCGAGAAGGGTTCAGGTTCCATAATAGATAACCGGAGATTCTAACTATTGTGCGCATAATATTGGTGACGGCTAATAATTTCTAGATGATCTATCAAACCAGACCATTGCATATTTGCACCTGATAAATGCCTAGAGAGTGTGGAGCCATGAATTGGCAAAACATTAGACGGAGGCAGTGCTTATCGTCGAACAACAAATATTTTAAAGTGAAGGCTGGTGTAGATACACTGTAAAAAGGTGTATGAAATAGTTCGACGCAGTTAGCTGACAGATTGAACAGAAAGCTTCCAAGCTTCTCTTTCGAGAATGAAAGGCTCAAGAAAGCTAAATATTGCTATTTGCAGGAGTTGTTAGCAGGGGCGTAGCGAGGGTTCGAGCCTTGGGGGGCGTCTTTCCTTGAAATGCCGACTTATTTCAGGAACTTTCCGACTGTATAGATATCATAAAAATCGGCCTAGCGGTTATCGAGTTATATCTAACGTCATCGAATTTCACCCCATCATAGAATTTGTTTTTTTTTTTATGAGAGGTACCACGCCCCTTTGTCCAATTTTGACTAATTTTCCCAGGAAATATCCCGTGCCAATAGGGACCAAAGATCTCCTGTAAATTTGAGCTCAATCGATTCGGTAGTCTTTCGAGAGAGAGAGAGCGACTAACTATCTACGAACGAACGAATATTCGCAAATTTTGATAGTCAGTTCACATGAACACTTTTCTAGGTCGCGGCAGTTCGTGAATTTCAGCCATCAGCTGTATTAAAAAAACAAGTTTATAAACAGTTTAAATAACGAAATTTAGTTTTTCAAACTATTTGCCGCGAACGAAAACACCCTTGCCGCGAATGGACAAAGTTCGCTTACATCAATAGGCCGAGTTCCACAAACTAGCGAATAACATATTCCTTGGAATTTAACCTCAAATTAGAAATGCCGCCCGTTCTTTTTAAAATCGAATCGAAACTCGCTAAATTTTAAGGATTTCAGTCGGCAAATTCACCGATGCCGATCGTCCTTTTTCAAATCGAATCGAAACTCGCTAAATTTTAAGGATTTGAGTCGGCAAATTCACCGATGCCGACCCGAGTTTAAAATCGAAACTAGGAGAAGGTACATAAATATATACAAATATGAATTGTCATTTCCGAAAGGGTGAACCTTTGAAAATGCCGACTTGTATACAATTACAAGTTTAAAAAGCTATACCTAATGAAAACCCCAAATCACTTCTTATTTTTAACATTTTGTTCCGAGTTAGTTTTTGAAAATTGCTCCTTTTGCCGAATTCTTTTTATATACTCAAGTTAATAAATGTAGCTTCCTTGTCACTGCCACTTCCCTTTGTCCAATTTCGTACACATTTTGTACCGAAGTTCCAAAAGGCAATATACGCCCATGTACCAAATATTAATTCTAAAGCTTCCATAAATGTCAAGATAGTGTGTGTTTTAAATAGCTTTGTTGTATGCGGTGCCACGCCTATGTCCATATTTTGGTCCTAGACCTATGTAGACTACCTCTCCTCCAAATTACATTACGATTGGTTCAGCCATATGAATATGAGGTTTAGTCATGAAAGAGTAAAGGACCATTCACATGAGAGCGAACGAACGAATTGATGAAATGCGAACAAACCACTTTTTGAGCATTTATGAACAGAAAATTGCACATTTTATTATTCCAAGAAGAGGATAATTAAATATCCCATCAAAATGTGTTAAAAAACAAGTTTATAAACAGTTTAAATAACGAAATTTCGAATTCCAAACTTTTTGCCGCGAACGAAAACACCCTTGGCGCGAATTGTCAAAGTATATTCGCATTCCACATCATTTCATTCGCGTTCCACAAACTAACGAATAAAACGTTCGTTCGAACTTAACCTCAAACTAGACATTGCGGGTAGAATCTGATGGCTGAAATTCGCGAACTGCCGCGACCTAGAAAAGTGTTCATGTGAATGGTCTGTCAAAACTTGCGATTATTCGTTCATTCGTCGATGTTGTTCGCTCTCATGTGAATGGTCCTTTACAATTACATATTAGTTTGGATTTGGATATTTATCATAGAAAATGTTTGCTTGCTGTGGACTGGAAAAATTGGCACTTGGCGTTTGGTTGTAAACTAAACGAATTTAAAAATGTAAATTTAATTTCATGAATCAAAGATTAATTATCTATTGCAGAACGTGTTACCGACCATCATAACCGGTCAATAACCATGTAAATAAAGCACAAATTATATTAATTTATAATTTGAACATAAAATAGACTAGGTACCGATTGTATACCTAACCCATAAATTTGCAAGAACTGTATCCACGCAGGGATTCATGTAAAAAATGCGGTTAAACTTCCGCTTCTAAGCGCCACAGGATTATGCTACTCACAAGTAACATTGTTCCTGTTTGTATCTATGTAGATAACCAAAATATGATTACAGAACCGCAAAGACCGCAAATATCATCATCATCCCCGAAACAGCTTATAAACTTACCTATACTTCCTTATTTAGAACAAAAGCAGAAAAAAAAATGTAATACAAAACATCAAAGCCGTCTAAAGTTTGTGATCTCTGTCATTGTGGTTGGAAAATATCCAGATGAAAGCAAAATGTCTGAAATATTTTTCTCTGACCCCAAAATGTAAAAAAAAAATAAAATAAATTCAAATATAGGTAAATCAGGTATTTCATGGATGCATACTTCTGGAAATACTCGTAGATGTGAAGTAAAATGGAAATCCTATATTTTTGTCCCCTCCGGTTTCTTTCCATGGCATTTTTGTCAATCATTTTCCGAGTGTGAATGTGGTTGACATATGCCTGGATACGGGATATTAAAATACATACCACCCACGATTTCATTTGTCATGGCAAGCATTTACACAATTCGACTTTTGTGTGCGCTTCAACAAATCGTATCACTTTGTTTCTCATCGTTTATCAATATGAATCCAAGCAACCGTTGTCAACCTTACAAGTCCGCAAACTTATCTATTGTGCAACAATTTCCAATTGTCCTCAATTCTATACAGCCTCCCGCCATTGGCATCATTTCACGACCGGCAAACAATTCATCGACAGTTTGCCAATGGAACGATTGCAGAAAGGAAGAATTCTTTGGAGTAGAATACCATATGCATTGTATTCTTCATCAGCACCATCGTCATCGTCCTTGTCGACATAATCAACAGCAGCAGCAGCAGAATTGTTGCCAAAGGAACTCTATTGATGGGATGCGGGGTGGCCTGGTCCACTGCCCACGTTGTTAGTTCCTGCTCACAAAAGCTTATGGCTGACCTAGATTTACGTGCATTCCAGTTGCATTTATGCATATGCAGTATATGTCGAACTTTGTTATCGAAACGCTACGCCATGACTGCTAAGCATTAAATAATATGCTATATCTACACATTTTGAATACTCTATGGTGTTGTTTAAAAAAAAACAAAGGACAATATTTCTGCATTATAACACTTCAGCGAAAAGAACTGGTTGAGTTGAAGAAAAAACTCATTGACGCAGGTATACGAGTAGAAGTTTTAACGGTTCCTTCAAAAAGTTTAAATAGCCAAGTCTGTAACATTGCACGATCTTTCAGAAGTTGGTCCAATTACCTCATTGGTAGAACTCAGAGAGCTCTCCGAACGGGTAAAAATGGAAGCGACTAAAATCGGGTTTGCGGTCAATAACGAGTGGAAAACTAAATATATCCTGTTAACAAGAAGGAATCGCACATGGGGTCACACTCACACTCGACAGCTCTAACTTTGAGGCAGCTTTTCAAGAGTCGGCAAATCAAGGAAGCTACATTTATTAACTTGAGCAACTAAAAAAAAGCGGCAAAATTTAGAACAAAATGTTAAAAAATAAAAAGTGAGTTTGAATTTTCATTCAAACTTGTAAATGTATATAAATGTATACAAGTCAGCATTTTCAAAGGTTCCACCTTTCGGAAATGCCAATTTAGATTTGATTATTTTTATGAAACTTCTCCAAGTTTCGATTTTGAAAAAAACGGACGGCATTATTGCCGACTGAACTCCTTAAAAATTAATCTTATATCTCGAAGACCACTGACTCGATTGAGCTCAAATTTACAGGTGGTCTTAGGTATTGGCCCAGGAGTGTTGCTGTTAAGATTGCTCAAAATTGGACAAAGGCACTTCCCATAAAAAACATCTTCTATCGGTGAAATTTGATGACGTTATAACTCGATAACCCGATTTTATTGATGTACATATATACAGTCGGTAAATTCCTAAAATAAGTCGCCATTTTAATGAAAGTCCACGCCTCGAACTCTCGCTATGCCCCTGGCCTCCGCTACAAACTCAGATAACAACTTCATCTCAGAAGAATTTACACGAACAATAACAAAATAATTCTCCGGCCCGTAAAGTGGTAGAGTCCTACCCGGAGGACAAAGGCAGTACAGAAAGATGTCGCTTTAAGTAGCGCGCACAACTGGAAGGAGACCAAAAATGACTTTGTGTACGCAACTGGAGGCAATTAGATAACGACCGAGCTAATCAGAGAGGCTTATTAGTTAATGCTTCGGTTCACCCCCAACCAGGGTTGGCCGAATAGACTACACTACATTTTTATCATAAACTACACTCCTTATTTACTACAATTTGTTACGTCTGCTACATACGTAGTAAATACAGAAAAATATTAGAATTTCAGTTAATAAGATTCAAAAGTATTAAACTAAGACTAGGTTGTACTAGTTGCACTCGTAGTGGTAATATCGAGTTAGATATTTTACAATCCAAAACTAAATAACTTACCCTTATACCTGGTACATAATGTGTAGGTAATATTAAAGTTAAAATTGAAACGCAATTAGGCATTCAATATTATTTAATATTCGTCTGTTTTATTAGAATCATTAATTTTTCAAGGTAGGTACATAATAATGAATGTGTATTAGTACATACTAGTTTTTTTTTTTTACTTTTCTTGCTAAAGTCTGTTCCTTGTTTTTGTATGAACAAAAGACCTGCTGTAGGGAGAAAAATGTTTCAATGGATGCTGAAGACGCCGGAATATTGAGAAGACGAGCTGCATACTGCACTCGACTGTTGTTCATTCATCGTATTGAACAATGAACATTCGAGAAGCGAGTTCGAATTCAAAAGCAAGCGTCGCATTTGAAATTTGAAATTTTGAATTTGAAATTTGATAGTTGAAGCTACGTCTGCTACAATTTGTTTTATTAACTACATTTAACTACAGTATAATCTCGATAATTCGTACCCCGTTAATTCGTAAACCCCGCTTATTCGAAATAAACTGCTGGTCCCTTGAAAAAATCCCGGTTATTCGTAAAAACCAGTGCATTTCGGTCCCCTCGGTAATTCGCAATAATTTCCGTATGACTTTGCCATTAAACGTCTTATAATTCGTAAGACTGTGTTGACAAACCCCGTTTATTCGAAAAAAAAACCTCCTTCTCTCTCTTCAATCATCTAAAATACGTTTGTTAGGTACATGTTTATGTTTAATTAGAAAGACAGAATAAGAATTTGATTCTTGGGAAAGCAAGAGAGCGAGATGGAAAACTTTCACACTTAAGAATGTGTGTAAAATGGGACCACTACTACAATTGGGTGCTGTTTCTGCTGAAATGTTAGTCATTTTCACACATGTATTCACAAACTGACTGTTAAAACTTATTATCCCGGTAAATCGAATTTGTATTTTTTAAGTCTTCAATATTTCGTAATCTCGCTATTTCGAAAACCTCTATAATTCGTAATAAACTCTAGGTCCCTTGGTATTACGATTTATCGGGATTGTACTGTACCTACAATAACTACATAAACTACGTACCAGACGTAACAAATGTAGTTTTTTTTTTCTAAAAACTGACAGTTCGGCCAACCCTGCCCCCAACTGTAGTTTGTAGTTTGTAGAGCTACCTAAACCTAAGTTTGTAGGGTAAATGTGTCAACAGTGGATCAGTGAGTGTACAGAGTGAATCACTTGCTCTCATAATGGCTCTTTTTATTTTAAAATGAATCTGGAAATGAGAAAAGAACATATTTTAACTTCCCCTCGCAACAAACCATAAGTCTGCGCGATCGCGTTGTCGAAATGGGTTATCCTCGTATATTTGTGTTTTCAGCATAGGTAAGTCATTTCTTTTTTCTGTTTTATTTTTGATCTTATTAAAAAAGTGTGTATTGCAACTTCATTTGAGTTTAATATTTGTACTTTTGCTTATATAGACTTAATAATTTTTGTCAATTTGTTTACTTTGGTGAAATATTTTATAAATTATTAATATGTTTTTATGAAATGACAACACAGTACACAGTGAATCAATTGAAGGTGGTACACAGTGAATCAATGATTCTTATATCATAAATATCTTATTTTGTTTTTACACAGCTATTTGTTTTAATTTACCCCTAGGCACACCTCCAGTTACTTTGGGTTTGGCTACACCGTGTTTATGGTTGAACTCGGAACTTTTTCAAGAAGTGATGAGGCATTTTATTAAGCATGAGGCAATTTATTTTATTCTATTTTATTATTTTCGTTTTTATTCTTTTGTTTATCCTTAAATAATATATGGATTAATAAATATAAATATATAATGAAAAAAACTTATATTTTTACTGAATAAATGGATTTTAAATCCCTGTTTCACTGTGTACCATGCACTGATTCACTGTGTACACCCATAGTAGTACTATGATAGTACACAGTGGATCACATGGGAAGGGTAATTTTAAATAATTTGTTTCACTATCTCAGCATTAATAAAGCTTTGTGATTTTGTGCTTAAAATGAAGATAAAACATTGAAAAAGCTGTGGAAAAAATATCATGGCTATACTATTATAAATGAGAGCTCAACGGCGCAAAAAGTAAAAATTGATCCACTGTTGACACCTTCACCCTAAATAAATATCGAGAGAACTGATCCTTTTTTGTTCTATGGTAGACTGTGTTGTCACTTCTACAAGTTATGAATATTTTTCAAATTTACCATCTTTACCCCTTGTACCCAAAACTGCTATTCACCTTAATTCTGAGATTCGAATCGCATCGAAAGTCATTCGATTTTAGCCAACTGATAGTCTGACTTTCAATTTCAATAGAGATTCGTTTTTGTTTATTTCTCTCCACATTCTCAGTTTGCATTGTATTAAATGTCAAATTTTATTTATGGTCGAATGATTTATTTAAAAATATATCTAAGTTGAGTTATTTTTGTATAACGCGGCTCTTCTCAGATTGAGGCAACACGCAAAAAGCATTGAGCAACTAAGCAATTACCTACTGGCAAAATGTCAATAAGGAATACGCAACTTTATTTTAACCTATTCTCTTAACTATATTCTTATTTTTAGCCATCATATCATCCGATGACTCCGTTGATTCGATTTTTTTAAGTGTGGTGTGGTGGCATTTAAGAAAAAAAAAAGGACAAAAGAAAAGGAAATATTGGGTGCACCCTGCATTTACTAATTTAATTTCAAAACTGTAATCGAATGAACTGTGCAACTTTTGAAACTCTTTTAAATCTAGTTGAGAGAGATTGGGACTTGAGAGTTGAGATTGAGACATTGATCATGAAGAAATACACTAATTGCAGAGAGTAGATACATTAGTCCTACAGAAAGATAGATTATTAATAACACTAAGGTAAGCAATTCATTTTTATTATAAAATAATATTTAAATCTATATTAACATTATGAATTATATATTTTTTGTAGATATTATCAGGAAGTTGAGCTGTAAAATTCAGGAGATAGCTTCGTAAAGGTCTTTGATTTATTTCTGTATATGTATATTTCTTGTAGTCGCATTTCTTGGTGTGTGAAATGTGAACTATTCTTTGTTGTATGTATATTGTATATGACCGGACTGAGAAGGTACTACCAGGCCTTCATAAGATTTCCAGAGTCTGCGGTGCATCACACAAAATAGAATCAATGGTAGGCGTATTTTTTTGAGACTCTTTAGGTACTATACTCACTTTTTGAGTCTCAAAAAAACATCCCTAACTCACTTTAGCACACTTTATTTTTATTTGGAAGTTGGTACGCGTGTTTTCAACTTGACATATTAGTTGGAAAGGGGTATGTTCAAAAAATTGATACTCATTGGAGAAACTGAAAATCGTTCTTAAATTGTATCGACTACAAAGGTTCGTTAACTAATAGTGAATGAACTGTATTTCGAAATTCCAGCCGTATTCATACTGCTGGCAGAATTCAGGAAAACGTGCAAATGCGTGTTGTGTTGATCGTAGGTATTGTCTTTCGCTGGGTTTTAATTAATTAGTTTAAAACCCCTAATGGTGATGGTGCAGTTGTTTTATTGCTGGGTGCTACTGCGACTATCTGCGCTGCCAAGACATATATCCGGTTCTAGACAGATGTTTATAATTTTTAAAACAATAAAATCCATCATCTTATGAAATTAAATTACAAAATCCAGCTTTGTTTTGCTGTTTTCTGATATTGTAGTTTTGGCTTTTTTCCAATTAAGTTGTAACTGATGATCGTTTTTTCGCTTTTTTTACTAACTTTTGGACATTTTCAAATCTGTCTACTGATAGCCACGTCTATTACAGAATCCCTCGTAATAAAGTTACGAATTCCGATCTACGAAACGAATATGAAAAAATGTATATCTATCATAGAATCCGAATGTAACTGCAAAAAGCATTGGCGCACTCATGATGGAATAAGTATAAGGTGGTCTCGTTGGCTGCCGACTCGTTCGTTTTTTGGTCCCTTAACGCTTCGTTAGCGTACACTTACTACGCTGAATAAAGAGAAAAACGTGTCGTTAAGGGACTACTTTTTGCCGACGAGACCACCTTATACTTATTCCATCATGGGCGCACTTAACGATCATATTCGAAATTTCGAAATCAGCTGCTTAACGTCAAAGTAATCCGATTTTGAAGAAATAAATAAATTATAATCGTTGTTTTGCCTATTTTGAGCAAAAAAAAAATTGTTAAAAATGGATTCTGTTGCATTTGCAAAGGACCGCCTCCGGTACCTTTGCATTATTTTTTATTTTCCGACAGTTTTTTTTATGTATGCCTTTCTATCCAACCAAACCTAAGTGTATAATGGAATGTAATTATTTAATAATCAATATAGTTTTGGTGAAATATCAGTTTTTGTATTCGTTTCGTTCGTATCATTGAATACTTGCGATCTTGAAACCCCAAGTCCCCAATACAGAACATTTTCATTCTCTAACTTGCTTTTTTCCAACTACTTATGTCTTATGAAGAAGGTCCGAGGCTGTTAAGATCAGTCTTGAGTTGTTCCCGCAGAAAGTGTTTACTTTTTATTTTGGGATCTTTGTAAATCCTTGAGCAATTCCAGAATTCTGCAAAAGCAGCTCCACCATTCTCTGGTGCTGCAATTTAATTGTTTAAATTTTCGACCTTTAATGAACAAAAAATGATTATTTTTCCATAACTCTGTAGCAAACTTACGGTTTTTGCAATTTGAATCCTTTTTGTCTGCTCACTACGAAAAATCAAATAGTTCGTAGATTTATAAATGTCAAAATTCCGAATAAATTCAGTGTACCACTTTCTACGAATTTTGAAATTCGTAGCAAAATTTTCCACTACGACGGATTCCATGATAGTTCTTTCAGGTTCGTAGCAAAATTCCGAATACGACGGATTCTGTGACATGTAGACGTGAGTGGATCAACTGATTGAGATATCGAAAAGGCATAAGGAAAATCTTCGGGTCCATCTAAATGTACCTACCTCTAATTCTGAATTTTCGTTACTGTTGCCATTTAGGAGCTCTGTCTCTGTCATTTCTTGTACGTATAGTAAATTACCACTTTGTGGTTTTGTCTTCATGAAGGGCAAAACAAATTACATAGGTAACATCCTTCAAATAGTATGTTTTTTTAGTTGTCCCAGAACGTGGTGTTTTCACGGTTTCAAAACTGCCTCGGGGCAATGCAATAGACGGCAGGCAGACACTATCGTATTAACAAATTTTATGGAAGTGGTTCACACCACTACAAATATACAATTTTTTTCTCTGTAGTTTTAATGCCGATGGACTTTTTATAACTATTGCTGTAAGAGAAGCAGGCAGAAACAGTTATGGTGATCTAGGAAAATTATTGAATAAAGACATTCCAAAACCAACAGTGATGCCCAATGATAGCGTTGATGTGAATATCGCTATATCAGCAACATTTTTCGTTCGAGCGAGATTGAGTTGATTTGATGTGAGACCTCGAATTTACTTCAAAGTAAAATAACTGTGCGGGTGATAATATTATATATAAAAATATATAAGAAGCAACATTTGCTCGTTTAAATAATCGCCGCGACGGCCGCCGGCCGGTCAAAATGGATACAATACGTATTTTAAGGGTGCCTTATTAAACCGGAAACTTCTTAAGGTGCTAGTACACGGCACGGCATGTAGTAAACCACATACGTATGTAGCTCTGACGCCAACAGAGAGAGCTTGTACACGGTATGTACCCATTGGGACCGTTCTGTGACGTAAAATTGACGTCAGTGCTACATACGTATGTGGCTTGCTACATGCCGTGTACTATAGCACCTTAACAAATCTTAAAGAAAAAGAAATGTGGCCTCATCGGGCAGATTTAATAGATTGGGTTTTGTCTCGTATTATTTTTCGGCTCGATTTGATCGTTTCTTCCTCCAAGAAAAAGTCATCCTTACTAAAATTAAAACAGACTAACCTGATGTTGCTGGTGGGGGAGGTTGAAAAACATCCTATTTTTTAATTTTTATTTTTTGACTAAAACATTCATCGTTACGTTCTTGTTCAATAAATTGTTAACAGTCCTTCTCGTTTTTTAAAAAAATTGTAAAGAACGCAAGAAGCTTTGATGTCTATGCTGTCACGATCTCAGGATGTCCGATGAGGATAGGGCCATTCAAAACAGCAAACTTCTGGCACGCCATCCATGACGACACTGACCGAACTTTTGATTGGTGATGAGGTTCCTCGTGTGTAGAGTCAAGTCACCGCTGAGTCCGTAACTGGTCTGTAACCTGAGTTGCCAACCGGTTTAGTTTTTTTCCAGTTGCTCCGTGTGCATTTGGCCTTAGAATGTGAGAAGTTCATTCCAGTAAATGTTTCGAATTCGAGGAATACTCAATTCGATTGAGTATTTGAGTCTACTTTAGGTTAGGTATATCTATAAGTGAAACCATTAGCCACCGCCCTTAGATCAATGTAGGTCCCTTCTGATGGCCTTTTGATTTATGACTCCGATACTGTGGAAAAATATGAAAACCCACGGATTGGCAAACCATCTCGAGGCATTTACAAATATAACTTGTTGAAAAGTTCCTCTAGGGTCCTGAAGAAGTATTTTCCTAGAATTATATTTCTTATGTGGCAGAAGGCAGAGTGCAGAGCAATACCAAAAAAAGGTTGAAGTGTCCCCATGGCGGAGTTATGGAGCGCAGAATATTGGGAGCGAACCTTGATGCGTCTGGTTGAAGCTTTGTTGATCCGGAAACAGCCATTATGCGTCTCCTTATGAAAGTTTAGATGTGGAGACCATGTGACTAATATTTTTAGGTAGGTATGTCTGATGGTGAAACAGTGCGGTTTTCGTATTGCATCGTGCTCAAGCTTTTTTATCTCATCCATCCCATCGTTAGTGTAGATAATTTATCTTATAATTTATTTACACACGCAGCTTATGCTGTCATGATGATGCCAACGCGTGGGTGTATTATCCTTTCGGTAATTTCATCGCTGCTGTGTTGAAGTGATGATAGTCTAATAGGGTAAAAGGTCACATCATCGGTTGGAAAGAAATATGTATGTACCTAAATAGATACAACAACTGACGCAAACATATACACCGATTCCCAGGTTCACCTATACGAGTGCATGTAAGCTGATTTAACGGAAGTCTGAGATACAATGCTATACACCGCTTCAGGGTATCTCCTGTCTTCCGCTCGCCGGAAGTGGCATCCATTCATTTTCGTACACTCCTATCCAAGGGCCAAATGAAATATAACGGTGCAAAAAATGGAATGTTACCGTACTCACTCCGCACCACCATATACAAGATATATGTGAAAGCTTTCCCATTAATCTTGCGGATAGACCGTTCAATCTTACTTTGTATGCTGCCAACGAACGTTAGATGGAAATTATGGTTTTCCATATTCGATTGTTTGCCACTCAAACAATGAGGAGCAACGCCAGGACGGATTTGATTTCAACTTTCTTATGGTTGGGGTATGACGACAATTCATTGAAACATCATCCTTGCGTGTGCTGGTGTATATTAGAAATCCAAAAGAGTCCACAAATTATGGTTCGAGCTAAGTGCAAGGCTCGAGGCTATGCATGACGATGCAGAAATTATTATTCATATACACTACCCTCGCACATCCGTATCCGGATGGGGGAGCTATTGTGATTTGTGTCTTGTGTGTTGGTGCGCGTACAACACCCTGGTGAGATAAATAGATGTCCTCCTGGTTGAAGATGGAACCCGTGTGTGTATTTGGAACATATAACTGCAAACATGTATGCCACAAGGGGAGCGAACAGTTAAATTTAGTTTTTGCCAATAAATAGGTCATTATATTGAAATGGATGGCTGCGCATTGGTTTATTTCCAGGCAACTAGACCGACATAAATAATTATGTCAAGCATTTATGGAGTAAATGGGGGTGGGGGTTATTTTATGTGTTGCGTACGAGTACGATATATGAAATCCAGGAATTTATGTGGGTTTAAAAAAGCACGTTAGTTATTGTGAAATGGGAAAGGTCACCTTTGTCCCGCGTCGAAAATGCACACAAAATCCAAAAGTACGAAAAGGAATTACATTAAGTTATTTATTATTTTGGAAGCGGCTTGATTTTTTATATCACATACATTTAAAATAAAATATAGTACTTAGCAAAACCATTTATTATATGTTGGAAATATGAGACTAGCAGGGCTATCATGTAAGAGGACCCATGTTGTTAGAATTGCGCTAGCCTGCTTTAAATGTCATTAGTGTTCATATCTCTCAGCTGTGAATATCTTGGTCCCCAATGACGTGCTAAAGTTATTAAAATAGTGTAAACCAATATGGGTTTGAACCGACAATTCAAGGACTGTTTCTCAAAAGACCAGAAATAGAATCACACCATTTCGAAGTAGGTATGTAGAACGAAAAACAGTAGACTGGAAACTGGAATACAATAGGACCAGAAACAGTTTTTAAAAAAACAAGTTGGTTCTAATCATGATGCCCAAAATGCTATACTATAGGGGTGAAAGTATTTGGTGCAATCGAAGCGCCACCCCTCACGGAGTCTGACAAACATTCGTAGGAAAGGGTTTCCCATAATTCACGCAAAATTTGATTTTTGCGCCATTTAATAGGACAACGGAAAAGAAAATAGCAATGTGATAGCTGACAGTTCGGGGTTAGTAAAAATGGAGCGTTATACGAAATAACAATGCATTTTCATTATTGAGCAATACTTTAAAAATAAAGAAGATTTGTCAAAATCATTACGAACAAAATCGCGTCTTCAGTGAAGAAGCTCAATTTCATCTTGATGGCTTCATTAATCGTCACCGTCATCATCAAACTCATAACTGTGCGCAGATACATACTGGCATATTTTTACTCTACTCAGTCATAAATAAAAAGGGTGCTGTCTTTTAAGATTTCTACCGTCCATCTTAAAATAAAGAAAACTACACTCTACTTTCACAACACTGGTCAGGCGTGCCGTGTATAAAATATAAAGAGCAATGATTCGCACGAACAACAAAAACAATCGCGACATATGTATGACACTGTGATATATCACGTATGGGAAGTTGTCAATATCTGACATGCTGCCACAAAGAGTCGCTCCTTTAACATTGACAAGTCCATCACACTGCAATTCAATTCAGTCATTTCGTCGTGACATTCGAGTCGTGTCAATCGTCTCACACGGGGTTACAACACACATGACAAGATAAGACAGCCGATCACACAGATTGACAACTTTAGGACGAACTCTGACGTCATATTGACGTCAACCTGTCACGGAATGAAACGATTCGTAAAAAATGTAATAATAGCTCGATACCTGCGTCTTCTCAGGATTTATTTTTCTACTATTTATTTATCCAAAGACTTTGGAAAAAAAGACCCCTAATCGAAGCATGCTGGTGAAACTTACCTTGAGAAAAAATTTATTTGTATACCGCAAATTAATAAAGCAAATACTTTTAAGAACCACAACAACCCA
The DNA here is from genome assembly GCA_955612985.1 of Cheilosia scutellata. NCBI lineage: Eukaryota > Metazoa > Arthropoda > Insecta > Diptera > Syrphidae > Cheilosia > Cheilosia scutellata. The sequence continues at coordinate 46,669,087 of OY015313.1, read as the reverse complement.
CGTCAAATACAATTTCCGTTGACGCACTGTGACGTACGAAAAAGATAATAACGATATCCTTTTCCTGAATGGCTATATGTTCCGAGTATATAATACAATTAAAATTCTTCAGGACAAAGCCAGAATCCTTTTTAATAAATCATTTCAAAGCGAAGCCTTTGTGGCTTGCTTTCTGAATGCTTACATATATTTTGTTTCTATTCTTTTGAAGGTCAAATGCTTTCGGATTTCCATCTTTCTTCGTAATATCCCTTACGTAGGTGTTTCCTTTCAATTTGCATGCGTCTGAGATTTTCAAGGATATACATCAGTTCCGCACCACCCCATTCTACTGTAGACACAACTTCCATTGGATGTGTTTATTTTAGCACACCTACTCGTCTCTATGGATAGATGTTGATTATTTCATTCAATAAATTATCCTCAAAACACTTACCCCAAATATCGTAATTATGTACTGTTCCTGGATGAGCGTTCGGGGATATACGGAATAAATCTATCCCCACGATTTATGTTTAATCAATTCGGTGAAATCTCACACAGTCATCCCCGCGTTGCATGTTTACGACTCATTAGCACTCGAATCACCACCATTAGTGGGGCCTTTTGCGCTCGGTATGTGCCTGCCGCTAATGTTCTAAGGGGTGTTAATGCTCTAACACTATTCGCAATTGAATGGAGTTTGCTTCTTAATATCTAGACTAACTGACTGCATCAAGTCGTTTGGTGACACAATTAGTTTCACCCGAATACCTTTAAGGGTTGATTTTCTACCAGTAGCCGGAACCGCATTTAAACCCCTCTTCCGGTGGTACAGTAGCTCATTTGCATGACAAAGTTATGCCGAAGAAACTACAAAAACCATTCACGCGTTTATGTCACCTCACAGGATGTACAGGATTCAGAACAACAAGACCAAATATTTGAATTGCATTCACAGTGAGTGGGTGAGATACGAAAAATAGCTTGACCTTGACCAATGTCACATGTCGGGGAACATATATAAACCAAATAGAACCAGCACCCCGCACGTTTAATGTGTATACAATATACACACAAACGCTCACATGCTCATCTCTTGATGTTTATTCGTCTTGGGCATAATTCCTTGGGCTCATTTCTTCTCATAGATACATTTCTTAACCCTCTGGACCACCGCACCGCCCGCTGGCAGTGGTTTGGCTCATATAACACAACATGAAGCAATGCGAAATCAATTGTAACAGCTTTTGACTAATTTCCTACGCCTCCGGCCTGAAGGATGTCGATATTGACACAGTGGATGGATGGATGTATTGTGACAGTATTCATATGTGAAAGGAAGCATTGCTGGACCGAAAGACCCTGAGAGCAGTTATTCGAAGTCGAGTAATAAAATATTCTTGTTTTCTTGTTTTTCGGTATCCTTTTCGTCAGATTTTACTTGATTCGATTTAAGTTATTCGCTCTAAGTGTGTATGTCTTTGAATTAAATTGGACGAACAACGAAGATGTGAAACAAACAACGAGGCGTATACTCTACTTGTTCTTCCTCTAGTGCTTTCAATCTGAAAACAGATTATATATACGAGGAAATGGGAAAATGAGCATTCGACAAGGATAAGACAGTTGAGAAGGGAAAGCGTACAATTTTAATGCGGGATCCTGAAAGAAAAAAATAAACAAAAACAAGTCTAAAAATAGCTTGAAAATATAAATAAGTATTCAAGGCGGCACATCAGCGAAAGGTAATCTTGATTTTTGATATGTCAGAGAAAGGATAATAAGCTAAAAGGCGCAGATGCATATTTAGCTGTGATACATATTTAATGGATTACAATAGGCGTGAGGGATGAGGTACGTTGCCATGTAATTGAAAATGATTTCAATTATAATTTTTTTTTTTTTTTTTTGGAAATCGAGTTTCGAGAGAAAATTGCTAGCTACTCTCTACCAGTAGGCAGATATCTTTTGTGGCACAGTTGGAAAACGTTGCATTTCACGATACCAATCGGAGCAGTAGTACATACTTAGAAGAAAGAAAAAACATTTTAAAGTGTCATGACGATGGAGAATCGTATATTTAAAAATTGGTCAGTAAAGTTGATAGAAGCAATTCAACAATTCAAACAGTAGTTAATATTTTGCAGTCCATCCAAGATCTGTGGACGTCCTCGGAAAATTTCTTCTAGAGATGAAAGAATGATACGGTAAATTATTAAAAAGGATCCATTTAAAAGTGGCCCAAAGATCGCTACACCTACAACGCTTGAAGAATCTTTTAATGCATCAATATCGGCAGACACTGGTGCGTAGATGCATCAAATGAAGTGGGTGTAAATCCTGCGGCAAGGAAAAAGCCTTTTATTATAGTAAAGTAAATAAGAAGAAAAGAAGAATGTTATATTGAAGATGGAGCGGAATAAATGTAAAGACACGGTTGGCGGTCATGTGGCAACTGCCTTTATTATCTTATGTATACTTACAACCAGTGATGCCAGACTTTTCGCACTGACTTTCCCACGACGATTATCAAAAATACCCTTTTTGCCCACGCCGTTGTTAGAAAAAATCCCACGATATTCCCCACGACAATCTATATACAGGGTGTCCCAGTTAAGAAGGACAATTCTTTCAGGGAAGATTCCTGAAGTTATGCCGAACAAAAAATTTTATGGCAGGGGGGGGGTCTATTTTCATCGTATTTCCCGTTATAGCCCATCAAAGTAGGTGACCTCTAATTTGGAGGTGTTACCACTTAAAACGCTATTACTTCTAAAATATTATAGGTACGAAAGTTGTTTTGGGCATTTTGAAAAGACAATTTAGTAGCGCATACAAGTCTTAAGCACTTCGGTAAAAAATGGTAAAAAAGACTCAATATTTCCGTTTTTCTTTGATAGCAAGTACCCCAGCAGAAAAAATTCATGGTTGTTAGCTCAGATCTAGTCTTTTTTACCATTTTTGTCTGACAAAAAGTGGCTTTTACTATAACTTCTGTTGATCGTACATAAAAAAGTTGCTTAACATAATTTTTAGGAAATTTCTCAAGGATAAAAATTTCATAAAAAAAAATGCAAATTTATAAAGTCAACATTTTGAGAAAAAGGCATTTTAAGTAAAAAATTGTAACAAAAATTTTCAAAATTTTGAGTTTAAGGAGCCATAACTTTTAAGAAAGAAAGTTCCAGTTTATTCTCATTTTTCGCATTTTACGAAAGAACATCTGTGCACGGGCAAAGTCGGGCGGGTACAGCTATCTCTATAGGTACATATAAAACAAAGTGGAAAAAACTATATGTTTCCCTCTGTCGCCCGTAATTTTCAACTAATAGAGTTGATTTTTTTAAATGTCGGTAGATAATTACGGTGATCAATTGATCGGCAAAAAAAAAATAAAAAATTAAAATTGTAAAAAGCAATAAAAGGCCTGGCGAAGCCGGCGGGGGTTCAGCTAGTATACATTATATATAAAACTACAAAAATTAACAAAAACAAAATTTTTTTGCAATGGTTTTTCTTCATATTTATATTTTTTTAAAGCATAAATAATATAAATGTTTTTGAGTTGACAAAATGTAAAAATAAATTATGTTACTGTTTACAGTAGATGGCATTGGGAAACGGAGCCAAAGCGACAACCATCTTTGATTTTTCCATAGAATGCTAGATACCTATTGGGCGTTAGTGAATTTGGCTACTAAAACGGTTGAAATTCAAATTGTTGTCCCATTGTTAACAATAGATGTCACTTCAAAAAAGTGTTAATTTTCAAATTATTCCGCTCCGAACCAAGGGAGCTAGTAGTTATGTTGGAACCAACACGAAGACGTTGACGTTGACAGGGTTGCTTCAGAGTATGCATTATTTAATGATTGCATTCAGATGTAAAAATAATAATTTAATAAAATTAATATTGCTAAGAGATTAGATGAAGTATTTCAAATACCCTTTTCTTGTTCTGAGAGATATAAAAATGCCCTTTCGCCCTTTAAGCTAATTTTGAAATGCAAAATGCCCACGAAATGGGTAATTACCCACGATCTGGCATCACTGCTTACAACTAACTTAGACTAACTCTTATACTACCATACTCTTAAAACTAAATACTCTTATTCTTTTCTTATATGTCACTCCTTTCCTTCTTAAATTCAACTTAAAACGCAAAGAAATGAATTAATATTAAGTAATTCAATTTGATCTATCTATTTCATTTGTCTTAGCAACTATGTTTTCTTTTGGCCTTAATTCGCTCGGAACGTCTTAATTCAAAAAAAGCATTAGAATCATTCTTACTAATAGGAGATCGTGTTGGTAAATTATCTTTACCGTTTGGTACAAAATTATCATCATTGGAATCATCCTCTTTACCGCTTGGTACAAAATTATCATTTTCCTTACTTAGTAAATATTCATCTCTAGGAATTCTAATGTGAGATGGCGCGAATCTAACTCTCTTGACATGATTTGCCCTTTTCATATCCCCTACATGTGCAATTCTTTTCACTCCATTTATACTTACATATTTCATACAAACTTTTGCTTATCATTTTAATAATCTGAGCTAAAACATAGTTACAATAGTCTTTATGTACATTTCTATACCTAACAATTTCATTTGGCTTATATCTAACCTCTTCTTTAATAATTGCTTTGCTTGCACAATTTCCTTTCGTTTTCCTTTTGTTCTTTTCGTTTTGGTTTTCATTTTTTATAGCACTTCTTTTATAATTTATTTTACAATTCTTAAGTTGTTCAGTTCTTAGGCTTAATTTAGATAAAATAGTAATAGGCTTATAACTAAAAATTAGTTCTGACGCAGATTTGTGTGTCGTTGTGGTCGGGGTATTCCTATATTTGAAGAGAAAATTATCAATCTTCCATTGTATAGGAAGGTTTCTGGTTTTATGGTCTAAACATAATTTTGTTTAATGAATTCTTGCACGTTTGCACAGCCCTTTCGGCTAATCCATTAGATTGTGGGTGATACGGTGGTGACTTTAAAGCTTTTATTGCATTCTTCTCACAAAATTCCAAAAATTCCCAACTTGCAAAAGGTTGACCATTATCCGTAACGATTTCTTTAGGTAGTCCAAAGTATGCAAATATGTTACGCAATGCTAGTATAAGTGATTGTGCCGTAGTTCTATTTATCACCTTAATAACCATAAACTTGGAATACGCGTCAATCAAAACTAAAATATTGTATCCCTCAAAATAGCAGAAATCTAAATGAACTCTCTCAAATGGAGCATGCGCCTTAGGCCAAGGGTTAATATCGGATGATTGACTTTTTTTCTCTGTCATAGCGCAAATTTCACATTCCCTAACATATCCTTCTATATCGGAATCTATGCCTATCCACCAAACATAGCTTCTACCCAATTTTTTTCATTATTTTTTCATTTCTCATCCCGCACACAAACTTGTTTCTTAAAGCGTCATAAAGAAACTTTTCGAATTCGCAGCTTTTTGCCAAAAACTTGAGCTTAACTACGTAATCTGCCACAGATTCGTGGTGCTTTTGCTCGCGCTTATAAAATTTAAAGCGTTGTGCGATCACGTTGGTTTTCGGCGCGAAATAAGACGACAGCTTAAATATGATATAAACTTTAGGATAGCGGGATCAGTCGGCGCTACCAGGGAATTAAGAATTTTGTACAGCTCACCTCCTGCCTCGGAAGTGCGTTCAAAAGTATCTATGGCGGTAGCCAAAGGAAGCTTTAAATCTAGAGGAAAAAACAGTTGATTTCATAAACCGGATATAAAACATTATGGTGGGCTATTTAGTCCTTTAAGCCATTTAAATCTCCAACGCCAACCCCAGACTGTATACTGGCGATCATACCTAAACACCGGTCAACGCAATTCAAAAGCTTATAGAAAATTGTCATTTAAACGATTATGGACCTTCATATCAGAAGCAAATTCAACAAGGATTCTTTTTAAACTAGTCGCAAAAATCATGTGAATAGGGAAAATAGAAAAAAGACAGCACTCTGGTGAATTAGCTCTGGGGCTTTGCTAGATATAAATATGTAGAGGGAGCTTTTAATGACGTAACGATTAAATCCATTTAAAAAACATGATTTAATAAACGCCCAACATAGAAGGGAGCATTATACAAACTTGGTCTGCAACATGCTTGCAAACAGAAATATAAACTGCTCTCTTGGGAAATATGTTGTTTAAATGTCGGTGACAAGGCGAATCTTCCAGGGTGGAGTTGTACCTGCACTTTTGTGGGTTGGGTTTGGGTACTGCGGTTGTTGATAGTATTTTTAAGAAACTAGGTTTACATTTATTTATTTATTTATTTATTTGTAGGCTTGCATTTTAAGATACAATATCTTATAGGTAATACAAGCTTCAGTATTAAAACAAATTATAAGCTACTTTAGATTAAAAATTTAAATACATTATAATTGAGCTTATTAAATAATTTTCAAAATCATTTTTCTTTAATATTGTTTCATTGCAAATTTACGTTTCATTTCTATAAACAACTAGCGTAGCCCGTGCACACTTCGTAGTGCAAAATAGTTAAATAGTACAGTTTTTATTGTAATGCTCTGTGGTACACAACATTTTTGGTTTTTCCAGAAATCGTGTTGCCTAGACAGGTACAGTTTCTTCGACAGTCTTGGAATTGGAAGCCAAAGTTTCTAAAATTTGTAACATTGATATGAATAATGCATTGTCCTGAAACTCAAGAATATTCTGGGTGATTACAGAATCCGTCGTATTCGGAATTTTGCTACGAACCCCGAAAGAACTATCACAGAATCCGAAAGATGTGTGAAAGTTTTTGTTAAAATCGGTAAATGCGTTAAGGCGTGAATCGACGACAAACATTTTAAGGCTCAATTTTTATATATATAGATTTTACTCTACAATTTTTTGCATTTACTGTATTACATTCATCTACATTGTATATTTATATATATTTTGCTTTGGTTAAAACCACGGATATCAAGGAAAAAACAACACCCCTTTAACAAAAATTAATTCAGGGATAAATGTGCCGCCAGTTGTTTCTTAAAACACCCGAGGTCCCCAATTCGCTTAATATGACGCGGTAGGCAGTTCCATAACCGAGTGGCATTTACAAAAAACTGACGTTCAGAGGTTAAGCTCGAGAATCGAAATTGTGTAATTTGTTGCGATCTACTTGATGAGGACATTTGCAATCTAATGAAGAAATAACAAGGTTGATGTGAATCCATTAAAAAAAAAAAAAAATAATGTTCGATATCGGATGAGATTATCAAATGTAAGATTATATACACTTTTTGAGAAATATGAGATCCGGTCATATATTTTTAGGCCGTATATATATCTAGCGATGCTGTTGTATGCAACGGTTTAATTGCAGTTTTCTTGAAGACCATAAACAACTGGGCAATGACTGTGGACTTATAGAACCAATCTTTCCAAAATAGAACTGGTCCTTTGTAATAAAAAGCAAAAGATATCCGCTAGTTTAACCTTCTAAAACTTGATGGAGAAGATTAGATTTATGTGCTATGTGGTCAGGGGCTCTCCCTGCACTCCTCGCTCTTCACAATTCAGGTGAGATTGGGATAAAAGTGGCTGCCAGCTAGCACACATTGACTTTGCATTCTGTGGAAAATTATCCATTTTGGACAGAGCATATTGGAAAAAATCTGGATGGAAATTGAAACCTTAATGTAGGAGAAAAAACTAAGAAGGCGTTTAATCCTCTTTTAGTTGTTAATATGTATATGGTTTCTTTAACGCGCTGACTGTATACAGTGATGGGTAGAGATATAAGGAGATATAAGGAAAGAGAAACTAGGCCTGACAATTTTTAAAGCTGAAAGAAACGGCTTATGCTTAACATTTTGTTAAACTACAATTTCTACACTTTATTAGGCCGCGCTAAATAATTATCTTCGGCTAATTTGCTGACACTTATGAAGTGTAAAAAAGAAGTTCACCAAAGTCAAATCTTAAAAAACAGAAATTTATTGAATGTCACGGAACTAATTTATTGAAATTCAATGTTTAATTTTCACTTGAATATTCTAGCAAAACTCAAGCAAAAGCAAAATGTCAAAAATTAGCCTATAGGATAATTTTTTGACATCTGAAAAATTCGTAGGTTTACTTGTAAAATTTTCAAATTCTAATATATTGTATAATATAATGAAGTCATAAACGAAAAACTTGCCAAGTAAACTTGCCAATTTTTTTTTAAACATTTAACCTTCTTAAACTAAGAACTTGGCGTACATTTAGATCTCATTACTTTTCGTAGCTGACTAGTTACGCACCTAATTTTTGCTGTTCTATATAAGAGAACTGGGCTCTTTTTTTTACATTTATGTTTTTGGTGTGATTTCACTACTTTTTGCAAAGTTTTATTTTTATTAGATTTCACAAACAACGTTGAAACGTCTTCGCTTTTTAATATGTCAATATAGACACTGACTACCATCACTTCGGCTTTCTTTCTTATAAACTATTTATTAAAATTATATTCAGCAGGTAGATTGACTTCTATTCATATTTAAAGTGGGCAGATTCCATGCCCCTTAAATGGATAATTTTTAATTTTTGAAATTTCTCCTTTCGTACAATGCCAGGTCCTACAGCTGTACCGAATTTTAACATTCTACGGCAATTGGAAGTGGACCAAATAAATAATAACTGATTTTTAAATGTGGGCGTATACCACGCCTCCTGAAGGGAGAATATAAGTGCCTCAATTTTTTTTCTTTCTGTACACTGCAAGGCAAGTTCTACCGCTCTACCAAATTTCATCCTGTATTTTGAGAACCACTAAGGGTATAGAGATGAAATTTGGTGAGGTGGACCTTTTTAATGAGTTTGATAAATGTTTCAAGTTTGAAGTTTTTAGCACAATCGGTTCAGAAGGTCGAAAACATCTTTTTTGAAATGCGAAAGTGGTTTTCGCTTCGTTTTTTTACAGAATCCTCTCCCTGTTGTTTTTCTCTCAAACCAATATTTCAAATAATAGAAATTCACTCAATACGTAACGTATACCAAACTCAGTTGTGTAACAGAAACTCAGCTGGGATTCAGTCGGTCCCAAAATAGAGAAGTGATGAACTCGTACAAATTTCTAAAAAATAGGATGGAGCTCCCTTGTACAAATCCATGTCCCGGTTTTTACTACATAGCGGGGAAAAGTAACTCGTTTGCGGCACAATTTATGGAATTTCATTTCGCACTGCTATTTCCGCCAACCATTTGCTTTGATCTTAAAAATACCACTGAATGGTAAGTAGGTACTGCCGTGCGTCGCTGGGTAGAAATTGATCATAACCAAATCACCAGCGTCTTGGTAATAATCTCCTCCTGGAGTTGCACACCAGGTAACAACAAAAAATAACAAATTTTTCACTTGAATTTTAAAGCTCCATGCGTACACATTGACAGCGGGGGAGGCATATGATTTTACCACCCACAGTCAGCCATTCCTAATCCTGAAACTCTGTCAAAGAAAATGGCTAATGCTCATCCAAACGTAGGAATTAACATTTTTTTGCTCCTTCCAACCAATTTTCCATGCGACAACTCAGCCTCGAAGTCAAATCCCCTAGACATTCTCTTGAATTCCCGAAATAAATACTACTTATACCACCATTAATAGAAAAAAAAATTCTAACGAGCGAAGCATTCTACATAACACATGTGTAATTCCATCCTTGACAAGAAATTCAATATAATACTTGATTTCTGTCGCATTTTCAATAGTCCATCCTTATCTAATGTGGCATATAGGAGGGCACAACGCAACGGGGCTCTCATCCACTATCTCCAATTTCACATTTCATACTTTTTTTTTCCCTTCCAGACACTTAGGCAACTGAGCAGCACCTCCCCCTATGTTGCCATTTTACACGCGTCAAGGATAATTGCCTAAGAAATGCTTCAAAAAGTCATTCAGAATTCTTGGTGTATGCGTGCCATGTCCTTTTTCCTCTAGTTCTTCTTCTTCTTCTCCTTCCTTCTACATCCCATTCACCCACATTTCCTTGGTAGTGGGGCAATAGAGCCATCAGTAGAGCATACACAAAATACTATGACCTATTTACGCAATGGATTTGGAAGGGATATGAAATCGATTTTTGTTCGACGTCGTATTTTACGGAATCGTCCTCATGACAAGGATTATCTACTGCTGGCTGGTGGAGTGGTTCTGTGGAATTTATTTGGTGTGAAGACCACCCGGCAATTTTATTAAAAAAAAAATCCTCTATAGCGAGTAATATCGTTGAAAGATATTTTTATTAAAAAAAAAAATCAGAGTCAACCAACTGAAAAGAGTGGGATCCATTTTGCAACCATTTTGAACTTAAACGGTCCCAAAGGCATTGCGCGTTATGATGGGCATTAATACAACAACCAACCGCGAGTACCCGTCAGTAGCTACTTGTATATGTGTGTGTGTGTTGATCGTAGGACTTTTCTTGAGTATGGGTTTCGCAACAATTTGAAATGACATTTTCCAAGATGTGAGCAGTCGAGGCCACATTTCATTTTTGGCAGTTACCCAATTTCTGCCAAACCTGGCTGCTATCATAACACCAAGTACGAGTTCCAGTAGAGGACATACATTACTGCCAGCTGAGTGTCGCACACTCTTTTCTGTACACTATACACTCGACCTCCTGTAAAGCGCATCGCATTTCGCACAATGGAAGGAACCTAAAAACATTTAAGGAAAAAGCTTAGAGCAAGTGATAGACGATAATGAATATAGCCGCCACCTGCCCGCCCACCCACTATCCACGAGCACAAGTAAGCCATTCAAGGAACAAAAATAAAAGCTCTGCGGGTGGATCTGACTGGTTCTCTGTTTGTTGGTTCTCGTTGCCCACTGCCAGAGCACTGAGCTAATATACCCTATATGTCATTGTAAACATTACTTGGCATGACGTCACAGTCGTGTCGAGGTCGGTTTGACGTCATCTGAGAAAAAGTTATCTCAGAGAGAAGGAAAGAGAGAAAGTGACAGAGAGAGAGATTGAATCAAATATACGCGCGGGAATTGGGTTAATCGAGAGCTTTCGGTTGGAAAACAGTGTGGGGCAGCTGGGTAGGGTAGTAGCAGTAGGTATTGTGTTTTGTATATTTCACAGATGCAAAGAGAATGGAAAAGGATGATGTTAATGTTGATGGGGGTGCAGAAAATAGCAACCCCCTTCAAGGGGTTCCCTATAGAGAATTCGCACACAGAAAGTATATCGTACTACAACTGTTCTGTGTGTAGGAGGTTAGTAGGATGCTCGCAATACAAATGTAGGGTATGCAGGCAGTATATACCGACATTTGTATGTTTGCATAGAGGAACTTTATGGGAGCACCATAGAATAACGGTTATGTAAATTTATTTTACTGTACCATGAAATAGCTGTGCTAGTGCTTGTTACAACAGTTTCACTTGTTAAGTGTGCAAAGACTAAGAATCGAGCTTTGTTTTGAAATGTTGCCATAAGAACTTGGGATATCGTTTTGCTTGCACAAATATCTCCCTCAAAAATAATGATTCTGAGTTATGTCTTAGTTGCATTGATGTGTCAAATGTAGACAATTTCAAAACCCCTTCCGGGTGACAATTTTCAATGATGAACAGTTAATTTAATAACTCATTGGAAGAAGCTTGATTGCAAAACGAACAAACCTATCTGTATCTGGGAGGAGTACAAAAAAAAACTCCTAGAACCCGATCAGAACGCTACTTTCCGGCTCCAATTGTGAATATAAACCAATCCGAACCATAGAGAAAAATTGGGATGATGGGGTCTTCTATAGATTCATCTAGAAGTGTTTCATTACCAGGCTTTACTATTACTACTCCATAGTCTTCATAAGGCGATTGATCTCAAATGTGATGTCATTTTCAGAGTTTTCTCAGGGTAACCGAGATACTATTGCGGAGGGAATAAAGGATATCAGATAGGGAAGTTATTATTCCGGATTTCAGTTTTTTGCCAATATTTTATGTGTCGTTATTTCATTACTTTTTTTTTTTTTTAGTTATTACCTGAAGTCTTATCTATGATATGGCGAAACTACCAAAAGGATATTGCTTATACCATTCCATAGAAAACTTAACTTTTATATGCTAACCTCAAACGGCCCAAGGTACAAGACGTGATTGTACTTTGGTCCACCGAGTATTGCACTTTGGACCGAAAATATTATTGAAGGTTTTCCTATAGTTTAAAGGTGAACACTTTAATTTCTTTCAATAAAAAGAAAAAATAGAACCAAACCAAAATAGAACTCGGACCAAGGTACAATCAGACCAAGGTACAATATCTTCCCCTACGTTTAGTTACCTAGTCATTTTTAAACATTTTAGTAGCTTTTACTAGATAAAATGCGTTTCGCACTGAAGTGGTTGGTTTGGTGCGCTCATTAGACGAATTAAAAGTAACTTATGATAAAATGCATCAGGGCAGGAGCAAACACTCATCGTAATGATTCACATTAAGATTTTAAGTCTCGGAAGACATTTAGCAATCAGTACTTACGTCTAAATTTAAAGTGGTTGTCGTCAACTAAACGCAAAGTACAGGTTCAAAAGGCAAACAAAAACATTTGATACTACCCGGACATAAAAAAATCTTCGATTTGGTTTAGACATGAACATTTTGGACTATAGAGCCGGTCATGAAAGAAAGTTCGGTTTTGATTCAGACGTTAAATGGATATCGGATTTGATTCGGACACGAAAAGAATATCGGTTTTGACCTTAAAATGTTTCACAGGTATGAAACTTGATTTTTTAATTTGCAACAATGAGTTCAAACTTTAAGGGTCTGCACATTTTATCTTTATGATCTCAACCTCTGTACCACGAATTGCCAATTGGTTAGCCGTTTATTATCGACCTTTATTATGGTTAGGTAAGGTTGTATTACTCGCTGAGTAGACCCACCCAACTTTCCCAAAAGTTGGTCTTTTGTATATTAGTTGGGATGCTTTCAATGCGTCTTGACTATAGCCCTGTGGGATTCCTCCTTGTTTTTACTCGACGATGCAAGCCATCCCGACCTGATGTCCTCAGAAACATGTAAAAATAGTACAGTGAGAGAGTTGAGAGTTTTTTTTTATCTTTTAAGCATAGTTGTCGCTTTTACAAGTATAATTATCCCAAAAGAAGACCACTTTCATAGCTACGCTTTTGTCTAGTTAGTCAACAGCCTCTGTTTGGTCGATTTGCCTGCAAATATTGGCAAGTTTCGTGTGTGTTAGGCAAGAATTTCTGCCTAAGTCTTAGTCGATTTAAGAAATGTTATAACTAAGCAGATGATTGAAAACAAGAAATTTTCACTCCATTGTTGAACTTTGCTTAGACTTGTTTTTTGATGTTTTGATGTTATTGATACCAATATAAAAAATAAATAAATAAACTACAGTCAAAATTGCCGATGTACTTTACGACATCGATGAAAGCGAGGAAACGTTCATCAAATTGACTACAACGGGTAAGAAAATCAACACGTACATAAAAGTAATTGTTCAAGATGCATATTTTATTATTATTAATTTTCTCATATTATTATTATTATTATCATATTATCATCATTAAAGTAAATCATCAGTAAAGTAAAGTAAAGTTTTGAAGTAAATATAAAAATAAATTATTGTGAATAAACCATGTCATTTTGACAGTTTCATTAAGAACTCTACACTTTGTATATACACAATATTGACAAATATTGACAACCAACAAACGTATAAAAAGCAATGCATTTTGGTAATAAATAAGATTCAGTTTTATAACGTTTTAAAAGACAGTTGCGTTTAATTTAACAAAGAGAGATTTGGCCGATTACAGTATTCAACGGGAAGAAGTTTCAATTACGATTAATTTTCTAGAGTTCTAGGCCGAACATTTGGTCCTTCGAGCCGGATTGCAAGCGAAAAGTGACATTCAATTGTGAACATAAACTTTAATGAAAATTCTAATTAAAATTTCTAAATAATTCTATAGAATAAAAGAACATTCACTTGTGAGTTTTTGTGTCAAACATATTCCCGCGACGCGTAATATTGCACCCATTCTGTGGAACAATCAGCAGGTGAGTGAGTAACAATTTGATTAGCCAGTAATAGTTATTTATGTATGTATAAAATGATTCTTTTAGATGGCGTTTTCGCCCAACAATTTGTGAAGCGGATTTTAGCACAGGAAACAGAGAACTCTTCCGGTTTGTGAAATAGATTTATTTATGTAATTTAAATGTAATAAGTCCATGCATGCAGGTGCAGCCATGTCGCGGGGAATGATGCTTCGCATTCAAATCCCAATGGCCAGGAAATTGAAGATTGTAGAGGTAGAGAGAATTTGTGGGAGTACAGGGGTCGATGTCGCTGTCGCTGCTTGGTCGTTTGCCGCTTCTCGACTTACACACTGCAGAGGCGGAGGTGCTCTACCGTGCTGCAGGTATAAGAGAAGGCTGGTGGGAAAACAACGAGGGGGCGATGCCTGGGTTACGCAGAGCCTGTTGGAAAATAATTGACGCTAACAACGTGTGTATTTTTCTCTAAAAAGTCGTTCTTGTTGGTGTGACAGAGGCTGAGGTGCTCGACCGTGCTGTCCACTTCGCAAGTACAACTCGTTTTATTCAAAATTTTCATTGCCTTATATACTATTGTTGACAGAGCTTTTATTCTTTGTTGTGATCGGCTGTGGTTAAGCTTTCAGAGCTTTCTTTATTTAATTTCCATACAGCATTGCCAGATCTTATAATATAATAATATTTTATATCATTGCCAGAAGGGCTTAGTTTTAATTTAATAATAATATAATGAATGAAATAAATGATAATAATATAATAAAATAGGTGGTTGCTACAAGATATAATAAAATATATAAAATGCTACGTTATTCAAATCCATTGTTTAGTTAGTTTAAAGTTTTCACAGTCACTTGTTGATTGAAAAATCATTAGTCTCGGTGAAAATCGAGCAGACAGTGCGTCTAGAACAGATGTGGTGGTCGTCTACTGATGAGCCCACCCACCACATCGGGGCGAAACGCATTACTGGAGTCGAGGCCAACTCAAATTTAAAAATTTTTAGTACATTATTTATCTCTTACAGAGCAGGAATCTAATTGGGAACATAAAACCGTGCTTCTCTTCCTAGATGATTGCCGAAAAAAGAGCATCTAGATGTTAGAAATCCAAAAACCTTGTAATCAAATTTTGCAGAGCACTTAATGCACTCAGCAAGTCATTTATAGTAAAAGATGTTACTTTATCGAAAAAGATTAAATGTTTCAATTTCATGTGGAATATAATAGGTAGATATTTATTTATTAAATAGGATTTAAAATACTTAAGATTATTTCAGTTTCAGTTGAAAGATATACATACCCTATACGACCCAAACGCAAAATAATTGGTCTATTTTTGAATAAACAGATTAATCTTTTTTCATACTTAAATTTATTGTGGTTGTAAATAGTTATTTATTTAAAAATGTGTGTCATGTAATACAGTAATTATTCTTAGTAAATTAGGCCAAATGAAACAAAATTTAAAAAAGCCACCGTAACGAGTTTCTCTATTATCTCAAACAAAGATAGGTGCATAAGAGTTGGTCTACTGTCTTTTGAATGCAAAATTCTTGGTCTATTACTATTTAAATAGTGTTTTGGTGAACCGTTATGAAAAAAATGGCATAAACCCTATTTGCTGTTGAATGATCTCTGTTTTTATGCATCAGTAGGCATCAGTTTCATGTTCACCATGGCGAGTGGCGATGCATTAATACGAGTCCTAAAGGAATCGATAATTAAGGCGGGATTGTCGAGTTATAAAATTGCTCAGAACGCTCATCAGTGCAGAACATTATTACAAAATTCAAAAAATTGGAAAATGTTGAGACAAGTAAGAAAACTGCGCGTCCACCGATAGCAATACCTCGTTATTGCCGGATTTTAAAGAAAATCGCCGCAAAACTGCTGCAGCAATAACTGTCCAATGGAGAGAACAAATTCAAAAAAGCATTTCGATCGACCCTCGTAAGCGGACGATGAAAAAAAAAATGGCATATCAATTTTATAAGGTGTTTTGAATTTTACAAAACATAAAGCTTCTCAATTCATTAAAAACACAGGCAAAAGAAAAACTACTTTTGATACCTAAGCAGAAGAAAAAACGACTTGAGTGGGCCAAACAACGCAAAAACTGGACTTTAAGTCAATGGCGGTCTGTTATTTGGAGTGATTAGTCCAGATTCGAAGTCTGCGTTGGTGACGAACGCATACGTGTGGTAAGAAATTCAAAAGAAGCCTTTCACAAAGACTTCCTGAAGCAACAGTCAAGTTCCCAGCACCTCTAATGGTATGGGGATGCACGTCTGGGCGTGGCTTAGACAATTTACATTTTGTCAATGGACTGGTCA
Organism: Cheilosia scutellata; assembly: GCA_955612985.1. Lineage (NCBI taxonomy): Eukaryota > Metazoa > Arthropoda > Insecta > Diptera > Syrphidae > Cheilosia > Cheilosia scutellata. Next base: position 46,652,692 of record OY015313.1, on the reverse strand, counting down.
ATGCTGCCAAGTTCCAAGACATTTTAGAAGAAGAGCTTCTTTCATCAATAACTCGTCTTCAACCAAGTGAGGGAGACTATATTTCCCAACAGGACGGTGCTTCTTGCCATACTGCTAGATCGACAATGGTGTGGTTAAGTGCTGAAGGAATTCCTTTAGTGTAATGGCCTTCCAGCAGCCCTGACCTTTCACCAATCGAAACCGTTTGGCATAAAATGAAGCAAAAACTGCGACAAGAACCAGCTCGGACACTTCCAAAATTAAGGGCCACGATAACAAATATCTGGAAAACTTTCGGCTCTTAAGAGTGTCAAAAATTAGTTGACACCTTGACACTATGCACGGCACTTAGAAGCTGTTATCAATACCAGAGGTGCAGTAATACAGTGGTAAAATGAAAATAAAGACTGGTTGACTAACTATTTTGCGTCGTAAAAAGTCTTCAATAAGTTATTTAGTTTTATAAGCTCACTCCATAACATTATTTCAATGCCTTCTTTTTATCACCTTTATCTATTAAGAATAAATAAATCTTTATAATATAATCAACAAAAAATTGTGGGCTAGTTGGAAAGAATTCAAGAATCAGCACATGTTTTTATTTTATCTTCGGTAGACCAAATATTTTGCGTTTGGGCTCGTATATATATCATATATTTTATGACGAATTAAAAATCTTTCTAAAAAAAATAATAGGTAGGTAGTCGTTAACTAGATATTGCTACATCCATAGAATCATTCGTTTTACATGTAATTTGTATCTTTAGTAGCCAATGTATTGATCAGTTGATGTCAAGTGACAGCAAGTGAATGCTCAATTCTTAACATATGTGAAATATTAGGCAATTTTCCGTTCAATGATAAACTGTCACCTGAATATTCAGGTGTCTAAGCACATTGAACGCTGCCATTAGATATTGAACGTTCCCATATGCTCAAACTTCTTAAAAAAATATTCCACAATTCGTTAAGCATAGTACAAGACTCTTATTTCCTGTTATCTCATGGCTTTGTAAAAGGTAGATTAACTAGTATAAGCCTTTGCCTCTTAGAAAATCGTAATGAAGTCCAAGTTGTTGCAATAGATTTCAGTAAGGATTTTGGTAAGCTAATGGATCAATAAATAATACTTTTCAATTAGCCATTTTGTAAAATGGACTCCCTTTTTGTTTTAGAAGGCAGTCAATTGGGTACCTCTTTCTATTCTAAGTATTAATGATTTTGAGAGTGTCATTGCACAGTCCGCCCTTCATTTATACCCTGTTATTGCATATACAGTGACGGCAAAAACATTCCGGATTTTTTCTTGATATATTTAATATTTTTCTTAACATCAAGGAGAAATCCTTCAACTTAATACAATTAATAATTTGAAGAATTCCATTAGAAACCTTTATAGTTTCTAAATATAATACCTTTACAATACGAACGTGTCCATTTATTTTTTGGCAAAAAGCGGCGGGTTTTTTTAAGCTAAAAGCGGGCGTGTTTTGGCGGGTTTGGCGTGTTTCCTAAAAATAGATTCTGACCTCAAAAATTTCGTGCAAAACAGTAGAAAACAGTTTATTTCACGAATTGTCACGTAAAATCTAATATAATTCTTTAAATTCATTTCTTTGACCCGTTTTACACGCGCCGATTTTTGTCTTACGACTCGAGAACGTGGTGGTAAAGGGGATGAAAAGTGCAGGGGATAGCCGAACTGTGTGCGGTCTGCGCTTCGAAAATGCAGCTACCACCGCGAACGAGGAATGAGAAAAAAAGGAAACAAAGACAATTTGACACCGAACACCCAAGGCACTAAAGTGAAAACACTGAAAACACTAAATGCACCATAAATGGCAAAAGAGAATTAAGAAGTGTCGTAAGACAAAAATCGGTGCGTGTAAAGCGGGTCTTTCACGGTGTGATAGGCCGAAACACATTCGCGAGCTGCCACTTTAAGTTGAGATTTGTCGGTCAAAGAAGTGAAGAATGATTTGACACTCTCTCTCGATGTGACGCTCAATTTCCCATTTCTCACCTAAAGAAATATTCCAAGGAAAATATAATTAAATCAGCACAGCCAACACATTGGTCTTATGGAATACAAACTTGAAATGAATTGCTTAAAACCCTCCACTGCATAAAAATCAAGCAAAATGTTCGCCATGCGAGTTAGTATGTACTGTACAAGTGTACACGCATGGGTCTAATAGTGGTTTTGTATGGGAGGTACCAGAACTACTTTACCGTCATAGACAATTTTCAATACCAACGTGACGACGGTAAAAAGAAGTCCTCTCACAAAATTTCATTCGCCTAGGTCGATTCGTTTGGACGCTAGCGTGTTTTCAACAGACTGACGGACAGACAGACGGACATGGCTCAATCGATTCAGAATGCGATCCTGATTCAGAATATATATACTTTATAGGGTCTCCGGTGACTCCTTCTTGGCGTTACAAATGTAATGACAAAGTGAATATACCTTCCTGTGAAGGGTATAAAAATCTTAAAACGTAGTGAAAAAAGGACTAAAGAAAATTCTTAAGAGAATTAATTTCCGAATTTTGATCAAAAAGCGGGAAAATGGTTGTGGTGGCGGGTGGAGGGTTTTTAGATGAAAAAGAGGGTAAAACCCGCCAAAAGCGGGTGAAATGGTCACATTAAATATACCTAATATAAGGAAAATATTATAGAAAAAATCCGGAATGTTTTTGCCGTCACTATACATACATTATACATATTTGATAACTCGCTCTGTATCACTAAACGTCTCAAAATCGTATAGGCTTCCGAATAGATACCTATACGGATTGTGTGTATTCTCCATCCAAAACAACTGTTTATCCGCTAAACCGGCCGTCAAACCAAACTACACATAAAAACATCCGACCCGAAGTCAAAAACTAGTCAGCCAAGCTGCCATCGCGGTTATAGTAGGCTTAGTCAATACAACTTCAAGATTAGTGATAGAATGTCAAAATGAACTGGCCTGGCTTGATTATAGTTTAAGGTTGGGTACACCGAATTGGGTTCTAGTGCATGCGGATGAGCTGGCTAGCAAGACTCAGACCTACCCTACATTGTTCACTTGCGGAATGGGTTCACATTTCATTCATGACGGTCAAGGCAAAAATCTATTCAGGCTTACGACTGTATTAAACTAGAAGGATGCGGCAGAACTAAAGTAAAAGGGAAGAACATAACATATTCTTAACAAAACGTGAAAGATTTCGCCAAAAAAGCAGCTATGACCGCAAGACAGTGGTCTATAATAGGTGACCATGCACTTAGACTTAGTTGAGTATTCCACATAATACACACTACCGTAGTTATAATTATGCAACCGAAAAAGAAACACTCGTTTTACTATCTATAGATATACTTCTAGGCCCCTAGCTAGGTCCAGATATCGATCTTCAGCAAAACTTCGACGTCTCGAAGAATAGTATTATAAAACTAAAAACCCTCTTGAGTTCCACAAGTTGCAGCTAGACCTTAGGTCAAGTGAGTTATGGTAACAAAAAGGCACTTAGTGCTACATTTATTTGAATTTTTTAAAAACTGCTACGCATCTGCCTATACCGGTAAGTAACCCTGAGGCAAGGTATGTGAATAGAAGGTAATATATTCCGAGCACTCATTTTCGTTTCGTTCTGCGCATCTGTCGTTAAAGCATCCCTTTCCATACGAATAGTCACATTTGTCAGCCATATCACTCATGCGCGCGCATTATACGTCACAATTGGCCGCCATTGCGGGATGCGCAATATATTACCTTTGACCCTGAGGAAGCATTTTGTCAGGGAGTGACGGGGAGAGATGGTTTGAGTACCATTGGCATATAATAACACAATTGATGCGGCCTTATAATTATGGCCCTGATTCTCTCTCTACGTTGATGAAAGGGCGGCGTTAAGCATGAGATGCTTCGTTGACCAAGTCATTGCAGTTTAGCCCATCTTACACCAATCCATTGTTGGAAGTGCTACCTACAAGGTCGCCCAAGATAAAACATAAAAAGCACTGCAAAACACTTGCCATTTGCTGAATTTTACTTAAATACCATCAAACTTAACTTCTAACAAGTAAAAGTGTTGTCATCGGCCTGGCCGATGCTTTGATACCTTCCGCCTCCAGTGTATACAAGTCATGCAAAATGTTCCGTGTGAGTTACTATATATTTACACGCATGGATCTAACATTGGTTTTGTATGGGAGGCACCAAAACTACTTGTCTAACATATACCATTTTTAATATCAACCTGAAGACGGTAAACATAAGTTCTCTTACAAAATTTCATTCGCCTATTCGACGATTCGTTTGGACGCTATCGTGTTTTCAACAGACAGAAAGACAGACAGACGGACATGGCTAAATCGTTTCAGAATGTGATCCTGATTCAGAATACATATTTATATACTTTATGGGGTCTCCGGTGACTCCTTCTTGGCGTTACAAATGTAATGGCAAAGCGAATATACCTTCCTATGGAGGGTCTACAAAAGACACCGAATTTTAAAGTCACATTAGCCTTAACAGTTTATTTTAAAACGGATTCGATGGGTCTTGCACAAGATTACCATTCCCGTAATTCTGAAAAATCCAATGCCTAAAAGTTTGCGGTTTACCTATCCCACAGTGGTGACAATGGGAATTAATAGACATTGAGCAGGTATCAACCTCGTCCCATTGAATCCCAGGGATTGGATATGCATATGAAGCATGTACCTACATATCAACCGAATAATTTTTCCATTTTCTTATCTACCATTGTCAAGACTACTTAACTTGAAAGCCAGTATTTGAAAAGGTTCATGAAAACAATACGTACCTAGTACCAACACTTAAATAAAATTGCAGATATAAACCCACGTGCATGATATTTAAATACCTCAGTAGGTACCCCGTTCTACAATCACCATCTCCTTCAAAAACCAAACTAAGCCGCAACGTATAATTTAGGGTCCTCTACTCTACATTCACGATTTATTATTGTTTTTTTGTCTCTCTTTTCTTTTGTAACAAAAGTAATTGAAATGTGTACACATTACCCAGTGCGACATATCCCAACTGCAACAACAACACCTTTCTAAAGTGAAATAAAATATAAAAGAAGAAACAAAGTTCGGGTAACACTGACACACATATACAACAATATCGCCGAATCATTTGGTACACCTACTCTCCAAAATATCACCGACTACGACTATCAATGTGTCTGTGGCAACGTGTGCGCATACCCTACAATTGCACATTATACCACAAACAAGCTTTCAACCTACTCAACTCCGTATCCAATGTGGTTCCCTCTGTTATCATATTGTCACCCAATTCATCATCCCCCTAGCAGAGCGCCGGCTACCCCCTTCGGAAAAGCTTCTATATCCACAAAAAAAAAAAACTGCCACTATGCCCCAGTGATATACTAAAATAAGCTTTGCCATTTCTCCCACTCTACCATACTAATGAATCGTGTGTATGGTGTATCTATAGCAAAACAACAACAAAATGAAAATACTGTGTTTTTGGCTTCTCTTCAGTTTTTTTTTTTTTTTTGTGAGTAGGGGCCCAGCAGCTACATATCGTCATCAAGCAGCGCCAATTCCATTTAGACTCTCTGTGCCTGTGTACACGACTCTCTGTCCGTTTGGCATAATATTATCTCGGTGGAAAAGCTCGGTTCCAAATTTCAATACTATACCGTCAACAGAACACAGCACACGCCATTCACATTTATTCTCTCGGTGTTAATATAATTAAGCAAAAAAAATAAAATAAAAATTTAAAATTAAATGGCAAGTGTACTATAGGAGGTTATCCGCAAAAAAATTAAATTCTACTTCAGCATCTTCACTTGGATTACACTTGAAGTTGGATATAAAACCACATAAATATCGTCTCAGATGTATTCATCGCTAGCTTTTTAAATTTCGTTGACAAAAATTTAATCACTTTATTTTTATCCAAGACGTTCGTACCTCGTATCTATCCCACTATCAGTCGTCACGCATCGAACTACGATATCAGAATTTCTGTCTCACCATTATCATCAACAAAACATCAACAAACATCACGGATACAATAAATTTAAATTAAAATGTTATAAAAATAAAATAAAGTTCAAATTATATCTATTCAAACAAAATAAAAAAAAAATAATTATAATATATATATCAAGTTTTACCTCCTCCTCGCCCCTCAAAGTGCAAGTTGTTTAAATTAAATTCAAATCCCGTGCATTGTCGCTTGCTCTATACAACTGAATAAACAAAAATTACGAAAAAAAACAACAACATTATCTGTGTAAAATAATAATACTATATCTACATAATAATTAGTATTTTTTTGTATTTTTCTACTTTTATATAGTGTTATACCAATACTATTGTTGCTAAATGTATAAACAAACCCTCAATGATACCCATCGCGTAAAATAACCACAACACAATTCTATACACAAATAAGTCATTTATACCTATTCAAATTGAAAATAAAAAAAAGGACTCTCTCTAAAATATCCATCGGAAATGCATGACATAATTTCGCTGAACAGCTGATTTGCATAACAACCCCAGCCGAACAAACTGACACACAAACTGTTTAGTGGGTTGCCTTCGAAAAACTAACTTTAAAGTGGAACAATAAGTGGATACCTAGATTTATACAAAACAAGGATTATACCACCCATAAAGGAAGAAACTACCAAATTCGACCCAGTGCATGTGCAATGTATGCATAGATTCATTAAATTCCCACCGCGCCGCGCTCTATGCTTAATCCATATTTATATAGTATACAAAGTACGAAAACGAATACGAATGCGATAAATATGTACCTATAAATTTATTTATTTAATTTTTGTTTTTTTTTTTTATCTCAAGTTGAAACATCAACTTTAATCTTTTCTCAAAATTGGAACTTGTAACACAGTGCTGTACGAAAATAACAACACGAACAGATAAATAAATTTAACAATTTACGACAACAATTTATTCTCAGTGCTAGAGTGCTAGAGAGGGGAAGAAGAAAATATTTTTAGTGCACATACCTGTCTGTATCTCGATTTATCTCGTTGTATTTAAAATACTTGCCAATTATTGTGTGTTGTACATATAAATAAATAAATAAACTAAAAACAAAGCTAAATAAAAAAAAAAAAAATTCAATTTATTTAAGAAAAAAAAACCCCACATAGCATCCCCGTTTTTAAATATCGCATTTATTTCGGTTCGGTTGAAATTATTTTCTAGCGCGTGTATTTGTGTCTTGTTTTTTGTTTTCTATCGACGTACCTACCTACATCATTTTTAAATAACAAAAGGAAAATTATCGTATAAATAATTCATTAAGTATTGGAGCGAAAAATAATACTACGAACGTGAAAAACAACGTTTTCCAAATAACATCGAGAATCAGAGAGAGAGAGCATCCCCTTTGGAAGGGTGAGTATCTATTACTTTTATTTTGCGTCGAATTTATTTTAATTGGTTCTACTCGTAGTAATTCACAAGAGCTGTAGATACTATATAAACCAACTCTAATCGTGACCTAGAAAATATTTAAGCTGAAGATTTAAATTTAAGGTCCTTTGAATCTTTTCGAAATATCACAAAACTTTATATATAAATGTGAAATATTTGAGTACATTTTTGTGGAAATATTGTAAAACATTAATACGGCTTCATATAGTGGATATTAGGGTTGTTGCGTCTCAGTGTGAATGTCAAGAATTTTACAAATTAAAATGTACCTATACTCACAATTAACACAAAACAACAGTAGGTAGATACCTTTTCCAAATAAAATAAATGAGATACTCTGTCATAGAGTGTATTGCTGGTCGCCTTTGATATTTCCAAATCGCACTGTATGCAACTATGACCTTTCGAGCAGGGGAGGTTTGGATGGATGCCCATCACCGTGGGTAATGTCAAATGGCAAACAATGTTCAGAGGCTATGAGAGTGTATACCTACCTACAGATTTGTAGTTTTGATATTACCTATTTGAACTTTATGGCGATTTATGATGTCCAGTATAGTGAGCAGTGCCAAAACATAGTATACCTTGCCTGGGATAGTGAGAAGGGGTTTTTAACCAATATTAGATGTGTCCTAACCCATATAATAGCGGATATTGTGCGCGATGAAAGGAAACTATGTAAAACATACAAATATCAGGAAATTGGGGTTAATACGTTTAAATATATAAAAGTTAAGGTGTTCTACACGAAAAAAAGTGTCCACGACAGGGTCGCACCTAACTCTAACTTGTCCTTTTTCATTTATTGTATCATTATATATACATATATGTATGTAGGTACTTTTAAAAGCCCATTTCGTTCCGAGGTGTGCAATTGTTCATCTTAAGGTATACGGTATACCTATAGGAATTACCATTAATTATAGAGCTGAATTAAAATCAGTATCATTTTGCGTCGGGTGTTAAAATAACTTATTAAAAAACCTAGTTTTGATGCAAATTTGATGCACTTAAGGCTTGGAACACACAAACATTTTAGGCATAGCGACATATCTCCGCCCAGTACTTTTCGAGCGGAATTATGTCGTTTTATTCTGGCGGAGTTACATATGTCGTTTTGAAAACGTCATCATCTCCGCGCGGAGATATGTCGCTTTACAACGGATATGTCCTTCTTAGTTCAGCGGAGATATATCGCGCGGACTTATGTCGCTAGCACACATTTTATGGAAAGACGATACAATTCATTTTAGACCTAACATAATCCAATTTCGCCACGAGATGTAAAGGGTTCCAATTTTACCACTGTATGCTAAAACAATCTACAGCACTTTTGTAATAAAATAATTTTTTTTTTAGTTTATAAGAATTAATTACCTATTGCACTAAATTACTATCTTCGACTAATTTCCTGACATCACATACATAAAACGTACATATCTGAGTTTTGAAAAAAGGATTTCACTAAACTCCATAGCCGTACAGATTTCCATAGTTTTATGCGTTAATCAAAAATTTTGTGTTTTATTTCCCCACTATAGGAAATGTGGAAAAAAATGTCAAAAAAGTGTCAGAAGAAGCAGTCTAGTCAACTTCAGTTGACCCCAGCAACCTCAGGTATACAAAGTTTCAAGTTGGGAACACTGTTGTGTAAACAGAGAAATTCTGTAGATACATCTTAAGTTTTTTTTTCCACTGCGCCACATTTTTCGAACGTTTGACAAATATCCGATAGTTTAATAACTGTCTTTCGAAAACTTCTCTATCCAGCCGTTACGGACTCGGTACAATTGTATGTAATTTTTAACCAACGCAACGTCGGAACCAATAATAATTTAACGCAATTCCTTACAATAATCAACCCTATTCCCGTTGGCGTTTGTCGTAAACGACTCGTATTTCACTTCGTTTTTTAGTCGGTGTTTTTAACCTTTTTGAGACAAATGGTGACAACATAGAAAATGGAAATAAAATTGTTAACAAAAGTTAACAAAAATCTGAACATCTTTTTACAACGACCCGAAACATGAGTAGTATACGACAAACGCCAACGGGAATAGGGGTGAATAACAAGTTTTGTTTAATGTATCCAATCCTCAGCTTCAGAGAAGAGAATTCAGAGCCCATTGGGCCTAGGAAGCTAAAAACTGCGGTAGATCTTATAGAATATACCTAGATGCAGGAAAACATTTTGGGCTTTTATTATTTTACCTTACTTTACGATGGCAATACAATTTCTTAAAAGTCGATAATCAGATCTTGAGAAAATCATTAAATTACCTAAGGAAACAAATTTCTGATAAAGGTTATCTTTAATAATATTGAACTTGAAAAAATCCTTACTCTGTCAAGTATATATAGTCAGCTAGTTAGTATGTATAAAGGTATTATTAGATAGAATGATAAGTGTTAAAATTATTAACATTTCTGAGAGTTTTCCTGACAAAGTAATGTCAAAATAATGGGCATGTGGTCTGAGGACTTCACAACCGTATTGTTTTCAACAAATAAAATTTGACGAGTAGTGTAATCGAAGAATGAGCACGAATGACAACATAATACACATAATTACCTAATGAGTATAAGAAATTTACAGAAATCTAGTCAAGTTATTGCTGTCATTTTTGATCAATAAATTTTTAATACACTCCTCCCCACTTAAATAGAACACCCTGTACTGTACACTCTTTTTGCAATTGCTTATATCTCCAAAGCGGAATGATAAAATAATAGTATTTTCGAACGTTATTTTTGGGTAACTCTTCTTCTTTCTCTATGACAAATTGCAAGTTCTGAAAAAGAGTCGTTATATGCTTTTTTTCCCACTTTATTTTAGCATTCGCTGAAATTTAGGCAACATTTTTACGCCACTTGAATAGAACATGAATTTAGTTTTATTAACGTGGAATCATATATTTCTTTGATAATTTTTTTTTTAATTTCGACTATTTAATTAAAAAAAATTAAATGGGTGGAGAATAAGCCTTAACTGAGGCGGAAAAAGGACAAATCAAAGCTTAAAGGACGCCTATTTATTGTCAAATTAGCGAAGAAAATCAAGGGGAGTCGAGACGTTATACATATCCATATTTTTTAGTAGTGAGTCTAACTATGGATAAAAACATGAAAGGCCGAATACACACAGTGTGCTTACTAATGCGGAAAGGCGACTTATATTAAAAAATAGCGTCAAATTTACATGACTTTTTTCCAAAAATCAGCAAAAAAATGTTAAATCAAAGCAAGTCTCACAACTATCATTCGTATTCTAATCTTTATACATATATATAACTAGTTTTTTCCGGCGGCTCACGCAGCCCTCAGAACTTTTAAATATCACGAAGAAAACATTTCTTTCCTATGAAAGTACATGAGGAGCAGTTAGTAGATCAGTTATCTAAAAATACGTAGCGAAGTATTGACTAAAAATGGTTTGCAATTTTTTTGTATTCATTTAGATATATGACTACATATTTTTTACTTCTTTAAGCTAAGTACTCTGTTCGAGCTTTGGACTATAAGGGTCACAGAAAACAGCTGTTCGTTGAAAATAACTTCCTTCAAAAATGCATCGACGCGAATTATCTGCTTTTCCTTGATCTCAAATTTATCACTTTTAAAGGATTCTTCATTGAGGTATTCATTGAAAACCCTTATCCTTATTAACTGTTCCGCAACACAGAAACACAAAAAAAAACATGATCTGTCAAAATTTAAATTGAAAAAATGTGCCGAACCATTAATAGGCAAGCTAAATTGTGACAGATACATGCAGTACAGTCTGAAATGAAAATTGGCTTAAATTCAGCTCAGCTAAATTTTGGAGAGAATTTTGTATGAGAGCTAAAATTTAGCTCGAGCAGCGTACTAAGCTTTGTCAATAAAATTGATAAGACGAACGATTCGTGAGGCCTCATTGGGACCATTACCAATAACTCGGCCCAAAGCAAAATTTCCAAAATTTAAAGGGAAGTTTTTTCAAAATCAGCTTTCTAGGGCAAAGGGTTTGGACTTATTTGCCATTTCCGTTTGAAAACACCTACCGATCATCAGTTTCATTAAGTTTGAACGTTTGAACCATGAAGAAAATTTAAATTGTATATTAAAATAAATCGGTGGTATTTGAATAATGAGTAAACTCAATTTTTGAAAATTTTAAAATTTATTCAAATACCCGCCACCGCCTACTTTTATTTAATTTAAGAAAAATAAGAAAAGTAAAGAGCGATACGGAGTCAGTAAAGCCAGTATTAGACGATATGTTGAATCAGCATACGTTTGCTGAAAATTGTGTTCCAATCACAACATATCGTGCATACTTGATGACAGAAATTTATTTTTTACACGATATGTTGTGATTGGAACACAATTTTCAGCAAACGTATGCTGATTCAACATATCGTCTAATACTAGCTTAAGGGTAAATAAATATATGAATTATTTTTAGTGTTCATGATAAATTTTACGAAAATTGTCCTTATAAAACTGTCTATTGGGACCAACAAAATATTTAAGCCAAATAATTATTAATAAGGCCCTGTGTCAATTAAGACATGCAATATTCAATTCATTAAATGCAGTAAAATAAAAAAAATAGATTAAAACATGAATTTAGGCAAGAGTCATAAATGGACGAAAATCTATTCAAGTTTAATAATAATCTTGAAATGGACCCCATACATTTTCATATAATTTCAGTGTAATGACATTATTACCTTTAGCTGGATTATTACCATATTCTGTTTAGATTCTTCAAATTTGTTCTTATGTTCCTCCTGGAAGTATACTTAAAAGATTAACCTCTCCATAAGACGCACAAATACCAAGAATAATAGCTATTATTGGGTAAATGACAATTGTCTGCATTAGACTTCAAATGAATATAGGGTGGTTGATGTTTTGGTGCCTTTTCTTTTATTTAGTATATTTTATTTTGTTTATACAAAAATGTATCCATTGCCTTTTATGCTCGTTGTCGCATGTGCGGTATCTTAACAATAAGTTGCTCATAACTTTCTATTGGAATTGGACTGTAGAGACAATTAGTACAATCGTTGCTCAAATTAATTGCTGAAGTTCGTTAAAGTCGGTTTTTTAACCCTCATAGGTACACTCTTTATATGAAATAAGATCTAAGGGCCAACGAAATGTTCTACCCCAATAGATTGCTTTTTTTTTGGGCAATTGTGGTGTAATTTTAAAGATAGAGATTGTTTTCGGCGTGCAATCCCATTAAATTTTAAAGTGTCAAGTATGTAAAGTAATCATTAGTACTGTTTTCTTTGAAAAAAGTAAGGTTTGTGGTCCATACTGCTAAGTGTATCGATCTGGATGCAGTTTCGTTTTACCAGATTATCCCTGTGATGTTTTGCAATTATATTTGTTGATAGTCCATTAAGACGTCGAAATGTTAACCATAAAAATGTTCTTTATAAAGTTGTCACACTTTTAAGAATTTTTTTTTAATTTTCAAACCGATCGGTCTAAGGTTGTTTCTAATTTGAAGGGTTTACCACTATATCTCGAAAACAAAAAATCGGAAACAAAAATCTCGAATGTAAAAATCTCGAAAAAAAATCTCGAATTAAAAAAAATTAGAAAGCAAAATCTCGAATACCAGAAATCTCGAAAAAATATATTTGGAGTATGTGTAAGGTTGCAAAGTTTATATTATGGGATTCCAAAAAAAAATCTCGAATTACTTTTTACTTTACGAGATTTTTGAACATTCGAAATTTTTGCATTCGAGTTTAAAAAAAAATATTTCGAGATTTTTAACCTTCGAGATTTTTGTCATTCAAGATTACGTCATGATCCCTAATTTGAATTTAGTATGGAAAAAAGTTCAAATCTTAAATGCTGAATTTTCTGCATAATAATCTCCTTGTCGAATCGAAAGAATTAATTTATATGGCAGAAGTCACAGCACTGGTATCTAACAACAAACCTCCTTTTGGTCCACCTGGTCCAACCATAGCAGCCAATATCGCACCCTAGCTTTGCGACTAGGAAAATGCGACCTTGCGGCTCCGAGGACAGAGCGGACAGAGCTATGTTTGGTTATATGCAAGCTGCAAGGAAGCTGCAAACAAGCGTACAAAAAGCTGCACATGACGAAAGCCTGCGTATGAAGCACAGCTACGTGGATATAGTAGGTCTAATTCTTCATCAGAGTCCTTTTAAGTGATTGTTGTTGAATAGTTTGAGTTTTGCCAGTCGATCCACTCCAGTTATCTGTATATAAATCCACTTAGGAAGACATTTCTGCTGAAATAGACTTAAATTCGAGAAAATTTCGGAACAGAAATTTTTAGGGTCAAACCCAACTACTAACTAGCGAGAATAGTTGTTAATCCTTGCTTTCCATCTCAGTGATAAAAATTGAAGCCAAGCAATGCTCAATTTATTGTAAGCTATTTTTCCAATAGTTCTATTAAGGACTGCCATTGTGATCTACCTATTAACTTATAGATTACAACTTATAGATTAGTACACTTGCTGGCTTAAATGCTAAATAAATTTTCTGAATTTATTGCGTTGAAAGTCAGTAAACAGTAACTCATCCACTCAAACAGGCATCACAATGGAGAAATCCCTTTACGGTGGTTATATGAAATTATAGCCGACACTACCCAACTAACATTTCAGCTTCGATAAGCTTCAATAGAGGATTACTTTTAGTTTCCAAAAGAATCCTATAAAACTTCGGTAAGGCCCGAAAGGCGAACACTTATCGAAAGTATATTATCTATAAAGCCTCTGAAAAGACTTCTATTAGGACTCTATTAGCTCAATAATCGAAGCTTTATCGAAACTACGAATTTGTAAAAAAAAAAAAATGTTTCATTTCCATTCATTTTATTTATTTATTTGGAAGGTTAAGAACATATAATGTTGCATTCTCCGATTGGGGTTCTTATTTAGGCCTGGAATGAAACATGAAAAGAGGTAACAAATCTATATAGTATGAAAGAACAAACCCAAACTCCCGCGGGATTCGAACCCAGACTTCTAAGTATCAGAAGTACCTTACTCATCATCTGCGCTATCTGTAATATGCATGTTGCAAAGTTAAAACTTAACCAGTCTTTTCTCTATACCAAAACAAGCTTCGTTAAGAGTTCCATTAGCATTATTTATCTTCGGAAAAGCTTCTTTAACCAAACTGAAGAGATGTTCGCCTACAATGTTTTATTCTTGCTCCCTATCTATAAAGCTTCGCTAGTAAAATAATGCAAGCCACAAACAAGTCTTCCATAAAGTTTCGGTTAATGACTCATTTAAGTTTTATACAAGTTTACTTATAGAAGCTTGTATAATAATATTTAATCGAAGCTTTATAGAAACTGTAACTTCCTCTTCTTTCGATAACTACAATAAACGAAGCTATGAATTTAATTGCTCTTTAAAGCTTTATCTTATTTTTCTAAAAGGCCTCAATGAAGTTGTAATAGAAGTCAAGACTTCGGTAAAGAGTTTGCTTCTGCTAGAAGCTTTAAAGAAGCTCTAAAGAAACCTTGACCTGTCGAATCTGAAACATTTGTGCCTTAAGGAAGTTGAAATGTTAGTTGGGTATGACGGTACTCAAGATAGAGGGTTGCCAACCGGATTGAATTCAGCTCTAAATTGTATTGACCGTAATCGACATGATTTAGACACAGAAATATTTAGAAAAGTTCTGTATTCTTATGGATGTATTTTGTTGCTTAAAAATTTAAGAATAAATCGGGTAGCAAAATTTGCTCTTATTTAGACCTAGGTTCCGATATTTAAATTGCAAACAAACTTAAATAACTTTATCGGGAGAGATGTTTTGTATCTGTGCCTGTGATAAATGTGCTCCCGATATATGGTCCAGCGTGTCGACATCGCCTTAATAAGCAATGAAAATCAATTGCCCGCAACAGGCCTACCTACTTTCAGTATAGATAATTAAATCTATGCCAGTACAACCTCTAACATCTCAGCTTCATCTGTCAGCATATTATATATATACATGTATTTATATTCAAAGGAGCGTTCATAAAGCCATCCTTCTCAACCCACACCACGCATAGGTTAGGTATACATCTGATACTCTAAGAAGGAGCAAATAATAGCAATTAATCCAATCAGCCCATACGCTTTCTTCTCCTTTTTCGACCAAGAAAATCCATAGCAGGATAACCTACAGAATATGCTTTCACCACTTCCACTTTGTGTAGGCATTTTGGGCTCTACGTGTTCAAAATATCCAAGCAAGCCTTTTACCTATATGCTGGTGCATGAGTGTGTAGCCATATACTACCCACTTTCCTCTCACACAAAAGATTATTTTTATTTGTTTTCGCAAGGATGTTGTGGCAGGGAATTTTCTTTTCTCCTTCCCTCAATTTAGACATATCCTCGTCGAATAAAAATGTATGTTAAGTGGTAACAGCATAGTTGTATAGTATCTCCATGCCAGATTGAATTGTGTATCTTTTTCAAAATTTACACTTTACAGTGGGTGCGCGCTCCTGTGCTTCTGCACTTATCTGCGAGAATTTATAACAGAAGCTCTACCCAAGGTACAATCTGTGTCATTTCCAGGTGTAACCAAACGGAAAAATAGGTGTGACTCTATTTTTCGCCCTCCAAAACAATGTTTGCATTCAGTTCTTCTTCACTGAAACAAGTGTAATTTTTAACCTAGTTACTGAACATAATCTCACGATACATCTCCGCATGTGTGTGTTTCGGGCACCCTCTTTCCATGTACATATACCTATATGGAGTGCATGCAAATGCAATTTACCCTTAGAGCGCTGCAAACTTGAGCAAGAACTGGGTCAGTGTGCAAATTAATTAAACACAGATGAGGCAGCGTGCACCGAGTACATTACAGGAAATTTTACATGCTGCACTGATTTGTACCTACAAACGATGAGCTGCATGTCAGTGTGTGCACTGTTTCGCACTTAAGTACTCGATTTTTAGTGTCATGGAAAATTTATAATAAAAAAAAAAACAGAAACGACGAAAAACAAGCAGCAGGTGCAAACAAATTTCATAACAATCTACTATCCACCCCTATGGCATTTCGTTGCTTTCAATGCACTTTTGTGTAGGTACCTATATTGCATACATTACAGATACTGACCGAACAACGCGACGCGACGCGACGATACATTTCAAATAGATTCCCAACTTGGCAACAATCGAAGCGTTTTACTTGGCAGAAATACGGTAACGGGTGTGATTTAATTACGCGCAGATTCAACTTTTCGGTCATAACAATGTACACATAGATACTTGTGTATCTATGAGTTTGGCACTTCCATTTCGTATCGCTCTTTATTCGAGTGACTAGCTGCTGTTCGGATTTAGATACAAATGATGGAGACCATCATCAGCATGGTCAGGAAGTGATTGATAATTGAAAAATTGAATGTAATTGAGTATGAAACTCTTTTATGTTCAGTTCCCTACTTCGTTATTGTTCAAGTATTTTTTTGGTGATAGATATTAGATAGCACTGTTGTATATTGTTGTGGTGAGCTTTCAGTGCTTTCAGTTAATGATCTATAGTTAATGAGTCGAGAGATACGATCGGCAGTTTGACACTGAAAATGAAAACCACGGTTGAATTGATTTCACGAACACGCAGCCAGCGCTTACCGTTTGGCAGTATTTTGTACAATCTTTTGTAAATATAATGTTGTAATTAAATGCTCATTCTAAGTGAATAGGTTTTTTTTTTTTTAAATTGCAGTATAATGGTCTGTTAAGGTCACGGCATATATTTTGTGATATGGACACAACATGTACTTAGGGGCGGTAGACGCGTAGGTGTTGACGGTTAGTTGGAGGAGTAGCACACAGGCGAAGTTTGTTCCAAATCACTTAAGTAGAACGTGGTCTTTTAAAAATACATAAGTGATTTGCAAAAGAACTTGAACTTTGCTTGAATTTCCGGTATTTAAAATAGTTATATCAAATATGGTTTGTTTACAACTTTATATCGTAGGTAGTAATTTCATCTATTCGACATGTCGCTATTCTGAGTAGGTACTGGTACATTCTGCAATTTTACTCAGAAAAGTTTCTTCAAACAATTCTAATAGTGACTGCAAACAATTTTTTTCAAAAATAATATTTTTTATGATTTTTTGAATGGGATGATCTCAGAAAAATTTTGTGGCTAAGGAGTAAATTTTAGCAATTTTAAAAAAATCATAAAAAATATTAGCGAAGAGATTTTTGAAAAAAAATTTTTGCAGTCACTATTAGAATTATTTGAAGAAACTTTTTGCATCACAACATTTTTGTTTGAGACCGAGGAAAAAAGTCAAAAAAGGAGACTTTCACAAAAATTCTAAATTTTCAATGGGTTAAGGAAAGTTTTGTTTGTTTTGTTTGAATGATAAATGGAATTTAAATTACCTTTCCATTGATGCCAACATTTACATGAAGTAAGTTCAAATTATGAGTAGAATTAACTTTAGTTTTGTCAAAATACTTATGCCGACCAGTGTAGCTAAAATCAATCGACGCAATCGACAATAATTGTTGTGACGATTGCTGATCGACAATCACAATAAGGGCTAAGAACTGGGATGATGAGGGTCTTATATAGAGGCTCCTTAGTGTTTCTTGACAAGGCCTTACTAGTCGGTTTCATTCTTAGGCCAAAGAAACAGAGGTTGATAAAGTCCCTAACCACCTTAAAGTTATAGATCGTGACGTTCTGTCCGATTCGTCGATGTTTTGTGACATGTGTTCAGTTTGACAAAAATTTCCGAGTAACAACGCTTCTCGCTTTAATTGGCGACACCACTTTAGCTGAGTTTTCATTTGCTTTATTTCTACTAATGCAATTCCAATAATGATTCCTTACTTTTGATAGTAAATTCCTCAATTCTCTTACAGTGCTATTATTGTCTTCCCCCTGTCAGGAATTGAACCTCTAATTCGATTCAATTCGCCGTCCAAGCCGAAGGAGAGATGAGCACTAAGCCACCAATGATTGAATACAACAGAGTAAAGCAATTTTGATTAATTTCTATACATTTTTTTTATTTCTATACAACATAATTCTGGAATGTGCAGTATTGAAAGATAAATCGATCCACTTCTATTCAGATGGATCAAAAGCTATTAACGCAATTGGTTAATGTATCTTATCAGATAAGCTAAATCCTACCCTGTCACTCCATCTTCCCAATGATTGTATATGCATATTGCATATCCTAGGTTCAATTAAGAACAATAAAATGAATTCATATCTAAATGATTGGCAAAATAAGGCCATGATATTTAATAACAAACGATACTGGACAAGCTGAATAGGGATTAAGGAGCCTGGCTACTTACATACAACTTTTTTCCAGTTCTGATATTTTCTGAAATATTCCAATGCAACATTTCATGTCAATAATTTTTGAATGACATGACCTTATATAGAAACATGGTAACTGTCATACACATATAAATGACGTGGCATCCACCAAAACATGAGTGTCATTCATATTTGAATGACGTGGCAGTGAATGTGACATACATATAATTCGTCAAATATATGGGCCGATCTTATGACTTGTTATGTTTGTCCAAAAAAAAATATAAAATATTTGCACCGACCTTTGAATTCTGATAGGAAAGTTTTTACAGATTTGTTGACAAAAGTTAATTTAACACAATTTGTTTCAATTTTTTTGAGTGCTGCCTGATGAAAGCTCACCGTCCAATCTGAGGTCTCTTTTGGTCCTGAAGGTAGCAGCTAGGTGTCAAAGTTAAGTTTTTAAAGCAATTTTTGCTCCAACTTTTGCCTACGCTCATGAGATTTTGATACAAGGATTAAAGTCGTCACCTTTGGCCGCTTTAAATCTCGTTCTAAGACATGCTATAGAACGCGTGTCGTTTGCGGTAGGTCTTCTCTGGGTTAAATCAAGATGAGGTAGTTGTATCGAGTTCGACGTCCCTCCTCCACCTGGTAATTATTTAAAGACGTTGGCGGAATATCGAGAGCTATGGAGGGTCCAAATGAGCATCTTACACCAAAGTTATTTGTAATTAATAAACTCGATATTAAAAACCAATAAGAATGATCTTATTTCCAACAGAAAATGAGCTAACGCTTGGCCGGATTAGATAGCATTTAAAGGTGAATATACGGACAAAACTATCAGTCAGCGGTCATATTTTCTTCTAGTTGGTTGCAGATTTAGTTCATGAGTCTTACACAAAACATCACCTCCATATTTGAAGGCCTTAACTTTTAAGCTCTCAGAATGACCAAACTTGTTGTTCTTGAGCGCGTTTTTTTAGCTTAGACAATACTATATATATTATAGGTACTAAAGAGTAGAACTGAATCTTCATTGACTCTCTCTTTACAGCCTCTACATAGTGTGTCCTACTGCATGAAATCCTGTTCAAACACAGGAATTATTCGCTATTTCGAGAAGCTTGCCTTCCGGCGTTACAGCTTGGCTATTATGTCGTCCTCATATTCAACTTCTATGACTCAATCATTAGATTTTTTTATAGGTTTCCTTCTAAGCTTAGGGAGCTAAGTATGGTAACACTGTGAGGAAATATAAGCGCAGTTAATTTTTAGTACATATCACAATTGCTTGTAAAAATTAATATTTCATATAATAGCCAAAGTTAGATACGACATAAGATGACCATATCCCTCAGCTTGATTTCGGTTTCCTTGGATGTTTATGCGTTTCTTTGGGTCACTTATAATTACAGCATCTAAAGTAGTAATTAGGTAGTCCCCTTTGTTTGCAATTTGGCAAACGTGACAAATATTATTACCAACACTGGCCCATTTGGGCGTTTTTCCAAAAATTAACTATTCATTGGCATGTGGCGGTGGCCCCATTTTGGTTCTATTCTCCGTTCATGTCCAAGGCCATTATACGATATTTACTGCGTCAAAGTTTTACCATCATTTTACACAGCTATATGAATACAGACTTAAAATTGTATGATAAGTCTACGCATTTTCAAAGGATCTCCTTCCCCCATCCATATCCAAAAGAAGCAATTTTCAATTTCAGTGGGATAATAAGCACGTGCTGTCACCTTTAAATACTCTCCTCGGACGACCGGTTTAAATCTGAATAATTAATGAACGATAAAATGTGTTCATGCCACAACTTTAAATAAAGTCCAACCCCACCGAACTTCTATTTTAACACGAAATGTATACTTTGAGGGCCCACTTGATTTGAAGTACATAAACAAGGACAACAACGACGACGACGACAGAGAATGCTGTTAAATCATAGTATTTCCACAAAATTAGGTCTACAATTACGTGAGAGTCATTTTATCTGGCACATCTAATAATATATAGCCTCCACCCCCTTCTATAAACCCGTACACACATATTCCATTCTGAAAGGGATCAGATACCGCACAGTGGTGTTGGCGAAGCTATACATTATGCCTAACACAACATCAAGCATGCCTTGAATATTAATTTATCTAAAAGTAGAACGCACAACACTTTTAGCTTAATTATTGTAAGCATGTAAACTAAATTTAAAATTCAAATGAACGAATTCAGCCCTTAAAACTACAAAAAAAAACGAAAACGAAACCAAACCGCGGTAGATTCAAGGACATAAATACGAGTATTCTACAACGCAGTAACAAATAATGTTATTCTCCATCTCTATGTTGCTTTTTAAGCTGCATATACATATACACTCTCGCAGTCGCACTATAGAAGCGAGATTAAAAGATATACTTAAATACTATATGGAAAAGGGTAAAAAAAGCCTCCGTCTAGATACATGGCCGGAAAGGATACGCTCAAAGATATTACGTTTAAATAGATGAGACAATTTTTTTTTTCTTTCTTTTAATAACAATTCAGTTTCACTTAGATACATTTTTTGTTTCACAAACATCTTCATTGTGTTTTTTTTATTTTTATATTTAAGAAAAAAAAATTATAATAAGCTTTGAGATTTTATTGTCTACTTTAAAATGGAACTGAAACTTGAACTACATTCTGTTGGTTATCGATTTTTTTTTTTCGTTCTTGCTTTCACATACAATCTACAAAACGCCCTCAATGTATTTTCTATCACATAAGTCAATGAGGGTAAGGTTTTGCAAGGCTGGTTGACTATCAGTGTCTACGTTGTAGTTTTTCTCCGCTTTGGCGGGAATGGAATTTTCTAAAAAAAAAAAAAGAGATAATAATGTCAGCGGAAAATGAAAAACAAAATAAAAGCTTGAAGAGAATTAAAGTCAAATAGCTACATATGGAATTTTCCTGTTGCGGTCCTCTGCGAGTGTGGGTTTGATTTTTGTTTTTTGTTCTTTTTAATAAGGAAAATCGTTATGTTGCGGGAGTGGTGCCATCTGGAAAAATTCTAATTAAATATGGTTTATAAAAAAAAAATCTTTTTATAGGGTATCCGAAGGATTTTCTTTTTTTTCTTTTCAATATTTGTGGGCTTCTGGTGAGTGTAACAATTTATCGATGGAGGGGGGTAAAGTCTGTAATCTGCAGACTGTAGTTGGTATATTGGGAAAATTAATAAAAGTTCGGAAAGATGGAGATGAGTAGGTGGTAAATTGACACGTTTCCACATGCAAGGAAATGTCGCTTCGGAATTGTTTAGTAGACCGCGAAAGAGTGGGTTTGGATCTTTCTTCAACACTGAAATATCTTACTGAAATTGAATTTTATATTGGATTTTTAAAAATTAGTTTTCTTATATAGCTTCTTTTATTATATTTATTTTTTTAATTTAGGAAACTACCTTTTTAACACCTTGGGGGTTATCCTATCCACCAATTCAAATTCTTTAGGAGAATATCAATATAATGTGTTAGGGAATCTCATTATACTTTTGTAAGGTTTGTGGTAGGTAAGTGGGTAAAGGCAACTGTCATTCTTTATGCCTGATACGCAAAGGTATTAAAAGTACCTACAGATACTCAGAACCGCTATTTAGTTCTGACATCCCATCCTGGACACAAATCTAATCTGCTACAAGTGTATACTTAGCATTACTCTAATCCACATCTTCAATGTTTCTTCTGCTTTCTCGTGTCACGTTGTCAAAGCACCCACCACGATTCATTCGCGGTATCTCTAGATCCCGCTAACAAGCAGCGGGATGACGAGCTTTCCGCCTCCATATCAGTGCAATACAGCCTCGATTCAATCAACAATCGCTGAGTCTTTTCTGCTGATCAGGTTGATAAATAGGACGTACGACTTGGCCCAAAGTTCTTGGCGGTCATTTTATTGGGATGATTTTTCATAAAAGCTACTTTAGCACTATGCGATCAATGAAGACTATTCTCAAGCTAGGAATCAGCTGGGGAAATTCTTATTGCATCATGGGAGACTCATATTGGTATTTATCAGACTTAGTCAATTTTTGAGGCTCCAGTCCGTTCAATACTAAATTCTGCATGTCGCCTTGAGAATTAGACTTTACTGTATACGGTGGCGATATAGATTTTCACTGTCAACGTCACAGTGACCGGCACACATTTATAGCTATGTTCGCCTGCCAACGCCAGACACTAGATTTCCGACACAAGATTTCCGTCACAAGTGAATTTGAAATTTGTATAAATTTGAATTTGTCAAACAGAATTCACGCGGTGTAGCGAAGTACCTTAGAGGCAGCCCACTGTATGTCCATCGTTACAATGGGTACTGGTTATACTATAGTGGATGTGTTGTTGGCTGTCTCCTTCTTTTGAAAGTTTGGCCTAGAAGTCAGGAGTAAATATTCAGAAATCGTTGATGCTCAGTAGCTAGCAATAGCATCAGTTTATCCAGAAGCTTCGTGGAGTTCCTGAAGTTTTACCAGCATTTCGCCTTGTCAAATTTCGGCATCATCGACCCAATGTATGTAATTTTTTCGGGGGCACCTCTTAACATGACAAGTGAGGTAAGTAATATTCTCAATACCTTACAGCTACAATGGGAGTACCCTATAACGATTTCTGCAGAAGTTGCATGGATGAGGAGGAAGAGGAGACCACCATTCACCTCCTCTGCTCCTGCCCGGCTCTTGCCACTTTACGCATGGCTACCTTAGGGGCTTATTTCTTTGAGGACCTGAGCGATCTGTCCCAGACCGATATTTGCTGCATCAGCAAGTTTGTTACAAAGTCGAATTGGCTTCAATAAAATGTCATCACATAACTCAGTCGAACTTTCAGACTCCGTCAGAGGAGATAGGCGGAGGGTTAGACTGTTTCGGTCACCCTCCGTCGCTCTCTCCTGCCGCAGCCTACCCTAATCTGCACCAGCCACCCTCTTACTTACGGACTGTCAGAGGCTACCAGCGGGGGGTTAGACTGTTTCGGTCACCCTCTGTCTGTTTCCGACTACGTCCACATAGAACTTTCAGACTCCGTCAGAGGAGATAGGCGGGGGGTTCAGACTGTTTCGGTCACCCTTCGTCGCCCTCTCCTGGCGCAGCCTACCTTGATCTGTACCAGCCACCCTCCTTACTAACGGACTGTCAAAGGCTACCAGCGGGGGTTAGACTGCTTCGGTCACCCTCTGTCCGTTTCCGAAGACTAACCGACAAAGAGAAGGGCTGTCTACACCAATCAACCTCACCACCTCACCACGGCAATAGGCAGGGGCAGACTGCTGCGGTCACCAACAAAAACCTCCTAACGAGGTAGAAGCACCCAAAGGCGCAAATAGCAAATAGCGCTAACAGAATTCCCCAAGGTAATGCCCGGCACAAAGAACCATTCTGGCCAACTCCCCCCCCCCCCCCTGTGGTATCACAATGGACCAAACTATGGTCTAAGTGTGTCCCCCTTTTGGGGACAGCCACCTTACCTAACCTAACCTAACCTACAGCTACAATTCTAATTCGGATTACAAGATGTGATATGGAATCCGTACAAGCGTACCATTAAGCAGCCGTCTTCATGATGAGATGGTTAGATCAAGTCGTCAGACATCTCTCCTCTATCGATTAAAAATTGCCCCTGATAACTTAGAGTCGCTGGCGTAAGATCGATAGTTATGGAAGGTCCACCTAAGCATTCTACACTCAACTTCTTTTATAATGGATAGTCGAGGCATTTAGAAATTAATGAATGAACTCTCTATAGCTTTCTATGGTCACATACTCACATCATGAGTCAAAAAGGCCTCTTATATTCTAAAATCAAATCTTAGTCTTAGAGAAGGTAAAGGAAGCACATAATGACCAACTTGAATTAAGTTTCCGGAACAATCCCAATCCAGAACACCAAGAAGACTTTAATGCCCAACTAATGGCCATCAAATCAAATTGGTTAAATTACGTTTTCTTTCAACAAAAAATATAAACTCTGTCACATCTAAATCGTAATTTATGTTGACATCATGACTCATGTTGTCAGTGTGGTTAGCCAGAACTTACTTTAACAATCAAACGAGCTGTCACTATTGAACAACGCTAACAAACCATCCAAATTTAACTTGAACATAGATCATCAATTTGCTAAATTTGTAGACTCATCCTGATTTGCATGTAAGGCACATTTTTGACTTGACGAATTTGTTAACAACCAAAATCGCTGTATATGGAGACAAACCAATCCACAAAAAATCCTAAAGACTCCATTACATTCCGGTCATTATCGGTCATTAATTCTTCAAGAATAATGCTGGTGTTCTCAGAACCAGTTAATTGAGACCGTTAGTAATAATTTGTTGTTTAAAAATATTTATGACAGTAATCCAAATGAGATGAAGTTTTTATAAAATGTGATATGGCTACCCCTTATAGGTAGACGTATTTAGGCCAACATTTGCGCAGAAGGTGATCTTTACAAATATACTCTTCTATAGCCTTACATTTTGACACCTTTGGATTGTTTTATGAAACTCTAACGGGAAGTCACTTGTATGTTAATGTAACTGAAAGATGCCCTCTGGGGGACAACACTGTTAGTGTTATTCGTGAGGCTCCAAAAGCTCAGCTCAAAATCAATCACTTCGATGCATATATTTTCAAGTTGGATTGCAAACATTTTGATCTATCAAAAAATAAAAAATAAATCTATTTTTTATTCTTATGGCATGACATTGTTAAGGGTATTTTTCCAAGTTAATAAATTTGCTACAAGTAACCACCATACAATACAGCAACATATTCGTTTGTATATCCCTCATGACCTTTATTTCTCCATTTCATAATAAACTGCTAACCAACGGACAAAGCAACAAGAATTGTTCACAACATTTTCTATGATTACAAATTCAACCTAAACCTGACGAAATGGTTCCCATTTGTAGCTCCCAAATGGTATCTCGTGTATTTACCTTCGCTCTAGATTTTATTAGCATTTCTAAACTTTTAACATTACGATCCCATATCACACCTTACTGCCTCTAACCTCATCTGAAAATTATCACATCAGTCATAATTAATCCAAGGTATACCTTTGATACAAATTAGAAGAAACAATAAAGTAAATACGAACTAATTAATGTACGACACACATCCATCCATCTACCTGTGTCGGTGTGAGGTGTACCCTAGTTGCCAGTTGCGCCACATCATTCATGAAGAAGTTGTACACATTAAACAATAAAATAATTATTATATATGTATTCATAGGGGTTGCCATTTGATATTCTGTCACAGATACGGTTTATATTAAGAGCCAAATGTATATATATCTCTTGAGGTTTATCTTTAATTCTTCGTCATCGCGGTCGTTGTTTGTATTTATTTCGCGTCGTGTGTCTCGTGCCATGGACACATATCGCAGATGAAATGAGAATGAAGAAAACCATTGAAATTGCCAAGCAACTTGAAATTTGTTTGCTTGACAATATCTTAGGAAACCCCAGCCAGCCAGCGAGCGGTTAGCCTAAGTAGGTTTATTTATCTATTTTATTACTATTTTCATTTTCAACTTCAACTACACACTTTAGAGGTCGTTCATTCTGCCATGCCAGTCTCGGGCTGTGACTCTGGAGATTTTGTAATTTGTTCGACCTTAGGCAAC
The DNA here is from genome assembly GCA_955612985.1 of Cheilosia scutellata. Lineage (NCBI taxonomy): Eukaryota > Metazoa > Arthropoda > Insecta > Diptera > Syrphidae > Cheilosia > Cheilosia scutellata. The sequence continues at coordinate 46,626,241 of OY015313.1, read as the reverse complement.
CTAATCTGTTTGGTGATCTTGAATGCGAGATGGGTGCTCCCGAAACGTGCTCGAAATCCGCACTGGCTGTCAATGTGATTTAGTTGTAATTTTCTGCTACATTAACTCTGTATAATTGCGGTCGGTGTATCCGTTAGGGAATTATTTTTTTTTCTTTTTTTTATTAAATTACTCAATTGATAAAAATTGCATTTTTTCGCAAAACAAACAAGTAAATGGAAATTTGTGTCAAAAGGTACCTTATTTTGTCCATTCTGTCAAGACTATATTGTCCATCTAAATGTAATTGATTGGCTAACAAGTGTCCCAAATCTTTTCATCACATATTTTTTTTTTAATTAATGTCAAAGAAACTTTACAATAGACTGGTGAAGATGACACACATCTCGCGGATATTAGGTAAGAAAGTCAATAATAATTGGCCACATTGTAAAGGTATTGTCAATTTAGGAACTGCATGCGTTAAATGGGGTTTTATCGAAAGTTTGCACAGTAAATTTGCAAAAGAATAAAAAAAGTGAAATTTTGAAATTTGATCGCATTATCTCTACTTTTGCTTAGAATTTATCTGCGCCAATGGATACAACAAAAGCTATCAATTAGAACCGTATAGCTTTCTCGAGTGTTCGCCACTCTGAATGGGGGGATTACTGACTGATGTTTATTTATGCAATCATTATTAGGTATTTCCGTGAAATATGCTTAAGCAAAAGAACCAGAAAGAGCTAATATATGTAGGAGGTACTTTCCAAGGGCGGAGGTGGTGGTGTAGATGGAAATATATGCACTCGTATGTGCTGAAAGATTGATTCTGTGTAGTGGGTTCTTATAATTTGTATTTTGTTGAGCTTCTTAATGGAAATGTTATTTTCTATACATATTAAAGAACATTAAGTGGAATGCAGGAATTAAGCTTTTCACTTAAACTTTTGCAAAAGGTACCAATAACGGTTATTTGTATCTACCTATAAAATATATTTTTTGGAAAATAAACGCAATCGACCAAGCATAGATAATTTGCAAGGCGTTTTGGCCAAATATGCGATTAAATTGAACGTAATTAAAATCATAGTTTAATTAAAGTACTTGTATCCTCTTTTTTTTGTGGAAATTGTAATACAAGATGTTGTAAAGGAATTGTGCCCAAATTCCAACAAAAACATTAAACCAATGCACATCACACACTTTGACAATCACGATGAAATCACTTCCGATTTTTATTTGGCTACAGGAAAAGCAAGCTTTGCATCTCGAGACATGTTTCCTAAGAGAACTACGACTAATTTAAGTCTAGAAGTAACCCATATTTGCAAGAGTCTCGGATAGCTATTAAAACGTTATACTTACATACTAATCGGGGTCCTGACCGGTGTATAGTCTCTGCCTGAGACACTGCAGCCTCCCATCCTCTACGATCCCGGGTATGCTGCTTCCAGTTGTCCATGTCAAACCCTCTGGCATCAGCGATGGCTTTGAAACGGAATTTCGGTCTTTCTTGGGTTTTGGGACCTGGTGGCTGGGATTCGAAGACCCTCTTAGCTGGAGCATTATTGTCCAATTCGCTCTATGTGGCTGAGCCAATGTAGTCGACGTGTTTTGGCTTTTTGGACTACATCCACATCTTGGTACAGCTCATTGAGTTCGCAGTTGTGTCTTCTCCTCCATTCCTCCTTCTCGCACACAGGACTAAAAATCCGCCGAAAAATCGTTCGAAGGAGTCCAGTATCCGCTCTCCCTTCTTGATTATCGTCCAGCACTCGGCATTATAAAGTAGAACTGGCTGGATAAGGGGTTTTTGGAGCACACATTTCATTCTTCGAGTTAGGAGTTTTGAACCCAATTGTTTTGACAATCCGAAGTAGCAACGGTTTCCTAGAGTGATTCTTCGCCGGATCTCCACTAGGGTATCGTTATGTTTACTCCGAGGTAGGTGAACTCCTTAACTACCTCGAAATTGTTGATATCAACAGTGTCGTTTTGTCCAAGGCGGTAGACAGATGCTTGTTTGTTTGTTGATAGCATGTACTTAGTCTTGTCCTCATTTACTTCAAGGCCAACGGATTTCGCCTGTTCTTCAATCGTCGTGAACGCTTCTATCACGGCACGCTGGGAACGACAGAAAATATCGTCCGCTTACCCCGGCAGCTGAACGAACCTGTTGAAGATAGTGCCTTCCATGTTGACCCTGCGCACTATCTGCTACAGTACGAGATTGAAGAAGTCGCATGATAGAGCGCCTCCTTGGGGGAATCCGGTGCATGTTTGAAATAGTTCGGAGGAGCTACTTCCAAACGAACGTTGCAGCGCATGTTTTCCAATCATTTGGAAAGACAGACTATAAATAAATGACAGCCAATTTGACAGATGTAGCTTCAAGAATATGGCCGCAATCACCTGTCGAAGTTCGGAAATCCCTACTAGAAACCCCTTTATTTCGGTATAGATATCCTTTGTGGTTCATACACTAAACTGATCTTAACAAATGAAATGTCTTTTGTCTGAAGACAAAAGGAGTAATTCAGAGCTTTATGTGGAGATGCTGGACAATTTTGTTGGTCCCTAAAGTCGTTCCTTGTTGTACAAGAGCATAGTTCCAGCAAGACAGAGCAAAGTCGCACACTTTTAGCACATCAAAGTGTTGTAGAAGTGGCACGTCTTATTGTGCACATTTTTGTATCAATGGGACTGTGATACAAAAGCCTTTCGTATGACATTTTGGCTTTTCTATATGTAGTAAAATTGAATATAAGAATTAAAAATAAGTTCACCCACCGTACAATATTTGTTTTTACTTTACCTACACTCAAAGGCGCAGAATGAATTATTTTTTAATAACTCAAAAGTCTCACTCAACTGTCAAAATATATATTTTTTTTTTCAAATTGATATATTAAGGGTGTATAGACGATTCCGTGTAACAGATCTAGACGTATAGTATTCATTGTGAAAGTGTAAAAGTGTGAATTTTTCTTACACTACAACAACAAAATATACTAATTCTCAAGTGGACCCTCCACAGAACCGATTAAATCTCAATTTCCATATCGAGAAAAGTATTGAATTTTATCCAACCATCTCATTTTTTTACCCCACCCTTGATGAAGGACGAAGGAAAGGGATGAGTAATAAAATTTCTCGCCTAAATTGAGGAGTAGCCCCTTTGGCAATTTCTCTTGGAAAATATTAGCCGAGTTTTCATTTGAGGTTTTGTTTGAAAGAACAACAATTTGTTAATAAACATTTCGCTTGGAATTATAGCTATTTTCAACTACATCTCTTATTCATCATTAGATTCCATTTAGTGATTGTTTGAACATAATTTTGACAGTAAAGTCCCTATATACTCTTCATGGAAAGAGGAATGTTATTTTTTTTGTTGGGAAGCGTACCCGCTTTTTGGTTAACGGTAAATTGACCAAGCACCTACCACTTGCTAAAAATGATTGATGAAAAGTAAGCCGCCAATTATCCTTGGCCTACCCCATGCAGCCTATATTATGATGACATGGGTTCTATGGCATGTTTTGAAAGTCGGTTTATGGACATTCATTTACCAAGACCTGATTTCAAAAAATTATGCACGACACCGATATCCACTCACTGTAAAGAGAAAATCTCATTTTTGAAGATATAAGTCTTATGACCATGAGCATATTATATAAACAGTACAATTTGGATGTAATTGAATCTCAATCCGCCATGTCTGCAACATATCTAGCAACTTTGGTGACTAAAAAAACTTTACTTTACTTGGATGGTCCAACGAGCCGCTCCAGCCAATGTTGTGCCCAGATAGCTGCCCTCAGCTACTTACAAGAAATTAGTTGTGATCGCCCTTCAATTTGTAGAATTTTTGTTGTTGGTGATGTGTTGTCCCTCACTAGACTCAAAAATTTGTCGAACTAGTACATAGCTGTCGAAAAGATACATGTGCCCTATCTACAGCTTTTGAACTATCTGCAAAATTGTGTCTTATAAATTCTTAGCAGCGACTGTGAATACAGACTTTCCGCTCGGACATTACATCCTTAGTTTAGCAAAGGCGGGATTCTTTACTTACATATTTTCCAAATACGATGTGAATGTGTTCAGTGCCATTTAAGGTACCCATCAATTTTAGTATTATAAAAAAAAACTCTTGTAATGGGTTGACGTAAATTTATCCGAGTATCGACTTTTTTTCCACTAGATTTGGTCATCTTTTGCTTCCCCTACATAAACGCATGACGATCTTGATGTTATGTATTATGTCCCGTCCCCGTAAAAATTGGCATAATCTTTGAATTTATTTTTCTATAGCGAACGTCCACACTGTAAATATTTATTTTCTAAAGCATACCCAAAACAGCATTCCTCCATAAAAATGAAATATATCCCCACCAAACATCTTCAAAAATGACGGATATGATTTTCGGATCAGTATCTAGAGACATAAATCAGAACCCTTTAAGTATTGTGCGTCAAATGCGTAATAGTTTTGCCACTTATTTTCCACATTTACCAAGAGGCCTATGTAGTCCCTAACTCTGCTTCGATTTCAAACATGCTTTTTATCACCCAACACAGCCCACTGCTTCAAACCCAGAGCATCCTTCAAACTATGTACAGTACATGTCCTCAATAACAATTTACTTATACAGACAAAAACCCAATCATAAAATCAACTTTTTTTTTAAGAAAGAAAGACGAAAAGAAAAGTGCTCAAAAAAAGGTTACGTATACGCTCCCGTGTACGAAATGTATTTTTATATTTTTTTTTTATAAATTTACATTTTTGTGTAATGAAACTTTTTTGCCTTATTTAAATTTTTTGTTAGTGCGAGTAGAGGGAAATGAGCAAAAAAAATAAAAACAATTTCATTTTACAAGGCCAAGAATAATTGAAAACAGAAGAATACACCCAGGAGGAAGAAAACAAATGATTAACATAAAACGCATAGTGATGTTTTTTTTTCGCATTCGCCCACACATACCTTCACATAGAGAATAGGCTATGTGAAAGCTTCTTGTTTTCTTTTGACAATAAATTTACACTAATTAGAAATAATTAACATTCCCTGGCACTTAGACAAATAAGACGAAGAGAAGCAGAAGCTGGAGAGAACACAATTATAACAAGCTGTTGACGTACACTCGGTATCAGTGGGTATGTGAGAAAAAGTACCCTTTCTGAAGGTTGGATGATATTTTAGAAATGAAGGTCAAAAAAAAGGATGTTTATCTAGTTTCTCTTTATGAGGGCAATTTTTGTTTATACGCTTTCTATTCGGCACGAAAGGCGATTACAAGTTGATAAATTATATTTTCTTTATTTTTGCCAGCTTGCAGGTATGTACACGAGTAGGTACCTGCTTTTTAAAGATAAATTTGAATGGACTTGATGTTTTGTCAAGGCCAAGGAATCAAATAAGATCAAAGGGCTTTTAGTGTGTGCTTCAATGTCAGACGTACAAGACGTGCAGATGTGTAAATAAAATTAAGGTTGTCTGCGACATGAACAAATGAGTGGGAAAATATTTGCCTGCTTCTCATGACCAGCTCTAAGAAAGTCGTAAATTATGATTTAATGTAGGTACTCGCTCAAATATTGTTTGATGGGCTTTTAAAAGGTAACTACATTTTCGTCTAATGAATTTATGCAAATGGTTTGTTTGTTTGAATCGTATTATGCTGAGCATCGAACAATCTTTGTCAATTTCTAGGCTTTGAGTGGTTCCGAAGGAGTATTGTATACACAGCGTTTCAGAATAGTGTGTGTGTTGAAACTCCATATACTCAGGGTTATTACTTGATGTCAAGCAAGGCCTGCAAGTTTAGTTTAGAGGCTAGCATATGTGTATCGAGGACATGTTTGGTTTTGGTCATAAATTAAACACTTTACTCATCACTGATGAGCAATATCCAACAGTATCCTACCAACAGTAACCAACTTGCACTTAAAGAAGTAGGTTGTAAGGGTATAAAAAGAGCCTTACACAGGAATCTACTATATTTGACTTTCGGTGGAAGGGTGTCCGGTCGACGACGCACTGTTTAGTCGGCATGCTAGCTTTTGACCCGTGGTTAGCTCGTCAGTGGGGTAGGGTCTTTAACCGGCCACCGCACTACCGTACTTTACATGCCTAGGATAACCTATAAAAAACGAAAAAGAACAAAAAAAAAAGGATAGGATACGTAGCTAAAAGGAAAGAGAAAATGTTGATGTAAAATTTTGAAGGAAAGACACTCGAAAACATCCAATCAGTCCGCATGTTACAACTGATATAAAATTAGGATAACAGCGTTTTAACCGGCTTCTTCTCTTTCCCCAAGATATATTGTACCCCTGGATTTATGGGTACCTTTGAGCTGCTCTCCCCATTACCCTACTCTTGAATGAGCAGAATACCGTGGTTGCCACTCGCTCATTTCTGTGACAATCTCTATAATGTACAATTTTAAGCCAAAGAGTAAAATGTTCGCTGAATAAATCAGCGGGTCCGATAATTGTGGGCTAGGTATTGTGTAAAAATGTCCGTGCCATTGCCAAGGACTTCAGAACAAAAAATGTCGACTCTACTCAGAGTTTTGCAAGTCTAAGTTTTTTATTTACTTCCATCCCTTAAATGTCAGACTATTTCAACTGTGTGCCACAAATGTATGGCAAATAAAAAAAAATAAAGATATCTACCTACATACATACAGATGGAGTAGTTAGTACCTATTTCACTTAACTCAGGACTCCTGTTAGGTAAAGACCTTCTACTCATTTCCATTAGTATAACACTCTTTTGACTTTTCGGATCTTCTGTTCAATATGATACTCTCCAAGTTAGTCCGCAATCCAGGAGTTTCAGAGGGATAGTCTCAGTATATTCTCAGAGAATACTTTAATAATTCGGTGCTAGAAGTTGCGCATATTGGTCCTGGGTGAAGTGGTTGAAGCAAACAAATGATCATTGAAATTTTATTTCGTGACACATTTCCATTGGAAATCAAAATCGAATTTTTTTTCTTTCGCGCACGAGAACTTTATTTTGTTTTCGTTTCTTGTCATAATCGTTTCTTCGGACGAATATCACACAAATTGCCTCTTAATTTAATTTATTTTACTTAATGTTCAGAGTTCGTGAGTATTGAGACGGAGGCGGCGAAGATGGGTTTGGCGGTCAATGAAGGCAAGACAAAGTAAATATATGCTGTGAACAAGAAAGGACACCCAAACACCGACGTCTCGGACAGAATGACAGATATAACTTTGAGGTGGTTAAGGATTTGTCTACCTAGGCTCCGATATGAACTCAGAAAATGACACCAACGCTGGGATTGAATGAAGAATAACTCTTGCCAATTGCTGTTTCTTTGGGATAAGAAGTAACTGAGTGCAAAGCCCTATCTCGAACAACTAAATTGACCCTTTATAAGACCCTAATCATCCCAGGTGCGGAGGCATGGACTCTATCAAAAGCGGATGAGGTTACTTGGTTTTTTTGAGAGCTGAATTCTTCGAGTAATTTTCAGTCCCGTCTGCATAGACGGTGAACGGAGGAGGAGATACAACGATGAATTGTATGGGCCGTACAGCGACATCGACCTAGCCAGAAGAGTGAATGTCCAACGACAGAGGTGGCTGGGTCATGTAGAGCGAATGAACGCGAATGCTCCGGCTCGAAAGATCTTCGAATCCACACCCGTGGGACGGCGCAGTAGAAGAAGACCGCATCTCAGGCGGCGCACGCAAATGGAAGAGGACCTTAACCAACTTAGCGTGCGAAACTGGAGACAGCTGGCGAAAGATCGTGCTGGCTGGAGACACTTGTTGGTTAAGGGCCAGGTCCACCGCGGACTGATGTAGCGCCACCTTAAACGAAACTCTGTATCTGTATCTAATATTTCGATAAATGAAATACCTATTCCAGGACAGGTAGAATTTATGGTAGTATTGACTTAGTAGGCATAGGTTATTGTAGGTTAGGTTAAAGTGACTGACGATAAAGGCCGACATAGGGATATAACTCAAAATGTGAACGAGCGCTCATATGGCTCCTAGCAATTCCATGGCATGGAACCTCAACCCTGTATGTTCTTAGCAGTATATTGCAGAACCGATTCAGATGTTCGCACAATATTATACTGGATACCAACCTCTTACATATCATGGTACTGATGGAGTCTTGATTAATTGTGTGTGACAGGCTTACCGCAGAGAGACATAACCAACCATGCTTAAGATTTGATCCACTTTGGCCCGGTTTCACACTCTTGAACAAATGAGATACAACTATCGCGTATGGATTTGAGTGATAAAAAACCATATAGTACAACCATAAGGCGTTAGGATAGATATAACTGAATTTATCTCATTCAATAAAACAGCTCCCAGTTTCACATCCATACATACACGTAAACCGAACTCCGCCTGATTGCATTAATTTTATTCAACTAGATGGCAGTCGATTATACATTGACTTTCGCTATTTCCAGTAAATTGTAGATTAAGTCGGTTGAGCGTTGAAGTGGTTGACTAAGATTCTAGAGCAAGGTTGATGAATTCTAAGGCCACTTTCATCAAAATAAAACTTTTAGGATTCTGGAATTAATACCAGTAGTTCCTGATCTTTAAATACTTTTTCTCTGTTTTCTCATACCAAATACACTTTCGAATTTACGGACTCCTAGTGGCCAATTTGAATTATTCCATGATGGATATCAACATAATGGACGACAGCGTCCATTGCCATTGTCAACCACCACAGGCATTTCAATATCATAAAGCCAATTCGACAGGGGCTACGTGTCTTAAATAAATTATTTTTGTTACCATTTTTTTCGCAGAAATATGCCCAAAACGAATAAAGTGAATTAATTGATCGCCAGCCACCGCCTTCAGTGCTAATTTATATTCCGTTTCGCAACAAGACCTTCCCCAATAACGCTGTTTAATCGATTTATCCTATGGTGATAGCAACGCTTAAGCTACGCTCTAGATATGTATCACAGAAACGTATTAAAAAAAATCGTGCTCCAGCAACAACTTTGATCTACAGCAGTACCTACGCCAACACCTTGAACTTAGAAAAAAACAAAATATGTAGCATTCCCACTTCTTGGCCACTTTAACTGTTTAATCAGTCGAAAAGCTTCAAATCGATACATAAATTGATTTTTGTGGTAATTTTTTTTTTTTTTTTCGTTTAATTACAATTCCGCCCTCTAAAGTCATACTATCTGTTGAGTTGTCGGTCATGGTTAAGTAAACGTAAAACTGTGAAAGGTTATTAAAAAATTGTAACATTCGATTCCAGACTTTGTCGGAAAGTAAACTGTATACAAAAATAAACAATAAACCAAAAATAATCCATAGACAAGTGGGGAGTATCTGCAACTCAACCGTATCTAATTAACCATCACAATCAATTACAATGTGACTTTATACAAATGAGACTTAAATATTGGTCTACCAAGGGAGGGCGAGAGCAATAGTGCTGCGAATGTACTTCAATCTGAAACTCATATCGTACAATTGTCGGTTTTTCATTCTGGATCCACAGCGACATCGTTGCTGCCACTCAATGGAACTGTGTCAGGTTCGCATCCATTATGTGGGTCTACCTTTCGACCGGCATTGTGGCGGCGGTATAGTGCCGGAGACGAATTGAACTTTCCGAAGGTCTTCTCTTTGGAGGCGGACTGCACTGAAACAATGCTGGGTGATTAAAATTTGTATGTAGATAGTCGAAGTTGCCTGCTCGTAAATTGCTTGTAGATATGCGTCTACCATTTTGGATCTCTTATCGCAGTTTAACAAAATTAAAGTCACTTTGTAATGACATTAAAATTGAAAATATGTTCTTAAGTTCGTTCTAAAAACTCATTTATGGATTGCGATTGAAACCATATTGCATAAGTGGTTCGTGTGTACACCTTGTGCACTAGGAGGTTATGTCACTGATACTGCAGCCATGGCGTTGATTTTCGATTTAATTGTGAGGTTATATAAGTATAGAACTTTTTTTTTTTTGTTATTCCTTCTCCACCTTAGATTGGATGCATTTTTATGGTTTCCTTCGCAGGTGATTGATAGTTTGCTTTTTTTGTGGCCGGATACTTACGAGTATAGTTCTAGGTGGCATTCCAAGCTTAACCGCACTGATTTGTTCTATTTGCGGTGGTTATATGTGCCGCATACCGGCTGGATAATTGAAATGTATTATGAAGGCATTTTAGGGGTATTTTTTTATCGTGCATAACAGGTTATATATTTTCTTTTCATCATCATTTGTCGAGAAGTCATGCTCTTCCATAGAAAAGAGTCACAACGGTTCGCCATGACAGATATAGCTGCATACTCTGAGTACAAAATGTTTACATATGAATCAAAGAAGTTAAAGGAATGTATTTGAGTATATATGTACCTACCTTGTAGCTATGCAATATATTATTAAGGACCATCTATCTGACTGCAGCTGTAGGTGTGAACCCCAAATTGTAGGTATAGTTTGCAGAAGTCCAAGGAAAGTAGTTCTAATACGACATTATAGTCGTAGAGCTGGTGAACTTTTTTAGCTGACATTATTTGGGCAAAGAAATGTTTGTATATTTATTATATTGTTGTTGAACTTGAACTGACGAGCACAAAAATCAACGTCTGGCTAGGGTTCCATACGCCCCCTTTAGGGGCAGAAAGAAAACTTTCAAACCAAAATTTACTTTTTATATAAAAACTAGCTGACCCGGCAAACGTTGTTCTGCCCAAAATAGTTATTTTAAATATTTCAAGATCTAGTTTGATATTTTTTGTTCAATTATTATTTTTTAAATAGAAAATGAAGGCGGATAGCTTCACTGGTTCAGCGGCCATTCTGAGAACGGCGGCTACTGTTACCATTGTCTCTTCTTGGCATCGTAACAAATATCGAACTGTAAATGATCATCACTTTGTATAAATCGCTCATAAATTTTTCACTATCAATAGTTTACCTTTGAAATAGCCAGTGAAGAAAGTTAACGAACGAAAAAGATACAATTGAAATTTGGAAATCAATTTGAGAAACAAAACAAATCGATTACTTTTACGTTTTTTTTTCCTAAACCTTCGGGTAGCAATTACGAACAAACCCGTAGAAGAAAGTATCCAATTTGGTCGCGCCATGCCCCTTTGTCCAATTTTGGCCAATGACCACTCCTGGGCCAATACCTTTGATTGTCTGCAAATTCGAAATTAATTGATTCGGTGGTTTTCGAGATATAATATTTTGAATGTTTTTTTTTTGTATGGGCAGTGCCACGCCCTTTGTCCAATTTTGACCAATCTTCACAGCAACACTCCTGGGGCAATACCTAGGATTGTCTGTAAGTTTCAACTCTATCGATTCGGTGGTTTTCGAGATAAAAGAATTTGAATGTTTTTTTCGTTGGGCGGTGCCACGCCCTTTGACCAATTTTGACCAATCTCCAGAGGAGCACTCCTGTAGCATCTTGTCCTATGCCGCCTGCTCTCTGCCGTCTCTGCCGATCAAGTCACAATTACTATTTTATTTTTATTATTTATTTGACTGACATTTTAGACTACTAGTTGCCAGGATACTACAATTAATTTCTTTTTTTTTATATTATATATTTCTTTATTCATAGCTCATTAGCTAATGTCACTCATTTGCGAACATTCAAGTTGCGCATCAACTTTATTTTATTTGCGAACATCAAAGTCGCATCGCACCATTTTATTTTCCTTTTCTTTTATTTGCGAACATTTAAGTCGCATGACACCATTTTGTTTTTCTTTTTTTTTTGCGAACATTTAAGTCGCATCACACCATTTTGTGTTTCTTTTTTTTTATTTGCGAACATTTAAGTCGCATCACACTATTTTCTTTTTCTTTTATTTGCGAACATTTAAGTCGCATCATATTTTCGCAATTGCAGGTTTCCTATTTTGTTTACCTGAATTTTTCAGTTTTAATCCTCGTCGCCAATGTAGCATCTTGTCCTATGCCGCCTGCTCTCTGCCGTCTCTGCCGATCAAGTCACAATTACTATTTTATTTTTATTATTTATTTGACTGACATTTTAGACTACTAGTTGCCAGGATACTACAACTCCTCCTGGGCCAATACCTATGATTATCTGTAAATTTAAGCTTAATCGATTTGGCAGTTTTCGAGATATACGATTTTGAGTGTTTCTTTTTGTATGGGAGGTACCACGCCCCTTTGTCCAATTTTGACCAATCTCCTTCAGTGCACTCCTGGGCTAATACCTAAGATTATCTGTAAATATGGGCGCAATAGAGTTGGTGGTTTCCAAGTCATACGTATCCGAACACATTTTATAACTCATTTTTATATATATAGATGTTTATATATATAGATGTTTATATATATAGATGTCTGAACCCAAAGAAAAAACAAATAAAAAAAGAATATGTTCATATTCGTTAATTCGAATGGTTAAAAAAAAAGCAAAGAAGGTCCTAAATATGTGGTTTGTTTAATTTGCAATTCAAGTTTTAAAACAAGTAAAAGTGTTATCATCGGCCTGGCCGATGCTTTGATACCCTCCACTGTATAAAAGGCAAGCAAAATGTTTGCCATGCGATTTAGTACATGCATGTGTCTAATGCATGGAAGTACCTTCCATCTTAACTTAATTGACAGATTTCATTTTAGAGAGTGTTTGGAAATACTAATCTTTAAGCTAGAAACATATTAATAGTTTTAACACCAAATCATAGATGGCGCGAACAGTGGGTTTTGTATGGGAGGTACCAGAACTACTTGACCGAGATAGACAATTTTCAATACGAACCTGACGACGATAAAAAGAAGTCCTCTCACAAAATTGTATTCACCTATGTCGATTCCTTTGGACACTATCGTGTTTTCAACAGACAGAGAGACACATGGGTCTAATAGTGGTTTTGTATGGGAGGTACCAGAACTACTTGACCGACATAGCCCATTTTCAATACCTAACGACGGTAAAAAGAAGTCCTCTAACAAAATTTCATTCGCCTAGGTCGGTTCGTTTGGACGCTATCGTGTTTTCAACAGACGGACAGACGGACATAGCTAAATCAATTCAGAATGTGATCCTGATTCAGAATATATATACTTTATGGGGTCTCCGGTGACTCCTTCTTGCCGTTACAAATGTAATGGCAAAGTGAATATACCTTCCTGTGGAGGGTATAATAACAAATAGTGGTTTTTGCGACGTTAAAAAACACGAAAAATATAAACACTGGTGTTCAAAAATTAAAAAAAAAATGTTGTCCCCCATTTTGAACAATTGCCCCACTCGAAAACTCACGATGTTCCCTTTTTCGTATTTTTTAATCTGGTAACCCTTCGTCTGGCAGTTGTCTGCCGGTGCCTTTAAAGCGGAGTAGGCCCTGAAGACATATAAAAGCAATCCGGTCCAGGTCATATGGCCAAAGCGAATTTTGTTGTATTAGTAGATAGTTGCCTTAATATTTTAGCACTACCAGTAGGTACCAGATATTTAGGTCTGATCTAAACGAATAGTAGTTCCCTGATTTTCAAATGTTGCTCAACCATAAAGATATTCAATTTATTGAAAACTCATTCCTTGTAAAATCCGACGATCATTTAAATCACATTCAAATCAGTAGGTACAAGATCCCAGATCGGCTTTATCCTTTGCAATATTGAAGTCCTCAAAAATGTCAAGCGATATGAAGACATTGCAGGCGAATAATATTTTCCATTGTCACATCGTGTGGGCGCAGTAGCGCAGTGGTTAGTGTGCTGGACTACTGTGCGAGGGATCCCAGGTTCGATCACCGGAAAAACACAAATTACATCTAAAGGTTTTTTTCTACTACGCCCACCTCTCGCGAACGTCTGACAAACATCCGAGAGTATGACTGTCCTGAAAAAGCTTCTCAATTCAGCCGTTCGAACTCGCCATAAAATTGTAGGTCCCTTCCATTTTTATTTTATTTTTATTGACACATCGTATTCTGTTGACAGCAATGGTTATTGGGCGCCATATCAAAAAACCAAAGGCAAGCATCACAGCAAGAATAAAATGAAGCAATATTAAAACTCCGAATTGACTGTCGCTTTCGATCGTAGCTTTATTACCAACTATCCCGGTGCTCGCCGACAGTTGAGTTCGCGGCCATTTTGGAGCTCGTGAGGCAGTAGCCTAAGAGTTTTTTTAGGAAATATTCTTACCTTGAGACTCTGACGTCAAGTGTCAATTATTTTTACTCATAATTCTGTCATTGAAGGTGCACAATCTTCTTTTTAGCATCTAGACTGTTTGTCTGTCAGAATAAAACGATTCATTAATAAATTATTGTAAACAGACTGACTTTGTCCATATGCGATGTGAGGCAGGTCTTTATCAATCTCAACCTTAAGAATTGAAGCTCATTGGCGGCATGAGCTACAATGCCACAAGATAGTAGTGCACTCATTAAATGGGAGCTGAAAGATTTCTAAATGACAATGATTTCCGCTTGATGATTGTTGTTGCACTGATTTGTTTACTAAAATGTTGATTTTATTATAGAATGACGCAACATTTTTGTGTAATTTTAAAATTGAATGAATCAAGACACAAGACACACTTTGTGCTGTTTTATACAAAAAATGCATTGATTTCGAAACCACTAACTGAATTTCAAAATTGCAAAACAAAGAATTCGCCTTATTGCAATTGGGAATTTATATTACCAACATTCCTGACAGATGAAATGTATATACGTATTTTGTATCGGAATTTCAGCTTTGAACGGAGCTATTCTAACTCCATTGTTGCAAACGGATTTTCAACTGAAATCCATTAAAGCGAAATAGCTTCTATTTACAATCCTCTGAAATGTAAACGGGGGAAAATAATTTGCGAACACGTGCATATTAGATTCTCATCCTAACTGTGTCAAATGTGGCATTGGGTAAACAAACACGTGCCAGTTACACATGTAAAGGATGTAATTTTGCATGCGATTGCATAAGTCCGCGATTTTTGCTGGCAATTCAGCAAACAATGAGCTGCATTCGAAACACGGTGCGCGATGGTTGATTTATGACTTTGTGTTGTTCATTTGGTAATTTTATTTTCTTGACAATTTGTTATACAACGTGGTTGCGGATCAAATTGTGAACACTAAACTATAAAGCATTCACTTACGCAACTGCTTTTAGTTGAATGTACGATCTGTTAAAACTTACATCACGTTTTAGTGAAGTGAACTTATTTTAAAAAAATTCGAGATATCTCAAAAATTAACAACTGGTCTTGGGGGATGTTAAATTGATATTATATGTAGTCAAATAAAAATACTAAAATTTTATAAGAAATGAAGTTTAGTTCAAAAGGGAGCAAAAGTCGGCCATGCGAAAAGTCCAATTCTGGTTTTTAAAGGTTCTCTATCCTATTCTGTTTAAAGAGAAGTAACTAGTTTTCGATTTGGACAAAAAGTTGGATTACCTGGATTTAAATCTACTCTAGGGAACATTTTCTAGAAACTAAAATAAACGTAGATACTTAGGAAATTCAGTTTTTAGTCAAAAGACATGAGACTTTTTCTAAATCGTACTTGAGTTGAATTGTCCAAAATTCGCATGCGAACATCAAATATATGTACACTTTTCCAAAAAGCTGTGAGAGCGTCAGACGAGATTAGTTGTAAAGATGACAAAACCAGAAGGTACAACGAACATCGGACAGAAAAACCATATCTATAACTTTGAAGGAGTTAGGGACTTGGTATACTAGAGTTCGACTTAATACACGAGGTAGTGTAGGTACACTGCAAGGGATGATTACACATGAAAAAAGTTTTGATAGAAGGTATATACGGATGGTTTCAAGGTTTCAAGGTTTCAATGCTTCAGTCATCAGTCTGCCACCTTTTTACTTTCTGGTCCTCCTTAAAACTGCGGAACTACTTGGGATGGGATCTATATACAACAAAATATCGCCATTTAAATTGATAGTCAGGCTGCACTATAGGAGCTAGAATTTAATGTCATTAAATCTAAACTAGTCAGGAGTTGGAAAGTGAGGAAAGTGCCGGCTAAAGCAGAGCTCTCAATAAATTAAATAAATGAGTACATAATCTCACCAATGGCCGCGGCTATAAGAATAACTATTCACGATAAAATTATCGATGTGGCCGACCTAAGATAAAAACAACATTGTTTTAAATGATTTTAAAGGCTAGTGGAGTCTTATTGAAACCGGTGGAGAAGTTTAAGTATCTCGGGTTGTTATTCACGAGTGATGGAAGGAGCAATGTTGAGTTTTCCTGTAGGCTGGATCAATTTTGAGACAGGTTGGCCATTCCGTTATTAGGAGGACTGAACTTGGTGTCAAAGCTAAGTCTTTAATTCGATGTTTGTTCCAACTCTTATACCTATGGACATGGTCATGAGGTTTGAGTAATGACCGAAAGAATAAGATCACGGATACAAGCTCCCGAAATGAGATTACTCTGTTGTGTTGCTGGTGTGACCCGTAGAGATGGCATTAGAAATACATACCAGAATACGTGATGAAATGAATGTCGAGCAGCTACTTCTCCGGACGAAGCGGTCCACAAACACATGTCCCCAAACAGGATCCCACGACGTGCTATCCGTACCATCAGGCAGGCGTCTTCTAGATAGACCCAATATGAGATGGTTAGATCAAGTTCGTAGTCTCTCCTCTACCCGTATGGGCATTGCCCTTCATGATTTAAAGTCAATGGCGGAGAAACGAGAGCTATGGAGGGTCCACTTGAGCAACCTACACCCGCGACCCACTTAATGGATAAGAATGAATGAATTGAAAATGAATGAACATTTTCAATGTGGCCGACCTAAGATAGAAAAACATTGGTTTAAAGGCATTGTGGACTGAATTAGATCGGAAAAAATTTGGTTAATTAATAAGACCCAACTGATCAAAATTAAGAATAGCAATGACTATACAGTCTGGCCTGGTCAGTGACTTCTGATGAAGCACGCTATGAGATAAGGTTTCACGAACAAGAATACTGGGATATTTTACTCATCATTGCTTGGAGTACCTATACTAAAGTACATAGGAAGACAGTCCCTTAGCAATAATAGCCGTTTTTTATTATCAGCTATGATCCATATAGATCATCGATTTACATGCACTTACAACAACAACATGTGATCCTGCTTTTCATCGAGATCACGAAATATGATCTGAAAATTAATTCAACTATTTCTCGTTGTTGTTTCGTGGCGTTGTTTATTTCATTCACTCAATGTTGGTGTCCCTGTAAATTATAGCCACACAGTAATGTTGCCAGACCAAAATGTGAACCACAATTAACAACACAAAAAATCAATTAGCATTTTTTCAAATTCGAATAAGTTACTACTCCGACTTTCGAGATGTTTTGTTTCGCTATATAGCACAGAAATATAAATGGAAATATTAGCAGTACAATACGGTTAATTATAATGCATATTTGATCTTAACATTTGAACATAGTTTCCCCAAAAAAATATTCAATGCTAAATGTATGCAGATTTGTATCCATATGGTAACACCCCGACACAACAAGCGAAATGTCAAACTCAAATATGAGCAAGTGCAATGGAGAAATCATCGCATTGTGACGTCACATTGTACCGTGTGGCTGCAAGATGGCTGGTGGCAATACGAAATTTGTCATAATTGGTATTGGATTTTATATGTTTGTTGCCACAACTCAATCAATGATCCAGTTTGTTTTATTTTCATGATCTGATCCGGATCAGATCACGCTGATAATAAAAAACGGCTAATGTAGAGAATATTTGATAAAATGTGAATAATTTAACACGCATTCGGCATTACCAAAGAATTGTTGCATTAATAAAACAGTGGGAACTTTTAAAAGAATAAATCATGTACCAAAAATAAGCAGCAAAATCAAATATTTAGATCTGATTACTTTTCCAATCATTAATCCAAATTATATCGTCCGAAATTATTGAATGACAAATTAGAGTAAAATAAAAATACTAAAGGCTTTTCTGGATTTATTTCTGACCTTAATATACAACTCTTTGCATAGTAACATTTAAATTAAAGAGCAAGAGCAGAGATATGAGCAAATTAGTGCACGTGTTAATAAATCAATAAGTCAAAGTCACTTACAGTTACAAATACCCTAACTCAATCACGAATACGTAATTTAACGGCTTACAGATAAGGTAATTTGGCACCAGCTGTCTCCAAAAATACAACCCTCGTGTGTTTTGTTTACCCTTTGTCCAAGGATTAATTACAGAACAATTTGTAAATGCACATATTAAATTTCACAATTAAATTAAACGTTTATTTGAAGAAATTTTTAAAATATTTGACACAATGACTCAATTCAAAATGGCAAATACTTGCAGATAACAACAGTTAACCAGTAAAACATTTTAGAACAAAAATGATAATGAAATCTCACATGTAATGCTAATGCCAATCAATTATGAGAATAACGCGTCATTACGTGATTGTATTTTTTTTTTATTAGAATACCTCCACATAAAATCCCCAGTTGACAATATACTGCCTACTATACTCGTAACAACAACATCCATTATCTTGATGGCGGACATTTTAGGGATTAACTTTTACCAGTATCTACTCGTTTAACAAAAATTCAAGGACGTTGTCGTAAAATGGCGTAACAACATTATGAGACCACAATTGAATAAAGCAAATGGTATAACATTTACGATGTATCTTTCTTGCTAAGTTTTCCCACAAACTTGACAAATTATTGTTATTGTGGATATGAGTACTCAATTTTATGTCCTTTCAAGTTTTGAATCATTAAATCGGGATAGGCCTTACATGAAGACTGGAATATCTCACATTATAAAATAGAACCAAAAACGCACAATATGTGTGTAAAATAATTGATCAGGTTCGTCACATATTAAAATTTAGTGCACATATTGCAACGAAGTAAAGAAACGCACGCCAATGTGCGTTATCAAATCAAGTCGGTCATTTAAATGTGCGCTAAGCTAAGCTTGTCATAAGCGTCAGTAATTTAATGAAGTTCTCACAGTCATAATTATGCCTTCTAGTGTCGATCATGGGTTCAATTTGTGTATTCAAACGCACATGTTTACGCACTCCATTCATTATGATATACATACATACAAACAATAATTTGTAATTTATTTTCTATAAAGACATTTGTTTTTCAACAGAATTTAGTAGTTCGCTACTTAAGTGGATGGTTGGTTGGTTTTTTCCACCAATCTATTTATTAAACTAATTTGCTTTAATTAAAAAAAAAAACATGTGTGAACATTTAAATCGAACTTAATTGAATTGATTTTGTGTAGTTTTCATTAAATCGAATACGCATGGATACGAGTAAATGCACAAAATGCCTGTGGCGAACCACACGCGTTTTAATCAGAAAATCAAATTGAATATCTGATGCATGTGATGCGAATTTAGGAATTATGTTAACACAGTTATTTGTTCATATGACTGCATTTCTAAACCGCCTATTTTTGTATTTAATTTCAGAGTGCAATGTATCTATAGCAGAAAACAGTGCTAAACCTGCAATAATCAAAGTAAGTACAGGACTAAATAAAATATGAGATCGTGGTGTAATTTTTGGAATGTACCACATTCGAGTCCATGACTGATTTACTGACGTTAATCCATGGTATTCAGTGGTCCATTCAATAACTCTGTAACATATTGAGAAAAAATGTAGGGACACTAAATATATACCAAAATTATAGGCAAATGATTTTCCCATTGGGTATTGCTTTAATGGTGGGTAGGTACATATAACATTTTTCCTTACTAAGCTAATTTATAATTTCCGAAGGCACCACCCATTAGGACGTGTCTAAATGGCAGTCGTTAATGTTTATTTGCTTGGTTTTTTTTTTCTGTCCTTCTTGAGTGATACACTTTAGGGATTTATTGGCATGACATGAGCATGTGTCAGCAATCTACAGACTATACGTTTGTACATTGTACATATTATGTGTATGGTTTCTTGGTTCTCTTATTATACAAACACCAGCTACACAAGCACTTTGTTGTCACTTGCTTTCAAAACCACTTTATTTTATTTTAGTTTCTCAGTGTGGTTAAGCGCAATTTTAAAAACCTAAGTGCATCTTATTAGGTCAATTTAAGGATATACATATAGGTACATCGTACATATGATTTATGGCGCCAATAAGACTGTAATTTTATTTATTCCTCTTAAGTTGAAAATTATTCCCTTGACCGGTTGAGAATTCTTAGATCACAAATACAATTCCGACTGTAAACAATCATTTAAAAGGGGGGCTTTACCTTTACGAAGAGAATTCGGTTCAAAATTACAAATACAAATTTGTTTATTTCAAAATTACATTTTATGTCTAATTTTTTAAAAAAAATATAAGAACGCCAGTGATCAGCTGTCTATGAAAATGTAAACTCTGTGTCATGATATGGACACTGTCTGATAAGCCAACATGCGAGAAGGTTTAGGGCCAGTTTCAAGATCAAGACTAGCTGATAAAGTCCCGGATAGACTATCCGGAACTTATCTGTCAGCTAAACTTCAACTTTTGGTTTCAAAGGTTTCGGATATAGTCTCGGATAGAGTATCGTATCAGCCAGTTCAATCCTATATAAGGAAGATAAGCAAAATATTTATTTGAAGTGACTGGAAAAAATATACACAGTTGCAGACAATTCTTTCGTTGACGAGCGTAGACAGCAGCAGTCACAGTGGTGTCCTAACATGGATTTGTTTTAATTTTTAGAAGACAATTTTGAAGAATATTAAGATCATATTACACGGCCGTGTAGGACCAAGTATTTCGCCCAAGGCCAAATTATTTTGAATCACTCGACGATAGAGATTTCAGAATTCGATTCCAGCTTACCAAAACGGCCAAAAACGCGACTGTAAAAGTAACATTTTATTTACTTTTTCTCCTAAGCCTTCCTACCACGAAGGGCGACCACCTTGTCGTTGCGTTGGACTTTGATGTGGAGGCTTAAGTTGTAATGATTCAACAGGCTATGCTGTCTGCGGCTTTAGTCGCCAGTAGGATCACGGGTCACCCATGACAGACAGTCCGTTTTAATTAACAACGAACTAAGAACTACCCAAAAACTCTTAATAAAGGTGCTAGTACACGGCATGTAGCAAGCAAGCCACATACGTATGTAGCACTGATGTCATTTTTACATCAGCATATGCTTCCAGTATCCAGTGGCTACATGCCGTGTAGAAGCTCTCTTTGTGCTCTCTGTGTTGCGTATGTGGCTTGAAGATTTAACTATTTTACCTTGTAGTAGAAGTGACACTACACACGAAATTATTCCACTGATCGTTGGTAAAATTCAAAATAAAGTAAAATAATATATACTCGTAATATATACTATTTCAATTGGCGTGGGTTCAGCGTGTGAGAAAGACTTTATTTGAGTAGAAAAGGGAAGGGTTATACAAAAAATGTACCGCTAATAGGTACACGGTCAATGAGTATGGATGGCTACACGTACACATTCGTTTTGGATTACAACAGACCCGAGACGATTTCAGTTGCACAATTTAAGCAAGGAATTAAAAAAGCGTAACACAAGTGGTCAAGTCTGTAATCAAAAAAATTAGAGGATCTTTAACGCAAAATTCTTCGAGTGATTTTCGGTCACTTTTGCGTTTTGGGAATTGGGGAAGGAGATTTAACAGCGAACCCTACGAGCTCTACAGCGTCATGTCTCCCAAAAACTCGAAAACGGATAGGCCCATTTGGATGATTCTTCTTTTGTTTCGTTCGTCTTGAATCAGGGGTGGTTTTGCAATAACGAAAATTCGGACAACCCAAACCCAAAAGGCGGAATGTCGAAAAAATTAAATTTCCCTTTTGTATGGGAATATACGCCACCAATAATCGTAAAATTCGAAAACCACCAAACCGATTGAGGTAAAATTTTGGGAAACTCTTTTCTATTGGTCTCATGCAAAAAAAAATCTAAAAAATCACATGTCTCGAAACACACCGAAACGATTGAGGTAATTCTAGCATTCTTAGGTACTGGGCCCGGGAGTGTTTCAGTGAAGATTGGTGAAAATTGGTCATACAAAAAAAAAAAACAAAAAAAAAATCGTACACATATCTCGAAAACCGAATCGATTGAGTTAAAATGTCCAGACAATCTTAGGTACTGCCCAAGGAGTGCCCCTCTGTTTTTTTTTTTTTTTTGTATTGCTGCATTTCAGGTTTAGGCAGAAATAAAATTCAAACAAAATCGATTTATTCTCATTATTCGCATTTTACAAAATAATATTATTGTCTAAGACCTAAGGAATACAATTCCTATGCATGGACAAAGTCGGGCGGGTACAGCTAGTAATAAAAATATTTTATATCCTTATGGTTCTTATGGTCCTTATTATACGTCTATATAAAGCAATTTCCCAATCGTATTAATATCTCCCATTATCTATTGATTATCTGCGGTGCTGAAAACTCACCCCCACAAAACATAAACACAAAATACATTTATTTTAATTTTCTCCACACCCATTAAATGCAAAAATAGCCTAAAAAGCAAAAGCCTACACACACTCGAACACACTATTAAAACAGTTCCTCGATTTAATTTCACATTAAAGGGCCAAACTGATTATATTTATTTAAAGTGGGCGTTGATTGTCTAAACTCTACTAAAAAGTATCAGGTTTTATCTATTTTCGATTGAGTTTGAGTTCGAGGCATATGAGTGGCCGGAATAGCTTCCCCCAACACTCACTATAAAGATAGGCTCATTTTGTAAACAATCAATCCCAGTAGTGATTGATTGAATAGTTAAACAAAGAAAATCCCTCGCACAGTGTTGTTTGTATCTTTTGCTTTGATTTCTAAGTCAAATCATAAGATACGCGTATCTGCGATTGACTGACATGTGAAAAATGAGAAAAGTGCCCACTTTGCATGCGGCTACATCCATTCATGTCTGCAAGGTGTCAAAACAGCGTCCAGTCCTGAAATAAACTAAATCATCAATTTAAATAAAACGCCCATTCGAGAAGTTGCAAAAAACCGATAGTAGGTACGAATTCACTGTCGCATTCAGATTATTATCTGCTCACATTTAGATTGCATGAGTAATTGAATGTGCTATCTAATCAGTGGGACATGACATGGTTCACGCTAAACGCAACGGGTCTGCGGCGGCGACAAATGCTTCAAACCTCGTGCTGTGTGGGCAGGTGTATAGTGTTTTTGTTTTTCACTTAATTTTGTTAACAGTTTCTGGTATTGTTTTTATTTTTTTTTTCTAATTTTTTATCACCCGACAGATAGTACTTCAAATTATCCCCAGCTCGTGCATTTGGGTTAAACACGACGTATTTTATGAATTTGAATGCATTAATTAACCAATCGATCAATAAACAGCTTTACTATTAGACCTTCGTTGTATGTAGCATGCGTTTGACAATAAACCTTCGATAGATATATTTTGTACTTAGGTGTATATAGGTAAACAATACTGATTGGAAAATAAATTGGTTTTAAATTATTTATTCTAATCCACTTGCTATATAATTAAACACATTTGAGTGGTGAAAATTGTTTCTAGTGTTCACACAATAATATATAAAAAGGTACCTACGTGTAGGGTGTGAATAAGGTCAAACTTTGAAAGTGTGGTTCCTTGCTTGACGTTGAATTTGACGCATTAACACCACATTGAGGTTTGCAAAGTTAGATAGCGCAAGTTTCTACTATATCGTAATCAGTTGAGTAGACAATAAGTCTTGTGACTGTGCTATAACGGAATCAGTCATTATTCCAGCTAATACTGTAAGATATTCTGATTGGCTTTTTGTAGGTACTGAAAGGTGTTTTTCTTTTTTGACTTAACGAAGCAAGGTTAATAAGAGTCAGATTTAGACCAATACAATTAGCTGCTAATGCAGACGCGTCATCGAGATCTGTCTAAGTCCTGTCTAAGGCTGAAAATATTGCGGCTATTTAGGTAGATGTGGCGGTCTTGCTGACCCAATTTGTGCACCGTGATGCAACAATTTGCTTGACCTGGTTGTCGATGTGCGATAATTCAACGAAAATCTTCAAATCTATCCTGTGAAGTTGAAAAATGTGACCAATGACCATACAATTTCGTAGAGTTCGTCAAAGAAAAGTTTGCCTATTGTGCCATGTCTGGTATTCGCTATATAGTATAAAGAGAAAATGAAGCAAAGTTGCATTTTTGTTTGTATTTTTTCTAACTACGTACTTAAGTACAAATTGCAGACACCCTATAATCGTCTATTAAAGAGTGTCCCACAATTCACACACATAATTTGAATCTTGCGCCATTTAATAGTACAGTGATGCCAACGGAAAAAAAGATAACAATGTGACAGCTGACAGTTCGGGATTAGTAAAACTGGAGCGAAAGAAAATCGCATTTTCATTGTTAAGCAATATTTTAAAAATAATGAAGATTTGTCAGAATCATTTCGAACAAACTCATCTTCAGTGATGAATCTCATTTTCATCTTGATGGCTTCGTTAATCGTCAAAATTGTCGCATTTGGAGTGCAGAAACCCCACGAGTAATTGTTGAGAAAAAAATGCATCCACAACGCGTTACTGTTTGATGCGGTTTTTGGGCTGGAGGCTTTATCGGACCATTCTTCTTTGAAAATCCGGCTGGTCAGCCAGTATCAGTTAATGGTCTTCGTTATCGTGACCTGTTAACCCAGTTTTTAGTACCTAAATTACGAGATATGGATGTGATCAACATCAACATGTGGTTTCAACAATTACTGCATGAATCATTTCCTAATCGTGTAATCGGCCGTTTTTGCGATCACAATTGACCATCCAGATCTTGCGATTTAACGCCATTGGACTTTTTTCTTTTGGGCTTTTTTGAAATCAAAGGTCTATGCAAACAAGCCCACGACCACCAACACCTTGAAAGTGGAAATTGGGATGTATATTAATGAAATTCAGCCACATTATTGCGAAATAGAAAATTTCAATAAAAGAGTACGTACTTCCCAGCAAAGCCGTGGCGGCCATTTATCCGATGTGATGCTATTCCATACCTAACCGCAATCTAAATACTCTATGAATCAATAAAAAATTTAAGCTTTCTAATTAAAAATTTGTATTTTCTATCAAAATTATATTTTGCGTGAATTATGGGACACTCTTTATAATACCTAAATATAATCGAGCACTGAACGTTGTCACTCTCGATTCTGACGGCAAGATTGCGCAGTGTGTCTCTCAAATCGATCCCAACAAGGGATCAGTGGAAGAGGAACGAAGTAGTGAAGGGCTTCGACACGGTCGTATACACCGACGGATCTAAGATGCGCTGTGGTGTAGGGGCCGGTGTCTACTCGGAATCACCTCAAATATCAATTTCAGTACGCTTTCCGGATTTTGCCAGCGTTTTCCAGGCGGAATTACTGGCCATCCGGGAAGCTTGCACGCAACTATGAGGCGTGACACAACGCTTAAACAAAACATTGCTATCCTTATAGATAGCCAAGCTGCCATTAAATCCATCGACTCGGCTACCATATCCTCCAAACTGGTGCAGGAGTGCCGGAACGAGCTGGCCTGTCTGAGCGAGCGCTTCAGGGTCACACTTCTCTGGGTTCCAGGGCATAGTGACATAACAGGCAATGAGCGCGCGGATGAGCTGGCCAGGGCTCAGCGCTACACGCCTCGCTCCCAACGAGGGTCCACATTCCGCTAGGAGCGGTAAAGGGACAAATACATTCGCATTTTCTGCAAAAAGCCAATTCCCGATGGTCGGGGTTGACAAACTGCGTCATATACAGGGAAGATATGGCCTACCTACAACCAAAACAGAACAAATAACCTACTAAACAGAACCCGCCCAGATATCGCCAGAATCACGGCAATAATCACGGGGCATTGGCCAATTGGAGACCATGCGGCCAAGCTAGGTATCCCATACAACCCGCATTGCCGCAGTTGCGGTAATACAAATGAAAAAGAAACTCTCTCCCACTTCCTCTGCAAATGTCCAGCTCTAGCGAGAGCCAGACTACGCGCACTGAACCAACCATTCTTTGACGACCTTAGCGACATCTCGGGCAAAGGGATACAGGATCTTATCCGTTTTCTCAATTCAACAGGTTGGCTATAAGAACTGACTTGACCACATCCTAACAATCACCAGAAAATAGGTCACACGAGTCGTGGTAACAAAACGGCACATCATAGTGCTAATTGGGTTCAAGGTGAACCGCATAGGTTAATCGCACAGAATTTGCTCAACAAATTATAATGGATTGAAACGGAGTTCGAAAATGATTAAACAATGTTTATATTATGGTGCGAGACGTATCAGAATTTCCTCTTGAAGAATAGTCAACTCGGCGAGAAAAGCTCGATAGTGAAAGCTAGTGTTTCTAACTTATTGGCCTTCTTGTTCCCCTTTAAATAAGTATATGACAGGTAGCTTATCCGACGAATTTCTCAAGCAGCCAGCGAACTATGGCTATCCGCACAAATTACCATATATTGCTAGCCTAACCTAACTTTCGCTACAAAAAGTACATGCTTTTAAACAGCTATTGTACTTTTGAATTTTTAAGACCATTAGGTCAACTTATATTCATATTCCATTTTAGAACTACTGGCGTAGATCTATACTTAGTGCTTTGATAATAGGGAGACATGATTTCCATTCTGATACTGTTAGGAAAAAGGCTTTAACTTTGAAATTATGTTTGGGTTTATGTTGCACTGTTGCAGCTGTGAGTAACACTTTAGATCATAATTCAAAAGGTTAGCTCGAAGTGTTTTTAATGCTTTTTAAGTCTTAAGGGATACACTGGACGATGGTTTTAATATTAATATGAAGAAGTATAATATCAACAAGCACGTTTAGACCTTATGTCCCGCTTGAACACATTGATTCTATTTTTTACCCAGCGTTACTTGAACCTCCTGTGGTCGATTAAATAAATCGAACCTTTTCTGCGATTTCACGAATCGCTGAGTGAAGTATTTATGATACTGAAATAGAACGGTAATAAAGACATATAGACAGAGTTAAAACAAAACCTCTGTTCTTATATATTTATCAACGGAATAATTCTGATTTATAGTCGGCGCGGCGGCGGTAATCACTTTCGTTGATAAGCTTCTTTAAATCACACATATCTAAGAATGTAGCTTATATTGAATGGCTTAACGATGATTATGTTCCCAAAAGGGCTTTTCGACATACTGTGGTAATTGGCGCCGGATGTTTGAAAATCGGCCCAACGACGAAGGCACGTTCCAAGAGGGCCTAACGATAAAGCGTTGTTACTTACTCAGTCTGTCAAAAACAACTAAATTATGTTTTCTGGTGAATAGTTAGTTTGGCTAGCCGGAAGCTTCAGTACCGCCATAAGCGTTAAACTATAATTGAGTAGAACAGAAAGCAGAAAACGAATGTGCTCACTCTGCCAAACTAAAGCCAAATTACAAAGAAAATTTAGCCGTAAAGAATATTCAGCGGATTAGATCACAATCTCTTTCTGTACGAGAAGTCTTATCTGGTACGTAAGATTGGTAATTTAACACGTGTAGATAAAAATTCCACTGAATGATACTAACTTTTCGTTACTAATCCAACAAAAAGCAAGCGTTATTTTTATAGCTAACAAAAATATTTTCCTTTTTTTCCTAAATACGTGTAGATATCCAAGCCAATGATGGGTATGCGCTTGGTGGGTTTTATGTATACACAGTTAATTTACCTATGTAGTTGTCCAATACACTAACAACTCAACTATTGCCTGCAAGACGGTGGATACATTTTAAAAATCTCACGAACATGCACTTTAGACTTTTGACAAGGAGGGATTATAAGGAATTGATTTAAGATCGTTTTCTGGTACTTAACTGCGCCTTGCCGCTTGTGGAACAAACATCGATTGTAAATTCTCACAAATTTTGGATTTGTAGATTAGCAATACGAAGTTTCAAAACATCAGTCTTAACCAGGGACGTTATTCTAAAGCACATGGAGAACTCTTTCGTTGTTGATTTATATAAGGGAAGACTATTTCAATAATTTTAGAATATCCTTTCCTTGAAATGACTAAATTGGTATTTTATTTTTTGTGGCTTCTGATCTCTGTAGCATTGGATATGGTTTTAGGTTTTAAGGTTTATTTCGTACCTTTACTTGCAGTGTAGTTGGTTATGTAGACCTTCAATGTATCTCTAAATTATTGGACAAAACGTAGCTAAGAATCATCACATTCCATATTAGTCAAACAAAAAAAAAATGATGTGTTCAAAAGTTCACGTTGATAACAATTGGGCCCGATATATGCCATTTTCCATCACTCTTGCCAAAACTTCCAGCGATAGGTCCTCGCATTCTTGACAGATATTCTCTTAGAGGCCTCTAAGAGTCTACAACTTATTGACATAGACTCGTGACTTCAAAAAACCTCACAAAAAGAAGTCTGAATCGGTTAAATCAGACGAGAAATTAGGCAACCTGGAAATGCAACCCCCAGACTTTTGATCGTGGCTCGTTCTCCAGTCCCAATTCATCTAATTGAGAAAGAAAAAAGCCGTTGAGCATGGCTTCGTAGCACTCGCGCGCCGCCGGCCGTGCTCACTGGTCGTTTGTTCCTCGGCATTTTTGAAAAAATTGGGCCCGATGATGCCTACAGCGTAAACAGCACAGCATGCAGTAACTGCTCTTCGTGGGTTATATGTCTATTTTTGGTGCCACAGAAGCGACAATTTTGCTTATTCACAGATATGGAAATAGGTCTTGTCGCTCATGATGATTTTCGACGAAAATTTGTCTTCCTTATGGTCGAAATTCAGGATGGCTTGAGCGTAAGTTACACGCGCTTGGTGGTCAACAACACACAGTTGATACCATGTCTGTACATTGTAAGGGAATATCTTCACAAAAATTCTCTGTTAAGACCCCGATTGATGCCCAATTATGTGGCACGTCATCTGGTCCCTGCTCCGGGGTCCTATCAGTAAGTGCTGCGATATTCTTAACAGAACGGCTGCTCCGGAGCCGGCCAAACCTGTCAGCATTTCATGTTGCCCCATAGCCTTCTATAGGCGAGCAGCTAAACGTCGTAGTGCTCGACAAGTTGGTGTCGGACGACCGGAAAATCTGCGCCGAATTTCACGCTGCGCCAACACCACCGATGAATTATTCCAATAGTCTAAAAATTAATTCCGCATTCATTAGGATTATAGCGATTCATCGCTTATTACCGTGAATTTTGTATCTGTTTACTCCACAAATGTCATAGAAGAATTGACATTTGCCGCCATTTTCAGAAATTAAAGCATCTTCCGATATGGTGATGCTGATGACTTTTACGCCACCTTGTACATATCTATTCATAGTACCTACACTGTAAAGTAAACTATGTAATTAAACACCAATCAACTATAACTTTCAATACTGAAAAAGTCATGTGCTTAAGTGTCATCGCAGTAGTGTCATTCAAAGGTAAAGGTGGATACGGAGAGCGCTGCATGTCGCTCCACATACACAGTGAGAATAACGTCAATACTTAAACTTACTCATACCCCGAATATGTCCAAAAATGGCCCTTCACATTGCATGACCAGGTATATTCATTTTAGCTGTCAATCGAGTTAAATTTTATGTCCGCACAAACTTTACGTTCATATAAAATTCGGTCGCAAAGGATCTTAATTGAGACATTATTCTCCACTCATCGATAGGGTTCTATTTCACGTCTTCAAATGTAATGGCGATCATTATTTTTCGTGTTCCTCTTGTAACGAGTCCACTGTGCTTAAAACATAAATAAAAAAAGGCACGCAAACCCATTTAAAATAAGCCGCCATCGATAAATGTAAAACGTACGGGGTGTCCCGGTGGTTTAGTTAAGAGAGGAAAAACTCAAAAATTAATTACTTCTCTTTTTTTTTTTGCTTTACATTTGACCTACATTCGTATTTTGAGGAAGTGGGTTGTTTTCATTGTTCATTTACTAATTGCCAACTGGCTGGCGAAACAGAAAAAAAAAATAAACATAAATTATGAACAACGTGAAACACGAAGTAATTTACATCTAATGGTGTGTTATGCTTTTTCAACTTGTTTCGGAAGGAAACAAATACACACATAAGTATAACTTAGCTCGACTTGAGGGGGATAACAATCTGGAATTTGAGTGGTTCCTATAGACTCTACAATGTGGAGAGAGGTATAATCTCATTTGCATTTAAAAGATTTTTTTTTTGTGCCGCAGATCCAGACTGTATCAAATTACAATCGAAAATAGGACGAAAATGGTATGAGGTGGTCTTTTTTTACAATCAAATGTCCATTTCGAGCTGGTAGTAATTTAGTTTTATTGACTAGATAAAAGGATATTCTAATAATTGAACTGTAAAGGGAAAATGGGGATGAACGAATTTTTGCTTTATTGAACACTTCCTAATAAGGTCCCTAACCCAAATAGAACTTTGTACAATTGTTCTGGGTCGAGGTCGGCATCTTTGGTGGCATTTTTTAAGTAGTGGAGGAGAATGGTGAAAAGCTCGCAATCGCACTGGAAAAATATAGTTGGATAACTAAAATGAACGAAAAAGGAGAATAAATAGTAATAGGAAAGGAAAAAAAACTCAAAAAGCTTTAGCCCTGCCACGGAGAGAGACCGGGAAGCCCGATGCAACATTCCTTCAAACTAGCTAATCTACACTATTACTAAGCTAAACCAAAAAGCTAAGCTAGATACTATCATCTAACCTAGATGAAAGGTCGACGACGGTCTTAGGTTATGGCTACTAACTTATATCTAACATACTCTAGCCCTTGCATCTAAGGTTTATTTTTTTTTGCTGTTTGGTTTTTCAGCCTGATATTTTCAACAGTTCACGCGTGATTTGTGACACGTGTCAAAGTAAAAAATGCTCAGTTGTCAGTTAGCATTGCCATTTCACCATGGATAGACTTAAGCCCGAAAAAATTATTGAATTTTATTACCAACAATCGTCTGCTGTAAAAAATTGTGTTAAGAACACTTTATCCATTTTGTGGTCATCGTAATCGTCCTACTGAGCAGGCTACAGCTACGTTAGATAATAATCAAAATTGCCGTATATGGTCTTCTGAGCAACCAGAAGCATTGCAAGAACTGCCAATGCATCCACAAATATGTACTGTTTTGTGTGGTTTATAGGCCGTGGTTTATGGCATCATTGGGCCGTATTTCTTCAAAGATGAAGATGGCAATAACGTTATTTCGTTCGATGATTTTGGATTTTTTTTTTTTTTGCCCAAAATTTAAGAGCTGAGTTTTGTCGACAGGACGGCGCGACATGCGCGAATCCATGGATATATTGCGAGGCGAATTTGGTGAGCAATTCATCTCACGTTTGGACCTGTGAATTGGCCTCCTAAATCGTGCGATTTGATGCCGCCGGACTATTTTTTGTGGGTATATGTGAAGTCTCACGTCTATACGGATAAGTCAGCAACTATTGCCGTCTTGGAAGACAACATAACTCGTTCTCGTGTTATTGATGAGATACCAGTCGATATGTTGGAAAAAGTATGCCAAAATTGGACATTCCGGATGGTCCACTTGAGGCGTAGTCGCGGTCAACATTTACACGAAATAATATTCAAACAGGAATTGATTTATCGACCCTAACAAGAATTTCACTCAAATTTGCAAATTTTCGTTTTTTTTTATACTCCTGCCAGAGAGTAATACCAGTCGGATCAGCCGAATAATTTATGCGCAAAGTTTCAATTTCAAAATCAATAATTTCAACACACACAATTCTTTATAGCCAACGCGTTGGAGATTATTGCACACCACCCCATTGCTCACAAGCGTATACGGATGAAGTCAGATTAAAATGTCCGTGATAGGATGACTTTCAGGAAAAATGAGTTTATAATAAAAGTCGTGCTATCTGCTCCTCCTTTTCTATTAAAATGTCATCCAGTTTTCTTAGAGACGTTTGTATGCATTTGGTTATTGGCTAATGCACTTTGGCCGCAGCAAGAGTATTCGCGATTGTCTCACAGAACTTTCTAAATTTTCTCGATCCGCTTTCCTTATTTCTTTGTTGAAGAAAGGCGGTATCATTCTGTAGCTCTGGCAGGTTTCAGTAGATACATTTCGCTGTGTTAAAAAGTTTTGGTATTTGGTGCTCCGCTGTGCTTATTATGCTGCTTGACTCCTAGTTCCGTAGTGCAGCTTTATAACTAACCCACTGCACCAACAGAGCTAAGCAAAGTAGCAGCACTCTAAAGTAATCCAAGAAGCAGTTCCTTCCGGTGCTGGTTCTCATTCGGGAACTTGGTCATACCCTCGATGGAGGATTATTCCTTCAAAAAGTTGCGAAAACATTTGAATGACTGCATCTATACTTGGTTAATGAAATCGAAAGTTAACACAAAGGGAATGGAAAGATCAGAAATGTGAAGATTGGGAACACGCGAATACTACCAAATCCTGACGATTTACGAAGTAAAGGGTCCGCCAAATAACTTTTTTTTTTTGAAAATGCAAAAAAAAACTACTGAATATTTTCTCAAATTTCTTTTTTTATTTGAAAGTACAATCCTTCCGGTTAATAATGGAAAATAATTTCATTCAAATGGCTGCCTCGGCTGGCCATGCAGTAGCCTACACGATCGGTCCAATTTTTAAGCACATTATCGATTGTGTGCAGCTGTATTTCACCAATGGCTTCACGAATATTGTCCTTTAAAGCGTCAATTGTCTCTGGCATGTCGGCGTAACACTTATCTTTTAAGGCACCCCACAAATAATAGTCCAACGGTGTCAAATCGCAGCTCCGCGGTGGCCAAACGACATCAGCTCTGCGGCTGATAATGCGATCTTCAAAAACAGGGCGCAAGACATCGAGTGTAGCTTCGGCTGTGTGGCACGTAGCGCCGTCCTGTTGAAACCAAATGTTGCCAATATCCTCCTCTTCAATTTTTGTGAACAAAAATTCGTTCAACATGGCCCGATAACGATCGCCATTGACTGTAACGGCCACTCCTTGCTCATTTTCGAAGAAAAATGCCACTGGCGAGACTCAGTCTCGAAAGTAAGTTTTGAGGTGTAGGCAACGCTCTATATTAGTAGTACGTATTTCTAAAATGATAGAAAAGGTATTTCTGTAATATGACATTACGCCTGACCAATTGATTTGTCCTTAAAATGAATATCCTTTTAAAAGTTTCCATACAGTCGCGTTAATTGGAAATACTGCTTCTAAAAAATTAATTTTTTTATCATCTAATTTTGTCTATCTTCAGACTGAAAAGATCCACTCTATTCTTGATACCACTTGTCACCAATAATTTAAATTTAAATAGAAACACTTTCCTTATCGGAATGGTAACTCATCCAAGCTGACACCGCGTACCGCCCATAATGCCACTTACATGCTACATCCTAAATATTTTAAAGTATTAATTCATTTTTCATGCAGAGAATTTTCTTTTAA
Source organism: Cheilosia scutellata (assembly GCA_955612985.1). Taxonomy (NCBI): domain Eukaryota; kingdom Metazoa; phylum Arthropoda; class Insecta; order Diptera; family Syrphidae; genus Cheilosia; species Cheilosia scutellata. Next base: position 46,592,756 of record OY015313.1, on the reverse strand, counting down.
TTGCCAGAGAGTGATTTCAGTTACCAAATATCAACTCGACAAACGTACAATACAACCAGACGGGCTGACAAACCCACATACTCCAGTTGACATATGTAATTAAAATGGAGCTCTACCAAAACTTTTAACTCCTCTGCCTCTGTACAAAGTAAAAGCAACCCTTGTCAGTCAATGTTTGGCTTTTTTCTTTCTCCAACTTTGTTATACATTTTTATACCATTCCAAATCAAATATGACATGTGAGTCTGAGAATGTATCTCCGCATTGTGAGCGTACAAAAAGTGGGCGTCACGAACATATGCTTGTAATTCTAGAAAACTCCGCACTTCCATTACTTCCCTTAAATGAACAATCATCAAATTTCAACTTGACCCGTTTATTGGTTTATCTCCCGCCATTCCGTTTTATCTATTTAAACTTTGAATAATATATACAAAACACGCGTAATGAGAAAATAAAACAATTGACTTCTCACTCATGTCGGCTGTGTATATTTACTATAGTGCGTATATTTCACACCAAACTACTACCAGATACACATCCACTATTTTGCTAATATTTTGCGGTGAATTTTTAACCTATGAATGGTTTTTATTTGCTTTTTTATTTTATCTTACCGCTATGCCGCGCTACTATTAGATTAGATAAAGACATAAAACGAAACATACGTAATTATTTTGCGTCACATTAATCATTGTCGCCAGTCCATACACGACTCATTCATTAGGTTTAGTGCCTTTTCGCCGTACGGATCGGTAGTATCGTCTTACAATTCTATAGCTAGTCAGCGAGTATCTTTTCGATAACAACTCGTGGCAACATTTTCGATCTAATTGGATTTTTAGTTAAACATTTCCGTGAACAAGTCTTTGTTAAAAAAAAGTTTTTCTCTAAAAAAAGATATCAACAAAAAATCCAAATGTTTGAGGAAAAGTTTGACATCTATTGATAGTATCTAATTGATTTAAAATAAAAGGCAAAAAAAAACATCAACAACTGTGTTATAAACGCGCTAGCTAATTGATAATAAAACATAATATTTAAAGTGAATAAAAAAAATAGTTACTGCTCATCTTTTCAGGGCAGAGGAGAAATTACCACATCACTATAATGTAAGCTTATGCTGATTCTGTGTAACTATTGTTTTTACGTTCTTATCAAAGTTTAGATACTGTATCGCATCAGAGTTGTTCAAGTGGAAAAGCGCATTCGATGTGTCTTTTGTAGATTTTTTTTATGAAATTGGAAGTATCTCGGGGAATATGGTGGATAGAAGTATTTTTCCTTTCTTCTCTTATAAAGGTATATACTAAAATTGTTGACATACGCATGCGCGCCACACCGATACTACTTTGTGATTAGATAAAATACAAACAATAAACAAACGATTGCAAGTATTCACAGCTGTGACCGCAAGCAGTGTTGTTATATCGTGGGATTTATCCCTTTTTGTGGGAATTTCGATGTCCGAAAAGCCTTCCGTGGGATAAAGGGAAAAAGCACCACAATCGTGGGAATTTCAGGAATCTGACAAAACAAAATTGTAAAACCAAATTTTTGTGAAATTCAAAAAAAAAACTAATTCAAAAATTCACAGTAATTATCAGCAGAAATAAAAACAGCTCATGTAAATCCTCTTAACAAAAAAATTCTAGTACAAAAACAATCTGACGGCGCAGCGCCAGCGTATGTAACTAGTGCTCTAGCGCCAGCGGCAAAGTGACATTGGACAGGAACCAGTTTAAATTTGTATTACTTTATCTTCATGAGCATCAAAAATGTATTTTGTGTAATTTCTTCAGTTCCACTTTTCCTTATTTTTTATTAAATTAATTTAGACTTGATAGATTTGTTTTGACAGTTCGTTATTTTTCCTTCAATTTACCAGTTAATTTTGTGGGCGCAGTGGCTCAGCGGTTAATGTGCGAGAGGTCCCAGGTGCGATACCCGGAAAAGCACCACCTCTCGCGAACGTCTGACAAACATTCGAGAGTATAACTGTACTGAAAAAGCTTCTCAATTCAGCCGTTCGGAGTCTACATAAAATGGTATGTCCCTTCCATTAGCCCCAAAAATAAAAACTCACGCAAACTAGAGAAGCTAGACCTATAGGGTGCCTATACGGACTTGTTGAATGAACTATTTATTTATTTATTTAGTTAATTTTGCGCTAGATTGGAATTTGGAACATTTCCCAGAAAAGGATATTTCATAATATGTGCTACAGCTCTAGCGCATATGCTGAAATGTCAGTTTTTTATATGGAGTTTGGCATACCGCTAGATGACTATAGGGGTCAATGCAACGCGGCCATTCTGATTTTCTTACAATATAAAAAAAATGAGTTAATATATTTTTTTTTTTTTTTCATTTTAATGCATCGTGGGAATTTCGTGGGAATTCGAGTTTGGTGAAAAGGGAAAAAAGGGAAAAATGACCACGTTTCGTGGGAAAAATGAAGAGAGAGACCTAACAACACTGACCGCAAGTGTATCTTTCGGAAGTCCACAAATGAAATGAGATTCAGTTCACTGTTAAAACATTGTACTTGACCTCATTTCAAATGGAGTGCGTTGATTTCGAATCAGGGCCTTTTGTTTTCGCTGAAATTGGCTTATATAACTGTCCATTGTTTTGCTTCTACACACTGTAATAAACTATATAGTGCGTGCAAGCTTAATTTATCGTAAGGAGCTTACCCTCTGTCTCGTCATGGGGTATTGCGAGTTCGAAAACTTACAATCAAATTTGTCGATTCGTAAGTCTTTGTCATAGAATTGATATGCAATGGAAGTCACATTCAAATAAAGATAATACAAAAAAAAATACCCTTGAATGGGTTTGTTTGCGTGATATTTGCTCGTGATGAAATTGAAATGGCTGCTAGGAAAACGGCTTTATTCTACCGAACCCTCAGTTGAAGTGGTAGATATAGGTAGTCGGTTATCTTTAATGGATACCTATGAAACCGGGCATACTGCATCTCCAGCCATCGACTCTCTGCATCTCTATCATTGTAGCTATCTCTCTTGATTAATTACGAGCGTTTCTGACTAAATATATAGCGTATAAAAGCCCTTAGTTCACCCATTATTGACTCCAAATCAGTAATACACTGCTTTAACGCCCTTCCAGCAATTAGTATGAGGAACAAAAAAAGAATATTGTTTGGTTCCGGCCATGAGGGTGTTGAAGGAAATGAAAAGAACTTGAGAACCTGAACCTTTCTGCGCAATCCCCAAATCAGCTGTAAACTCTGCTATTAAAAGCTGGAAACCACAACAAGTGCATTTCATTTCAGGTCTTAGCAGGCGCGTGGTGGGAACATATTTGCTACCGGGATTTTAAATTTAAAACGCCCCCTCTCCCTTCTTTGAAAAAAATTTCAATTTTAAAAACAATTATACCAAACAGTTTTATAAACTCTAATTTTATTGCAAATTATACATAAATACATAAATTTTTTCATATGAATCCGTATTACATTTCTGTAAAAGCCTACGGAACTCGGAACTACTTTCACATAGTTTTTCTATAATAGTACTTTCTTTGATTTGTTGACGGATGACATTTTCACAAGCCATTAACATATACGTCTCCAAACTGACAATACCCATGGTTTATCTTAATCTATCTTCTATATAATATAAAAATGGTAACAAAAATGTATAGTAATTCATCAATTGAGAACGGCTGGACCGATTTGGCCCAATTTTTTTTCAGTTGTTCGTAATCGCAGGGAGAAGGTTCTTCTGAAAGATTGGAAATATCGAAAATTGAGAACAACTGGGCCGATTTGGCTTGACTTTTGTTTCAGATGTTCGTAATTACCAGGAGAAGGTTAACCTGCTGGCGCTTGGCAATGGTCAAATTCCCGTTGATGTTTTGACTCGATTGATATCGTTCCCGGCAAATTTTTGCGAGTTCTCATCGTCGAAGGAGGAACTCATCACCAAAGTGTCCCCTCGAAGTGCACAAAATTATAAAAATCTCGATTTGATTAGTAAACGGGCAATACCTACTAGCAGCGAAGAACTCGCTTGAAGTGCCAGGAACACCACCGCATAATTTACAGCTGAAGGTGGGATCGATCATAATCATGTTGTGGAATCTGAATCATCCGAAATTGAGCAAAGATACGCGGTTGTCCGTCTAGAAACTGATGAACAATGTGATTCAAGCGACGATCATCAAGGGCAAATTTATAGGAGAGGCAGTCCTTATCCCACGAATTTCCGATTATTACAACTGATCTTCCATTCCAATTCAAGCGGATTCAGTTCCCCGTTCGATTGGCTTTTGCAATGACAATCAATATTAATCGCAAGACCAATCCTTAGAAGTCTGTGGGATTAATCTCGAATTTTCCTGTTTTTCGCACGGTCAGCGAACGTTGCCTGTTCGCGTTTTGGCAAACCGTCTTTGTTGTTTGTTTTTGCGCCGGAAAACAAATAAAAAAACATTGTTTATCACTTCGCTCTGTACTGATTTCGATTCCATTCAAATAAATCACATTGAAGTTTTAACTATCTGTGTTTTATTATATCACTCCGGAGTTTATCTGAAGGCTTTAAAATGGGGTGAGACGAAGTTCGCCGGGTCCGCTAGTTTTTTATAATTTTCAATTTGGAAAAACTCCTTTCACAATTTACCTGTGTCATCGGTAGTGTAAAGCGATTTTCAATTACCATAATTATTTTGTGGAAAATAACATTAAAATTGATAATTTCAATTTTTTTAGTACATCTTTGACAAACTCTTGTTCGTCGACCTTCGTTGCTCAGGCAGTGCTTCTTCTATGAGAATATCAACGTCTACTAAATACTTATTCATTGCCTTAACGAATTTGTGAGCACACTTCAATACGCTTTCAAAACCACCAATACGTATTTTTTTTATTTGGTCAAGCATCAAGCATACACGGCATACCCGGTACAAAACTGAGAAGAACTAATTTTAAAATAAGAAAAAATGAATCAAGATTAAAATTTGTGTCAATTATATTTTCAACTTTTCCTGAAAAAAAAAACGCCCCTAAAAACGAAAATTCCCGGTTTCCCGTATGGCCACCACGCGCCTTGGTCTTAGACAGGCTAGGAAAGGCTTTTAGTCTTTTAAAAATGATACCGTAAAGACACTTAATCGGTGACATGAAATAAAGTCTTATGTAAAAAGGTCCAAAACGTAATTTTGGACTTTATTGCACTTTTGAAACTGAAAATGAAATGAAGTTTATTTCATAGCGTCACTAATTCTACGGAGGCATGTTATCAAAAATGTAGTAGGCAGGCTACCTAACAGGGTTTGCGATATCACCCGAAATAAAATGCATTTAGTCGACTCACGGGAGTGCCGACTATGTATTGAAGAACAGGAAACAGCTGAGCATATCTGTCATAAATATGAATGCCCGTCCTTTTGTTATATTAGAATTACAAGGAAATAATTTTAAGGAGAATAATAAGTACCGAAAAATTCTGCTGAATCCAGCTACATTAGGAAAGCAGAGACACTACTAATCTTAAGCATAATTCTGAAACTTCAAGCCCGATAGATCTTTTAGGTCAAAGTGCATTTTATCCCTGTGGTGAGTTAGAAGTTGTTTTCTTAAAAAAAATAAAGTATCCAAACCTATAAAGGCTATAGGTCTTGGAAACAAATACCTAATTTATTACCGATAACTAAGCCTTGACACAATGTTGCGTCATCATGATAACAATGGATATGTTATCCGCATCCTCTGTTCGGGGTTGGGCAACTCAGAAAAATGTTCGATAAATCTATGTAGGATTTTTCTCTCATCGCAAGAAAGTGCAGCATTTCCTCAAATTATATTCCACCTCCTTAGAGGAACTAAAACACTGAATGCTTTGCCAGAACTCTTTGTTTGTAGGTCCGTGATCACGGTCTAATTTTTAGGCTAATTCGTTCCTTTGGCTACTCGAACAGTCAATTTGCAAGTTCTTCGCGCTTTCTTGTACCGGTTTTGGAGAAGATGAATCCCAAAAGTGAATTCAAAATTTTAGGAACACCCTTTTTCTATGTTGACATCTTGAACGCTTTTAGCCACACAGTAATTTTCTTGCCACCATTCTCCATGTAACACAGAGCTACTTCACCCCACAATATGGGCCAGGAGATCTCCTAGATATAGAGAGTGGCCCATATTCATCTTTATTCAATGAAACAATAATTGAAATTTCTTCAAATCCTTCACTGATGATGTGCAAATTCCTTATGCATGCCTTCCAATCTGTAATCCCTCAATATTGAACAAATTTCATGTCCCATCGCGGATGTCTGTCACTTATCAGAGTTTAGGAGCGATGCGTCAATAAATCTGTCTGCAAATGACGCTCTGGCTGGCCTGGGCCTCAAACCAATTTTTGCGCTTGTTGTATTTGAATTGAAGATTACGTGCTGGAATTTAAAGCAATACAAACCATAAGCTGGTAAATACATGTGGATAAAATAAATAATAGGACCAGCGGATATGTAGCGATAAGAAACAGTTGTTTTGTGGTAGGCATAGTAAATTTGAAGTTAAATGCGAATAATAATACTTTACTATTTAATAACCTAACCACACTTTAATCTAGCTTCTGTTGAAACAAACAGTGGACAACTTTTAAAAATATGTTAAAATGGTGAAAAATATAAAGGGTGTCCCATAATTCACGCAAAATGTAATTTTGATAGAAAATACAGATTTTTAATTAGAAAGCTTATTATACAATATACAGATTGGGATTATGTATGGAATAGCACATCGGCAAGTACGTACCAATTCTGATCGCAAAAACGGCCGATTACACGATGACGAAATGATTGAAATGACAAAATCCATTCAACGAACTCTCTTCGCGCTGCATGGTCATAGGTCAGTAGTCTTCAGTTCTTGAGTCAATTGAACTTTGTAAGCATGAAGTTTAAAGTCTTTCATGAGAATTCGCTGGAGAGAGCTTCTCGAAATGCCCAATTCTTAATTATGGCCGAATTGATATATCTGGACTGTCAGCAATACTCTCGCGAACTGCTTTGATGTTTTCTGTTGAACGACTTGTGACAGTCCGAAAATTGCTTACTGTGGCTGACAAACCTTCCTTATTTTTAAAATATTGCCCAACAATGAAAATGCGTTGTTCTTTCGTATAGCGCACCATTTTTACAACTCTGAACTGTCAGCTGTCACATTGTTCTCTTTTTTCCGTTGGCATCACTGTGTACTATTAAATGGCGCAAAATTCAAATTTGGCGTGAATTATGGGACACCCTTTATTAGGTTATACGATTAAGGTTTATATTTTCAAATATGGTATGATGGACGAAAATCCACCTAAGTTCTAGCAAATGCTGCGAATATTATAAGTAGGTACTAAGGACACAATGAAACAATACTTGCAATGTAATCGCACATTAGCTGAAGCTGAATTACTAACTTAGGTATATCTTGCAACTTTTGACACAGCAAATATTCAAACGACTTGCATGTACAAAATATAATACTAAGAATAGGTATACAGCAACTTTAAATTCCTAACGACCATCTTATCATTATAAACCGTTTCCAACATCACGTTTCAACCACTATACATCAGCTCACACTTTTCCTAACTACCTACCTAATTTCCCTATGGCTAAAATGCGACGTAATAGATTTTCGGCTTTATTGCAAACGTTCCGGTAATAATGTACTAACCACATCAGCACCAACACCAACAGCGACAATCAGCTCGGTTCGGTAATTCATCGTCTCTCTCTCTCTCTCTGTTAGTGCACACGATATTTTATCTTTCAGATGCATCATAAATTACACTCTTTGGAGTGATTTGCTAGCGGTAGTTTGCAGTGCCAGCCATGCCGTAGCTCAGTAGACTACTAGTTAAAATATTGACATTGAAAAACACCAACGGATGCCACGTTACGTTGCGATGCGAATGCCATGCCACCGGGAAAACTAATTTACTACCAAACTCTCATCATCGCTAATTGATGTTGATAATTGAAAGTATCTGTGGGAAATGTAGTCGCATTGTCGTATATTATGCGAGGTACCCACTCGTATTCTTATTTAAACGGAAATTAAGTGATGATGTGTGACGTTGACATGATTTTAATCTTTCTATTATGAATATTGCGATTGCGAGTGAGTGATTGGCGATCTTTTTCCCCCATTGACATTGGAAGACCGCAGTTGCTGCTGACATTGGCAAAATCAAATTTGATTTTTTTTATGCAATTCATTTCACCCTCATTAGCAAAGTTAAATATTTAGTATAGCAGCCGATTATAACACAATGACATGCAAATTATAACGAATTGTCATATGAAATTGTTTCGTCCTTGATGCCTATGGGCGTAGATATAATTTTAGCGAGACAATTCGATTTGCGCAAAACCATCAATGTTGTGTCATATTGAGGGAATTTATTTACTGAATGAGTTAACAGTAATTTGGGGCAATTTCCTTAGATAATTTTCATGAAACAGTGCGAACAAGGTATAAATTACACGTTAAGCGGTACAAAATGACAGAGCAAATAAGCAGCGATCCCTTTTTCAATGCCATCGTTTGTGAGAAGCACGCGAGCAGGTTAGGTACACACGATGATTGCAAGTATGAATTATTGTTTTACGGTGCTAATATAGCAGAATAATTGTTTAATTAATGTTTGTTCGCTATAAATATTAATACATGTCTTGTCTATATAAAAACTGTGTCGAGGCTATGTTCTGTCTGTCAGTCTAAGTGCAGTACTGAAGGTACAAAGGGAAAGGGCTGTCGAAATGGAACGTACTAATATTGTGAATGAAGTAAAAAAAAGAAAGACTATTGTGAAACAAACGAGGAGATGAAAGGTATTCGAGAGTGTGACCCCACCCCATTTAGAGATGACAAATTGATTGCTAATTATTAGGGCGGGCGCTAGTAAAAGGTTCGAATTATCGAATTCAAAACATTAACCGAAAAACCCTTAGAGAGGAGAACATTATTATTTATTCTCAGTCCGTTTTACGGAAGAATTACTTTTGGATAGCGTTTCAGTCCCTGTCGGAACTGGTCCATAACCAACACTGATTTTCCAGTCTTAAAAACGCACTGATACTTATACCTAACGACCTAGTATCAGGTAATTGACCATCGGCTATAGGTATTCACAGATTATTGAATGGCTTATACTTCGAAATGCTCAACACCTAGCGTTATTTTACTCCAAAATTCTCTTGTTTAATCTTTGCAGTCATCATCGGACTTGACACATCCTTCTCACCTTTTGGACTTTCAAACCTCATTCCCTCTCTATCGGGATTTGTTCTTAGCGGTATCCTGATACAACCTGGCTCGCTGGCAATGTCGACATTATGTTCTGCTTTAATTGAATCTAGCGGTACGAGAGGTCTTAATAGATTAAGGAAAGCGGTATGAGTTCTACAGTCTCTTGCAATCGCAGCTATTGTTTTAGGTCAAAATTCGAACTCGGATATTAATCAATTACTATATTGCGATAATAACCAAGCTCAATGAAGTGGGTCTTGCAATTCGATCTGTTTGTCCAGGTGTCCATGTGGTGTCAGTCGCTGTAGGCTTAGGTTATGTTAGGTTTGTGGGCTGGCGAGGATTTCTTCGTGCCACATTCAGGTCAATACTGACCCATTGTGATGCCCGTAAGGCAAAGAGGCTGTCCATTATCCATTATAACCCTGTATTAAAATTGCTTACTGTGCTGCTACATATAAACCATCTTGTTGATTTGACGAAGCTCATTATCTTGTCTATTGATGTGCTGGAAAGCTCGTCTAGGTCGTTGAAGAAGTGACTCCCTATGAAACCTGGTGTGTGTGTTGGAGACCTGGACAGTGACATAAGAAGTGGGTTGTGTCCCTCATCACCGTAGCCTCTACAGAGTTCTTCTTCCGTTAAGCCCATTTTCTTCATATATGGTACCGCAGAGTAATTTTATTCCTCATTATGATACCTACGAGGGTGGACAGGGATTTTCATTCCTTACGTATAATATTTTCGGTTTTGCTTTCGTTGAAGGACGGCCATAGCAGAGGGATCAGCTTGTTCTGAAACAGCTGTCGAACCTTTTCTTGCTAATTCGTCTGCTTTGACATTGCCTGGAATGCCTTCATGTCCCGGAACCCAGCAGAGCGATACCTTGTGCTGTGTACCAAGAGCCTTGAGTTCTTCACGAGCACTTCACAAGCCTCGATTTTGTTTCTGGTGCAGTTATGGCTTTTATTGCTGCCTGCAGGGCTGACTTCGAAGATTTTGAAAAAGTCGCAAAACAAAGGGGATTCGAATACAAAAAGGGGCAATACTAATCTGCCCACAAATGGCACACAAAAAAACGCAAATCTAGTTAAATTCACTAAAGTTAAAATGGCTTACGCATATTCTCCTCTCGTTCTATCTTATTGTGCCTTGATCATGGAAGTTATGGCTATATGGCTAAACTTATGACAATAGCTGATAGAAAAAGGATGCATTCAGATCCCAATTATTTGTGAACTAGTTTCGTAAAGTAGGTATATGAAAGTTAAGGAAAGTTTTGTATCATTCAAACGGAACTTAAATGACCTTTCCATTGATGGCAACATTTACATGAAGTAAGTTCAAATTATGAGCAGAATTAACTTTAGTTTTGTCAAAATACTTATGCCGGCCACTGTATTTTTTTCAAAATACAGAAAAGGGGCAAATACGGACAATTTTGGAAAAGTGGTCTCATTGGGGATAGAAAGAAAAAAAGGGGAAAAATGCAACTTTAGTCGCATAAAGTCAGCCCTGGCTGCCTGATGTGTGTCGATAAAGAAGGTAATGCCCCCAGGTGCTATTGCCCTTACCACAGACTCACGGGCAGCTGTTGTCACTGCCAGGACCTCTGCTTAAAAGACGCTGCTATGGTCGCTATGGAGGCGTATCCATTTCGATATACCCAGCGATTCGGAGAAAACACCTGACCCTACCCCAGTGTTTATTTTAGATTCGTCTGTAAATACGGCTATGATTTGTACGCTAGGTACGAGTCCGTATCTCCATTCTTCCCTGTTGGGATAGGCGCTATAGAAGGATCTTGTAAACTCTAGGTAAGGCGTGATGTAGTCCGTGACAGGTACACGGCAAAAATATTTCTGTAGGTAGGATTAACAACTGAATGAATTAGCTTCAAAATTTCAAAACGATTTCGACAGTCGTCTAAAAATATCTGCCATCTCTGATTTAAAAACCTGTCCGAATCTCGAAAACTCTATTTTGGACTTCAGGTAACATAAAAATTTCAGTTTTGCACTAAAGACTGAAGGAATCACAGTTCCTCATGACTTTCGATTTTGATAACTAATCAGTTGATTTTGATTGATCGAGTTGCCTGCAATTCTGTAGATTTTGTCTATAAGGTGACTGATGGAAAAGTAGATACTTATTATCAGTTGGAGAAAATGCCAGTATGGAATTATGTTGTTGCTTAGCTTTACGTTTGCTTTGCTATAATTCGTTTCAAAGGTCATAAAGTCTTACATGACGTAAGGTATATAGAAACTGCGGAAATTATTTATATTGAACATACGAGTATAGATATACAAAGTATTTAGAGCAAAAGGAACACGAACAATATTTAAGTTCAATAGCAATTTATTAAGGTAGGCGATGCAAATTTTGTCTGCAGCGCTGCTTGCAGAAAATTTGTAGGTATGTTAACTTTTTTCATTTGAAAAATTTATCAGCACAAGCTGAAAGAAAATCTCTGAGCTTCTTACAAGGATTACTCGTTATTTATCCTTTTCCTGTAATTTTTGATTCAATACGTATCTACTATTGCTATAAAGAAATGTCATGAAGCGTGTAAAAAGGCCGAGTTTAAGTTCTGTGGTAAAAGTGTTACCCCCGTAGATTCGCCAGATATTAGCCGTGTTTTATTATGCCCATGATCTGAACCGGATCAGATCAGCATAATAAAACAAACCAGGATCATTTTGACATTTGACAGTGGCTTACAAATTTTATGCGAGAAACGGAGTGGTTTGATTGGTTATTGGGTTGTCAATATTTTGTAAGCCACTTTATTTGTATACACGAATAAAATTATTCGCCTAGAAGTATACTATCATACTATCTATTTGGATCATGAAAAATGATCCAGATAGAAAGTTGGATCACGTGTTGTTGTTGCGAATTAGTGCTAATTTGTAATCTGGTTCAGATCACGGGCATAATAAAATACGGCTATTGTCTACAAAATACCTACAGTCAACATAAATGTTGATATTGAATTCAAACAGCACTACAGTACTACCTCGATAATGTGAACCTCGAAAATGTGAATTATCCAAAAATGTGAACCGGAAAAAGTTAGCATTGCATACTCTAAAATGTGAACTCAAACCCAGTTCTTGATACTCGATAATGTGAACCTCGAAAATGTAAATTATCAAAATATGAGAACCTGAAAACCGGAAAAAGTTACCATTACCTACATACTCTAAAATGTGAACTCAAACCCAGTTCTTGATACTCGATAATGTGAACTTTTATTTTATAATTTACCCCTATTTTGGTTTAACTATACCTTCTACATACATTTATAAGGTTTTTTGTCTTTTCTTTTTGTTTGGCGATACGTCGAGGCACGTGCCATAACGGAGGTTTCAGATTTTTTTAAAGTGTTCATCAATAATTAAAAAAATGTCGGTTTTTTCTCTTGTTTTAATTTTTGTCCGATCAAAAATGGGTTCAAAAATTAATAAATACATACGTTAAAATAGATATAATCGTTAAATTACTATATTCTTGTGTCTTTTCTTTTATTTTTCAAAAATCAAGTCACAGATCAGTCCAAAAAGCATTAAATGCAACGAATTTTTTCGTATCCAAAAATGTGAACCCCTCGAAAATGTAAACTGCCCATGTTTTAATTAGTTCACATTATCGAGGTTGTACTGTACTACCACCAAACAACCAGAAAACGCTATCAAATAAGATGCGGATAGCCCTCATTTGAAATATACAACTGAATCCATGTCCATGCAGATCTCGTTAAAACCAGACAGATGCCTGTGCATAATGCGTGCCATTAGCTCAACCCACTTAAACTAATTAAGAACTGTCGAAAAATCAACAACAACCAAAGAAAAGCTGAATCACTTAGTATTTCCCGTTTCCGAAACGAATTAACAAATTAAACAAGGAAAAGCTGTTGAGCACAATAATTACACGTATCACTGTGTAGTAGCTGTGTGTCCAACTGCCAATATTTAAAAATATTTTTCCCAGTTCAATAAGTATAGTATCCAATTGTGTAGCGGTAGCCAAAATAAATCGTTTCCTCTTTAAATTTTAAATTTCAATTTCAAATACTGTGTCATCATAATGCTATCGCAATATCCTTTCTAGTGATTGATGACAACACACACCAATGACTAGCACGCAGACTGCGCCTGCTTGATGCTGTAATCGTGTACTCGTCTCCTCATCAGGTGACTAGTCAATTACGTCTGTCCCTATACAATATTATTTGATGAGTAAGTATCTTTATAAATAGAGATAAAAACACGAAAGCGCAAAGCAAACGTGTATCCAGAGCACTAGCACAAACTGATTGCGCGCCATAACGATTATGATGGTCGAGTTCGTGATGAATAAAAATATCACCGAAGCAGAACTAGTATACTGTATATACCATTATGTTGGCTGCGCTGCGCTGTGTACATTTGACGCTTTGGACGGAGGCGTCTTCGGATGTACCCTTGAATTCGTAAAGATTCACATTCCGTTCTCACCTGCCGGCTGGCTTCAAATTTTCTAATTTTTGTATCTTTCATCTCTGTCTGCTTCTGTGAACTTTTGTTTTGCTATTATTTCGATTTGAAGGTGAGCCTAGTATATTATTTCCATTCAGAGATACATAATACTTAAATGCTGCAGCTCGTACTATTGAGGGTGATATTTGCTTTCGTCTCCATTTGTTGTTTGTTTCTTCCCCCTATTGTGTGGTTTATGTTTCTTACGCAATTGTGGGACATTTTCATTTCTATTTGGGTTGAGCGTCGGACTTGTAGACGCTGGAGATGCTGTATCGAAGGTAGCGATATACATTTAAATCAACGTCGCCGCCGTTGTCGTCAGCGGATTTACGTCAAGTACGAGTACGCTTGTGGGTGCTTTGGGGAGATTTGAGTTCGTCTCTGTTCTGGTTTCATTTGGAATATCATTTTTTATTTGCACGCCTCTTTTCGTTGTGCACTTTGAGTAGGTACTTGATGCGTGATTAAGATTGTCAGTGGTGGCGGGGGGAGCCATATCGCACCTGTCGCTCAGGGGAGGGTGCATATATATGGCGGAGCAAAAAATGAGAGTAAGGTTAGTTGTGCTGTCACATGGTTTCTTCTTCGCAAAGGCTTGAAGGTTACTGAATACGTTTTTTAATAAAAAAAAAAAACCGAAACTGTTATTGCTGACTGCACAAGTTTGATGGTTGAAAACAATAAAGTGTCTTTTACAGCCATACTCATAACATATGGTTGAATGTCATCACCGAAGCAATGTTGTCCTTGTAGGTTCGGTAATTTTTCTTCATTATTCAAAATGTCAAAGAAAAATAAAGAAACCTTCACAAATTCTGACCTTTTTGGCTGAGGTGATAAATATTTCAGATTTCTGTTGCTTTTCTTTTATCCACATGCGAAGTAAACTCCAAGTCCCAAGTGGACATTTTGTATACCTAGCTGTGTTGATGATGGCATTGAGACTGATTTGCAAGCACAGTGATGATATATCGGAAACATTTTGGAAAGGAGAGGACTTTTAGTTTTAAAGATAAATCTGAAATAACCTAGGTTCGGAAATGACACAATAATGATGAATTGTCATAACATTATCATGACTTTCCATTCTGTTTGAGCCACATAGTTAGGGAAATTTACTAGTATGAGTATCTAAACATAAGGCAATCGTAATGTTTAAAAACAGCCGATAACATCAAGAAGGTAAATCCCGCAAAAGGTGTTTTGTTAAATATATACCCGTTGTATAGGCTTTTCTTGATATGGAGGGTGTTTTTGACAATATTGGATATGATTTCATAACAAATGCATAACAGAAAAATAGAGTAAAAAAATAAATAAATAAATAGGTGGCGCAACAGGCGGTAGACACCCTAGGCCTAGCTTCTCGCAACCATTCGTTTGTGTGAGTTTCTATTTTAGGGACGAATGGAAGGGACCTACAATTTAATGCCGATTCCGAACGGCTTAATTGAGAAGCTTTTTCAGGACAGTCATACTCTTGGATGTTTGTCAGACGTTCGCGAGAGCTGGCGCAGTAGAAGAAACCTTAAGATGTAATTTGTGTTTTTCCGGGGATCGAACCTGGGATCCCTCGCACAGTAGTCCAGCACACTAACCACTGCGCTACTGCGCCCACAGAAAAATAGAGTAACCCACTATAAAATGGGTCAAAACGATGCTATCTCACCAATTCTGTGATCTTTGACCATTGATGACCTACTATGCATATAGGTAATTCGATTTATGCTTCAAAACAACACTTTCCCAAAACGAATAACTATGTATAAATGTTGCTTAACGATACGTTGAGTACTCCCATGAAGATTTTAGAGTAGTCCTAGATAAATGGCCAAATTGGAGCTCCCATACATAAACATCAAATTCAACTTAAGCTTACAGCCGTCATGTGTATGGTAAAATCTAGGGATCTCTCCAAACATCAAACTGAATGTCACATTATTGCTTTGCAATGGCCGCCAATCATAAATCTCAAAAGGGTGCCATGTCTATTGTCTGGGTGCTTCCGATAGCCTTCTCACAGCTGCTATAGAAGACATACGTAATAGGACCGCAACACTCCTTCACATATACTTAAAATATGTTAGATCAATGTCGCGTTATAGCTTATCGTGTTCTCTGTTCAATCTCTTCCTGTTAAATCTCTACCTTCGTCATCGCAATGGGAGCGATAAGCACTCGAAGAATTTCCTATTAAAACAACGAGTGACACGAGTCAGTTGCAGCCTTCCTAATAATGACCTCTTAGCATCGAGGCCACTGGTTTTCGGTATTTGCTGGCTGCAAATAACTTCTCGGAAGAGTTGAGGGATACTCGATCGGCAAAGTTTCTGGCAGTTTATTACGATTGCTGACTTTTAAGTGGCCAGAAATATTCTATGTGCCGGGCATTACAGTGGAAATTCTATTGATACTTGCGAATTTTGGTGTCCTATACCTCTTTGAAAGGTTTTAATGTTGACTTAGGCAGTCAAATCTTATATAAGTTTGCACCTGGTTACGGCTTAGTCTTCGGGTCAGGGTTGAGGGTGACCATAACAGTTTGCCCTCTGCCTATATTGCCTCTGATAGATCATCACTAAGGAGGGAGACTGGTACGTGGTAGAAGTGGGTGATTGAACCAGTACCAGTCCGTTTTGGTGCTTGACCAAAAGTCGGTGGATGGATTGTCTGTTGAAAAAGAATGGAGGTAACCGTAGCAGTCTGCCTCCCGTTTATTTCCTTTTGACGATCACATGACAGAGACTGGTGCTGACCAGAAAAGCTTGATAGAAGCACTCCTTGAAGCACTTGATTGAAGCACTTCGTCCGCATGGAATATTTGCGAAGAGCTTTATATGTATTGATCACAAAATGAACAATTTTTGGCGGTTTAATGATCGGGGAACAGCCATGTTCTTCTATGAACATTTACGTGAGGAATCTGTACGCTATGGAGGCTATGCTTTCAAATTGTACTACCAGAGATATTGTACTTTACCTATTCTGACGTTAAAATGACCGAAGACATTGCTCATATGTTTTTACGTTTTACCTGTTAACGCTCTTAAATATTTTTACAATTTATTAAACTATGTAGGTACAGTGAGTGTCAAAAGTGAGTAAACACACCAATGATGTTTGCATTTTTCTTTGGAGATGGAAAACTATTTTTTAAAAACATATATAAAGTCGAAATGAAATACGTACAGATTGTCAGATTTTAAGAACTTTTTCAAACCCCTGAAGAAAATTTAAAAGAGCATTATTTTGTGCTTACTCACTTTTGACGCTCACTGTATGTACATTATTTATGTGATTTCAAATATATTATTGATTTTAAATAATTTTGTTTTTTTTTTTTAATTGCAGGTAAGTCCGCATTTATAAGCCGTAAGTAAGTAGTATAGAACAGAGTGACTTTTTGACGGTTGGTAGCGCCTGACCGGTCTTTTGCTTAATAAACTCAAAGCACGCAGTTTAAATTTTGTATACCTACTCAACAAATACCTCTTGCCGATGTTTTGTTTAAAAATTTAAGCACACAATTAAACGTCTGCTTTACTGGATACTTCTTTTTATCGGAATTGCAAATAGATTGACTAATTTTTGGACGCGAATTCAACTACATATTACACTTCCGAAAGTTACCCCAGGCGTAAGGCAAAAAATACATTAGGCCTAAGACAATGTTACACAGTTTAAGACAATTGAAGGGTATCGTGTTAGATTTAAGGCAATACTCCTTTAGGCCTAAGGTAAGGTTAAACAGCTTCTGAAATTGTTAAAAAAAAATTACCTAAGACCTAAGGCAAAATTATTTAGTCTACTTGACAATTAAAGGCAAAGTTAAAAAAAAAACATGTTATTTAGATAGATATTGGTTAAAACTACTAAGCATTTTCAGTCAATTCAGCCTATTTTTCATTAGTTAGGTCGTATATAAATGGGCTTATTTTTAGGAAGAAACAATATCCATACAAAAAACTTTACCTGATGTGGTGAAGGCAATATTACACAGGATGTACGACCATCGTGAAACATTCACATCGAACTTATCATCTATGGCCATTTTATACCCATACAGCTCATCGACGAAACACTTGAACTAAAGGCAACTTGTGAATGTCTCCACTTCCGCTTGAAATTATGCTACAGTAATCTGACAGCCGAAGGCGATTTTCAAATCATGTCAGCTTCAGAGAAAAAACACTATAGATTGCAACTATAAAATATGAATAGATGCCAGATCTCTGAGTTTTGAGAGCACTTAAAAATCGCAGCAAATGCGAATTAATTTAAAAAGATACAAAAAAAAAACAAAAAAAAACTTCCACAATTGCTTATTAACGTATCAATAATACTCACTTCAAACAAGTAAATATACTTACTTCCTTCTTGCACTCTAAAGTGATACGCCCCCTGACCTTAACTACTCGAGACTGCGAGATATTAATATTATCCCACACGCTATATCTCTATCTCTATATCTTAAGAGTCCACTTCAAATCATCCTCTCAACGAACAAAAAAAAATTCACTATTTTGACGTTAATCGTCAAATCCTCATCTGCTGGTCATTCGCACATAAACGCGGACAGCCACTCTCGCAATCCGTAACAAATCCTCTTGAAATATATCTACTACTAGCAAAAAGATACGAAAACTTGAAATTGGATACAAATGTTAAGACAAGCATTTACTTCAATCCGACAGACGTCATCTTAACTGTATGTACAATACATACATATTTCGATGGCGTAAAAGGACTTAATTGAATTTATTATAGTATAGAACTCCCAACATCTACAATATAAGATTAGATACTCCCTTTAATGGCCCCTCCAAATACCGAATTTCTTTGGAAATTCCTGTACATTCAGCAAAATTCGTCCCCAAAAATGTCATCACACATCACAGAAATGATTGTAAATAATGTGCCGCACAAATGTTTCGAATCACAATAAAAACCATTATTACGCAACGACACAGCCAAAGAATACTGCCACCTAGATCGCATTAACGGCTTATACAGACATCCGAACAATAATACAAATTGTATTAAGCTGTCAATAAAACTCATCTACCAGCATCCTTAGAAGTAGCTCTGCTTATAGATACCGAGTTCCACCTTCGTACGACCCAAAAACAAAACTTCAACAATCATTATCACTCATTTGGGTCACACACACACACAAAAATGGTGTCCAAAACGGATAACACCATTAGAGGATGTTCATTCGGTAAAAATAATGCGTCATAAAATTTCGTTAAAGCGGAAACTCCTTTCGGAAATGGTGCCCCTGAAGGATGCTACTTACTATAATATGTTGTATACCTCTCTTTGGAGAATGCTTTCATTTCGTTATAATAGCTAATGATGTGTCCTCGTCCTCGACAAATTTCGGAAAAATAATTGTGACGTTCCATTTGATGGAGGCCCATAATACTTGTCGAAAAATCTGTGCGTATTCATAAAGTATCTATACAAAATGCGTTCTTTTTTTTTTTGTTGAATTATGTAGTAGCTCAAAATATTCAAACTGATTAACAAACGTCACGCATAAGAATATTATTAAGAACTTCGTATCGTATTCGTATCTAAAAATACGCTCGTGTATCCTTTGCGTACTGATGTTTTGTTTACTGATTTTTGTTGTAGCGCACATTTTCGAGTGAATCATGTCAAAATTTGGACTCGATTTGTCAATGAAAAAATTACGAATAGAAAAATATCCACAAATGTTTATATCCATTTAAATCAGCTGTACTTAGAGCTAAACATGATAACAACGCAAATAACGACCTTGAGCGGTATTTTCCTCCCCGCGCTATACATCATTATGCGTAGTGTAAGTGAAAATTGCCTGTGACACAACAACTGCAGAGCGCTAATACATTTTTTCACGAAATTCTGTTTATTCAACAAATACTTGAGGGAATGGAAAAACTCTACAAATACACGACGCGTTGGCGGGGGGTGGGTGGTGGTTGGAGAGCGATACAAATAAATAAATTGGAAACTTTTCAAGTTTCAAGGTTGCTACACAAATTCAGTGTTCTCATATGGCACCGACGAAGACAAATATCACATTGCAGTACCTACCTAGTTGCTAGTAGTTTGTTTTTTTTTTTTTGCGAATTAGATAACCCGCATACGTAAAAAGATAGATAGATAGATACGGCTATAACAAATGTGCACCCACAACCAAGTGACATGTCGCATTTTCCTTGTGACTTTTTCCAGTAATTTTAATCTTTTATTCCGTTTCCGTTGGATGATTCCATTCGTACTATATTTTAATGTTATCCAACCTTCAAGTATCTACACATCACACACACTCAAACACTAATAAATTGATGTAATTTCAATTATTGAAGCGAAAGAGCAAAAATTGAGCATTCGCCTGCATTCTTTGATGCGCTCTGAGTCTGACATTGTTTTGCCTGGATAAATGTGACGCAGTGAAGTGGAAAATCAGCAGTAATTTGTAAATAATTCAATTTAAAATGTTTATAACCATGTAACTGACAATGTGCTACAATATGGCATGACATGACGTACTACTGCCCGCAAGCAAACCAAGTCACACTCATTGTATGCGTGGGCTTTCATTATCCATTGATGTTTAATGTGACGTAACTGAGAGCAGCTGATGATGATGATTCAAAGAGAAAATTATATAAAATAGGTACATACATAATACATAAATATAAATGAAGTATGCGTGGGTTGGTCACACGGGGATGTTAAAAAGATACGCGCGTATTATACTCGTACAAACAAATAGAGTTGTTTTGGGCAACAGCTTCCGAATGTAGGTATATTCCACTTAGTAACAGCATTCTATTCTCAATTTGCCATTATTCATATTTTCTAAAAAATACATAGTCCAAATTCCATAGATACTGTATCCACTCTGGGTTAAATGAACCGTGATAGGCATAATTATGTACATAATTTTACAAAAGATCCTATCGATTAAGCCCGAGTTTCCCAAAGTGTGCTTCGCGGAGCACTTGGTGCTCCGCCATGAATACCCAAGTGCTCCGCGGGAAGATAGGAAAAAATATGAACATTTTATCAGACTAGCTAGTTAAGAAAGAAAGAAAGAAAGAAAGGAGATTGCATGCAAAACTTATCCAAAGGAAAGGACTCAGATTTGCCGAACAAGTAGAGCCAACCCATTGTTGACCTGATGTCCATAAAAGTTAGGGAACTGGAACCCTAAAGTTTTTGTTATTCTGTGTCCAACTCGAAAATAAGTTAAAAAGGTTTTTGAATTATTTTTTTTTAAATGTCTATAATATTTTTAAACACTTTTTCTGTGGAGACTGTTTCTAAAAGAAATATTTAGTTTGTAGATTAGTGATATAAAGACATCGATTCTAATTCGGTGGTTACCACGGTATCTTTCACTAAAATACAAATTCCAGAACTATGAAATATTTATTTAAATACTTCATTTATATAGGTACATATTTAATACTTATGCATTAATTTTTTTTAAGTTAATATGTAGGTATGTTTATTATTATATAATATTTTTTTTTTCATTTAAATTACTTGTTTTTGGGTGGTAGTGGGCTTTAGGTCAAAATGAAACAATTTATTTTATTCACTACGTTTGTCCATGTTTATGGACATCATCAGCTGAAGAAGTGGATCTATATTTTGCATGATGATGTCTGTAGACAGGGACGAAACGTAGTGAAAAAAATTAATTGTTTCATTGTAGAACTAAAGCCCACTACAACCCAACTATTTATAAACAAAAAGGTCACATACATGTTACTTATTTCTTCAATTTAATAAAATTAAAAAAAAAATGGAAAATAGTTATTGCGATTTCCATAACTTCGAAAAATAGGATACGGACAACGAAGTGCTCCACGAGGAAATAATCTCCTGAAAAGTGCTCCGCGACCAAAAAAGATTGGGAACCGCTGGATTAAGCGAATGGGTATAGAAATGAATATGAGAAAGAACTAGGCGTATTTGCCTTCAATATATCTACCAAAAACCGTCCTAGGACTTCATTCACAAGAAGTCTTAAAATGCTGCCGAAAGAGTTGCAAAATGTAATTTTGATAGAAAATACAGGGGTCTAATCGCGTAAGGCTAAAACGATCTAACGACGTCGTCTCGACGATACTTCTACTTCATGTAACAACCAAACAACGATAATCGTCGAATCGATAGGACGATCATCGCTTTTTATTGCTTCACCTAAACAATTATACTGTCAAATGGCGTTGTCGAAACGATTCGATTGAACGATGGCTATTTTGCAATCGTTTCGTCGTTTTTGGTGTATTTTGTCTATGTTTAGGTTTTTTAAAAGTAAAATAAAATTAAAGGAAATATTTTCCAATCAAAAGCATACATATCTAATGTTCACAAAGGACACTGCATTAGCATTAGTGTGGTGAAATGTGAAAATATAGAACAAAAATCCATTTTCTTCATACTTGTTAAAAGACAGGTCGAACCCTAGCTGTGTTCTCTTTTGAGGATGCAATCATAGAATTGCATTCACTAAATGCTTGGCTGTAAATGATGACAAAACAAAATATATATACTGTCAACGAGAAAGGACTCTCAGCATCGAGATAATATATAAGACCCTAATGATCCCGGTCCTGCTGTATGGTGCAGAAGCATGGACTCTGTCAAAATCGGATGAATACCTCCTTGGATGTTTTAAGAGAAAGAATCTTCGGACGATATTCGGTCCAGTTTGAAGATACAACGGCTGATATGGCTGGGGAACGTGGAGCGTGTATGAACAGCAACGCATCAGACCGACGAGTCTTTGAGTCCACCCCTAAGGGTGAGGTCGACGTAGCAGAGGAAGACCCAAACTTAGGTGACGCGCTCAATTGGACGGCGACCTCAACGAACTGTTGATGTTGGTCTTTCGAAGAAGAATGCCTCCAGCCCAAAATCCGTACCAAACATTCACGCGTTGGGGATGCATTTTTTTCTCAACAATTATTCGTGGCTTTTCTGAACCCCAAATGCGACAATTTTGATGAAGATGAAAATGAGCTTCATCACTGAAGATGAGTTTGTTCAAAAATTGCGGACTGTAGCAGCAAATATTCATTATTTTTAAAATATTGCTCAACAATGAAAATGCGTTCTTTGTTCGTGTAGCGCTCCTTTTTTACTAACCCCGAACTGTCAGCTGTCACATTGTTATCTTTTTTCCGTTGGCATCACTGTACTATCAAATGGCGCAAGATTCAAATTATGCGTGAATTAGAGGACACCCTTTATAAATACTATATCTACTGGCCTAAAAAGAAAAGATACTAAATAGTTAGTGCAGTAGGACTAGCTTATCGCAGTCATTAGTTTATGCGCTTTATTTTTATTTTTGGGAAGGGAAGTACTATATACCTACAATTTTATGCCGAATTTTAATTTATAATACCTTACTCAAGAAAGTGGTACTCACGAAGCGAGAGGTGGTCAGTGGAAAACCCTTAAGCCTGATTCTCATTGTTTAATACAGTCTACTAGTTAATCACACTAATTAATAACTGGGCAAGTGCGCCCACTGCTGGCATAACTAACTGAGATATTATATTTAGTGATAATTGGGTTTTAAAAATAGCATCAACCTCTCAATTAATATATAATTGAGCTTTTCTCAGTTTCTTAGTATTATTGCGCGTCATTATGGGTAAAAATGTCTCGAAAGGATTTCTGTTTACATCACAGGACCCTCGATATTGTAATACGAATTTCCAAGTACATACTTGAAGTACTAGCAGCATAGCAGAGCTTTATACAAGCTGATTTCAGCACAAGTAGTTGATGGAACAGGGGGGGTGGATAGGGAGGTGATTTTTAGTAGGTTCACTGATACTTCAATTACTATCAGTACCAATTACGAGGTATAACCCATAGATCCCTCATCTATCTCAAAAGAATTTCGTAAGTAGCAAGTTCCCAATTGTAATGTCCGCCCCATAGTTTTTCTGGTCACTTTCTCCTCCTTACAATGGATTTAGAAATGTGGTCTAAGAGTGTCTTTCTAAGGCAGTCACATATTACAATGATCTGTAGTCTTTACAACTTACAGTAAATATTAATATTTTTTAAACAAAATTTGCTACTCCGATGTTCGGTGATGTAAGCAGACTTATCGTAGTCGTATAGAAGATACAAAGATACAAAATATCGGCTTATCTCCAGGGACGGAAACTAATAAAAATATAGGCTTACATATAGTTGCTTGCCAATCGCTGATTTTGTTTTCTTAAGATGGCTATTGTCAAAGGCCTTGTCAAAAAACATTCCATATAAGACTTTTATCATTCCAGTTCAGATATATGGTACAGAAGCATGAAAATTAGCTACGGGCGGATAAAGATAAAGGCGTGTTTTAAGCGCGCAATTCGTTGAGCAATTTCTTTTGCGTGGACTGAATTTTGTAAAGAAGATGAAACGTTTTTATTTTCTCAACGAACACCAAACGAAACGGAAAAAAGACATATTTTTTTTTGTTAAATTGTTGAAAAAATGCTTACTTGCCTTTTGAAACAAAAACGTTGTATCTGTGTTCAGTGTTCAGCCTTAAGGCACATCCACTGTACTCGTATGCAATTATAATTTAATAAATGATATAATATTAACTGTGGCGCATTTGCCCCAAAAATTCCGAGTCAGTAAGCTGAACATAATACATTTTGATCTGTCTTCAGCATTTTGTATGGTAATTGAAATTGCCATGATGGAGAATATATTGTTATCGAAAAGGTAATGTTATTGTTACCTAAAATTCGGCCAGTAAAAGCATGCCTGGGGGCAATATTGTTTGTCAACTTAAGTATCACATTGCTTGCAGCGTAGCTTGGAATTATTTATTCATACTTATCGGGCTCCCGACCAATGAAGAGTCCCTGCCTGAGACACTGCAGCCTTCCATCATCTTCGATCCCGGGCACGCTGCCTCCCCTCCAGTTGTCCAGACCAAGCGCTCTGACATCTGCGATGGTTTGCATGCTTGGTCTTTGAAAGTGAGGTTCGGTCTTCTTGGCTTCTCGAACCTGGAGCTGGGATGCGAAGATCCTCTTATAGCTGGAGCATTATTGTCTATTCGCTCGATGTGACCAAAGCAGTCGACGCGTTTTGGCTTTTTGAATTTTATCCACATCTTGGTGCAGCTCATAGAATTCGCGGTTGTGTCTTCTCCTCCATTCGCCCTTCTCGACCAAAAACCCGCCCCAAAGTGTTTTTTTATTTTTGTCCTTCGAAGGAGCCCAGTATCAGCTCTCTCAGCCTCTATCACAGCAGGCTGGGAGCGACCAATGGTGTCATCATCGTCCGCATAGCTCAGAAGCTGAACGGACCTGTTGAAGATAGTGCCTTCCATGTTGACACCTGCATGAAGTCGCATGATAACACGTCTCCTTGCCGTAATCTGGTGCATATTTGAAATACTTCGGAGGAGCTACTTCCAAACTGCACGTTGAAGCGCGTGTTTTCCAGTGTCACACCGGCGACACAGCTGAATCAGTTCTGCCGGGATTCCGAATTCGGCCATTGCCATATAGAGCTCTTGACGATGTATCTTATCATACGCTGCCCTGATGCTGCGCCAACTAAGTTTACATTTTTTGAATGACATCAGAAAGTAATACAATTGTATGCCCTATTTCGAAAAGCTAAATTCATAAGCTTCGTCAGGAGTTCGAGAGAGTGAACGCACTGAAGAAAACTATAGGGCGATAATATCAGTTTTTTTGTATCGATGCTTTAACCCGAAAGCCCTGGGCCTGGCACGGAAAATACTACACCTTCATTTTGTTTACTAGCTCACTTATATAGGTGGCCCTATTGTCTGAGGTGGACGCATGGTCTTGGGCTAACTGCCTCAGCTTGCGCACTCCAAGTTGGTTGAGGTTCCCTTCCAGTTGTGCTCGCCACCCAAGGAGAGGTCTTCCTCCATTGTGCTGTCCTTCTGGGATTGGTTGGTTGGTTGGTTGAAAGTGGCTGTCAGCTAAAAACGCCAACACACTTAGACCAGTATAGTTCCATTGTGATGCCACGATGAAGGATCTAAGATCTCCCTACTAGTTGAACCATTTTGAGCTCTTTATAAAGCGTAAGAGGCTTCTGATGTCTATGCTTGTCAGATCGCCCAAGTCGTTGTAATGGAAGGCTCCTAAGTGAAGCTTTCTTCTGCGGGAGAGAGCTGGGCAGGAACAAAGAAGGTGAGGGATAGTTTCCTCCTCTTCCTCGTCCATGCAGCTTCTACAAAAGTCGTTTGCGAAGAGGCCCAGCCTTGCGGCATGTTTGCCTATCAGGCAGTGTCCATTAATGACACCTATTGTAGTGCCGATATGCAATCTGTTGAGAGAGATCAATTTCTTAGAGCGTTTCAAATCCAGCTTAGGCCAAATTTGTTTTGTCGCTAGACAAAAGGTTAAACTCGTCCAGCTAAGATTTGTACTCTCCATAGCATTCAGCTTCAATTTTTGTTTGCGAGTAGCGATTGGTATACCTAGGGTGCCTTTATCCGGCAGAATGGGTTGGGTTGTTCCTATTCTAGCGAGTTCATCGATGTTGAGTTGAGTCCAAAAACCATATGGATATCATTCTTTCACCAGAAAACAATATTGTTCAGTTTTCTTATTTTTAAGTAAATAATTATATTACCCTGTTTTTGTTTATTTTGATTGTAGCCGTAAAAAAACAAAGCCAATAATTTATGTACTATATAGTTACGAATACGATGAACTATGCTAATTCATTGAATCAATATTGAGCACATTATTTTGTGTGCTACTATACAAAGCTTTGCCAAATTATTCTAAATACGACTGTTTAGTGTTTTTGTCTCAGTTAAACATTGCTCGTGTTACTGTATCGCTTGTACTACCTACAGCCACAAATACATTCGATCAATTATATCACACACAGACAAACGATGTATGTCGATCGTGATTTCAATAATTAACATCAATTTGTTTGAAATTCTGTGTCCGATAAAGATTCCTATAGATTTGAAGAGTTCAGGAAATCGAAAGTTTCAAGTTCGCCACAAGTGGGGCCTTAACCATTATTTAAAACATTCCTCAACGGTTAATTATGTGAATATTTTAATTGTTATACTCGATACAATACTCGTATGTCTGCACTTTGATTGATACCCATCAATGCCTATACTTATCAAAATGCTTGAGAGCATACGAGTCGATTTTTTAAAGAGCCTCAAATATTTTGGATTTTATATGAATTAAGAAAGAACGACATTGACTACTGATTTATTTGAAAGAGGGAAATGTACCTACTTACCTAGATCAACACACTTCCTTGTAATAGTAGGTATAGGTATGAAATGATTTATTTGATAAAAATTATTTTGCTGGTAAAGATTTTGCCTTTGAATACTTTCAAATTATTGTGTAAAGTAACAAGCTACTGTAGTTGGCACCCAAGGACATTTTGACTTTAAACAAGCGTAGATTTGTTATTTTAAACGCGATTTTAAAACGTTATACGTTTATATATTCCTTAAGGAATTTTCTTTTTACTATAAATTTAATTTTCGAGTTTAGGGGTTTCAATTTCTAATTAAATGGATTATAAAAAATGCCTCTCAAAACCTACAGTAGTTGGCACCTCTCTTCCCCATAAATTCATAAATTATAAATTGTATAAATTGTATTACATATAAATAAGTTATAATTCAATATTTATTCAATATTTAAATAATAAAACAAAAAACAAAAAAAAACATTGTTAAAATAACCACAAAATATTCTAAGGGTATTTTCAACACGGTATTGGATAGAAAAAAACAAAATAAAATCACTTACAAGGACGCTTTAATACCTACCTTTTAAAAAAAAAATACCGAGAATCTATACGGATTTTTAAAATAGTCACACAATATTGTTTTTCGTTACGCTCTGCTTTTGACGTGTTAATACATTTACATTTTGGCTACACGCTTAAATGGTTAATAGATCAAATTTAACTAAAGTTAGACTATTTGCATTTGAAAATACAGGGTGGGCCATCTAATGGTTTCTTTTTAAATCATAGGTTATTTTGACACTGACAGTTGTTTCCCGCTCGAAATCTTGTCAGAAAGTCAGTATCATATCTCCGCGGAACGAAATGAGTCACTTTATGCTTGAACAACGTTGGAAAATATTGAAAACATATTGGGCTGTGTGTGTGTAGCCCAAAAAGTGTATTTTTTTGAAAAGAAGTTTTGGCTGAAATGAACCATCTTTTCTGACGAGGCGCATTTTCATCTCAACAAACAAAATTGCCGCATCTAAATAAATAAATAAATAGGTGGCGCAACAGGCGGGTAGACACCCTAGGCCTAGCTTCGCGCAACCATTCGTTTGTGTGAGTTTCTATTTTTGGGACGAATGGAAGGGATCTACAATTTTATGCCGAGTCCGAACGGCTGAATTGAGAAGCTTTTTCAGGACAGTCATACTCTGGAATGTTTGTCAGACGTTCGCGAGAGGTGGCGCAGTAGAAAAAACCTTTAGATAATTTGTGTTTTTTCCGGGGATCGAACCTGGGATCCCTCTCACAGTAGTCCAGCACACTAACCTCTGCGCTAATACATAAAGTGAACCTCTCGCGAACGTCTGACAAACATCCGAGAGTATGACTGTCCTGAAAAAGCTTCTCAATTCAGCCGTTCGGACTCGACATAAAATTGTAGGTCCCTTCCATTCGTTCCAAAAATAGAAACTCACACAAATCGAATGGTTGCGAGAAGCTAGGCCTTGGGTGTCTACCGCCTGTTGCGCCGCCTATTTATTTATTTTTTAATCCGTGAGCTACAGCCCTCACTTTCGATTGATATATCCACCTTCTCAGATATTGCGAGTGCTTTCAAAAACGTGCACTCTGGGAGATATCACTACCTACTATCCGTGGTTCCGTCAGCAAGTCGATAATATCTACAAGGAACAGTCATAAATAGTAGACAGTCTAGTGATAGAAAACGTAGATATATAAACACCTCAGGGTTTATCATTATATAAGTTGCTAGTTTCGATGGTCCATCTTTACGCATTCAATCCAATCTAATTCATGAACCTACCGGTGAGTTCGAAAAAACCCTCGCTTATGTGACTTACGTCATACTTTATCCATATGTATTTATTCCGATTGCGAATACGTTATTGAATGGGCCATTCTCCCAGTTCAAATCCTTTCGATTTGTGGTTCATATTTCGTACGACGATACTCACCTTTCCGGGGGTTTAGGTGCCTTAAATATGAGCAATAGAGTGAGGATCGCTTTTCTCACAAAATCATTGATCATTTGCCTACAAAAATCGATATCTTTAACTATGAAATATAGAACAGAAACAAATTGGAATATCGTAGATATTCAGATCATTTTCAATCTTTACTGACGACTCAAAAAACAATTTGTTTGCACCTGTCCTGTGCCTACTTGTTTATCTCACAAATATTTACCCAGGAGGCTATTTTTTCAACGATCTACCAGGGCCAGTGCCTATAATGCTTATTATAATTTGGACAAGTAGTTGTCAGTTTGAGGAGTCTAATGACGATTGCATCTGTTTTGACATTGTTGAAGCCACCTTCTAAATCTAGGAAGGATGCAATTGAATGTTATTCGTTTGACAGCGATTTTTCAATAGTATCAACTAACGAGTATAGAGCTGTCTCCCCGAAGAAGCGTATTTTTCTATCAGGTCCACGCGATTTGTTCGCTGTTAACAGACCAGAGTATTTCGCAGGTGTTGGCAATCTCCTCTGTATTGTGTCTCTTTTCTAGATATTCTCCACTGCCTATATGAGGTTTTAAAATATAGGCAGAGGAAGAGACCCCTTATATCGTTAGACACCTTATATAAGGCTACCTTAAATTCTAATTATTTATTTAATGAACTAGTGGTCAGTGAACTATTTTGTCCCTTAGGTAACTTAACGTACAGCACGAGTTGAAGAATTTAGATGAGGAAAGAAAGTTGAAAACATGCTTGCATTCTGAGGCTGGATATTTAATGAATTTTTGAATATATCAAATTCCTTTTGAGGCTTTTGCACCCTCGATCGTAAAACACACAACTAGAAACCGTCTTTCTTATCAGCTTTCAAAATACATAGAGAGAGGTTTAATTTTGTCGAGTTTTTTTCCCATAGAAAAACACTTATTCATATGCAATAAATTTAATGGCAAACTTATTCGCGCAGCTCTTCTCTTGACGAATTAATTTCCAAGTAAGTGATCAAAAATCATGAAGTGCAGAGTCATCTCTGCTCAGTTAAAATATTAATATTCAAACCAAAATGCTACTTCCAGCACTTTACGTTATTACAGGTTGTTTTCTGTGTTCCTATGATAATTTTCATTGATGCAAATGTCATGTCATCCGCGTCACACTTTCTGGCTTTTCTAACAAAAATGCTCCATATACGATTCAGGAAATCCTTGTAACGTCCTCTCAAGTGTTGAATGTTGATGCGCTCTTGAGAATATATTTCCATCTTTACGGAAACATGAGTACGAGTTTCAAGTTTCCCTTGACTTTATTTTGGAAAAAAAAATATCTTTACCATTATGTCAAAAGAACCAAAATAGACATGGTGCAGATACATTTCAAACTCATACCATTGCCTTGTAAAAATGTTCACTTTATGTATGCAATTATCTATTGCTGGGTTATACAAACATTTTATTATTTTCATTTCTATTTAGACGTTCATGTCATTAGAGAGAGACAGTAAATGTCTATATAATTTTTTTTTTTTTTTCTAAATTTCGAGTCTTGTGCTCACCCGTGAGAAATTCACGTGGCAATCTTATAGACAGCGCAACCAGCACGACTGACCATGATGTTTACAATCCGAGTATCTATGTAGACATAAGTTCTCACATATAGATAGGGTACTATGAAAATGTGATGTTGGGGTCTGTGAGTTGAGTCTCATGATTAATGGATTGCGTTATCTAATGTTATCTATTTTCGTGCGAGTTAGTTGGCGCTGAGTGTGTGCCGGATAATGGAAGACATATGGTGCTTTGGCATAATGATAATATCACAAAACTTTTGTTCGGTTTCTTGTGACAATGAGGTAATTAATAATGAGAAGTGCACTGAAGGTTCTCTGCCTTGTCATTTTGTTTTGATAAAAATATAAATTTTCCGATAGCGAAACAAAAAATCAAATGTTGGTGGTAGTTTAGTTTGTACATTGGGGAAGGCAATTTGTTTTAGAAAATGCATTATCGAGATATACACAGTCGTTATTTATAATAAAATGTATTTTCCTAGGTTGAATGTTTGGAAGGATATAAAAGTTTGGATTGCAAGAGGTCAGGGATTACTAAATCAGAATAATGTAAAGGGTCCGCCATCTAACGTTTTTTTTTTTTTTTCAACTAGTGCTTATTTCGCGAATGGTAACACTTAGCTCATGTCTGATTTGACAGATAATTAGTTTTATCCTTCCGCTGAACGAATATGGTTGTGTATACGCTTGAACAACGCTGGGAAATATTGCGACATTACTTTGAAAATCATGGTATAATGTTGCAGAATGTGCGCGAAAATTGCGTACGGATTTTGGAAGAAGAGAAGCACCGTCAGCTCCGTATGTTCGTTATCTTGTGAAAAATGTGAAAGAAACTGACATCCTCATCGATAAACCAAAGCGTGAAAAGCCAAAAACAGTGCGTATACCCAAAACGAGTCACTGTTTGGTGCGGATTTTGGTCCAGAGGCATAATTGGGACATTTTTCTTCGAAAATGAGCAAGGAGTGGCCGTTACAGTCAATGGCGATCGTTATCGGGCCATGTTGAACGAATTTTAGTTCACAAAAATTGAAGAGGAGGATATTGGCAACATTTGGTTTCAACAGGACGGCGCTACGTGCCACACAGCCGAAGCTACACTCGATGTTTTGCGCTCTGTTTTTGAAGATCGCATTATCAGCCGCAGAGGTGATGTGGTTTGGCCACCGCGGAGCTGCGATTTGACACCGTTGGACTATTATTTGTGGGGTGCCGTAAAAGATAAGTGTTACGCCGACATGCCAGAGACAATTGACGCTTTAAAGGACAATATTCGTGAAGCCATTGGTGAAATACAGCTGCACACAATCGATAATGTGCTTAAAAATTGGACCGATCGTGTAGGCTACTGTATAGCCAGCCGAGGCAGCCATTTGAATGAAATTATTTTCCATTATTAACCGGAAGGATTGTACTTTCAAATAAAAAAAGAAATTTGAGAAAATATTCAGTAGTTTTTTTTATAGCATTTTCAAAAAAAAAAAAAAAAGTTATTTGGCGGACCCTTTATATTCTTAAAGTAAGAAATATTTCCACATTTTAATAAAACGATCATTTTTAGTAGCTTTCCTTTAAATTAACACAATAATGAGTAGACGTATGATTAGAAAAAACTATTCATTATTTTGCCTTTTCTTTACTCAAGTAATTTTAATTTTTTGCTGTATGTATAACCATTGTTCACCTTAGATTCCGTTCGTTTAAGTGCCCATCGCCATCGGTCTACTTTACTACGGTAACCACAATAATAACACATATTACCAAAAGTGTTTAATGACATCGATCTCATTTAAAACTCGATATAATTACATATCTCTCGGCACTGTTTTCATTTACATGGTCCCTTGATAAACAAACAACTTCGAAGATATTAAAAATAACTTGGTCTACTTGCTCGTGTCGTAAAGCGCACCCTCTGCACCCTCCGCAACCAAAATATGATCAACCCCCAACAATCTTCAACATAATTTCGTTTTAACTTCATGCATATATCGAAACTTAATTAACATTGAAAATGAAATTAATTCTAATTGCATAAATAAATAAACTAAACTGAACCCTGGAAATACAAAACTTATTCTCAGCATTACCCTAATTATTATATACCATGAAAAATATAAATAAAACTATACTTGTCGCATAAATTTATAAATAGTTAATTTTACTTTCTTTTTCTTTCAGGTAAGTCCATCCATATGGAATCTAATTTATTTTTGTGAGTAAATATAATTTTCTTACACACCGCCGTAGTGTGCTTAAAAATATCATCAACTCGTGTAATGTTGTCCTAATTATTATGCACACTAAGATTAGACTTGTGCCTTAAACCACAAATTGCTCAAACCCTATGCAAACAAACTCGATACAGTCTCAGCGGAATCGTAATTTCCAACCGCCCCCAAATCGTATGGAATTTCATTTAAGAACCCTTTGGCTATATGCACGCATATATAAATTTGTATCTCATATGGCAAACCAAATTCCAAAGTAATAAAGTTTAATTATTAAGTAGGTAGTGGTAGGTACATCGCAAGTTCGATTCCACCTTATACTCGTATATAGGTTAGAGACGAACAGCACAAACCATTTTCTGCTTATCAGCTGGCAGCACAGTCTCTGTCTGTAAGTGTGCCATTCCAATTTCATCCCTCTTATCGACGATACGCTGTATAATGTATATACGAGTATATAGCTGAAACCTGATGGGGGGAGCTATACACTTCATTCAAATTTGGCCTAGGTATACCTACCTACACCAAAAGTCGGCCATATAACAGCTGTAATTTATGCGATTGTTGAAAATCATGCCATTACTGCCTCAACATCTTGTGCTGGTGCTCTGCATTTGCAATAGCGGCAGTCGGACGACTTTGATTTATGGCCAGAGAGCAAATATAGGTAGGGAAAAATCAATATAATTATACACTACTCACCCCATGGAGTTCTGGAAGAATGAAAGCACACCGGACGCAGTTAATACAATTCTAAAGCTTTCTATGGCAGTACAAGTATCTCAATCTGCTGGATGGAGTTCCATCTTAAGCAGTCGGGTGTATATTTTAGGGGTGGAAGAGATGGTAATTTCAGAGCATGTACGGAGGGCACAAGCTTGCAAAATTAAATTTTTCAAAGAATTCTTCAAGAATGGCAATATATAATATTTATCGTTAAACCTAGAGCTATTCAGATCGTCGGGAAGGGGGAGGGGGATGTGTATCATATTTTCAATTGAATATACACACTCACAGGGCTATTATGAACTTGATGTACTGTACATATATCAATACATTATCTGTGACTAGACAGATACCGACTGTTATAGGGTACGTGTAGAAAATTGTAGGCGATACATTGGCAGACTATTCCGACGCGGGCGCAGTATGCTTAAGTTGATCCACCATATCTTTCGATCCCCAAGGGATCCCCAAACACGGTAGAGGTGAATAGTGAAATGTGCCGAATCCCAACCGGTTGAATTGAGAAGCTTCCCTGGACCTGAGATCCCTCGTTCAGTAAGTCCAGCACACTAATCAAATGACGTACCTATGTCTACAACACGGTGCAACCTTTAAAAACTGAATTTTCAAAACATCCATATAGGAGTATACGAAAGTAATTTAAAGACTTGACAGAAAGTTCTTTCTAAATATCAACTTCTAAAAAGAGTCTTCTACGAATGTTTTTTTTTTTTAATGTAGCAAGGAGCTTTGCTACATGCCGTGTACTAGTACCTTAAGGAAAGTGTCTCAAATCCTTACGTATATCTTGGTCACCACAACCTCTCAATAGCTCTACTACTGTCATTATTGTTGAAAGCTTGTTTGTTAGCTGTTATTTATCACTGCAAGGACCTCATCTCGGAAAACAATCAGGACATCTGATAGTCCCAGAACTAAAGCCTAGAACCAATATAGGTTTCAGTTGACTACTTTGAAATCAGGATTTAATCAACTATCGTGCGTTGTTTTTTTTTTCTACTGAAAAACTGCAGAACGTGATAAGTCTGGACGGGGACAGTTGGGCCTTCCGTGTATACATTACTGCCCGTATATTTTGGATAGAATATACGTATTTCATGTCAGTCTTGGTCTCCTGCACAGTTTTGCGACAGATTCTTATATGAAAATAGTCAGATTAATAATGGTCTCCATCCCCGTTGTAGGACGTGTGGTGTGGCGTGTGCAGTTTGTCTCTTTTTTTAACATCTGAATTGCAAGTTGCAAAGAACACTGTGACCAGAAAGACATTTTGTGCTTCATAGTCCTGTCAGTTTAGGAGATTAGGAGATGTTCAAATCTCTTTCTAAATTTGTAGTCTCTCAGATCAAGGGGAAAGGTATTTTTAATTCGTCAGGACGCAGGGTATTTCTGAGTCACAGAGTTTCCTCGCCATTAGAAACTTAGAAGATTTGAAGTTGCGTCCATAGATTCCACCTCCATTCGTCCTAATACCACTTGTTGCCTTTGTGCCAATAAATATGTGGACTTTTTCAAGGCCCACTGTACTCGGCTTGTGATCACTGTATTGACCCTCCTACCATAGGACATAGTTTTTGGTAAACAGTCCATATAATTCATCTCTTCTGTATAGTCTGATCTAAAGTCTGACTGAGATTGCTATATATTTTTTTATAAAGATTTAGAGTGACATTAGTCCAATAAAATCTTATAAGCCAGCTCTAGTTGTAGGGCAAGTACTCATCTTTCATTAAGTCCTAGTCTTTTGGCATGCTTTCTAAGAAAACAGTGGCCAGACAGGATGCTTATTGATATTATCAGGTTTGCCCTGCAAAGTTAAAGAATTTCTCTAGTTCGTGGTCCGTTTCTGGCCACAGGGCCTTGGAAAAGCGGTGGCCAGTTATGTTGGCCCATCTTCGGACTGCTTGTTTTAGTATATTACTTTTGAAGGTACTCAATGTTGGGTTGACGTCAACTTGTTAATTTCTTATCATTTCCCCGCCCTTTTTTGCCAATTCGTCGGCGAATTCGTTTCCTTCTATGTTGCAGTGACCTGGGAGCCTATGGGATCCAGCATAAGCTGACTTGGTTCTGTAAATAATATGTCGCATTGTGCGACAATTCCTGACTAGCACTAGAATCAAACAGCCTGACTATCGATGTAAAAAACTATGTTCTTATCGGATATCGATTCCATCTCTAGTAGTCCTGCGGCTTTAAGTACGGTTAGAATCTCCGACCGGAAGACACTGCAACTATCCGGTGGTCTTATTGAAATTTGTAGGTTTCGATTTACAGAATAAATCCCAGATCCTGTTCCCTCCGAGGTTTTTGATCCGTCGGTATATATTGCCAGCTCATTTGGTTTTATAACTGCGTTTCCGTGCCATAGCTCCGAGATCGAGCGGGCATACCAGCCTATCCGGGATTGGGCTAAAGAGCCAGAGACTATATTCCCAGTTCTCGGCCAGTCCCACAGAGCTGGCCATTTTTATCCGTCCCACCCGCACGGCAAGGTATACGATCTTCGGTATTGGTTTTCACGTCTTTTGCTACAACACACTGACCTAGCATTGTAATCCAATTATTAGTTCTTGTCCACTTTAACTCCTCGTATGTTTTTTTTTTATTCATCTCATTTGTGGTCGTCCATTTGTTCCAAATTGGCCTCCAGTAATGTTCTTAGCGCCCATCATCTATACTGTCAGTGTTTTGTGCATTAATAGGCCTATTTAGCTCCACTTTATAATATTAACCTCCAGGGTATATAAGTGCACTCATCCAAAATAATAGAATTAGGTAATTTTCTTTCCTTTTAGCAGTCTCTCTCTCTCTATCTCTCTCTCTCTCTCTCTATTCGTTTATATTCCTTATATAGAGCACGTTTGCAAATATGAACATAAAGAGTTATAAACCTTGGACCTCGGCAATTTCCTGAGGCAATCAATTCGAAGGCGTCGACATGTATACCCCAATTAGCCTAAATCTTAGAAATTGTCACCACAACCTTTTGAAATCGCAACACAAAAAACCACCTTACAGGGTATCCTATACTATGTTCCTGTTTAATTTGGATTCCGGCCAAAAATTCGAATGAAGGCCATTTACAATTTTACAAAATTTTTTTTTGTTGCAAAACATATACCCCCAACTGGACCCAATTTGTCCCAGGGCACTGCTAGGTATATATGCATCCTTGTGGGCTACTGTTACTGCGCCCAACCACATAGTGTTTTCATCATGCCTCGAGTGTCCTGATTGAGTCCAAAAGAAACCATTACATTCTGCTTATCATCCTTTTTATTGGTTAACCGGATAGTTCCCCATTTTACTATAAGAAAAGACAAAAACCGCCACTGTGCCCAAGTAAATCATGTTTCAAATCAAGTCGTGTATATAAACCACGTTCATGCTTATGTATACCCAGTTACAGTTTGGTACATAAATTCAGGATATGGTAAGGGAAATCGATAAAGCCGAAGCTGTTAACCTACTTTCCAACTCATAGTAAGTGTGTGTTGGGGTGACTTTTATACGAAAGTATCTATGCATTTGTGTGTTTTTGAATTTGGCCAAAAAGGTCTCTCTCTCTCTCTCTCTCTCTCTCTCTCTCTCTCTCACACACACACACACACATATACACTTATTGGACTGTAAATATTAGTTTTCACTTAGTTTAAACTGCAAAGTTCATAATTCTATTCCATTAAAATGCAAATCAAAACTAAACTAACTGTGAATCTTTTTTGCATTTAGCTCAACGAAAAAGTAAGCTTCCTTCACCTGAAAACAACAGAGCTGGCAAATAAATAGAGAATAATCGTCCTTTCGGGCTTGATGGTGTTTGCATTACTTTTGTGTGTGGTACAACGCAAACTCACTCTGGGTCGTCGCTTGTGTTGGTGAAAGTTTCTGTTTCGAAAAATAGCATGGCACAGTTTTGTGGATTTCAGTAACGTGGCACTTTCTAACATTTGCATACCGACCGACATGGCTTTCGTATCGTTACGGCATAGAGTCCTGATTCTCGAGAACACCGTCAGCTGATTTCGTGTAGTGTCCTCTGCGGCCGGCGTGTGTATATTTGAGTGTGTGTGCGTGAAAAATATGTATTTGAGGAAATTGTTTATACTCGTAGTCTAAATTGAATAGAAGAAGTGACAATAAATTTTTAAAGTAAGTGCATCTTTAAAGGACTTTTCTCGCAATACCCTTAAAAAATATAAATTATTTCCGATAGCTATTAAGAGACTATAGTGTTTTGTACAATCCGAGTTCGGAAAATTATTAAAATTCCCTTCTTAAGATGTTTTAATTGAATGCCCAATTTCGTCAAAGTGTTCATTAAGCTCAAGCTTCTTATTCTTAGCCACCTTTTGTGTATTACAAGTTACGACGTAAAAAATGTGAAGTGAACTAAAAAACCGTTTAATTAGGTTATTGGTCATGACCCTGATATGGTGTGTGTTTTTGTTAAACCATTTTTTTTTTACGACAAGCACACACAATTCCGTGACGCAGAAAAATTTATTTTTACGACAAAATCAATAAAACCTTGTATTTTGAGGAAGAGTGTCGGTATCTATGTACCTACTTATTTATAGAATTCGTGTATATTTCTCCTTTTGGCATACTAAGGTCGTTTACATTGCCCTCGCGCCAGGATGTCTAGTTTGGGGATATGTTTTCATTTGTTTTCCGTTCTCTTTTCTCCGACTCTTGAGTGCCTTTAATGAATACAAAATGAACCGAATTTGATGCAATATTTGTGAGCTTAGGGGTGTACTAAACACTTGGACGTATTCGTACATGTGTATATTATCTTTGCACAGATAACTTAACTAGTCATGCTGATTACGATGTGGCGCGTCATTTTATGGATAAATGTACTGATTGCAAGTTTTAATTTACTGATTTTGCCGATAACGATACCTAAATTTTTTGTTTTGTGCCGTATTTCTGCTATCTCTTAGCCAAATGCCGGATATTATATATCAGTACATATATTCAGATATTCGGGCTCTCTGATTTGGACGTCAAGCGCTCGAAATTCGCCACTTAAGCCAAATTGATATCCCATGCAATATCAAGTTGGATTAAGCTGGATTACTCTCATCCAATTACCCTTAAGTTTGTGCATTTTTTCCAGTTTTAAAGACTTTCTTTTTAAATCCAAATGACTTTCTTTATAGATCCAAATCTTTTTAAATAAATGTTATACTCTTTAATAATATTCGCCAATCAAGATGCAATTTTGTTTATTTGATGTAACGTATTTATTATGATCATCTAACGCTACATGGCAGCAGAGTCAATCTCAGAGGAATACAAAAAATGATCTTTGCGAAACAGATAAAAAACAACTTTGAAAGCTACTTTGCTTTCCAATTTTTCAATCATCTCGTTGACAGTTGTGACATTTTATAAATACATACATTATTTCTTTTTTTTTTTTAATAAAAACTGTCAATTTTCGAATTTGGTTAAAAATTAAAGTTCAATTGCAAAAGCAATCTTTAAGTTAATGGAAATCGAGGAGTAAATTTGTTTGATGTATATACCAATTAATCCTCAGACTGATTAAAGGTTCTAGAGGGATCATGACGTTAACTAGAACGACTAAAATCTAGAATGGTCAAAATCTCGAAAATGAATTTGATAAATCTCGAATGCAAAA
Organism: Cheilosia scutellata; assembly: GCA_955612985.1. Taxonomy (NCBI): domain Eukaryota; kingdom Metazoa; phylum Arthropoda; class Insecta; order Diptera; family Syrphidae; genus Cheilosia; species Cheilosia scutellata. The sequence goes on along the minus strand of OY015313.1, from coordinate 46,553,516 downwards.
ATCTCGAATGAGCCAAAATCTAGAAAGTACAAAAATCTCGAAAGACTCTATCTCGAAAAAAATCTCGAAAACAAAAAGTAAATTCGAGATTTTTTCTTTGCACCCACCCCATAGGCAAACAGTAAACCCAAGGGGGGGTTGCAGGGGGGCAGCATGCCCCCCCATACGTATCGAGATTTTTTTTTCGAGATTTTTGTCATTCGAGATTATGCTTTCTAGATTTTTTAAATTCGAGAATTTTTTTTTCGAGATTTTTACATTCGAGATTTTTACATTCGAGATTTTTACATTCGAGATTTTTGCTTTCGAGATTTTTTTTTCGAGATATCGGGGTAGACCCGATTTTAGATGCGCACTTTTCTGGCTGATCGATTCTGACTACCAGCGTGGAGCCCGTAGAGTTCGCTGTTTCATCAACGAACACAGAACCAAAAATCACTCGAAAAATGTTTATAGATAATTGCTTGCAAAGTTGAGTTCTAACAGTTAAATCTCCTAATAAATTCCTCTTAGAAATTCAATATGTGTTTTTGCATGTCATTCCAAAAAAGGACGGATTATCTAAGTGTGTCTGGCAGTTGAAAGAAATCTACCAACTCATGAGTTTTATATACTCCCGAAACCATTTGAATTTCCATCATCAAGATTGAAGGTCCTGACAGAATTTAGGTCACTTATATTTTTAAGAATGTAACTACCTAGAGTTGCCATTAATGTAAGCTAGGACGAAGCAGGGTTCCTTCGAATTTTGCAATGTATCCATCCCTTCGACCTTATTGCTTCTGCAGAAGTCGTAATGAGGATTACGCAATTGTAGAACTGCCACATTGCCCTGTTTTCAAAATATTGAGTTTAGAGATATGTATTATTAAATGTGTTGCGCTTAATAAACCATCTGAAATAATTGGGTTCTAGATCTAGCCAGATAATTTGTTCAGTTTCTGACTAGTGCCGATATGACAACTTGAGTGAATTAATTAGTTTGTGTCAGGCATTGTATGTCTATAGATATGGATGCCTCGCAGTCTCTCCGTTACAAAGATCGAGGATGGTAAAGCCCTAGGGGTGTATAATAAGCAAAGTATTCCCGAACGTTACTACTTACTTACGTTACTTACTTGGGAGAAACTATATAAATTGACTATAACTCAGACAATACGCATCGCCAGTTACCGCGGTCTTTGGCTAACCGCTTGCAATTGGTTGAGGTCCTCTTTTACTTATAGACACAATCTAAGGTGAGGTCTTATTATACGTTTTTCCTCCTGGCTATAGAATCAAAGACTTTTCGGGTCAGAGCGCTGGTGTCTGATCGCTTTATACAGGACTTCATTCAGGAGATCAACAACTCCTTTTCGATATGGTTTTCACTCTTCATCAGAGGCGTGTTCATATATTAGCAGATCACGGATCAAAATACCCTAGGTAATCGGTTATCAGCTTAGAGGCATACTTTTGGGTCGCAACTGAGTTATGGAGCGTACAAGGTACGTAGGTACTAGGCAAATATTCTTATATTACGGAGTCTGGTAGCCGTTTGTTGGAATTTATTTTTCTAAGCCTCCTCTTGTCTCTCACACAGCTATATGATTTATTCCGTGCCATATCCTTGGTTACCGCGACGGAACATTCCCCTATACCTACCTCAAGGCCAGGACATCACTTTGACCCCAGAACAGCCAGGCGGATATTCCGTTGTCAGTAACCGTCATCAGGGATATGAGAGCTGGCGCCGACCCATAAACGGCTCATCAGCCACCACTTGATAAATTATCACTGTACTCAGCTCCAAATGTTTAGGTAGTTTGGCAGGCTTCATGCCAACTTCTGAGACTCATTCCTGCAGAACGTCATCTTTATTGTTACTATTTTTTTCTACTCGACAGTAACGTTTAGCCCGTCGAGTCCATACTGACAAATCCGATGACTAGACGGATTTAGCGTGTATGAGATAGTTACGACATTGGGCATGGGCATCGCTAAACAACCTCCTTCTTAAGGTGAAGTAATATTGAAAAACTCTTTAAAAAATGTCGCCTTCTATCTAAAGAGACTGATAAATTTTGACCAAACTACGTGCTACTCGTGCAGCTTAGTCCACTGCTTCTCAAACTGCTGAATTAGTTTCATACGCTTCAGAGAATAAGCTGTTGGCCATAGTCCCTATCAAAGGAAGACAACCTATCAGATACATCAGTAGCAATTTAATTCGCAGAAATGTTCATTGATTTCAGTCTTATTCAGATTGATTAAGTCCTCCTCAAACTGCTAAGTTATGTTCATAAAAATGTCAGAGAAAGAACTGCGGTTTGAAGGGCACTATCATAAGATGCATTTGCATTTCACAGAAATGTATCATCGTAACCTTTGCCCTAAAGTATAATTATTTAACCTTCATCATACATACAATACCTACCCCATTTACCAAATACATAATACATAGTTACGTCACAATCTCGCTTAAGAATAAATAAATATTAAGAATCTTTTCACACAGAACTGTCATTCTCGCGAGAATTACTCTCGAAATAAGGCAACCTTAAGAAACACAATCGCATGTGACAGTAAGCATTCCAACGAACTGCTGGGATGCATGGTATTTCTAATGTCTTCCTGTAGTCTCACCTCCCGTATACTCCCTGTGTGTTGGCTGGCTGGCAGTTTGACGTGCTTGGCATTTTCATTCTCGACTCGACTCACTGACATAGTGCCATTTATTTTGAACAAAATCGATTTCGAACACAAAGTGACACAACATCACCACTCACCAGCCAGCCATCGGCGGCTTCATTCCTAAGGAGAGTCAAGTAAATAAAAAAAAAATCTTCAATTCCCAATTCCACCGTGTGCCCTTGTTTTACCATGTGATCCTCCACCCCACCTCCCCCAACTTCATGTCAGCACCGCCTTTCGACAAACACAACATATCCCTCTGGGCCAGCAAAGAAAAAAAAAAAACAAGAACCACTCTATCAGTTATACGGGCGACATCAGTATCCATTTTGGTATGGCTCTAGTCTATGGCGTATGGAAGTGTGTCTTCAAAGCGTTTCCTCTTCGACAGTATTGCACTTGCATTTGCATTTATTTTTAAGTAGTGTCGCTATCGCCCCATGGCATAGACCACCACATTGCCATTTGGGTTTATTCAGTTATTATTATTGTTATTATTATTTTCGTTTTATTCATACGTATGTATTTGGATTTGTTGGATTACCGAATAAATGCACAGATACTCTCGACCCGATTACATATTAAACGAGTAGATATGTGAATTATTTGGCAGTTTGTCCAAGGATGCAATCAAATTGTTTCGTGCATTTGATTTACTTTCGTGGCTAGAAAATTAGAAACAACAATCGAACCATCTCTCGCTTGATTGTAAGAGTCGGCGAAATATCTCAAATCAACGAGTTAAATTAATTTTCCACAAACGATCATAAATTCCATGTCGGCAATAAAGTTGCACTTTGGTCTTTTTGGTTTAAACAATTGTCAGTTAGATGTCCGACAATAGATGGAACGGATTTCGCCAGACAAAATTTACGATCAAATAAAATTTAATGAAAAGTGCCATAAAATCTCATAGACTATGTGATCTTTTGAGCGTGCAAAATTCAATAATAGATGCGAAATCATATTTACAGGTCGTGCAAATGTGGAGAATGTAATTTCTGAGTGAGTGGTGAATATAAACTTGCCAGCGGATAGCAATAGCAATACAATTTGTGCATGCGGTAAGGTTTTGTTTGGTTCTCTAATTTTATCACTTATTTCATGTGCACCTACACAGACAAGACACTATACGGAATTTCCGATTATTTGATCTTCAAATCTCTTGTATACTGTCAAAAGTTTGATTTTCAGTTTAAACAAATTTAAAAAAAATATGTATTTAAAAATACAAAGACCAATCAAATAGCGACGTGGTTTACCATAATGACCACTGAGGTCATTTTGTTCATTTACATTTATTGTAGAGACTAAGTGCTTAGTGTGAAGGACTATTAGCAGACTCAACACAATTTATACGTGCGAAGGTTTTCTCCACTGCGCCATATCTCGCGATCATCTGACAAACATTACAGAGTATAATTTTCCTGAGACTTTCTAAACTCAGCCTTTCGGATTCGTCCCAAATATAAGAACTCACACAAATTAATAGTTGTGAAAAGCTAGGTCGACGGTTATGGACCAGTTGCTCTAATTTATTTATTTTTTTCTAATTTTAATTGGGACAAGAATGAAAGGAACCTAAAGGCTGAATTAAAGGTGTTTAAGAACTCAACTATATTAATTTGTTGCAGCTCTTGACAATTTTGAATCTCGCTTAAAAACTGTTAGCAAATTATTCTTAAATCTGTTTATAGAATTATTCCTAACTGTGCGTCGCGACTCGCCCCCGCATTTCCAGTCAGACTTGCTTCGTGGCTGACACTCGTATATTTGCCTGGCACTCAAAATTATATAAGGGGGTTTTCAATTGGTAAGGGTCGTTGCCGGCCAGATTCGTCGGAAGCATCAGCATTGCCGCGGTCCATGCGATAGTGTACCAGGAGAACCCGAGGGAGCCAATTCCTCGCCGTACATCAGAAATCGGCCTTTCGTTAATTCCAACTTGGGGAATTTTGAATCGGGACTTAGGCTTACGCTCGTACAAGATCCAACTAATCCAGAAGCTCAAAGTTAATGAACATAGTCAAAGCCGTTTGTTCGCTGACTTGGCTTCGGAGCGTTTGGAAGAGGACCTCAATTTTGCCCGAAAAATCATCTTTAGCGACAAACCGCATTTTTAGATGAATGCGGGTATGTAGTACCTCGCACCACCTGTTCATCGGCGTTTCCTTATTCCTATACATTTCCTATTCTGCCAACCACAACTGCTCACAGAACCATATTACCGCATACCAAAAATGCATATATTCGATATTCCCAATAATTCGCCTCACTAGGTCAATGTCAAAGCATATCACACATATCGCCGACAAAACACATAAACAATATGAGTAATGGGACAGCAAGGGAACTCCACTTCAGTTCTGTACACATATGCTGATATCACACTGTGTGTAACTAAGGCGAAGAGTGAATGACATGCTGGTAATTCTGACGCACATATGCTGACAAAGCACTATGCGCAGCTAGGGCAAAACGCCAATGACTTGTTGCGATATCGATGGTATTTTTGGGTTACAAAGGTATGAAGGACTGCATCAGCATGGTTGAGCAACGCACTTCCAAGAAGTGCAAAAGAATATGTGTTGGAGGGGAACGCAAATGAAAGTGGATGAACTAGAAAAGACGTATAAAAGGACTGAGAATTTTGGAAGCAACAGAGAGTTGTTAAATAGATTTTGTATGGTAAAGGTTGCAGCCAAGCAATAAGACAGCGGGCCTTACCATTGAAATAAATAAATATAATAAAAACAAATAAACAAATAATTAGTAAAGGTTGCAGCCAAGCAATAAGACAGCGGGCCTTACTAATCAAAATAAAATAAAAACTTCTTTTATTTCCAACCTCTCCGCGAGTTCGTTCTTCTCCTGGTGACAGGAAAGCACGACGAACTTTGGCGATACAACAATTGGTGGCAGCGGTGGGATACCCAAAGAGGTCCCGACTACCATACCAACATACCGAAGCGTTCTCTGGGGCTATACACCAGAGAAAGTGTTAAAGCGTACTGGGGCATACACCAGTTAAGTGAAGTGAAAAAAAAAAAAAGAAAAAAAAAGTGCAAAGTCCCAAATACTGTAAGACCTGGCGAATCCCTGGAATACGGGCGCCGGAGGCAAACAATTGGGCAGTGACATAAAAGACCAGGCCACCACACCTATAGGGCGGGAAGCCTGCCTGGCAGAGGAAGAAGAAAAAAAAAATACAGCACCATCATCACCATCGGCATCAGAAAACCTACCAGCAGCAGCAGAGGAAATTAAGGAAAAAAAAAGACAACAACAAAACCATCAGCATCCGCAGCAGAGAAATTTAAGATTTAAGGTATTTAAGAAGTTATATATATATATATTTTTTTTTACACAAAAAAAAAAAACACATTTGACTTAGTTACGCCACGTTTCTTTATATTTATACTTTTTTTTTTTTCGGTGAAGAAAAAGAAAAAAAAAAACTCTAAAACCCAGAATTTTCATTTCCTACCCATTATTCTTCCTACACCCCCAATATTACCACAAGAAAGCAAGCTGCGATAGTGCAGCTCTTCGAACAACTACCTTTTTGTGTAGAAATACCCGAGAGTTCTGAATCCGGCACCACCATGTCTGAATACAAAATTAGTCTTAACGACATTTACAACATTATCCCGGCTTTCAGCGGAAACCCGGAAGAATTAAATAAATTTATAGCTTGTGGGAATATATTGTTCACGTCAATTAGAACTGACCCCGAACATAAACTTTTTCTGGAAGTCGTGAAAACGAGGCTCCAGGGACCGGCATTCGAGCTAGTCCAGTTAAAATCTTTTGCAAAATGGAATGACTTAGTCTCAGAACTAGAAAGACAATTCAAGGAAGAAAAATCTCGTTCCTCAGCTCAGAACGAGTTACTAAATGCTAAACAAAAGGCAGGAGAAAACGTTAAGGAATTTGGTGATCGCATCAATCGATTACTAAACTCCTTGAACTCTGCTACTTTTGCCAGCACTAGTGACGAAGCTGTGAGAAGGTTCCTTTCCCACGAAAATGATAGGCTAGCCATACAGGTTTTCGAAGACGGTCTTCTAAATCTAAATCTCAAGTTCATGGTTCAAGCCCACGGGGAAGGCGATCTAAGGAAAGCCATAGCATACGCGGAAGAACATTCGGTTCGCCTCGAACGTACCGCAGTAACTCACCTTTCTGAAAACAACAAACATCCAACAAAGTTTTCCTCTTCAAAACCCACATGCCAAACTTGTAATAGGGTAGGACATACATCCACTACTTGTTTTAGAAATCGAAATATAGTCCCCACTCCCAGACCTATCTGCCAAACCTGTAACAAGGTGGGACACACGTCCGCAACCTGTTACAGAAACACCAATCTTCCTAACTTCGCTCCTCAGCAAATTAAAAGAGAAATACAGTATTTAAGATGTACCTACTGCAACAAACCCAATCATCACCAGGATGAATGCAGGACACGTTTGGCTCAAATTGGAGTTCCTCCACAAAATATACAACCAGACTCATTACAAAGGCAACACAACCAAAATAATAATAATAACTCCTCACGCAATATACGACGAGAATTCCGACACTATACCACTTCAAACGAAAATGAAGCGGGAAACGGGTTGACTCGGGGAGATGGTGTCGACAATCAGCCCCGAGCGCAAATACAAGTCGACATGCACAGAATCCCAAACTAAATTTCAATATATACGTACCATTTTGCCCCAAACGTCTGGAGCCAGTGGTACAAATAAAATTTCACCCATCAGAAAAAATATCAGCTACATTTTTGATTGACACAGGCGCTGACATCAGCCTTGTGAACCCAACAAAATTCGAAACAAAAATATGTAATAGAAATCAATGTACTATATCCACCATATCAGGAAAAGAATTTAAAACTATAGGAGAAACTATAGGAACTTTGGAATTCCAAACAGAAGACCACTTGATTCTTCTGGACCATCCGTTCCAAGTAATACCGAACCATTTGAGTTTAGCATATGATGGCATACTCGGTAACGATTTTTTAACCAAATTCCAATGTTACATTAACTATGAAAATAGGGAAATCGAAATTAAAACACCAGTAAACGGCTTAGTCACAACTCAGCAAAATAAAAAAGACTCAGCAATGGTCAATAAGACTGAGCAAAATAAAAAAGACTCAGCAATGGTCAATAAGCCTGAGCAACGAAATAAATATCCAGCAAAACGTAAGACTGAGGACAGCAGTGCCTCAGCAGAAAATAAGCCTGAGATAATGATAAATCCAGCAAAACGTAAGACTGAGGATAGAAGTGCCTCAGCAGAAGGTAAGACTGAACAAAATAAAAAGGACTCAGCAATAGTCAATAAGCCTGAGCAACAAAATAAAAACCCAGCTAAACGTAAGACTAAGGCAAAAGAGAACCTAGCAGACAGTAAGACTGAGGAAATTTTAACAAATAGCCAAACAAAAGCTGAGAAAGGCACCATCATACTTAAACCACGAACACAGCGCGTGGTAGAACTCCCATTTCATAAAACAGGTAATATCGATTTAATTATACGAAAAAAACAAATTATTCCAGGCGTATACCTCGGTGAAAGCCTGAGTAGATCCAAGGACTCCAAGATAAAAGTGTTGATGATGAATACCTTGGAAACAGAGCACAGGTTAAACACCGAAAATATCAACCCCGAATGGGAATCTCTAGACAATTTTAACTTGGTATCTAACAAACCAAATGACAAGATCAAAGGCAGACTAGACAAACTTAAGTCAATCATAGACGTCGAACATTGCAACCAAGAAGAAAAGGAATCAGTCCACAACATTTGTAGGGAATACAATGATTTGTTCTTCCTCGAAGGCGACCAACTTACTTTCACGGATGCCATAAGCCACAGAATCATAACTGACCAAAACAAACCACCACTATATGTCAAACCGTACAGATTGCCTAACGCACATACAAGTGAGATCCATAGGCAAGTTAACGATATGCTACAGGAAGGAATAATCCAGCCTAGTGCAAGCCCATGGAACTCCCCCTTGCTTCTGGTTCCTAAGAAACCAGACAAAGAAGGCAATAAGCGATGGCGAGTCGTGGTAGATTTTCGTCGACTAAATGAACTAACAGTCGCTGACGCATATCCGCTACCAAACATTACAGATATACTGGATCAACTTGGTAGAGCGAAGTATTTTAGTACCCTTGATTTGGCAAGTGGATTCCACCAAATTCGTATGGATAAGGAAGACAGGTGCAAGACGGGATTCAGCACTCCATATGGACACTACGAATATAATCGTATGCCATTTGGGCTAAGAAATGCCCCAGCAACCTTCCAACGCCTGATGAATACGGTATTAATTGGTCTACAAGGATTCGATTGCTTCGTATATGTTGATGACATTGTTCTATACGGATACAACCTGAAAGACCATAACGACAAATTGGTAAGAGTATTTGATCAATTACGCAAAAATAATTTGAAACTTCAGCCTGAAAAATGCAATTTCATGAAGAAAGAACTAACGTATTTAGGTCATATTATCTCCGAACACGGTCTTAAACCAGATCCAGAGAAAGTAAAGGCAGTCAAAACATATCCAACACCACAAAACACCAAAGGTATAAAATCGTTTCTAGGTCTCATAGGCTACTATAGAAGATTCATTGATAACTTCTCCAGTATAGCTAAACCCTTGACAAAATTACTAAAGAAAGATATCAAATTTGAATGGGATGCATTCTGTGATGAAGCATTCCGTCTACTTAAAAGTAAAATAATACACCCTCCTATTTTAGCTTATCCAAATTTTAAGGAAGAATTCATAGTCACTACAGACGCAAGTGACGTTGGACTAGGTGCGATATTATCACAAGGAGACATTGGTCAAGACAAACCAATCTGTTATGCTAGTCGTACTCTCAACGACGCTGAGACTCGGTACACCACAACCGAAAAGGAATTATTGGCAATTGTCTACGCGGTACAACAATTTAGGCCCTACATCTATGGACGTAAATTCACAATATGTACGGACCATAGGCCTTTACAATGGCTTATGAACCTTAAAGACCCGACGTCAAGATTGGCTCGTTGGAGAATATTATTAGACGAATATGAATACCAAATAATTTATAAAGCAGGAAAAACCAACGTAAATGCCGACGCATTAAGCCGCATACCCAAAAATATAGCAGAAACGTCCAAGACTGTCATGGTAACTACACGTAGCCAAAACAAACAACCTTTACAAAACGTACGTTCCGACCTTTCAGACATTCAGGTTCTTTCTAGTATTACTCTACACGAACATAAGGGATCCATTTTTGTAGACAAACTAGTCCAACTCAAAATAATAGTGTTACCCCTAATACATACATCCGAGGAAGAGGTGCTAAAAGAGAAGTCACCACAGTTTGTTAAACCACAATTAGGTAAGAGAACCCTGGTACAGTTAAGTAACCAAGAACAAATCTGTGTAATAACTTTACCGGTACCATTCCGAAGCTCAACTGATCAGAAAATCGTGAGCACATGTCTAAACGACATCAAAGAAATATGCTTTGAAAAATGCTTAAAAAATATTGGATTCTCTTTACCCGTAATAGGGGATGAATTTAAGAAAACTTTCAAAAATCTTCTTGAAAAAACATTCCAAACCCTTGATATAGACATCCATATTTATGATGACGACAGAATTCTCTTAACAGGCACCAAAGCCATACAAGAATTACTCGCTGAGTATCACGACTCACCTTTCGGAGGTCATCAAGGAGTCACTCGAACACTTAAGAGAATCAGGTCCAAATACTTTTGGCCTACAATGGCAGCAGACATCGATGAATACATCCGAAAATGTGCCTCCTGCCAGGTTAATAAAAGCAGGCGAAATCCTCCCATACCTATGAAAATCACGACTACCAGTTCAAAACCATTTGAACGGATCGCATTAGATATAGTTGGACCCTTACCAACAAGTTACGGTGATCATAAATATCTTCTAACATTCCAAGATGATCTTACTAAATACTCTGAAGCATACGCTTTATCCAATACAGAAGCTTCAACTATAGCAAGAGTTTTCGTCGAAAGCATTGTTTGTCGACACGGCATTCCGTTCTCACTACTAACGGACCAAGGTGCAAACTTCCTAAGCAAAATGTTTTTGGAAGTGTGTTCGCTCATGAAAATAAAAAAGCTAAATACAACACCATATCACCCGCAAACAAATGGAGCGCTAGAACGCAGCCACAAAACCTTGACTGAGTATTTACGCCATTACATCAACCATGATCCACTTACATGGGATACCTGGATTCCTTATGCGATGTTTGTGTATAATACGACTCCTCATTCAAGTACAGGCTTCACGCCATATGAATTGCTCTACGGTTATCCAGCAAACGTACCTAGCAAGTTCGCACAACAACCAAACGTTTCATATAATTATGATAACTATGCGAACGAGTTGAAGTCACGATTGCAACACGGATACCAAACAGCAAAAGAAATACTTAACAAGAAAAAGGAAAACTCAAAAAAATACTTTGACGCAAAAACCAACACCAAAATATTTAACGTCGGTGATAAGGTCTTGCTCAAAAATAACGCCAGAAAAAACAAGCTATCCCCGTTATGGGAAGGTCCATTCGAAGTCATAAAAATAATATCCAACGAAAACACTATAATTAAAGTTAAAAACAAACCCAAACTAATACACAACAACAATCTACAGTCTTACTACGAATAACTACACTCACCACGCTCACACATACGACTCTTCACGAATATAAACTCATCTTTCTCCACATATTGCTAAGACGACCACTAAACATTTCCCCATTGTTCTTCTCTTCTCTCTTAAAAGATGGAGTCGATACATTACACACCAGACTCGGAATGGAGACTATTTAATATTGTAACACAAAAAGTACTTCGCTTGCGCCGTGGAACCACTAGGATAGGCAGGGGGCACGCAAATAACATAGAACTAAATACACCACTTGTGTCTCCTGGCCAGTCGGCCATCCACGTGGATCTTAACGATCAAAAGGTGCATATAGTGGACCACCATTTTTCCCGTGGAACCTATATTAATAGAGAAAAACTTCCACCATGTACCATAAGAGAGCTCCATTTCGGAGACATAATAAGTTTTGGGACAGTCGAAGAAGATTTTGAATTAAAATTCTGTCCCACATACGTATTAAAAGGCCCACTCCCACGACTCTATAACCCCATTACACGCACTCCACCACACCGAATCGACTACGACGTCAACGACGACGACGACACATCAGGCTACGAATCTTCCGACACCGTATTATGGGAACCGCCTAGCAATTAGTTTATAAAAAAAAAAGAAAAAGTAGAATAAATGTATACCTACTTCAACTATTTTTGTTCTTTCTTTCCTTCTTTACAAACCTACGACCACACTTCACCACATCGACTCGAATACTGTAAACATAAACTATAAACATATGCCCCTTTACAGATGACACCAATTATTCTCATCTCAGTGATTGGGCTATCGCTCACCTGCGGAAAACTTCAAGTCACTCCAATCAATAACGAAGCAGGCGTATACTTCGAAAAAATAGGAAACGCCGAACTATACTCCAGTGAGTGGAAACTAGTCGTCTACTATGATCTAACGCAACTCACGAAAGCTCTAAATCATGCTACTAATTACGTGGTGGAAATCAACGATTTGTGCCGCCTATTACAAGGAAACGCTAACTTTGGCATAATTTGTGATGGTGCAATAAGCGAAATCAACCACTTATTAATGAACCTTCAAAACAAATATATTCTCCTAGGCACACAAAAGCGATATAGACGAGCCCTAATCAATATAGTCGGTACATTAAGCAAATCCTTGTTTGGTACCTTGAATGAAGACGATGCAAAACACTACGACAAACAAATAGAGAAAATCAAAAGAAACGAAAACCATTTACTTGATCTTATGAAAAACCAAACATTTATAATGGAAACTACCAAAAATATTTTTAATAAATCGGAAAAAAACATAGAAGACCAAATGCTTGCGGTAAATGCAAAAATAACCAACATAAAAGGAGTAATGACTAACCTCGCGAGTCTCACTCAAGATCAAAATACATTTACTGAAATAGAATCTTTAACGTCACTAATAACTTTAATTATAATCAGATACCAGAACACGATCGACGATATTCTCGATTTAGCTACAGACGTCAAACATGGGAAACCCCACCCGGCCATAGTAACGCCAGATCAACTAAAATCTGCACTAAAAACTATCAGACAACAAATTCCAAACGGTCTTAGACTACCGCACCTAGCAAATGAAAATAACATCATCTCGCTTTACCATATTTGTACCACTAGCGTCGCAACTAACAAAGACAAAATAATCTACGAATTTAAAATACCCCTTTCCCTTGTAGACAATTTTCAAATATACAAAATTATCCCCTTTCCCATGAAATACAAAAACAATTTCGTATACTTACAACCAACAAATGATTATTTAGTAATAGATCACAAAAGAGAACATTACTCACCCCTGTACCTTAAAGACCTTAGCAATTGCAAAACTCAAGATAATGATTTCCTATGCCCAATTACACATCCACTTTTTGACACCGACACAGCTAATCCCCAATGCGAAATCCAACTCTTAATTGGAAATCCGACGCTTCACGATTCATGCGTGATAAAACAGGCAAACTTAACAACCATATGGATACAATCACACCAACCACATAAATGGCTATTTTCATCCATGGAACCATGCATTGCTAACGAAATCTGTCAAGATAATATGACAAGACATACTCTTCAGGGACCGGCAATAATAGAATTATCCGGTAACTGCTACCTCAAATCAAAAGATTTTACTTTATACGCCTACAATGAAAAATCGTCAATCATTAATAACTTCTTCATTCCACCAATAAATATCTCAAAATTCCTAACTAACCCCTCCATCAATTTTCCTAACTTCACCGAAAAAACCGCAATTGTAAGATTTTCAAGCCAAAATGAGCTAGAACTTGTTTCCCAAAGAATAAGCGAGCTAAAGAATGAAGAATCAAGACCACTTATTTCTTTGGATAAAAATGATGTTCACCACTATATTTTAATTTACGGAATAATTGTAACAATATTGATTCTTGTATCCTTAAAAAAATACAAGTCTTACAAACTCAGACATACTTCAAAAGAAAACAATAAAAAAAAGTCCAGCAATGAAACAATTAGGGACACCCCTACCTTCATTTTGGCCTAAAAATAAAAAGAAAAAAAAAAAGGAAAATGTGTATCTACTTTTATAAATTCAAATAACAATAACATATAACCTTACAAACTTAACTTTGCATAAAATATTACAAGAATAATTTTTGGTAAATTGTCTAAAAATAAAATTCCATCAAAAATATATGTAAGAAAAAATAAGAAAATTTTTGTCTAAGATATTTTGTTTAAGCTAATTAAGAAATTTTTTTTACGATACTTCATTTTTTACAATATTTGGTTAAGAAAATACAATATTTTGTTTAAAGAATAACTAAGAAAATAAGAAAAAATTTTCTTACAATATCTTGTCTAAGTAAAGAAAAACGAACTATGTAATAGAAAATAAGCTAATAGAAAGTAATTGTAAATTGTTTCTAAAATTCTCCTAAGTCACTTCTCTGAAAGAAAATTGATCTTTTTACTCTCAATTTTCTTTTTCTAAGGGGGGAAATTGTTGTATCGCCAAAGTTCGTCGTGCTTTCCTGTCACCAGGAGAAGAACGAACTCGCGGAGAGGTTGGAAATAAAAGAAGTTTTTATTTTATTTTGATTAGTAAGGCCCGCTGTCTTATTGCTTGGCTGCAACCTTTACTAATTATTTGTTTATTTGTTTTTATTATATTTATTTATTTCAATGGTAAGGCCCGCTGTCTTATTGCTTGGCTGCAACCTTTACCATACAAAATCTATTTAACAACTCTCTGTTGCTTCCAAAATTCTCAGTCCTTTTATACGTCTTTTCTAGTTCATCCACTTTCATTTGCGTTCCCCTCCAACACATATTCTTTTGCACTTCTTGGAAGTGCGTTGCTCAACCATGCTGATGCAGTCCTTCATACCTTTGTAACCCAAAAATACCATCGATATCGCAACAAGTCATTGGCGTTTTGCCCTAGCTGCGCATAGTGCTTTGTCAGCATATGTGCGTCAGAATTACCAGCATGTCATTCACTCTTCGCCTTAGTTACACACAGTGTGATATCAGCATATGTGTACAGAACTGAAGTGGAGTTCCCTTGCTGTCCCATTACTCATATTGTTTATGTGTTTTGTCGGCGATATGTGTGATATGCTTTGACATTGACCTAGTGAGGCGAATTATTGGGAATATCGAATATATGCATTTTTGGTATGCGGTAATATGGTTCTGTGAGCAGTTGTGGTTGGCAGAATAGGAAATGTATAGGAATAAGGAAACGCCGATGAACAGGTGGTGCGAGGTACTACAGGTATGTTAACCAGCAAAATTACCATAAATATGGGACGACGATATATCAACGTCTACCCGTCCTTATTAAAAAGCCCTTTAGTGAATCTTCAGTAAAATCAGCTTCACATCTGTGCTTTTAGAAGGGCGTCGCAAAAATTATTTCAACCTCTCTATAGGGAGTCGCAGTATTAAAAAGGTTGGAAAGCCGTGACGTAGACACTCGCCCCTTGGAATGGCGTAGATACCGAGGGAAAGGTTACGTGTTCCAGACCACGATTAAATTTTATTTGCAATGATTTAAAAAAAAGAATAACGTCTTAATATTTGAATGGTTGGTTGGAAGCAATTTCCGATGAGGTACAAGTAGGTCCATGTGCTGCCAGTGGAAGAACACAGTCCACTCTTAGAACCAATTGTGGTTCCTTTAGTAGCACTATTCTGCTTCCTCGACCCTGTGATTCTTGCTTTTCTCTTTTGCCTGAAGAACTCGCGACCCGCCATTGCTTTCTGCGCAACGCGCGAGTTACGAGCGGAGATGACCGTTTGAACGAAAGGAAACAAAAACAAAAAACAACAAGACAATTAAGCAAAACAACGCACGATGTGCTTTATTAAAATGGTACATCAACACTGAATCGTTTATCTCTAGAGCACTATCCAAAACAACTGCAAATGCTGATCTTGTTGCTTTCCTCTTGCTGGGTTTTACCTTGTTGTTGGCCTATTTCTGGGTATATAAGTCCCGCTGGATTTTGTAATATGATGATGTTGTTATTATGTAAACACATAATATAACTCCTCCCATCTTAGAATGGACCAACGATTTTAAGTGTCAATTTGCGTCAAAAACAATTTCTTGTCATCATACTGAACGGGATTTATAAGCATCTAAGGTTAATTGACTCATCTCAATTGAATGGAAAAATTAAGTAATATGTAAACTCTCTTAACTGAAGTGATTGTAAAACAAATTAATAATTGCATTTTTAATACAAATTGACTGAGTTTCAATTAAATTAATATTCTTTAACAAATTTATTTATTTTCGCTTCATTTTAATATCTATAAAAAATAGGTATGTAGTAAATAAATTTCAAAATTTCAAAAAAATGCATGTTCTACAATAATCAAATGAATAATCGCACTCAGTAATGCAATGTTGGTCCATACATGTATTTAACAGAAAACATAAATTAACAGTAGAAATAATTGTAGCTTTTTTTCGCCTTTAAAAGTCTTTTCTATAACTGTTTACAAAAATTATCTTTCTATTGCTGTTCATTTTCTTTGGAGAAAATAACAAAATAGTTAACAATTCACAGGCATGACTTTCTGACCAAACAATATTGTAGACTTTATAGAACCAAACACATTTGTTACACAATAATATAACAATAATACGTACATATAATATGCATACATAAAGAGCACAATATTTTTATTTAGACAAATTTACATACAATTATTTTTTTTATACGAAAACTAAGCACAACAGCAAATTAAAATTTTCTATTTTTAATATTTAACTCAGATTTTGAACGAGTAGTATACCAATTTGCCTGATAATGGCGGTTAACCTTCAGTCTTCAATAGAAGCACCTACTGGATGAGTTGTTCTTATTGTGTCCGTTAGTTTTGGCTTTACTTTCTTTTATGTTTGTGAACAACAACTAGAAGGAACGAATTCTGTAAACACTTGAGACAAAAACACTAATCTTCGGAACAAGGTTTATTCCGGCTGATGAAAACATACTGAAAGTTGACTTTACATAAGTTCAATTAGGTACCAACATATTTATATCAATGTTTGCATATAATATTGTGGTATTTATAACGTTTTATTTAAGCACTATGTAAGCTAGGAAAATTCCTTTGCTTTGTGATTGATTTTATTATTAACTAGCTGTACCCGCCCGGCTTTGCCCGTGCACAGAAATTGTATTGCTTAGAGATCTTAGATAATAATGTTCTTTCGTAAAATGCGAAAAAATGAGAATAAATCGATTTTCTGGAATTTTCTTTCTGCGTAAATCTGAAATACAGCAATACGAACAAAGCAAAAAAAGAATCATGAAAATCGGCCCAGCGGTTATCGAGTTATAACGTCATCGAGTTTCACCCCATAGAAGATGTTTTTTGTATGGGCGGTGACACGCCCTTTTATCCAATTTTTACCAATATTACAGCAACATTCCTAAGCCTATACCTAAGATTATCTGTAAGTTTCAACTGAATCTATTCGGCGGTTTTCGAGATATTTTTTTGTATGGGCGGTGCCACTTTGTCCAATTTTTCCCAATCTTCATAGCAACACTCCTGGGCCAATATCTAAGATTATGTGTAAGTTTCAGCTCAATCGATTTGGTGGTTTCGAGATATACGATTTTGAATGTTTTTTTTTGTATGGGCGGTGCCACGCCCCTTTGTCCAATTTTGACCAAACTTCACAGAAACCGTATATGGACCAATACCAAAGATGTGTGAAAGTTTGGTTAAAAACGGCAAATGCGTTAAAGCGTGAATCGACGACAAACATTTTAGGGCTCAATTTTTATATATATAGATTTACACTAGATTATTTATTAGTTTTATAACAAATTTGAACACTAATATGCCTTCAATGCGTTTATATTATTTTTAGAATTAATTTAGGGTTTTTATTATTATTTATTTATTTGACTAAGTTCTTAAGTGTAATGTATTTTATGAATAATTATGGAACCGATATACCTTCGATTTTATATCACTACATAAATGCTTTAGGATTTAGTAGCCAATATTAATAAATATTCAATATTCCCGAGATTCTTTATTACAACTAAAGGATTAAAATCCACCACCTCGATCTGCCATCGAAGTGTGTTGTTTATTTAGTACAAACACCTTCAGTTAGCTACTTAGTTCTTCACTACTTGATGTTTTTTCTCAGAATCCTAGCGCCTGCGCCAGTTACGAACGGAGACGACCGTTTGAACGAAAGGAAACAAAAACAAAAAACAACAAGACAATTAAGCAAAACAACGCACGATGTGCTTTATTAAAATGGTACATCAACACTGAATCGTTTATCTCTAGAGCACTATCCAAAACTGCAAATGCTGATCTTGTTGCTTTCCTCTTGCTGGGTTTTACCTTGTTGTTGGCCTATTTCTGGGTATATAAGTCCCGCTGGATTTTTTAATATGATGATGTTGTTATTATGTAAACACATAATATAACTCGCGCTGGTTGATTGGTAATTGAATTGTTTTACTTTTCTTCACATATCGTTAGAGTGGTCGGCATATCGATTGTGGCAGTTTTGATGGCTTATTGGCATCAATGCCACTGGTTTTTTGGCCCTTGATGGCTAGCTGCGTAGAACTTCGCGATTAAATGAGCGAAACTAACGATCGGTATCGCTGATGTATGCTATCTTTGACTGTTACATCCTACAGCTAAACCAGCAGAGGGTATCTACCTATAAAGAGAACGTCAATTGTCTATGTCAATCGTGTCATGCTGTGCGATCGCCTGTCATCGCATCTGTCATTCAGCGTATCATTGATTTTGGGGCACAATGGCATGCGCATTAAAACACAATCGACACTATTATGCGATCGACTGTCAATCAGCGTTGACACGTACCTACTACATGACGTACAGCATGTCAAAAATTGACATGTTTCTTGACATAATGTAATCGTAGTTTAAGATCCATTGTCCGTTTGCTGTCGAATTTAGACTTAATACGGATTGTCACTAGGCGTTTTGGCATATGTCGAAATAAGTAGTTATTGATGCAAATCATGAAAGACGGTGATATTCACTTTATAGCAGACTAGGACCTTCACTAATTGTTCGGACTATGAACTGGGCCTCCAGTCGGTCGGAAAACTCTACATAACTCTACATACCACCCAACCTCAAGGGCCAGGCGGCGTCGATGAAAAGTGCCTGACTTACAGACATTTCAAACTAAGGTACGCCTAAACATTCGGTCATCTCTGCCCCCATTTCCCGCTCTGTGTACAACACATTATAAGAGTCAATTATAAACAAAAAATATTCCGGAGTCAGTCGTAGATACAAGCGCTGCCGTTTCAACACCCTCACTTGTCTTGAAATTCATTAATGATATTCGGCTCCAAAATACGTCAAAGTAACCTAGGTATATATCCACACCAATCACGTCAATTCAACTGCTGCTCGATCTCTATCCTAGAGTCACTTTGAAAAGGAGTTTCAATTGTCACAAATGTCCAACATATTTTATTCCAATGTGTAACACAGACTATCTACCTCTGCCCCATCACATTGCGTGATCGTTTATTAATCGAACTACTTCGCATGTTCCCAATTTGACATGCATCGAAGCCTATACGAAATCCATGAGAGACCCTTGTCCCAAATTACAAAAATATTTTCAACATCCATGTCACGAAATTTCTTTAAATACTTTGCAATGCCTAAAAATAACCCCATGGCACGTTCACACGTGACACTTTGAAAAATCTGTCATTAGTGCCATACAACAACGACGATTCTGGCTGTCATCGCCACTATTTGAATTAGGTCACCTAAATTTACTTAATCCGAAAATATGGATTAGGACACGGCCGATTTAAATATTAATACGCAAATAAGTTGTTAGCTATTCACCATGTCGTGTCAGTCAAACACTACAAGTACATTGTAAATTATTTTTAGAACAAACAAATTGCATTCATTCAACCCTCAAGCTGGGGACTTTCTCAAGCCCCCCAGCCAATCAGCCGCAACCCAAATAAAATATTTAAATTGTAAATAATGTAAGCACACAAGGCACAAGGTACCAACAAAAGTAAAACCCTGGAAAGGCTATACATACTATAAGAACACAATGATAACTTCAGAAACAGCATTAAGCCTGAGCCAATTACAGTTCCATACCTCCTCCTCCATTGAAAATACCTGGAATGCCTTAAAAAGGATACGATAATTAAGCAGATACCGAGTGGGAACAGGCAGCAGCCATAGATATTACATTCAACAATGACGATGACAATCGGCGCGCGTATACCTGCTGATAATGATGATGTAGACAAGCTATGACGATGGTAATTCACCATCTCGGTAAAGGGGGTTGAATTTATGAAAGAAAACCAAGGGGGGTTGCACAAGCTTGAACACAATTTAACAAACTTTTCCCATTCGTTTGCCACCCATATAATACCCATCATACAGAGCAGAGGCTTGCCTACAGAATACACACTCGTACATAGATACGAAATGTACGCCTTGTATAGTAGTAGTACACGACGGCTTTACGTGCTAGTCTGTTGTGTGGAAAAATATAAATAAATACAAGAAAATAAAGAAGAAACGGGAAAATCAATAAAATCTGGGACAGTTCTGGTGTATTTCGTTTTTGCATAAAAAAAGTTGAAATATTTACATTCCAATACACAGTGGTGCCAGTCGAAAAGAACCGTGTCAGTTAGGTTATCCTTCGGAAAGGGAATGACATTTGAAGCACTTTTTATATTAGAGTGTGTGTGTCTGTTATTTTTTTTATCAAATTGATGGGAATAAGACTTAAATCTATTGCTATTGCGAGTACAGATAGAAATCCAATTAGACCTGGCGTGGGTATCACAAAAATGTGTGAAACGAGTGTCGATTCTACTCAAATGGGAATAATATGTATAGAAAAAAATTGAATGGTTTTTTGTTGTTGAGCCCATAAAACCATCTAACCAATATCTGAATACATTTTGCATAAGACGGGGCTCCAAAGGCTCTGTTTTATGACGCGCAAAAGCTCTGGTGTCTCCCGGATCCAAAATACCATTAGCTGTTTGGATGGAAAACTTCTTTATTCGATTTTGGGCTCTTTTCGTGTGGAAAGAGAAAAATTATACTGAATTTCATCTGTCATATTTTACCGAATATAATAGATTTATGTAGATATGTCATGAATTAAAATTGCAGAAAAAAACGTTAAGTACCGTAGGTTAAGCACTGTCGAGTCGACTGGTACTAATCATTATTTCAGTCACCATGCTAATAATCATTTTACGAAAATGTTTCATATCAAGTTGGCTATTGTGACCTACAATAATATCCGTAGTTTTGGTGTAGCGGCAAAAACAGTTGCAATCCATCAGAAATTATTGATTTTAAGGATTCACAGTAAAAGTTCAGACAAAAGTTCAGTGAATTGGTAATCATTTTGTATGACCTTAAAGAATTCACAATAGCGACATTTTCCATTTAAATATTATCCATTGTGTTCTAAAATAAATTTAAAGTGAAGGTTAAAAATGATTATACCTATACAATGCGGTACTAATAGAATGGTGAAAATTTCCATATAAAATTATCTATTGTGACCACCAAAATAAAGGGTCCGCCATCTAACGTTTTTTTTTTTTCAACTAGTGCTTATTTCGCGAATGGTAACACTTAGCTCATGTCTGATTTGACAGATAATTAGTTTTATCCTTCCGCTGAACGAATATGGTTGTGTATACGCTTGAACAACGCTGGGAAATATTGCGACATTACCTTGAAAATCATAGTAATGTTGCAGAATGTGTGCGAAAATTGCGTACGGATTTTGGAAGAAGAGAAGCACTGTCAGCTCCGTATGTTCGTTATCTTGTGAAAAATGTGAAAGAAACTGACATCCTCATCGATAAACCAAAGCGTGAAAAGCCAAAAACAGTGCGTACACCCGAGTTTGGTGCGGATTTTGATCCAGAGGCATAATTGGGCCATTTTTCTTCGAAAATGAGCAAGGAGTGGCCGTTACAGTCAATGGCGATCGTTATCGGGCCATGTTGAACGAATTTTTGTTCACAAAAAATGAAGAGGAGGATATTGGCAACATTTGGCAACAGGACGGCGCTACGTGCCACACAGCCGAAGCTACACTCGATGTTTTGCGCCCTGTTTTTGAAGATCGCATTATCAGCCGCAGAGCTGATGTGGTTTGGCCACCGCGGAGCTGCGATTTGACACCGTTGGACTATTATTTGTGGGGTGCCGTAAAAGATAAGTGTTACGCCGACATGCCAGAGACAATTGACCCTTTAAAGGACAATATTCGTGAAGCCATTGGTGAAATACTTACAGCTGCACACAATCGATAATGTACTTAAAAATTTGACCGATCGTGTAGGCTACTGCATGGCCAGCCGAGGCAGCCATTTGAATGAAATTATTTTCCATTATTAATCGGAAGGATTGTACTTTCAAATAAAAAAAGAAATTTGAGAAAATATTCAGTAGTTCTTTTTTATAGCATTTTCAAAAAAAAAAAATAAGTTATTTGGCGGACCCTTTACATAGCATCTCAAAATGAGAGTCAAAGCTAATAGCAAGGCTCATCTTATTTATAACTCTACAAGCTCAGTCGCAATCCTATAGACGGTGCGTGGTGGATTAATGACGTTTTGAAAGTGCTTCATAAAAAAATATGGCGAATCGCTTTTATCCCTGAGCGGGCAATTACGTGACGGAATTTGTTGTTTTTTACGTACAATCGATTTAATTCATTGAATGCATACCTCTTTAACGAAGGTGACGATTCACCCCGGAGTTTTAATAAAGAACCATTCGACCTTGGGATCGAAATTTTCGGCGACTTCTGATCCGTGTCGAATTATATCTACTTTAGAGATAGCTTTACCAAAATATATAACTTCCCGTTATGCATTTAAATTGGTATTTAAGAAATCAACACGAAATGAGTTTTATTAAAAAAAAACCTACCGAAATACTTTGCTACCCTTAACTACCGTATGCTCCATGCTCTAAATAGTCATTTGGAACATTTCGCACAACCATTATGCAATTTCACCCTAATTTCCCAGAGCCCAAACAAAAACAAAAAATCTAAATCAGGTCCTCCTTCCTGTATGTAAATGTTTTGTTCTCTGAACAAGCTTAGGATTTTTTATATTTGCCCTTTGATGTTACATTATAGCCGCATGAAGGAATTTTGTCCACGCGCGCGCTTATTTTTGCATGTGAAATAAAAAGCGCTGCGCTCAAAGCACTGCTTTGGGAAAGGGTAGGATTATGTAGGAATGAGGCTATGGCATGTGCTGGAGGACGGCAATAATTTTTTTTTTTTGTCTAAATAATGAATCAGCTGTTGTGATACCATATCGTTGTAACTAATGTGTTACGGAGGATACAACATCTAAAGCCAAGAAATTCTTCATTAAACGAGAAACAAAAAAAAAATAAAACTACGGGTGCCTTGTGTGTTGTTCTAAAAACAACTGTTTCCAGTGGCCGAAAGGTAGGGTTGAGAACTTTTTGTTCACTGCTTCTCCTCTACTGCCGAGGTAGGTAATTTATAGACGAAAAATTCCAAATCCCTGGTATTCACTGTGTTGTGCGCTACTTTCTCAATGAAATTTAAGGCCTGAATAGGATTTAAGTGGGAGAAGAGTTTGAGTTGGTATCCTTTTCCCAACTTTGTTCTATTTCCCTATGAAACTGTAAATTGTTTTATTTATTCTGTTGATTTTTTTTTTATTTCTTCAACCATAAAATGGGAATTGCTTTTGTTTCTCTCTATTTTAATTTGGGCTCCTTTTTTGGGATGAAGCTCACGCCTGCCGCCGACTAAACAGGGTATAGTTATTTTCAACCCCTTTAAAGTGTATGTATGTATTGCATTGTTCGCTGGGTGTTAAAGCTGCATAGTGGGAATATTTTTCGGACCAAGCGATGGGGTTACTCATTGTCGTTAGTCATTTTGAATGGAAACGCAATCGATAGAGACATGAAATTGGGTTAATTTCATTTTGAATACAGTTTTCATTTCCTTTTTGAAGTTCATTAGGAACTTGCCTACATGGGGGGTTTTGCTCTTTTCTTAATGGCTTTTGTAGAAAATTTGTATTTTTTTTATTTCGGTTGTTTTGGTTGTTCAAAAACAGGTGTTGACCATTGAAAAATAAAAGTTGAACGAATGTTGGCCGGTGTTAATTAATGAATCGAAATATTGTCACGTCTATAGGTAGGTGCAGTTATTGTAGTGAAAAGTTTGCGTAAAGGTGTTATCAGCAAAACGAATTCTAGTATTTCATAGAGATTGACCTATATTGTATTTGGATGGTATCTTGTTGACTTGTGATTTTGAATGCCAAGGTAGACAGAAACGGGACAATGCACCGGTGTGATTGTGTTACGCACGTTTATAAATGGAAATATTGATGGAATATTTTCTAACTCGCAGTATTTTTTTTTTTGTTTATTAGTCAGCGATGTTGACTTACAAGACTTTAGGTTACACAGATTATGATATTATTTTTTATTTTTGTCGGAGGTTGTTGATTTTTGGAGCGATTCCAGTTTACTTGGTCTGTCCCTTTTGAGGACTTTAACAAGTCTACTGGTCGCACTTAGTGATTCGACCTCCTCACAAAATTTCCTATAAGAGTCATTTTTCGATTTACGAATCAGTCTCTTAAATTCTTTTCGCTTCGATCGATACAGATTCAAGTCTACTTCTAAGTTGGTTGTTCCTGGTTTCTCTGCGAATACGCTGCAGTTCGGTATTCCACCAGGGTACCGGTTTTCTGCAGGAGTTTTTTGTAACCGGACACGCTTGTTCAAAACAACGCATAAGGACGCTGTTCAGATCCTGAGCAAACCTCTCTACCCCTTGTATTGACCTTAATTTAAGTGGAGCTTTAACAGAATTGCCAAGTTCCTCCTTAAACCGTGCCCAATTCGTTTTTCTCGGATTTCTCCTCTCTTGCGAAGGTGAAACTTCACAGTAGATTTGAAATTCGATGTATCTGTGATCTGAGAAAGTGCTATCTGGCGATACCCTCCAATTGATGATAGTCTTGGACTGCCTGTTGGATAGGGTAATATCGATTACTTGCTGTCTCCTGGCTATCAAATGTAGGCCGACGACCCACATTGTTGATGGTGATGTCAGACGATAGGATGAAATCCAGAAGACGATCTCCTCGTATATTGCATTTGCTGCTGCACCAAACAGTGTTTTGAGCATTAGCATCGCAACATAAGACAAGACCAATCTTTTTGACCTCGCAGTACTCTATGAGCTCAACAACTGCCTTTGGTGGTGGAGGAACTAGAGAGTCGTAGGGGAAGTAAGCCGATGCAACAACAAAGGTTTCCCAATTGCCATTTGCATGGTAAGTGATAGTTGCAGCAACCAAATCTTGGCCACAAAACCGTTTGATTTTAACTGCCGTGAGGGATTTCGATACAACAAGACATGTCCTAGGTCTCTCGGACAGTTCATCGTAAAGAACATGGTATGCACCGCTCAACTCACCAAGGCCACAGATGCGATTTTTCCACACCCATGGTTCCTGGATGGATGTTATGCGGTTTATGATAATTATGATAATCTTGCGATTTGAGCGATTGCAAATCAAAATGAATGAACTTTGAAGGAATTTAGGCAGCGCTTATTTGGATGTAGATTTGTCGACGCAAAATTAGCTAAAGAGGATATAAAGATTTCGGCACGTTAGTGAACGTCTTGTGACAATCTGGAACAAGGTCAATATGCACCCATGACCACATAGAAAAAAATGACGATAGTTCACCAGAACAACGGCCAATGTCTCAATGGTGGACAGCCACACCATCTCCAGCATTGAGTTAAATTCGAAGCTTGTAACTTGTAAGTCGCAAGAAACTACGGGTTCTTGGAGTGCAGCACAACGTAAGACTATGCTGGGTTCCCGGGCACAAAGGTGTGTCGGAAAATAAAAAAGCTGATAAGCTGGCAGGAAATGGATCCTCCCTTGAACTAACGCCAATGCACACGGAGCAACTAGTTGGCAACTCGGTTACAGACCAGTTACGAACTCAGCGGTGTCTTGACTCCACACACGGGGAAACTCATCACCAATCAAAATCTCTAGTTCGTTCAGTGTCGTAATTTTTTTCAACCTCCCCCACCAGCAACAGGTTAGTCTGTTGTTCGCTCATCTTCGACAAACTAGAAACTGAAATCAATATTCAACCTGACATGCAAATCAACAGACGACTGGTTACAAACTGATTTTTGTGAATCGCAAACGAGTTTTCAACCAGTAGCGTCATGTGCGTGTCGTCCCATTTGATTACACAGGGTATGACTCAAAGTAAACTAGTTGCCAATTCGCATCGCTGGTCAGTTTTTTTCCAGTTGCTTCGTGGACATTTGGCCTAAACCATCAGAAAGCAGCAAATGACAAAAGCGAGCGTATGAAGCGCAGCTATGTGCATAGTAGGCCTAAGATGTAATTTGTGGTTTTCCGGTGGTTCAACCTGAGAAACCGAGCACACTTAAGACTGCACCCAAATGACTTTCTTAACAAATGGCCTCATTTGACTTCATTTCAATTTTTGTGTATCCTGTGGAAAAGTTTTTAAACAATACGCAGCTGCAATCATTCGATTCTATTTCAGTTCACTGATCAATTACTCATACAATGGGGATGCAATTGCATATAAAATTAATAACTTAATTCATCGCCATTCCGGTACTCACAAAAGTGAATATGTGGCAGTAATAGATTTTATTTTATTTGTAGGTATACCAGATACATACTTCAAATGGCGTACAATTAACATTATGCCAATGATTCTACTTTAGGATATGGGTTGCTAATGTTATTTGTGCCGCAGGTTGATTTACGTAATACCTTCAACAAACTGCACCAAATCAAATCGAAACGAATCAACATCGGTTCGCCTCCCTTTTGTTTTGTTTGCCATTACTTCGAGTCAATGTGGCATCTAGCTTTCGAGTGATACACAAGTTTAGTTTTTGTATATACCTACTATACAATATATGTAGATTCATACCTACTCGTAATAAGAGCAATCAGCTATCTAATCAATTTAATTAGTAAATTGATTTGCATGGATGGACAGACGACGGACATGCAGCATTGAAACTTTATTGTGTGTGTGGCACAACAGGGGGAGGGATAATCACCAGCGGGTAACTTCCACAATACGGAAAGATGCGAACATTTATATGTATTTATATGTTTGAGGTCGATTGAGTGGGAGTGTTGCGTGATTTTTCACTCAGTAAAAATTATAGGTCATATGGGTGGGAAATGTGTACAGAGAGCCAGATAAATTATGCCTTGAACGAATAGCATAGGGATAAGGATAAGAAACTCCGTATTGATTAATAGTCTAAAGTTGAAACGTTGTTTTAAAGGTTAAGATGTGTGATTGAAAAGCACGATCAAAATCAATGACAGGTTTATGGCAGTTTTTAGGTGGAGAACCCTGTGACCCGGGTTAATTTTAGAACGTTCCCTTAAGTCTATCTGTAAATAGCAACATTTTTCGTTTCGGTTGGTTTGTAGGTTCTTGTAAGACATTTATTAACAATAGATAACATTATTACACTATAACACCGTAACTAAATTTATCCTGTGCTGGGATATAGAAAACAATTGTTACTTTTAAGTAATTTTTTGATATTGTGATTAGCCTTTGATTAGGTTTATTCTTCTTAGATGGTGGTCATTTAGCTTTTTTTTTTAATAAGTAGTGTTGAACCAAAATTATTATCTGAATTACTCCACTTCAACAAGTAAACCGCAAAACCTGTCCTGCCAGGAATGCCCATCGCAGTTATTCCTTAACGCTTTTTGGTTCAATGCTGAACCAAACTTTTTATCTGAATAACTCCACTTCAACAAGTAAACCGCAAAACCTGTCCTGCCAGGAATGCCCATCGTAGTTCAGCCTTAACCCTTTCTTCGATCGTACCTACCTACTCCTATTTTATAATCCCTTAATGCCTTCGCATTGTACTGTACATTAAAATGAATAGTCATAAGTATAGGCTCTTTATCCCATGTATAATATAGAAAAAAAACCTATACAGTAGTGGCGCACTCCAAGTTGGTTGAGGTCCATTTCCCGGGGTTTTTCAATATTGCGCAGACAATCCTGGGGCCTGTACCACAAAACAACAAGTCTAGTTAAACAGGCAAATTTTAACAATTAACAATATTTTCTGTACCACCAAAACATAAGTTAACTATCGTCTTAACACTTGTTAACACAATTTCTAACAAGTGGGAAATTTGATGAATTCTCGGTTTCTATACCACAAAACAACAATTGTTAAAATTGTCTGTTAAATTGTTGCAAAATTCTAACTGATGAATAGAAAATTGTTAGCTCGTAACAAGTTATATTTCTTGATTTGGTTTTCGAGATTTTTAAGTGTTTTTTTATTTTCTATTAAATTAAATGTTTAATGTTTGTTTTGCTTTTATAAGACAAAAATCCCAAAGCCAAAGTTTCCAAACTGCAATTTCCAGCAGCAAAAACTCCAAGGCTGATCAAGTAGTAAAACAGACGACTATAGTAATTATTTTATTAAACAGTAGCAGCCGTATTAAGAATAGCTGCGGAACTTCGTGTTATCCCTAACTAATGGTAACCCACTGTTTAAACTCAAATTCCTATTTATAAACTTTTTTAGAAGATAACTAAGCGTTCGTAACTTTTACATAACTAACTCACGGTGGTAGGTGTGTTAGCGATTTGTTAGCTTTGCAAAACATGATTCCCGCGCAAAATGACAAATGGCGTTTCGCGTTTAATTTCGTTTGATTGATATAAATGTGGTAAATAATAAGTGATAAATAATTGAATAAATTTGCAAAAATTGTGCAGCAAAATGGCTCACCCTTTTTGGATAATTTGAATATGCTAGACGAAAAAAAAACGAAAAAAATCCTATGAGAATATTTATATATAAAACATTCAAAAATAAATATAGATTTTCAAAAGGAAATATAAAAAAAATAATTGCATTAGCAAGAGTAAGAAAATTCTAATTTCATTAGAAGAAGAAGATGGCAGCAGAAAAGAAGGACGCATTCCTGTCAGTTTTCAATACAATTTGGAGAAGAGTTGCCAACACAAACCTATGATAATAGGAAACACGTCAATTAGTTAATGCATGGGTTATATTTCTTTATAAATAAGAAAATTTAGTCAGTGAGTTAAATTTTTAACTACCAGTTACGTAACAAGTGTGTTAGAGAATGGTTTGAGATCTATTATTAATACGGCTGTAGGTACCTACCTACAGCCCGCTTCATGTGATTAAGGGATTTAAACTCTCTTATCGCATGTCGCAGGTCCTGCTCATACAACTTCGTTGCTCCCCTCGGGATATTTATGTGCTTTTTGTCCGGCAGGCGTAGGTATTTGACAACAGTTTTTTTTTTTAGATTTTTTGTCTTTAGGTTGTCGTTTGCTTTCATTTTCAGACTACTATTTATGAATATTTCACTATTCCTCATTCTAATCGTGCATATAATCTGTATTCTGCTTTAAACTATATGCATATTAGTCTAAACTAAACTACTCTCCCAACGCGCACACTATTTGAATCACCATTTAGTTTTGCAAAATTCTACAACAAGTGTTAAGGGAAATTTTTCTTGTTAACTATCATACCGAATAATTTGGTGGTACAGAAACTAATTTCGCCTGTTAAATTTATATGTTAAGAAATTACTTGTTAAAAAGTTAAATTGATGTTTTGTGGTACATGCCCCTGGTTTGGAATTAGAGAATGTTCCTTCACAATGCCTTCGTAGGCCAAAGAAACGTCGATTAACAAGTATAACTCTTTGCTGGATTAGCTAACTAATTTTGATAGCAGAGCATTACTATATTAAGGGGCCTTAATATAGTAAAAATATTTAATCTTCATCTGAATTTTTCTATAGGTCACGTGGGACATATGTATGTATATGTAGGTCCCGAATGTTTTCTTATGTCCCTGCGCCTCGTACGGAAGCCCTGTTGGACTAAAATTTAGAAGATAGCACGTTATTTAGTTTGACCCAGATAAACGGAAGTCTTGGTTTTCACAGTCCTTGTTGAATGGTTCTTCTTCTGTTTACCAGTCTGAAGAATTAGTCTGTACAATGTTTTAGTTGTTCATCACTACAGGTCTCTGTTATGTTCCTGTTGCCGTGAAACGGTTATTTTACCATTTGTGTCATAATATTGAAATAAAATTTCATAGTTATTACAAAGTTAGGGTCCTAATTCGAACGCTTAATTGAAGTAGATTTGAGTTCATTTTTGACAATACGTTACTCCGAAAACTTATTAAAGTTTTTACCTGTATTAAGATATAGCTTTGTTGCTAATATTCGCTGCTGTTATACAAATCTAACTAACTAATAGCAATAAAATCCGTCAATGCTTAGATCCTTTCATCAGAAGAGTCATCCATAAATGTCTTTTTTCACTTCTAAATACTTTAATAATTGTCTGTTCAATTAGTAGTTTTCCTTCATCGCTATATGCTTTGGCGAAAAATCGTATCAAATATTCAAGTGTTCCATGAATCGAAAAAGAATACTCAGTCTTACCATCTCCTTCAATTAAAAATATATAAATAACTTAACTAATCATAAATCTCCGTATATTTTCAAATAACGTTTAATGTTTACATAAATTTTGATTTTTTGTTTCTCTTGGCGACGAAATGAATTTTATGAAATTTTCAAATTGTCATAATTCAAGCAGAACGCATCTGCACTTTTCGATGATTCGCGTTCTCTTTTAAATTTTGTTTCATTTTTTTTAATTAGAAACACACAGTCGAAAACGCGTCAAAATTTAAGACAGAGAAATGAAAACTAATTGGAAACTATATTTACGCAAATGTCGACGACGATGACACCAATGATGACGAATTTGACAGTTGTATATCTTACTGTGAAGCAAGAAGGTATAACATGAAATATTTACGATATAAATTGCATGTACACTTGCCATTACGTAAGGCTTAAGTATGGGATTTTTGATAATCTTGATGGTAACGGAATTTTACTTTATTTGCTAATGTCAACTTTCACATGATATTTTAAAATATGCGAGTGATAAGCGCTTTTATACCCTTATTCAATGAGACAGCGCTTAATGTCACATCATATACACTTTATTGTATAACTTTACTTTTGTAGTAGGCTTACAAGTTACAAATAATGCAAGTCAGAAAAACATTTTCCCACCGAAAGGAAATTCATGATATTCGACTATTACAAAGAATGTAAAGGTGCAAATGTCAAATAATATTGGCATGATGAGGTGATGACAACTTGGTGAGATATACGTTATTTTAGCTTAATTTGAATATTGTGAACTTTATACTATAATGTGGCAGTTAATCGGCCAATACATGTGACAGAAATTCTGACACTTCGAGTGACAACTTCCAAAAGTAAAATCTGTTGATTATCATTTTACCATGTTTTGTTTAATAACATTCACAGATCACAGAGAGGAAATATTATATTATTGAGGTGTCCAGAGAACTTGTTTCTTATAAAGTCGCTTCCAGATCGCCTTTAACGATAAAGGAGGCGAAACTAAAAACAAGTTAACTGAGTTAACATCTGATAATTGATGACAGTTCAGCCCGAAGCTACAAGTAAAAAATATCCATTGTTCTTTTTGGCATTGTGAAATGGGCAGTGTTCGATAACCCATTCCAGCAATGTAAAAAATATCCTATTTCTGATCAGCTTTCTTATTATAATTTTCCAAATTGAATGAATTTTAAAAATTCAACAAGGCATTTTTCTCAAAAAAAAAAACTAAAAAATAACTACAGTAAAAAATCCTTATTTTACACAGGCAGATTCAAACAAAAACGTGCGCCCAAAATGTACACCTTAAGATTTTAATTTTAAACAATATCCTTCAAAATATAGATTATTTAAATGCATAATCTACACTGCTCATGATGAGTGTTAGCATATGTCAGCAATTATATAACGATAAATGTCATTCAGTAATCTTCTACATAAATATGTTTATAGGTTATTTTATAGGGTAAAGCAAGTCATGTTGGTACAGATTGATTTCATAAATAAATTAAATTTTAAGGGAGCTTTACACGATAATAAATTTGTATGACTTTCCATAAAAAATTGGTACATATAATAATTTGTCTAATCAACTGACAGTTCATAACATTCTGTTAAAAAAAAAATATTAAAGAAATATTCACGTTGATTCTGAGATTCGATCGAATCGAGTATTCCTCGAACTCAAAACTTTCAATCGAATGAACTTCTCGCATTCTAAGTTTCGAGGGAAAGAATTTCATTATCGAATGATTTCATTGGATGAATTTTATGTTCGAAATCAGCTGTATAAATATTTAGCTGTCAGATTCTCAATTGTTTTTGGTTTTAAATTGAGTAAAGATGGAATTTCTTAGAGGAAGAAACGATCAAATTAAACCGATAAGTAATACTAGATAAATCGAATCCACTTAATGTGCCTGATGAATTATTGGTTTGCATTTGGTATTTCGTCTTACAATAATTTTTAACCTTAAACTTAAATATTTTGTACGTCACAATAGATCATTTTCTATGCAAAATTGCGCCATTTTGAGTTTGTTAAACTTAACCTAAAAAATTATTACTGTCATTGGACTGCGCGCTGATTACAAGCTAAAGCTGACGACGAATTTTATGAATTTTAATTCTGCTCCTAAAAATACCTTTGAATAGCAGAAGGAACTATAAACTGACATTCAACAAGTGCCAAAACTTCACTTTCTATAAAGCAGCAATTGCCTATAAATTGCATTGTCAGAATTATGTCGGCTTAAGCAGAAGTCAAATAATGTGATGGAAAATCTTAAATTCTGGCAAATGAAATTTCTTGTTAAAAATATTGGGTTTGGTTTTGTAGTACATAGGTTAGGTAGGTAGGGTTGTGACCGTAAGCTCATCATCATCACAATACCCCTAGACACCATAGCGGGGTCATCGCCATCCCAAGTCATATTCAAAAGTGTATACGTAGAAAATCATCAAAGCTTTCGGTTGTATTGTATAGGGTGCATCGTTTTTATCAGAAATAATTTTCAGTTTTCTTTATATGTTTTGTTCTTGGCAAGTTATCAGAACATGCGGTGGTATTTCATAAAATGTTCAAAGCAAATGAGTTCCTCCCTCCAAACAGATGATATTTAAGTAAAGTGCCAGGGTTGCTGAATAAGAAAATAATATAAGAGAACAAGGACTATGTACCTACCTACCTACAGACAGCATTATTGAAGTACATTATCTTCAAATCGATTTGTCTTCAAAGACCTAAATCTAAGCCATTTTGACGATCCCAATATCGAAGGAATCTACATCATTATGATGAATGGGTAACTTAGTTTTAAGGTAAATAAATGTATTTTAGTTCATTCGCACAAGTACGAGAAATTGTATCTTTACCTTAATTCCTGTATCCAATGGATTGAATCGAAAATAAACCTTGGAAGTAGCTAGTGGTTGCCGTTCACAAAGATGGAACCTAGCGCATCGCTAAAAATGCAATTTAGGGGTCGATAAACGAGAGGTGGGGCAATTGGCATACGTTGTTTTGGCATTCATGAGCACTAGCGCAAGAGCACTACTATGTTTGTCTGTCTGTCTGTCTATATATGATGGGAACATTTTTGGGTATATGTAACGAGAAAAGTTTTTATTTTTTTATTTTTATTCTTTCTATGCTGGTGGTGTTTTTTGATCGGGTTTTTTCGTTGCATCTCTGCATTTGAAAAGTGGGGCAAAACTTTGTCGGAATGCAGCTGCATTTGCAAATGGAAAGTTCTTAAAAGCATTTTATTATGCTGTTAATATCGAGTGTGTGTAACTGTATAGGGATAGGAGGGGATTTTGAGGATGTGCTCTGTATGTGCGATATCTGTAGATAGAAGTGTTACGAATAAAAGCATCTTCCTTTTGAATGCATTTGAAAGAGACATCAATTATTATGTGGTAAGAATAATATATTTAATGGGTTGAAAGACGAAACATACGATTTAATGTTCAACTAAAGGTTTGTTAATTCGGGTGGCTATTTGGGATAATTGAGTCGACATTAATAGAATAACCTGCAACCGCTACCCTTTTAATTGATAAGCGGACCATTGATTTAATGTCAAAACATTGCACTTAAATCATTATTACATATTAATTCCGTCTTTTATGAATTGACGACTTTTTTATTCCTTTGGCTATAACAATTTTTATTATATATTTGTTTGTCACCCACAATACTGCATAATGTTACATAATCCAACTAAATGCCCACTTACGGTGTACAGTACACCCTTTACTACATTTTTTCACAGACAAAACAAAGAACCCCACATGACACATAACTGGATATATGGAACAATATTATGCTTCATGATGTAGGTATACAAATACTTAGGTATAAAAGAAATCCATGAAATGTAATAATACGCTTCAAGGTTAAGTCCAAGGTAGCGCTTATTTAAAACGCTATTTTCGATTTTGTTTTTACAATGTCTTCCTTCATTATTTTTACATTTCAATTCGCAAAGCTTTTCATTACAATAATGAGACACATGTGGAGGCATACATAATAGCATTGACAGACAGATTGTGTAAAACAGGAACAAAGTAATAATGCATACAATAGAAAAAAAATGTGCGCATAAAACCGAAAACAAAACCGCAAATAAGTCCACGCTTAGTACCGTACTTACTCGTTTGTCTATATTTTTGCAGTGACATCTAATAGTGACAGATTGGCTAATGTAATACATCTTTGCATGGTAAATACTTGGTAGTGAGTTCCGAGCCCTTGCACTACTTTTATTTCGATAGAGTGAAATTGAAATATTATGCATTTTTGAATGAAGTTGCTTTGGCATAGACTTATATAGAAACCCGTCAAAAAAATGCAAATTGACAATCAATAGTATGAAAGGAGTAATTGTATCTATGTCGGCATTCTTCCAAATGATCATGGTCATATTATAAAATTGTTTAATCAATTTATTGTGTCAATGCAAATTATTTGTCGTATGAAGTTCTAGGGTCCTAGGACTTCACTTCGGGTGCTATTTCCACCTTCCCTTTTCATTACTTACACAGAAGCTAAATGTTACGCCTGTTCGATTGAGTTTTTTTTGTAAGATTGGTCAATCAGCGTGAAATTTGAGGACAGAACTTGGTGTCAAAGCCAAGTTATCAGTGTTTGTTCATGAAATTTGGGTATTGACCGAAATAATAAAATCGCAGATACAAGCAGACGTTTGAAGATTACCAAAATCCATAAGATATTCAATCTTAAGCAGTTCGCTTTAATAATTCGGTGATTTTTAATCAAGATTGTATTCCGAGACAAGCTATGGGACTAAATAAAGTACGGCATCTCTTCTCTACATTGAAATAATGTAAAGTAGTGGCGGAAAATCGATCGTTTTGGACGGGCCATTTGACTCTCTCTCGTAATGGATGGTGATGAAGATGATCATTTACCACTGCTTTTCCAACCCCTTCACTCATTAAAAAGTTGCTATATGCGCTATTAAATAAAATAAAAACACCTTAAAGCAAAAATGCAAAAACATAAATTTCCCTCAAGGCCTCAAGTACAAATATATCTTTTTTTAATTCAGCATACGAATAGACAAGATATACATTATAAATATAATGTATAGATTGTACTAGATCCTAGATCATTTCTCTTGGCAATTTTGTAAACGTTTTTTTTTAAATGATGTTAAAAATATTGGAAAAATAATATCTTCTCTCTTCGTATTACGTATGTATAGCTGACTAAAAACAAGACCGATGACTATCCCAAGAAACATTTCTTATTAACTTGTTTATTTTTGTAAAATTAACCGAAAAATCATGTTTTTCACATGTTTATCATTTTAGCCAAGCCTACATTATTAAAATAAAAATAAATTCACTTCGAAATATGAAATGTCAATGTTGAACTTGTCGGCGGCGGTATATGTGTTTTATTATCAAATGAATGTCTGGGATGATATTTGTTTCTATTTTTATTTTGGAATTTTGTTTTTTTTTTCTGAACTCAAATATTTTTTTATAAATTAAAAACATAAAGGATTTCCAATCAAATTTGAGGAAGTAAATACAAAATTCAAGTATATGAAAAGATTTCCCAATAAAAAATAATATAGCTGCCAACATTAAAAAATTCCATCTCAATTTTAATGATTTACAATATTTAAAAGAAAATGAGACTGCTTATAGTAAATAAGCTATAGCGATTTGTTGTGTTTGTGTTAATCTACAATATAACTGTTTTATTTCCATGGTACAATAATAAAAAAAAAACACAATGAGACATTCATTATTCACAATGGAATGCCTAGAATCTGACAGCACTGTGTTATTTTTGCGTTGTGAAAGATTCGAAAAAAAAAAAACAAATAAATAGTTTACATAAAATCTATTTTTAATGTATATAAGGATATTAAAAAGCTCTTTGTAATAATAATAATGATAGGGTATAAGGTGGTTAATTGGCGGGCTATTATATTTAAACGATTTTAATTAATAGACATTGGCTATTATTGCAACAACGTATATAAAATAACACTAACAATATATTGCTATTATATAAAATTAATTTATTAAGGTTTGAGGGTCACAATCGCTCTCTATAGATAATTGCTGTTATACGTTATAAAAGGTAGATATATCAAACTACATACTATTTCTATTTGGTTGAGTAGGTATAGCATTTTATTAGTAAAAGCAATATGAGTGTTGGGGAAGTCGTACATAATTTGTAATTTAGGTGCATAACATACTTTGTGAAATCTAAGCCGTATGGTGAAATCTAAAATGGGGAACTAGGTTGTATTAGGTTTAGGAGCCCACTTTTAGATCCTTGCCGACTTATTGCGATGCCCACTTCAGTAATCGGTAAGATCTTGAATGTATTGAAAGTAGGCTTTAAGGAACAAAATACTAGGAGGAGGAGATACTACGAGTATTCTGCTGTTCCTTAAATTACAGAGACTCGAACAGTAACAGAGAAAATTCGGAAATTCAAAAAGTGTATATTTTTCCCACATACCAAGGCTGGTAAAAGCTCGCATGCTAACCCCAAAGATCTCAGACCTATAACTTTGTCATCATTTCTACTGAAAACTCTAGAGAAATTGATAGACTCCCATATACGCTGCAGTGTTAATACAAATCTTCTGTCAGCTACTTCTAATACTGGAAGGGGAAGGTTGCAAAATAATTGCCTTTCTCAGGAAAACATCTCAACAATCTTAGGCAGGATGCCCTCTCTAGGCTATCTAAATGGACCAAAAAATGCGGGCTTGTCGTCAATCCCCAGAAAACTGAACTGGTTCTCTTTACAAGGAAGTACAAAATAACCATCTTTGTTCCCCCAAAACTAAATGGCACTCTGCTGGTGCTCTGTGACACTAAACTGTAAACTTTTAATTAAACAAAACGCGATAAGCGCCACCAATCGAAGGTGGTCAAATTGCACCACGTGCTCCATCACTAAACAGATATCGCCCATGCTGGATCTAAAGCGCTCCAACAATCTTGTGTCATCACGGGACACTGTATTATTGGTAGTGCTCTCAGTCTGGGCAGTCCTTCCAACGATTTCTGTAGAAGATGCATGGACGAGAAGGAGGAAGAGACTATTCTTCAGTCCAGTCCTCTCAGCTCGTAGAAAACTACATCTCGGAGAATACTTCATCGACAAATCTCGGCGAACTCGCTAATGCAAGCATAAGTTCAACGGGTAGTTGTGAGATCATTCACCTCGATTACCGCTGTCGTTTGTCGAAAACGACTTTTGTCGTTTCTTGAGTCGTGTCGGTTTTCAATCCTCATTACCTAACACAGACGACCCGCCAAATTTGTAGTAGATTTGTAGACGACTAGAATGTAGTAAAATCTTTTCGAAGGATTGGTAGCACTTGTATGGAATTGTCAAATAGTCTGTTTTTTTTTTTTATCCCGAAAATAAATTATTGTGCAAATAAGTTTTTACTTCTCGAAAGATTTCAGTTTTCAAAAGATTTATAAGATGAATAGAATTGAAATGTTTTACAGTTCAGATCGTGACGAAGAAGAAAGCAGTGAAAGGGCAAAAAGGAAGGAATTAATTTTAACATGATCAAAAATAAGAGATCATTCATTTTGTGCAGGAATATTTCCAGTCTGATGGGACAAAGAAGTGGATGGTGTTGGCGAGTTTCTAATGAGATATATGACTGACGTTTCAGGGAAATTATCCCATTGTGATGGGATTAGCGTGGAAACTACCTGTGATGTCGACGGATAGTTCGTATTACAATCACGCGATTGTGCCTGAACTATTGAAGTATCTATTTGAAGCCGCTATGGACACACCTTTCGGATTTAAGATTTTTTCGAACGAGAGCAAATTCGCAATATAGCTTCATTTGAGGCGAAAGTATCGCCTGCTTAAAGTTGCCTCCTCCGGTTGTAGTTTTTGCATACAGAACATTTCACTTTATATTTCAAATCTGCCCAAACCTAAACAAAACAAACTAAAATACACAATTCACTATCAAAATTAGTATACCTTTTGCCAACCCTTGAGGGAGGAGGGCAATAGCTATTTATCGTTATAGCAATACAATTCCAAAAACTATCAAAATCGATCTTATTTAACCCCTTGCTGAATCC
This sequence comes from Cheilosia scutellata, assembly GCA_955612985.1. NCBI lineage: Eukaryota > Metazoa > Arthropoda > Insecta > Diptera > Syrphidae > Cheilosia > Cheilosia scutellata. The sequence goes on along the minus strand of OY015313.1, from coordinate 46,514,838 downwards.
TTTCGCCAAATGAGTATTCTTCTCCATTAATGAAGTAAGAACTTCTGATTGCTTTTTATTTGTTACCCGGCAAACGTTGTTCTGCCTAAAATAGTTATTTTAAATATTTCAAGATCTATTTTGATATTTTTTTAATAAAAAATGAAGGCGGCCATTCTGAGAAAAAGATACAATTGCAATTTGGAAATCAATTTGAGAAACAAAACAAATCGATTACTTTTACGTTTTTTTTTCCTAAACCTTCGGGTAGCAATTACGAACAAACCCGTAGAAGATCCAATTTGCTCGCGCCATGCCCCTTTGTCCAATTTTGGCCAATGACCACTCCTGGGCCTTTGATTGTCTGCAAATTCGAACTGAATTGATTCGGTGGTTTTCGAGACATAATATTTTGAATGTTTTTTTTTTTTGTATGGGCGGTGCCACGCCCTATGTCCAATTTTGTCCAATCTCCATCAGAGGAGCACTCCTGGGCCAATACCTAAGATTATCTGTACATTTGAGCTCAATCGATTCTGCAGTTTTCGACATATACGATTTTGAGTTTTTTTTTATGGGAGGTGCCATGCCCCTTTGTCCAATTTTGACCAATCTCCTTCAGTACACTCCTGGGCTAATACCTAAGATTATCTGTAAATATGGGCGCAATAGAGTCGGTGGTTTTCAAGTTATACGTATCCGAACACATTTTAGAACTCATTTTTATATAGGTATATAGATTTTACATTTTTTTTTCCATATTTTTTTTATGTTTTCAATTATCCATCGGACATACGCAATCAAACTAAATGTTTTGAAAATGAAAATAAACAGCAAAATTTCCACCAAAAACGAACGCCTGTATGTTTGTGTGCGTTCTTCTATACAAAAGAAATAAATTCTGTTTAAAAAAAAAAAAACGAAAACAAACGCGAAAACACAGCCTAATTGAACCACCCGACTACCTATCGGGAGCGAAATTGCAAACGACAAAAAGGTCGTTTTTTAGGTCATTAGTCGTGTCGCATTTTCTTAGGTAATTAAAGTAAAGTCGTGTGACGACTACAAAACTAGTACAAAAGGGCATTTGACATTTTCATCCGACCTTTGTCGTGTAAAAACGACAAGCGTAATACCGATTTGGAAGAGTCGTGTATTTTTGAGTCGGAAACGACAACGGTAATCGAGGTGATTACATCCAGTAGTATCACAATGGACCTCCTCTGGTCTAAGTGTGGCTGCACTTGTTGCGACCTGCCACCCTAACCTAACCTAACCCACCTACCTAAGTACCTAAATGAGATTATCAATGGAGCATTTGCAAGTAGTATGTGTGTGAAACGGGCGAAAATGCTTCTAGCTGTTAACGATGACAAAATTCTTCCAAAAAGCATTTGCTCCTTAATAAGATTTTCATATTAAAAAATAAAACTTGTATTACTAAATTTCCCTTTGAACATCAATTGTGTTCACTGTACCCCATTGATCACCACCCATAAGAAACTCAACACAAATGGCATTTCGATGGCGCTAATAGGCATTGACGTGGGCCTCAACGAACATACCTTTTGAGACAGCTAATGCACGTCACGTTGATCATAACAACTTCACCACTTCACTTAACTCTGGTAGGAAAATCATTGAAATATTAAACAATTAACAAGAACTACTCAACATTTCATATCTTGCTGAAGCATTTTGCATAGGGATAATACCCCATTTCAGGGTACACACCCAAGGAATGAAATATTAAGAAGGTTGAATTCATATAAAACAAATCTATCTGGGATAAGCATGATGGAAACGTCTGTTTGTCTCCACTTTTAAGCAAATTCCGAACATTCATGGGATTCATGGAAATCAAGCGATTGGCAAGGATACCGCATAGCTCAACTTCAACCCCGACATTATTCTTAAGAAAAAGTTACCAAGTCGACGCTTACACTCAACGAGCTTATATGTATGTATTGTATATGTATCTATAATCCCGAAATGTTCACACTGCGAAATCATGTAATTTAACGACTTGGAAAACGTTGCCACCATTTATATACCTACGCAGCAACCGCGCTGTTCGACTCCTTTTTGAACGGCATTCCGTTCCCCATGGTGTCCTTTGAATTCTCCAATTATAATGGCCAATAATGGTGCAGACAAACGAAATCCTCCATTAACCCCGTTTATTATTCAATTACAGCCTGTTGGTGTCTTTGTTTTCACTCTTTTTATTGTTTTTATCAAATCTGACATAATAACACACATTGTCGTCAGAACCATACTCGTAGTCCGTTGTTATGACTAGGCATTGCAGAGCCGGTCCTTGCGCTGCTTGTTTTTATATCACACTATTAAGATAAACATCTTAATGGGTTAAATTGTCGGAAATAAATAGCAAATTAACGACTTTTTAACCAAAATGCTACGCAGTATTACATTATGCCCCGTTTGGAGTCCAGAATGCGTGTCTCTGTCTGTCTATATAAACCATAAACCTCATTAGGCCAACACATTTCCCTGCCTACGCATCAGCTCAGTCATAGGAATATGAATCAGAGATACATTTTTTTTTCTATTTTCAAGACTAATCAACTGTCAGCTATTTATACGATGTCAGCCAGTTTAATTCGACGCCCAGATGCCATCGTACACCCTTATCTAAATGGTTTCCTTTCGACAGCTACAAGACATCGGCCAGCACGTGAGAGTGAAAGATACTTTGCTTGGCGTAAGCTATTTATTTCTTCACTTTTTCAAGGATTTTTGGCAGCCCACCTCTTCACTGTATCTATATTGTGGTCTAATGCTTGTCCAATACATGGCATTCATATATAAAATTGTATTGGACAAGCGAGATGGTGTAGGGCTTCATTGTCACATTTGGCGCAATGAAAGTGGTGAACTAAACTAATATGACAACGATGTGCATGCTAAAGAGAATTTCTTTTTTTTTTTTTGTTCTCTCTTGTGAAGGTTGTTAATCTAATTTCTTGGCAAGTAATTAGCATAATGTATACTATATAATGTAATGTATACAATATATAGTCAAGGTCGCACGGAATACAAAAGGGTATGAATGCCATTCGACAATAGATTTACGAGGCAATGTTAGCATAGTAGAACGAAATCCAATCGATTTTTAGGTTGGCAGATACAAATAACGGCTTAACTAATTGTTTTTCTTTATTTTTGGTCTATTTCCAGGTGGTGTGACTTGTAGATCGCAACAGCAATACCAATATTACCAAACAGAACGACGATTTCAAGAAACAAATTTTACGATTAGCAGTATAGAGCATAGAAAAAAATTTACGGAACAGAGAAGACTATATCTAGGCACGCCGACAGACGATTTTTAAGATATTAATTTACATAGTTTTGCAACGGAATACATCACAAAAACAGACCACTACCATCACAATGCATATAGAAATTCAAGTAGCGTTAAATTTTGTTATATCGTATCTATATAATAAACTGCCAAGACGACGAGTCAACATTTTTGGCGAGGAGTTGGAGAAAGCATTAAAAGACAAATTCCAAGGACATTGGTATCCCGAAAAACCGTTTAAGGTAAGTTACTTTTAGTTGTTAATTGTATTTTCATTTTCATTTTTTATTTACTTAGGAAATTGCAGAATTCAGTGTGGACATGGTCTATATACATATTCGTTTTAAACTTGAATCCGAGAAACATTTTTAACATTTTTCGAGACCTAGTTGCTCTGTTTTTTTTCAAGATCTATCCGAGGTAGATTGTCTGACTTTCCTGGCCTACTAATCACACTTATATGGGCCAATCGGTGTAGCCTATAAGATTATTCGAAATTTATGAGACTTGATCATCTGTACTACAGCATCAGCTCTAGGGAGGAAAAACCCGTGCGGTCGACTGTAGAAGTGTATTAGTTTGTTTGTCTTAATGGAACACGTCAACGATTCAACCAATCGTCATAAAATTAGGCACACTATTAGCTTGTGGTACGGAGACGGACATAGACTGCATTTTATCGTGATCGAACCATTAATTTCAATGGAAAAAAAATGGAAAATTCTTTATTTTGGTTGCAAAATATAATTGCACGAGATCGACGCTTTTTTAATGACTGTCAACACATATATATTATCCTCTTAAGAAACAAAGAGCTGAAAAAAAAACAACACGCAGTTCAGTTTACTTCCTTTCTGTTAAAAGGGCTTACATTTGTCAGTCCTATATCTAGGTACTCGTATTTTCCTCTAACAGAATATTACAGAGTGCTTACATCTGTACGGTCATCTGCTCTTACTTTAAAAAGCTCGATCCTTTGGGCGTGAATTCAATAATACATAAATCTTAATTGTAGGAAAAGAAATATATGTAGATATCCTATTTTGGAATTCCATAAATCAAACTTATTGTATAAATAAAATTGACATCTATAACCAATTGCTAATATTTCTTGTTATAGGGTTCAGCATTCCGCTGTTTGAAAACTGGAGACCCAATTGATTCCGTGTTAGAACGAGCGGCTCGTGAGAGTGGCGTCCCAATAACAGATATCTTAGAAAACCTTCCATCCGAACTCTCAGTATGGGTTGATCCCGGTGAGGTGTCATATCGAATTGGCGAGAAGGGTGCTGTTAAAGTGAGTCATCCCTTAACAAAAATATACAATATAAAGTGTTAATAATATTTTTTTTTTTTTTATATATATCTTTTAGATTTTGTTCTCTGAGAACAGTGATAATCATGAAGACTCAACATCAGCCGATCGCGAGGTGACAAAAACCTTCAATCCCGAAGCGCAATGCTTCCGGCCAATCGATGCCGTCAGCTCAAGCATGAACGGACTCAGTTTAAGTCCAAAAACATCACCGCATTCGGGCTCATCGCCTGCATCGTCCACTAGTCCAACATACAAGGGTAGTCCGAATCCTGCTGGCAATTTCCTACCCCGTTCACAAGCACCATTGACATTTACTACAGCAACATTCGCCCAAACCAAGTTTGGTAGCACAAAATTGAAAACCAGCTCGAAGCGTGCTAACAGGTTAGTATGGATGATAAATATTAAATTTAGACATTAACTGAAGCAATAACAATTTTCTAATAGCTCATATCGAATGTCACCGACGGAATTCTCGAATTACATCAAACAAAGAGCAATTCAACAGCAGTTTCATCATTCCCATGGTCCAGCTGCACCTAGTAACCACTTTGGTCCAATCGGACCATCATCTCCATCAAGATCTCTATCGCCGAATCCACTGGCATTGGGTATTGGACAAAACGATCCCTTCTATTTCCCCAGCATTGGCATGGGCATGTATCCTCAATTTAATGGACACCGCAATATCTTCGATTCTCATTTCCATGGCGAGACAAATGGCATGTACAATGGTTCCACCAATGGTAGTAACGTTGGTACTGGCTCGGCTACAAATGGTCATGGAAAATTCTCATCGTACATTGAGCCCCATGGATTCTATGGTATCAACAATCAGTTACCACAACAGCAACACTCACCATTACAACAAAATGGCAACTCTAACCACAATGGTGGCAACCTTAATAATAACAGCAATGTAACAATGCCAAACAGTAATGCCAACAACAATGTATCGGCTGCTATATCAGCTGCTGTAGGTAGCCTTACAGCAGCTGCTGGAGCTGCAGCTCCATCTAGCGGCAGTTCAGCCAATGGTCAACAACAGCAGCAACAATCGGTCTCACCGATGAGCTCACCCGGATCAGGTGGTAATCAAGACTCCAACAATTCGAAATTGATTGACGGTCTCAATTCGTTCTATTCCAATGCAACAATGCACCTTTTGGTTGCTAATTAAGTTTTAAGTTGTGACAGTTTTTGTATAGAATGTTGAGTTTTTTTCTAACCAAATTACTAAGAAATGATTTTTTTTTCTATCACCTATCTATAGTTAAATATCATGGATAATATTGTATAATGTAGCAAATTGTTTTGAGTTTTTTTTTTACTATTCATAATGTGTAATGCTAGTAGAACAATGTTTTATGATCATTATAAAAAATATGAAAATCTATACAACAATATTTTTTTTAATTAGTATGTAATCTTTTTTTTTTTCCTAGCTAAATATAAATATATTTCTGTTTTTTAATTGTTATTTATTATTCTATTTTTGTATACATATTTTTAAATGTTTTTATTTTTATTTTTACTTCATTAAAAAAATCAGTGAATGGCATTAAATGGAGAAGTTAAATGCGAGTTACCCACCAAAAAACAAAAAAAAAATGAAACAAAAAAAAACACTTAATCTATGAGAAAATAAAGAAGCAAAAACTATGAATTGATACAAAACAAAAGAGAATAAAAAAATGTCCACTGTGAATAGTGTTAAGAGATTTGAACGAAACATATAAAACAAGTTATGAAAAATAAAAATCACATTTTTTATAACTACTAAAAGAAAATAAGACAAATTTTAAAAGCATTGAATTAAATTTAACATGTTATAATTTTTTTTACCTTTTTTACTTACCTAACACAAATTAATATGTAATAACAAAAAAACATAAGAAAATACGTAAATATAATAATATATTTTTGTAAAATTGGTGAGATAAATATATATTTAAAAAAAAAATTGAAAAGAACAGAAAAAAGGATACATATTATTAATATTTAAAACACATAATTTTTTGTACGTTATTTTTTTATTATTTTAACATGTAAGTTTAAATATAATATGTATAACTTTAGTTATATTAATTTGAGGAGAGGATTTGGTTTAGCATATTGTTATTTTTATGATTTATCGCATAAGGCTACGTGGGATTGCCTTTTTGTAGAGGTGAACAGTTCCATTCAAATTTAATTCGCAATTTTTTATACACGAAATATTTATCACACATAGCCTACCATCGAAATTATACCGACAAAAGTAAAGAGTTTTAGAAAAGCATCACATCGCTATATCATGATTAAAGACCTGAACACACTCATTGCTGAGGAACATTAAAAATTACCTACTAAATTGCGAACAATCATATAAAATGTTCATCTAACTTTAGAAATCGTGAATTTTTAGTAAGCAGAACGGTTGAAATATCAGGAAAACCAAATATAAAGTGCTTCTTTTCAGGAAATTCAAGGAAAAAAAAACCAACAATAATAATAACAAGAATAAAATAAAAACTCACTTTCTCATTAGCATTTGAGAGCTGTCGAAAACTGAAATGGGTTGCTCTATTTTTGTGGCTGAATCCTGCCCAAACTTTTGCGAAAGCAAAATGAGTTTGACCAAAATTAGAGAAAATATTTAATTGCGCTTTCATATAAGCAATTAGACCTATAATATTAGAAATTCTTTTCAAGATTTCTTGCAAGTTTTGTAGCTCATTTTGGACAATGCATTGCGAGGTCGTTTTTTATAAAGAAATGACTATCATTAAGAACAGTTTTCTAAGCTAAATATAATTTGATTTTCTAGCTTGAACTCTTTTGTTAGGTTTGTTGGAATTGTCATAAATTGTTTCAAAGCGTTTAAAAGTATTGGTGTAACTCACATGAAAAAGGGTTTTCAGTACCTAAATTTACCTCTATTAGGTAGGTACTCACGCTGAATGCATTCTTCATAAAAAAACATTTTATGCAAATTATTTCTCTCTCTCTCTCTCTAACTGTTACACTTTCTTTGCATTAACATTAATTTTACTAGTTTAATTAATATCTTTTTTTACTAAACCCTTTTTTAAAACCTACGTTGACAGTTAGTTGTAAGACAAAAAAAAAATTAAATTAAAATGAAAAAGCGTATAAAAAATATGTAATTAAAAACAAAATACAACACATTTTATGTACCTATGTAGACTTTATCTTTTTGTATTTTTATACCGATTTTTTGTAGAATATTCATTAATATTTATAAAAGTAATTAAAAATAAATACAAATTAACTACAAAATTATAAAATAATGTGAGCAATCACGCAAAGAATTAGCGATTAGAAAAAATGCGACATTTTAATCACAATAATTATTTATCATTGTAACAGAGGATGAAGAAAGAAAACAAATATAGATTTGAAAGTATCTCATACGGAAATAATATAACCTTCCAAACAAAAAGCAATTACTAATAGTTTCTTAAATATACTGTTTAGTGGTAAAACATAAAAAAAATTAAATGCTGTTCGATATTTTACAAGGGGTTTTTACGAATTCATAAGCTTTGAAAGCCCAACATTATATACATGTATATTGTATATATAAAATATTTGGTAAAAATCCTGAAATCACAATATTTTTGATCTGAGTAAATCGCCTTAGGTAGTATGTATAATATAAGACACACAACACAAGAAATCAAGTCATAATTATTGTGGTCATAGCCGTCGTCAAAAATATTTGAAGTTTTATCATTTTTATTTTTATTTTTATTTCTAATACACAGACACACACATAAAATTAGTATTATTTCGATAAATTAAAAGTTTAGAAAAGCAAAATAAAATAGAAACATATACATTTTTTTACGTAAAAATTTATTATAAATAAAGTATTTATTCAAGAACATGAAACAAAAAAAAAATATAAATATATTATTAAACAAGATAAAAGTAATAAAATAAAAATCATATTTTTCTATTTAGATACATAAACAAAACAAAAAAAAACTATATATATAACGAGCAAGGAGTGTATAAACCAATTCGTAAATTCTTTTTTATACATAATAATAGTAAATGAGAAAAAAAAAATTACATATAGTTAATGTAGCGTATACTTTATATAGTCAAAAATGTAGTCTGATTAGAAAATGAAAAAAAATACATTAAATTTATAATTTTTTGTAATTAATAAAAGCAAAAATACACGTTTGTCAGTAGGTAATAATTTTATATTGATAAATAATAATTTATATATATATTTTTGTCCGAAAAAAAAATTAAATCCGCTAAATTATTTATAAAATATGCAATATTGCGTGCATAATAAAAAAAAAATCATTATAAGCTATGTTATAAATTAAAGCGGTTTGATTCTATATTACATGTGTAAGATTTTTTGAATTTTAAATGAAGAATTCTATAGTTTGTTGCTATTACTTTAATAATATCCTAAAAAAGAATATTTTTGTAATAGATTGATTTTTTTTATAATTTTGTTATACGATTTTTCCTATCAGTTGATTAATTTTAATTTGTACTTTTTTAAAAGAAACTAAAATAACTTATATCTATATTTTACATTTTTTAAATTTGAATAAAAAATATTTTTTTATTTTATATAAAAAGAAAAATTTGTTGGGTACGTTTTTTCATTTCTTATTTCCTTATTTTCTGTAATTGGTTGATCTACAATTCTTGAATATTGCATTGAGTAATATTTAATTTACTCCTTAATATCCTGCGCAATAAAATTTTGATTTCCCAGAGGCTTATGTGAAGAAGTATGTATACCTAGGTACATATTTAGAGCCACTTCGCAGTGCTTAATAGATTATGTGGTGGTCATAACACATTTCTGGAGTAAAGTCCACTTACATTTTGCATTCATATTAGTTTTATGGTAGGTATTCAATAAACCGTCAGGTTTTGAGCTTTGAGGTGCGATAGGCAATTCACTTCAGAAAATGTCGATAATGGTCAGGATATTAATATCCCAAATCAGCAGGTTTTTTTTTGTCTCTCTCAACTGAAACATACTTCCAAGACAACTATGGTTACTGGTTAGTGTGCTGGTCTACTGAGCGAGAGGTTTCAGATTCAGTTGTCGGAAAATGTAAACGCCTGACAAACATCCGAGATTAATAACTGTCCTGAGAAATCTTCTCAAATCAGGCAGCTTAATTAGTGCACGATCAGCGTACTAGGCATTATGTCATACCTGCAACAATTCCTAACCTAACTAAAAATCAAACTATTTTCAAATCATAAACATATTTTTTAAGTCAATAAATTGATGGAGTGTATGATAGTCATAACAAGTTTTTAAATTTGAATTTACTCCAAAAATGCGTTTCGCCTCGATGTGGTGGGTGAGCTCATCAGTAATAATAATAGCTATTATGTGGTACTGTTATTTGTCTGAAAATCTGGTTATAAATTCACAAAATGGAACAAACGCGTTCTACTTAAATGGATTCAATGTTGTTCGACTTCAGAAAAAAGATATCTGCCCGTTGAAAAGCACAAAATTTTATGTTTTCATTGCCTTTAGATTTTTTTAACAGTTTAACGGTTAGCAGAAAGTGACTCAAATTCTTCTTTAATTTTCACGTAAATTGTTTGTCCCCTCTTCTCTTATGTATTATTGGAAAATTTATAGATATTCATAAGGACCTTAAGTCCCTTCAAATACTTCTTTAAAATATTAAATTCAGAAGAAGCGAATGCACATGTTCTTTGGAAGTGGTAAAATTATTAAAAACTACATGAACGGTTTGAAAAACAAATTTAACATTTAACACGTCATTACGACAGAAATTTAACACGTCATTACGACAGAAATTTGTTTTTTTTCATCCAGTCAGGGGACATTTTTAGTAAATGTGTAAACACTTTCGCAAGGTTACATTTAGGACACTTAACTATCTAATCTATTTAACAATTATTTTCAAAATAAACAAAATGTTGCACTTTATGCATAGGTGACATTCTGAGTAAATTATCCATTCTATGATATAACCGCGATATCGAAGGGATGTCTGAACTGGCAATTGCAAATAATAACCTAGTTTAAAGTAGTGCATACCTACATCTCTATAGAAGTGAGAAATATCTTGAAATACTAATTTCTACATTAACAAAAAAGTTTTAAAAATTATTTTCTGCTTTTTGTACTGGTATTCAAATCTGAGTGACTCAAAATTTAAATTCCCGTACATTTAAAAAAAAAAATCAGTCAAATATTTCTTGCTGCAATACCTCTAAGCCATTTGTTTTAGACTTACTGCAAAACCTATTAGTTAATAGAAATTACTTACCTAACGTACATTGGATGTTTTATTAAAATAATTATTTTCCCCTCAAGTATTTAGCTTTTATTAAATCAAAAAAAACGTTTATTTATTATTACGTGCCTATGAATTCTAATTCTTATTAAATTTTTGTTTAATACACTACTTACGAAAAAATTATGAAAATTACTTGCATATCAAATGATACAATAATAATTATAAAAATAGATGAATAACCTCTTAAATGTTAGTAGTAAATGTTATAGTAATGCTTGTTTATTTTGATTTGTTTTTATTTTGCTCTATAAAAGAACGCCTTAGCGTTTTTATATCAACATATAAATTGTATATAGTGTGTGTATTTATTATAAAACGAAATAGTTATTATAAATTTAACTTGCTGGAAAAAGTTTATACAAATTTTGTTTCAAGAAAGTATCGTATTTAGTTTGTACATTTTGCTAATACATATTTTAGTATTTAAATGTATCTACAATCTACATGTATTTATTTTGTTTTAACACTATCTTTGTGCTTTTTTATCAACAGCAAAAATTAACATTTAAATCATTAGTAAGAACAATTTCTGCAAATCTCAAAGAATGCGTGTGAAGTTCAATAGTATAATTGATTGCTATGAAGTGAGGAAAATATTTGGAGCTCTCCGAAACAAGATAGTCGTTTGAATTCAAATTGTATAGTTGGTTATTCATTTTATGTAACCAATTAAGGTAGCGTAAATAAAAAATGTGGGCTCAGTGGTTAGTGTGCAGGACTAGCAGGACCCGGAAAAACACAAATTACATCTTAAGGTTTTTTCCACTGCGCCATATCTCGAGAACGCCTAACAAACATCCGAGAGTATAAATGTCCAAAAAAAGCTTCTCAATTAAGCCATTTGGAATCGGCATAAAATTGTAGGTCCCTTCCATTCGTTCCAAATATAGAAACTCATATAAAACGAAACGAATGGTTGCGAGAAGCTAGGCTTGGGATTATAAGACCTGTTGCCCAATTATTTATTTATTTATTATTTTTAAACAAAAATACAACGAAATATGTAGTAGCTCCGAAATGCGAGGACTTTAATTTGTATATACAAAGCGTAGTTAAGATTTTGGGATAGAAGAAAGCATATTTCCCGACCGAAGACTACCAAAGTCAACCTGCATTTACAATTTGTTTGTGCATAATTCGATTTTTGTGCGATAACAAAGATACACATTTATCTAACTCGCAGAGCACATCGAAGCGCATGAATCAGTCGGTAACTACAGAAAAAAATAATTGGGAATAATATCTTATCCTGTGCGGCATCAAATGAATACCACCCATAGTTATTTTGACTTCATCATCTCATCAGTCGTTCCCCCCATATTAGGCCACGGCTTAAACTCGTCACAATTCAAAAAGATGTAACATTTTGATGAATTTTTCAAATTTTGTCAGTGACCAGGAATGTGTTCACTCTCTTTCAAAGTAATATCTAATACCTAAGACTATCGTTTCCATCAGTTTCCTGAGAGCACAATATTTAAGTACACATTCTAACATAATCATAGAGTTAATCCTCAAATTAATAAAAATTTTAAAAAATGTTCTCGATTTCTCTACCAAACTTCACACAAAAGCTTTTTTGATGCTTAACAAAATTCACAAATTAATGAATGCTTGATGTTCATTAGGATTATTTTTCTTACTGTGTAACTGTGCGTGTATATGTTTTCTTTTTTACTTTATGCTAATGCAATATTTGTTTAATTTTAGTTCTGTATTATCCATGCGAAAATTTTACGTAAGGTCATAGCTATAGAGTACCTGTTATAATAATTCTATAAAAAAGGGTTAATTTTAAAATATAAACGCTACTTAAAAAGAAATCGTAACCTTAAATATCGAGGCTATGTTTGTACATAATGAAACCTACCTTCAAGCAGTTTTTAATATATAAAAACAATAGATACATTAAATTAAATATAGACATATATAACACACACAAGAAAAAAAAACAAAAAAAACCTTACATTGGCGCTAAGTGAATTGTCGTAATGATAATAAAATATAAATCTAACATTATATATTTGAAGAATTAGTAATAAAACAAATTTACATATTTTCATACATAAACTAATCTTCAAGATTTAATTAAAACAAAAAAAAATACTAAAATAAGTAAATTGTAAATATAACTATAAATACAATGCAAAAGTACCTACCTATTAAAAGAATTAAATTAAAATAAAACTTACATTAGACAGCTCAAATATTTATGTGTTATATTTTTTTCAAGAAAATATATAGTTATTTTATATATTTATTTAAAGAAATTTCGACGTAGCAGCTGTGCTGCTTACATACAAAACAAAAATCATCGAAACTTAATAAGTTTATTGTTCACACCATTGCCCACAAAAATAAGCTATATAAACCTTTCCCTAAAAAAAATATTGAATATACCAAAAACAAAAAAACAACAGCCAATATGAGATGTTCCAGAAAAAAAAATATAACTAGTTACATGTACATTATATAATAACTTTTAAAAAAATATCAAATACATAACAATTAAATATTTATAATCCAAATGTATTGCAAATAAAGCATTCTCTATAAAAACTAAAAAGAAAAAATACAAAAAAAAGAAACATTATTTATCTAATAAAAGTAATGCGCTTTTTCAACAGGACATAAAAAAACTAAATCTGATGCTAAAGAAAAATAAAACAACTTCGAACAAAAAGTATTAACAAGTTTTATATTATCAAATATAGATATATATACTATATACATATATAAAGGCTATTTAAATAATAATCTGGGTGTGATTTCTTTATTTTAAAATGAAATTATATCATTAATATAAATATTTAAAAAAAAAAACAATATTTTTATGTATTCAATGCAACTAGTGAGTAGAATATATATACATACATATATTATTATGATTGAATAAAAAAAAACAGATGAAACCGATTTTCATACATCATATGTATTATACATTTTATAACAAGAAAACAGAAAATAAATAAAAAAAAATATTAGATTTATAATTTTGTTATAAATGAGTAGATTTTTTATTCGAATTTCTTACATGAAAACCTATTTATAGAATAAAAACAACTTTCATACAAACAAACAAAAAAAAAGTAAAAAAAAAAAACATTATTATACTATTATTATATGTACAGAGAAAAAAAGAAAACAAAACTTAATATGGAGAAAAAAAATTATGTGTACTTTTTTACTCTTTAAAAAAATGTTTTTCTAAAATTTATCCTAATAATAACTTTAAAAAATGTAATAAATCTATTTAAGAGAAAGCAAAAGGTTATTTAGCAGAAAAACATTTCGATTTATTTGCAGAAAGTATAGATTTATAATTGAATGAAAAAAAAGTAATAATTATAAAATTGCGCAATTCCTGACAGTCGAATTTAAAAAAAAATCGACCCCCATATTTGTCCTTACATAGACCGATAGCAAAAATGTTATTATGTTTCAAATAAAAAAAAAGAAATTTTCAACTCAATAAATTACATTAATTTTCCAAAAACACAAAAACAAATTGGCGTATTATTTTCTAATTGGCATTTTTTTTTTATTATTATGTATATTTTTTATATAATTCGATGCAGGATGTCGAATTATAAAAGAAAAATATCATTCCTATGTTGGTATTATTTTCCCCTTACAATTCTCCGCACATAATCGATAGGCCAGAAATAAAAATTGCATAGAAAAGAATAAATGTAGTTATGTATATTATGAAACAATATAGTAATTTATATTTATTTTTGTAGAACTTGAGTATTTTTGTATTATAATGACAGACAAGATTAGAAAAAGGCAAAACATTATATAGATATGTTATTATGTGCAGGTCACAAATTAATATAAAATTTAAATAAAATTTGCACACACTTATAAGCATCTGTACATACATGTATATTAAAACATATATATATATAATATATAGAAATAAAAAATATACACACCATACACACACGAAAAAACCTTTTCACACACACACAAAAAAAAAGAAGAGAAAAACTAAATTTTAAGTTTTCTATACCAAAAAACAACAATTTTTGTACTTTTTTCAAAAATGAAGATAAAAAAGATAAAACATATATATTTTGTATACAGAACAGAGAAAACTAAATTATATGAACAAAATAAAACACACACATTAGGTGAAATTACTGACATATATGTATTATGTATTTTAAAAACAAATAATACTAAATAGCAATTATTGAGGTTTAGCAAAATTTATTTCAAATTCTTTATTTTTCTATCTTATTATAGCAAAATGTATTGTATATAGTAATAGAGTATGAAATGAAAAAAACAATTTAACCAAAAGTACCCACGCAAGTATTTATAAATGTCTGTAAAGGGATTGTATTCCATGTTGGTGTCGTTGCTGGCTCGAGGGATAATTATAAAGATATATTAAGATGTTGATTGTAATTCGCAAAATAGGTACTCATACTTTTAATTCATTAAAAAAAAAAATACCCATATTTACGCTTTTTTTTATATCAAAAGGGTTACAAATAACCTTAAAAATGTCGTTCATGGGGCGTGCAGTATTTTCAGGTTGCAACTGAATTTAGACTAGCTACTTTATCTAATATATTTCTTCAGATTTTTAGTTGTTGCAATTATTGAAGTTGCCAGCTTGAAATTTTGTTTTATTTAAAAAGGGTAACTATTGCATATCCAGATATCCTGGAGTACTCAGACACTCCCCCGGTCCATTGTACTGCCAAGCAGAAACCCCTTTTTTTTGGTGTAGTGACTTTGATGGAGAAACTCTGATATAATTCGTTTCTCTTTATGTTCGGTGGCGGAGTATTGCTTTTTCCGGCCGGACCAGAACCTACGCAGCTCGGTTCACAAGCAATTGATTTTAACCAGTAGGTACATTATAGCCACCGCCTTTCGGTTAAGATTGAGGTTGATGCATTGATTATTCCGATTCTGGACCACAATTCTCAAATTCCGCATAACGCAACTCGTATACGAGCAAATCCGCCTGAAATTTTCGCATACGAAAAAAATTGGTATTCTCAAAGTTTTTTCCACCTCTGCGAAAATTGTATTCACCTCTCGCATGAGGTAGACTTTTACGTCGAAATGTACCTACTTTTTGTGCAAAGAATGACACGAAAAAAAAATTCAATTCAAATTGGGTAAGAAATATTGTGGATGTGGGTTTTGATATGCGATTAACAAAAACGAAAAAAAACATTTTCCGATTGTGTGTGATTGGTTCTAATTTCAGTAAATAATTAATTGTGTTTTTACAATGGCTACATTGGGCGAAATGAGATTTGTTCAGTTGGCAATGGAGCAGTTGGAGCAACTTCAAATAGACCGAGATATCCGAGAACCCAAAGACTATTTTGAACTTTTCGACACAAATTTTATGAAATTATTTCGATTAAACAAGCGCTTGGCACAGGAATTCATCGATTTCTTGGCTACTCATATATGATTGACCAATTTAGATCAAACGCTTTATTTAACTGCTGAAGAACCTTCTTCTTTTGTTTTCCTTCCATTTTAATTATTTCTGCTTCTTCACAATAAATTATTTCACACAGAAATTTAAAAATCAAATTGTCAAACTCACAATTCCGTATGCGAGAAGCAAATCCGCCTAGAAAAAGCAGACGAGTAACATTCGAAGAGAAATTCTCGTATGCGGAATTTGAGAATTGAAAATTTCAGTCTTTCGCATGAAATTGGATATTTTGACAGATAAACGTATGCGAGAATTTTTGAGAATTGACCCCCTGATCTTGTTTATGGGCAGGGTTGCCAGATCGTGCGATATATGGCACTTCTTGTATGCCATATAAAAACAAGCGAATTAAAAACAGATAAATTGGCGCAATAGGTCCGTATACTATAGGCATAGTCCGAGTCACCCTAGCACATTCGTTTGCTTGAGTATTTCTATTTCTGGAACGAATGGAATGGACTTACAATCTTACTTAAATCCAATAAAAATTCAACTAAATTATGTAACTACAAAAAAGGAAAACGCAGACACTCGCAAAATTGAAATTTTAGCAATTTAGAAATGAGTGATTTTGAATTCCAAAATAATCACACTTACAAGCCGTAAGTGTACCCTAACCCCAAAACTAAAATATATATAAATATGTATATATAAATACATATAAATATATTCACGAAAAAAAACATTTTGGTATCGTCGAATCCGCAACGTGAACAGTTCCCCGTGTGAGTAATGTGAATGAGTTTCACTGTATCGTTGAAAACGGTTAAAAATCGAATTTTTGCTCGAACAAAATTACATTTCTCGCCCGCATCAAAATCATTGCGGATTTCATAGGTTTTCGTGTTTGCTACACGTGTCGTGAGCATTTTTTTTTAAAGAAAATGTACACAACAAAACAGCTGCTTTAATAAGCCACACATTTGTAATAAATCTGTGAAATATTGAACTTTTATTAAAATCAAAAAATAATCATTGAAAAACACCTTTCATCCGCAAGTTCCATGAAATCATTCACTGCTCCTCTTAACCTGTCTCGTATTCTTCTCTGAGAACACTGCTCATTTCGTTCTTCCTCTTAAGCGGCCCATAGACACTACACTTGTGTCTGCACCGGTGTCGGTGTACGGAAATGTGTGCTGTGTGTGGGCTGGTGCGCACACCGATTTTGGTGTCAGACACGGTGCGAGTAAAATCAAAAGTTTTTGATTTTTGGTGTCGGTGTCTCGATCGGTGTGATGTGTATGGCGGAATGCCACACCGGTGTCAATACACCGGATCAGACACAAGTGTGGTGTCTATGGGCCGCTTAATGCTTCCAAAAATAGAGCTATCGTTTCCATTATTATATTAAACACTTCATTTTTTATTTAAATTATGTACCTACTTTTAAAACAAACTTTTCATATGCCTCCGACGAATGCAGCTACACAAATTCCAAAAGCGTGTCGATAAGGAAACGTTTCCGACGGATACCACGATAGGGGATTATTCAATATGAAATGGGTAGGTAACCTGGCAATATAAATGCAGTTGCATTAATGCTTATAGTAATTTAGTTTGGTAGGATTTCGAGTCTGCAGCTTATGGGTGGTCTTCCAAAGCCATCTGAAGCTATGATGATACCAGTTAACGAAACTATATGAATAACTGAATTGATTTAACTGCAATATCTGTATCAAAAACACTCTTCTTCCACTCGCGAATGTACTTTTGGATTCGCTTCCTTATCGCCAAATAGTCGACGAAAAAACACAAGAAAACGAAAATATAATAAATAATTAACTAAACTACTTGTTTTTTAAGCATTTTATTCTCATTCGATTCAAAACACAAGTTTTTTCATACATTTTTTTAATACGACGCGTCGAGCAAAGCAGAAAATAAGTAATCCACGACTGTAAGTAATAGGAACAGCAAACAAAAACACGTACAGTGAGCGTCAAAAGTGAGTAAACACCAATGCTCTTTTAAGTTTTCTTTTGGGTCTTGACAAAACGTATTTCATTTCAACAAGATAAAATACTTTTTTTTTGATATTTGAAAAAAATAGTTTTCAAGCTCCAAAAGGAAATCAAAGCATCATTGGTGTTTACTCACTTTTAACGTTCACTGTATATGGACAAATGTTTTTCCGAACATATTTAACACAATTCTGAAACTATATTCACTATATTTTAGAATTTATTTAAACATTTAGAGGAACAACACAAATCGTTCCAAATAGTCAATGCCAAATGTCAAAATGTTCGTTCCCCCCCTTTTGACGTAGTTGCGCAGAACAAATTAAAAATGAAAACTTCAATGCGCTATCTTGTCTTGTTGTATCATGTCATGGTGGACACAATGGACCCAATTGATGGTCTACGTGAAGCTGTGGCAGCAGCCACTAGAGCACCCAACCACCTACCTATCATGTCATGGTGTTTACCGGTAAGACCTTCCAGCACTTGTTCTCTTTTCTTGTTTTTGTTACATAAAAGTCATGCCTAGTAATGCAGAAGAGAATCGAGTATATTCGTGTATATTAATGTCGATTTCCATTGGGAAAAAAAAAATCACTTTTTTTAAGATTCAGAGCAGTTTTTCTTCTCTAGAAATCAGCTGTCTGTCAAAATCATTTTCCATTGGAAAAAAAAGCACTTTTTTTAAGATTCAGATCACTTTTGCGAATTTCGATTCGAGGGAGAGATTCGCACATACTTTCACCAATACCAAAACAAGTGAGATTTTGTCAAACTTTGTGCTTAGTTATTGTTAGGGGAGACTGGGGCACATTTGAACGTGAGGCACATTTGAACATTGCTAATAAAACAACATTTAAAAAATATTTCAAAGTATTATGCTGGATTTACATTACCACGCCACGCAATTTTGCATGACTTCAGAGAGAGAGATCCGTTTTTCCACAGTCAAGGCTACTGATGTGTAAGAGTGAGACCACAAGCCTAACAGTTGAATTTAGGCCGCCATAACTTTTTTATGGAGATTTGTGGTCTCACTCTTACAGATCACTAGCCTTGACTGTAGGAAACGGATCTCTCTCTCTCTCTCTCTGAAGTCATGCAAAATTGCGTGGTGTGGTGATGTAAATCCACCATAAACCAAAATTTAAACTTGGTAATACCGTGTTCTTTAGTCGTCGATGACTTTATATTTTTAAGGCACAACTTCATTTGAAAACGTATGAAGGTACACTGGCGACAACTAGGATGAGGCCACACATTTTGCAATCGATTTTCGCTCTTTATGGCTGTTGGAAATTTTTTTACCCGGAAACTTTTAATACCTGTTAACAGGTACATATTTTCCCAACAGTAAGTCATAAAATTAAAGGGTAAATAAAAAACTACGGCTGGAATTTCCGAAGATCAAAAAATGAACTACCTAAAAAGCGTATAAAAAGATGCTCAACTAGGATGAGGCGGAGGCCACAAGCAAAATCTTCGAAAAAAAGCAAAAAATTAATAAAATGTTTACATTTTATGGTTTTAAAACATTTATTTATTATGTTTTTCTACATTAATAATGAGTATGCCCGCCATTTTTCGATATGACCTCTAAAAGACGGTTTGGAACGGAATAATAGAGTTTTTTTTTAAATAATTAAGAGAAATTTGGGTCCAGGCATCACGAATAGCTTCGATTAAAGTGTCCTTGTCTTCAAATTGTCTGCCGCCTTCATACACTTTACGAGATAACCATGCCCAAACATTTTCTATTATGTTTAAGTCCGGTGAATAGGGCGGCCAAGGCAAAAGTTCCACGTCTTCTGATTGAATCCAGCTTCTAACAACCCTGGAAGTGTGGATAGGGGCATTGTCTTGTTGGAATATCCAAGGCAGGGGTCCGAAAATGTTTTTCACTTTTGGAAATGACCGTTCCAGCAAACATTTGTAGTTGTTTCCGTTCATTGTTGTGGACAAAAACTCCAACTCGATTGTGCCATAGTAGGTAATAGCTCCCCACACCATTACACCTGATGTACGGCTGTGATGTCTTGCCAAAATAAGCTCCTCCTTTCTTAAATCATGGAAATAAAAGTTGTAACCATCGGGGCCGTCAAGGTTAAACTTTTTTTCATCCGAAAAGACAACGCGTTTCCATTCATCGCTCCAGGCGACATGTTCTCTTGCAAAATTCATTCGATGCTCCTTGTGTACTTGCCTCAAAACCGGTTTCTTTTTAAGTTTTCTTCTCTGTATAGTACCACTTCTTCGTATTATCGTTCGGACCGTTCCTATGCAGGCTGATACTCCGCTTTTGGCCCTTATTTTAGTCGCTGGTAGAGTCGAATTAGAGGCAAGCCGTCGAATTAACCGCTTTTCTCGCAATGTTGTTGCTTCTGCCGTGCGTCCTTTTTGATTTTTCCCATAGTGTTGGGGATCCCCTAGATAATTGTTTACAACAGTCTTACTTCTATTAAGCCTCCTTGCAATTTCTCGGCCTGAGAGTCCTAACTCCTTGAAAGCATCTATTTTTCCCCTTTCTGTAGCTGTCAAAGCCTTTCCGGAACCCATTTTTTTTTTTAACTAAATAAAAACAGTTCTTTTTAACAGTACTTAACAAAACTTTGAAAAAAATCGCTAATGTGCACTCCTGCAACGAAATATTCGCAGTGGCCTCATCCTAGTTGAGCATCTTTTTATACGCTTTTTAGGTAGTTCATTTTTTGATCTTCGGAAATTCCAGCCGTAGTTTTTTATTTACCCTTTAATTTTATGACTTACTGTTGGGAAAATATGTACCTGTTAACAGGTATTAAAAGTTTCCGGGTACAAAATTTCCAACAGCCATAAAGAGCGAAAATCGATTGCAAAATGTGTGGCCTCATCCTAGTTGTCGCCAGTGTACGTTTTTTCACAAATATGAAAAATATAAATATTTGCGCACATTTTTATGTCGCTTGACTTATTTGGGCAGGTTTGAACAAAACAGTCGGGACACATTTGAACAAGGGGTCTGTAAGTAGCATTGAACTAAAACTAAGCTACCACCACCAATTAACGCTCCGGAAACATCGAGGACAGCTGCGGTGATAATTCTTGTCTTAATTTTTTCAAAATTTCTGTTCTGTTAATAAAATAACTCATTTTTGTTATTCCTTTGTTGTAGTTCCTTCAGTTATTTGTAAAATATTTCAGTAATTTCAAAATTTCAGTTTGATTTTGTTAAGTCGTTTTTATTTTTTTATTGAAAAAATAAAGTTCATTTATTTTATTAAAAAAAATAAAACCTTGTAGTAGCTTATTAGCTGTCAAAAGCAATTTAAAAGTGTCCCAGCCTAGTTAAAAATTGCCTCACATGGTGGAGTACCTTTGAACAGAAGGACCTACTTAGTTTTCAAAAAAAAAATTAATTATACGCCCTTACTAAATTTACGTAGTTTTTTGTGGAAAGTTTATTTGCATTTCCTAAAGTGAGAATACTTTGCAGTCTAATAATTTAAACAAATAGGATTTTATGATACCTCAAAGCAAAAAGCGTTCAAATGTGCCCCAGTCTCCGCTACCTATTGTGGAATAAATTTGAAAATTGAAAATGGATATTAATGTAGACGAATGGACCGTCGTCGTAGAAAATGCCAATGGGGTTGTTTTCATGGGGGAGGACGATGTTCTAATTCAAAACAATACAAGTTTGTAGTTATTGTACAAGTACAAGTAAAAAACTAACAAATAACAATTCAATTTTATAAACACAAATTGGAATTTAAAAACAGCTGACTGTCAAATCACACACCAACACAAATGCAAACAAAATTGATCTCATTTCATGTTCCATTGGGGCAGGAAAAATTTGAGATTGAGAGCAAAACGGTAAAAGCCCAATGGAAATCGACATAAGTAAAAATGAATATTTTTTTTTTTTTGTGGGAACCCGAAATTTAAACTTGGTAACTCATGAATTTCCTACTTCCTAGGTAATGCATAATAGAAGTCATAAAATACCACTTACTCGGTAATGCAGGACATGTAAGTCATGACTTCCTAGGTAATAAAGGATAGATGCTATGAAAATACCACTAACTGCGGGATATGGATAGACTCGCTTTCAGGTAATGCGAATCCAAAGGGGAATTCAAATCCTGGAGCACTGATAGACCAAGAGCCCGCTGCAAATTTTGGGTGTGAATGATAACCAAATGAGATGAGTACCCCTAAAAAGTTTGCAAATTTCTTATTTCAAAAATTAAAGTCTTGCAGACGATAGTGACGGCTCAGGTGAGTAATACTATGTTAAAAATTAAAATTTTTTGAAAGTTGGGATAATTGGTATAACCACTTAAAACTACTAGTCTCCAGTTAAAGGAAATTACTCCCTAAATACGAATCCGTGGGTGCAAGACGGCCATCCGCTTGCCAGACGCGCTCATAGTACGACAAGAAACCCGTTTTTGTGCTAATTTATATAACCAATTATGTTTGGCACTAAAATGTAGAGCTTGACCCCCCAAACACGACTATATGGGTGCAAGAGTGGCAAGACGTCTTAGGAAAAATCCCGTTTTTTGAATTTTTGGTATAATCACTTGCGACTTATGCCAAAATAAAGAGCTTGATGTTTCAAGTTATGGCTTCTTAAATTCAAAAAGTCAAAATTCGCTAAAACTCATAAGTCAAAATTATGAAACATTTTTATTTCATTTTTTTTACTCAAAATGTTTTTTTCTCAAAATGTTTATCCTTGAAAAATTTCCTAAAAAATCCATTTTTGTCATTTCTTTCATTAAAGAAAAAATCCATGGGTGTTAGGTCAGGAGTTCTGTGTGGCCAAGGGTTGGGGCCAAATCGACCAGTCCGTCGTTCGTTAAAAGTATGGTTAGGAATGGAGTTACCCCGCTGCTACTGTGACTAGGTGCTCCATCTTGAATGTAAAAAACGTCGCCATTCTCTGAACCAGAGGAACAGCTTCAAATACCTTCGGCAATCGTTCTTTAAGAAATTCCAGGTAGTAATGGGAATTAACTGTTTGTGGAAGAACGTGGGGCCTACTAAAGTGTTTCCAAACATTTACGCTAGTTTCATGTTTATATTGCGTCAAGTTGGGGTACGGGTTTTTTTCATTTTCTAATGAAAATATGATTACGCGTTACGTTTATAACGTAGTCGTGTCCCGAACGTAAACGCCGGTCAGAGTCAGTACAAAATCAACGACCAAATTTATTAATGCAATGCATGATTGCTAAATTTATACGGTGTATGTTGAAGATCTATTATTTCTCGAGCGGTATGTGGCTGGAACCACAACGTCTGAGGTCTGAGCATCACCTAATTTGTTTGTGTATGCAGTATTAAACTCTCTTCTTCGCTAACTAACTTCCAAGTATCAAATTAGTTTTTTAATAATGTGGATTTGGTAATTGCGCGACTTATTTGCCTCTTATAAATAATTATTCTGACAATATTTTTCATTATGGCCATATTACCTATAATAGAAGCGAAATTTCATAACACTTCGATGACCGAAAGCAGCGATTTCATAGATGTGAATGTAGAATCCCATATGACGAGTTTATATGCTTTCGTTTTATTGTTTTCCATACGAGCATCATTACTTGTTAATTTTTTTTGTAATCTTAGTTCTTAACAAAGACCAATAACCGTCTCTCCAACATAATTTCATTTTAAATAAGTTATTTTAGCGCCTTTTAACTCCAAAGGAAAACGTCAACACAAATAGGTTTGTGTGTATAATTGAAGGTCGACGAATTTGTACCTATATAAAGTACAAAAATACAAAAATTAAAACCATCAAAATTTAATATATATTCATATTTTTTCTACACGACACGATTTCTTAATTAAATTAAAAAAAAAAACAACTTCAAGAATATAAGTGTTTACTGGTCGTTACAACAAAATCAAATGTTATACACTTTTCGATATCTTGAATTTTATCAAAACTTGCTTGTCAACGAATAATTATTATATTTCTAATTAATGCGAAAATAAAGTAATAATCCCTCAGAAGAAAACTAAAATAGCAAATCTATAAATGTGTCATAGAAAATAGTACGTGTTTCCTTTTTAAGTTTAGATTTAAAAACAAAACCAAAGTGAAAATGTTTACTACATTTTCAGGCGCTACAATGTGTACATGATTACATTATATTAACCAATCGTTAGGTGTTATTTTTAAGCTAATTACAAAATAAACACCAAATGTATTGAGAAACCAAACAAGCAGACGACACTGTATAAAATGTTTTTTATTTCTTATTTATTTTTATTTCTTTTAGATGTGAAATAAAATTAACAACAAAAAAAATAACACGAAAACAGTTACAATATTCATATATAATTTTCGGTGTTTTCCGTTTTGAATATGACAGAAAAAAATACAAAAACCTAAGCTCAAATAAAAGAGATTATTTAAACGTTAACTCCAACGATGACGTATTTTACATTTAAGTAAATGTGCAATAAATTTTAAATAAACAAGTGTATATGCATAACAAAATTATATATTTACGAAAGAATTACTCTTTATTGTTTCATATCTTTATATTGACATTTGAAATAATATTACAATTTCGTTATACATATAAAAAAAGAAAAAGCAACAGTCACACGTGAAGGTAAAAAAAATTCGAAAAAAAATCACTAATTTGCAAAATGTATAAGTACATTTATTCATAACGTGTACCGATATTTATTGATAAATATATGGTTAAAAACAAAAACTGATACCTACATACATAAAATATATTTCTGCAACATTAAAATATAATAATAAAATTTGTATTTATAAACAACAACAAAAGATTAAGAGAAAAATATTACCAAACAAATACGAGAAATCTTTAGAAAGACATGAAGGTCTCTTAACAGATTGTGATGTTTTTTTTTTACAAGTTTCTTAAAGAATTCATATAAATGTATCAGAAATTATTATAAAAAAAATCAACTGCTGATATAAAAATAAATGATAAAGTTATAGAATATTTAAAACGATTATTTGGTTTTATTTTTACTGAAGTTTTTTACGCCATGCCATGCTCATAAATTCCACTCTCGCACATGCCTTAATAGTGAAATTGGTTACTATAGGTGCTTCTTTAGGGTGCTTGTCATTACCTATATGAAACTAGCTGTACCCGCCCGGCTTTGCCCGTGCGCAGGAATTGTATTACTTAGGTCTTAGATAATAATGATCTTTCGTAAAATGCGAGAAATGACAATAAATCGATTTGCTGGAATTTCCTTTCTGCCTAATGCCTAAAACACACGTGCAGAATTCACTGCGCAGCAGGATTAGAATACATATGTTCTTATGCCCAAAACACATGTGCAGAAATTCTGAATGCTTCACTGCATGCAGTACTGCAGATGAAACACATGTGCAGTATTCAATTTGCAGCGGTTCCTGTCAATGAGGGGAAAAATACGTGAGTGAAACAAAGACGACAAATAATTCCCGTCTCTCTTTCCGTCTCATTTTCATCTGCAGTACTGCTTGCAGTGAAGCGTTCAGAATTTCTGCACATGTGTTTTGGGCATTACAAAGTCGAGTGAAGCTAGGCTTGGGTTCCCATACGGTCCTGTTGCGTCAACTATTTATTTATTTATATAGTTAATTTTGCACTAGATTGAAAAATTTCACAGAAAAGGTTATTTCACAATATTATGACGTGCTAGAGCTCTAGCGGAAATGCTGAAATGTCAGTTTTTTATATGGAGCATGCCACTTATCATCAATATAGGTAATACAAATTAATTTAACAACTTTTTTTTTTAATCTATCGTGGGAATTTTGTGGGAAATTGAGTTCGGTGAAACGGGGAAAAAAGGGAATAGTGACTACGTTTCGTGGGAAAAATCAAGAAAGAGTCCTACAACACTGATTCAGAGTCCCTGCCGCGAGCGTAGCGAGCCACATACCCCAACTTGACGCAATATAAACTTTGACATTTCGTTACGTAGTCGTGTCCACAAACCACATAGAATAGACTCCTCCCACATAACGGACTTTACCTACAAGCTGCCTGTGGGCCTAGGATTTTTCATGTATTAGTATTGGTGCTGTACAAAATCAAAGGAGCGCCATTAACGCACCCATACTTGAATAGTCCTATGCCCATGGTATATCATGGAATAATCATTGACGCCATCCATTTTGACATTTCACACGTATTCACAGACAGGGGAATCGGGTAGGTGCACGGATGTTGGCGGTCTAATGCTATGTGATTAGTGATCGGGGTCGTGTCCCGAACAACGTCCGAATTGAAAAAAACAATTTCAAACTTGAAATTTAAGGGCAAAAATTGGGGTGAGTACAATAATTTTGGCGATGAAAACTAATGATGGACATAATGTAGAGGGGTTAAATAGAAGCATTTTTTGAATGGGGTCTACCTCGCTCCGTTTAGGAGGGAGGGGTAATTAAAAAAAAAAAAACTTAAAAATAAAATAAAATATTAAAAATCAATGGCAACACTAACAACAAACTATTATAGCATTTTTCATAGCTAAGAACCTCTTCTAAATTGTCTATAGTGCAAATCAGCAAAATTTGGTCTATAATGTGAACTTTTAGGCCAGAGACTGTTACTGAAGAATCTTGTTGACATTGGGTAAACTAATATAATTTAAAGAAAGTTTGCATATACTCAGCCTTGCACCCATCCCAAAATCCACCAGTGACCCCAAGCAGGGGGGTTGCATACCCATTTCAAGGTGCAAAGGTAACAATTTGTACTCTAAAGCGTTTGACATATAAAAGTAATTTTCCATTTTCTCTAAAATTAGAAGACATAATTTAATCTAGTTTTCAGTGTTCGATTAAGAATTGATTTAGGCAGTAAAAACTACAAACAAATTAAGTATCTATATTCTTAATATTGATAAAATAAACATACAACTTTTTTTTTTTTAATTTCTTTCCTTAAATTTCAAGTTTGAAAGCATTTTTTTCAAAAACTGTTAATAAAAATAACTTGATTTAAAAATAATTTGAAAGAACCGACTCTTGGCTTTCAAAAATCCTAAAATCCTTAATTATAGATGTTGAAATTGTTTTTTAATATTTTATTTTCATTTTATGTTTCATTTTGTTTTAAATTACCCCTCCCGCCTAAACGAAGCAAGATAGACCCCCCTCCCATAGTAAAAAACGCTTATATTTAACTCCTCTACAAAAAAACCGTTATCAATTTTTGGCGCCTAGTTATCGTACTCGTGCCGCTTTTATTGGATTTAAAATGCAAAACTATCAAATGCGATACAAAAAATTTGCATTCAACGATTTTGGCGTTTATAGTGTATGAATGTATTAGTGCTTCTGGTTTCGATTCTGAAATCCAGAAGCAAAATTCTCTTCTTTTCAGGAGAAGAACTGTCATTGAGTGCCAATCGGCTTCCGGACGATTCTGGATTACCAATCGAAAACGACAATAGAAAATGAAATAAAATTGTTAACAAAAGTTAAAAAAATCTGAACATCGTTTGATGGGGGGTGATTGTAAATAAATCGAGTCCGTTGCAAAATATAAGGCTGTTACGTAAATTTCACATATTTTTCTTTGCACAACCACCCCAGTAAATTTTCATTATGGTTTCCCATTATGCAAACTTCCTCTAGAATATGGCATCGCATTTTTTACTGACGAATTCTACCTAATAAACACAAAAGCAAGAACAAAATTAAACGTCCGATAAATTTTGAAATAACGAATAAAAACAGATGGAATAACCATTTCTTTGATTTTCAATTCAAAATTGCATTTTTTATTTTATCCAGTTCGTTAAATGCAGACATTTTGTAAAAATAAAAATCTACTAGCAACTGTATTTGTACATCTCTGTGCTGATTCAAAAGCGTTACACTTTTGGCGCTAATTTGGGTAAGTTCATGCTGATGCATTATTCTTTGCTTCCCAAGCGAACTCATGTAATTAAACAATGATGAAATACAAAAGCACACATCTTTGAATGGTGGCACCGCGTCTGCGACATCAAAATATGAGTTTAAATTGAGGATCACCAAATCGGGAAAAATTGTCCAATCATGAAGTTCCAATAGTTTCTTGATAACGCCATATATATCAGAATGGTAACTAAATAAATAAGGACGATATTAAAATATTGCTATCAGAATGAATGAAAATCATACAAAATGATGAAGTTTGTCATCTGTTCTTTGCTAAGTCCCGCCAACATAGGAATGAAGTCGACATGTTTACGAGTAAACAACAAAACGACTTGTTTCTTGCTGATCAAACTAACTGCTATCTGTAAAGTATTCTTTGGAATTATGTTAAGTAGGTAGGTATGTCAATTCTTTATTCACCTTAGCAAATTCTTTAATGTTGTCATCGTTTTCAAATGAACTGAATACATAATTTTTTATTTGTAAATTTGAAAAATTCATTTGTTTTGCGGATATAAAAGGCTGTTAATTTTATGGCAAATGTTCCGCGCAATTAACCGGTTCAAAAAAAAAGTGATGCCCGAACTGAAAAAAAAGTGTGGATACAGGGATGGCGCATGGCAGTAGAGGAAGACCTCGCTTAGGAAGCGGACATTAACCTACTTGGAGGAGTGTGCGACTGGAGATAACTGGGTTGAGGCCCAGGTCCACCCCGTACAGCAGTGCTACGTAAGTAAGTAAGCTTGGCATTTATGTTTTCATTTTTTATTGATATAAAACACGTTTAACTTTTCAAAACCTCAATTTAAAAAACGAGAACAGACCATTAATCCAAGTTAGCCTTCTTTGACACTTGTGTGACCGCTCAATAAATGTAATAGAGATTAAGTCAGTTGTTCATCAGCCACCAGCCAATAAACGTCACAAACTTATTGAGAGCATTTTTATTATCCCGAATACGCATTACAATCCTTCATGGTCCACACACTTAAGAAGCCTTTTTCAGAAGTTTTGTGCAGTCTCCCAAGAAAGGGTAGTAGTATGGCAACTTGATTGAAAATGTTGCCCATACGGAGCTATTCTGAAAATACTATAAACAAAAATAAGATGTACAAGTAGCAGCGGCAGATGTAATTATTTTTTTACATGTCACTATGAAAACGAATCTTTACGAAGAAGTTTATAATCTTTCGATTGCTTACCTTTCAATTTTTCTATAAACAAGTAGCATTCAGTGTTTCCAGCGCTATGTTATGAATTTATTCTCTGTCGATCAAAATAATAAGGCTATCTGCAGAAATTTACCACCTCGGAAATCAACTGTCAGATTTTGTATGGAGAATAGTTTACGCAAACCTTGGAAATCAACCACGGGAAGTTACGCAAATCACAAATGTCAAACTTTGACAGATAGTCGTATGAATTGTTTGTTTGATTCCAGATTGACAGTCGATTTACGCGATTTACGCAATGACATTTCCGAGATTCAATTTAATATAAATACTAAATTGAAAGATTTAGAAGACTTTTCTCCATTTATACCTACCATTGCTTTCAAATTTTAAACCGAAGCTTGCACACTTGGTAAATTATTTGTTTTTCTCTTTTTGAGCACTTTTGTTATATTTTGTCCATCTCTAATACAGATGCTTATACACAAGTCATATCCAGATTAAGTAAATAAACTTTTAAATAAAACAAATGTTTTTCAAAGATTAATTTTAATAACCAAACCGCTTATATTATTTATTATTTATTTAATTTATATCTAACACGATTTATTTAGGTAATGCTTAAAGTACGTTGCAATAATTTTAATAACGTTGCAAATAAAAACTATATTGCTGGCAAAATGAACTCAAATATTCTTATTTTATTTAATTTCAAAAAGCAAAAATAAACTGAATTTGCCTATATTCACAATCTACTCCACCTCAAAGAAACACGTGTAGAGTTTAGAACAGCCTAATGAAATTATTAGAAGTAGACACCTTTTCTACTCTTGGAACGCTATTTTCTGCTTTTCTGTTATTTTTCTTAGGCTTCAATTATAGCTGTCAGTAAAATGCAACCGAAATAATATTTGTTTGCTTTTTTGGAGCACCTAAACTTAATCGTTGAACTCAATCTTGGTCTTAAAATGTTGCTTTTGAATTATGTATAAAGTCAGTTCATCTAAAAAAATAAGCAATTAATCTACAACTTTTCTTGAAAACGAACTTATTAATTTTTCCGTACGAAAAACTTTTTCTGTTCAACTTCTCATTCAGTTTCACGAAGTATTCCACTCAATTCCTATGATATGATAATATGGTTAAATGTGTCAGTTTTGTTCTGTTTCGTATTCTTATGCCCAAAACATATGTGCAGAAATTCTGAATGCTTCACTGCATGCAGTACTGCAGATGAAACACATGTGCAGAATTCAATTTGCAGCGGTTGCTGTCAATGATGGGAAAAATATGTAAGTGAAACAAAGACGACAAATAATTCCCGTCTCTCTTTTCCTCGTATGCATCAGTAGCTGAATTTAAAAATTCGATGCTGCCAAGTCTACTTAATTTAATTCACTGCGTTGCTATGCAGTGGATTTAGAAATAGAGACATGTTGCAGTGCTGCGGTGGCTGCAGAATTTACATTTGTTTCACCACATAAGAACATGTGTATTCTAATCCTGCTGCGCAGTGAATTCTGCACGTGTGTTTTGGGCATTACGGATGCATTTTACTGATAGCTATATTTGAAGCCGTATGCCCAAAACACACGTGCAGAATTCAATGCGCAGCAGGATTAGAATACACATGTTCTTATGTGGTGAAACAAATGTAAATTCTGCAGCCACCGCAGCACTGCAACATGTCTCTATTTCTAAATCCACTGCTTAGCAACGCAGTGAATTAAATTAAGTAGACTTGGCAGCATCGAATTTTTAAATTCAGCTACTGATGCATATGAGGAAAAAAGAGACGGGAATTATTTGTCGCCTTTGTTTCACTCACATATTTTTCCCCTCATTGACAGCAACCGCTGCAAATTGAATTCTGCACATGTGTTTCATCTGCAATACTGCATGCAGTGAAGCATTCAGAATTTCTGCACATGTGTTTTGGGCATCACCTACGTGTTTGAAATTGTCTTGTGGAAAGTGTTTTTATTTGTTATGAAATCTTCCGAACATGCCCCTTTAATATATTGAAATAGATTGGCATCATTGTTCTGCGCCCAAATCAAACTGAGCTACAACGCCAACCATCTGTCCTGCTTATTCCTTTAGCGGCACTACCAAATAGTGAGCTATTCGAAAATTAACCGCATGAAGAAAAAAACCTCTCCGCCATTTAAATAATTGTATTCTTCAGTGACAAATCGTTTAGTGAGCAGTGCTAATAGTGCCGAATCTAAATTTCCTTCGTTATACTTTATTTCGATAGTAAATTAATTTCATAAACAAAATACATCATGTCTGATGAAAAGAAGGTGAGATAATTAGTTGTACTTACACTAGAAAATTAATTTGAAACTGATTATTGCAAAAACCTGGATGGGATCCTAGTGCGGGCATGACGCCGACAACATGGCGCGGTGTACCTCCGGCTTTTTTGCAAAAAATTATATATTGTCTGCGTTTTTAAGGGATAATTTTGTAGATTTTCTTAATATCTGTTATACCCAAATTCATACGTTCTTTATGGCAATATTAATATCTATTAAAAATCAATAGCAAAAAAATACCCGTGGAAAAACTTAACCTTTTTTTTGTGTTCAGGCGAGACTGCATATAAACTTCTTGTAGGTACATAATTTACAATGCTGCTTGGAATTTCATATTCAAAAATGTGATAATCGGAATATAGTTTTACTAAATTGCAAAAGAGAAAATTAAATTATGAAAAAAAAAATCGGAAACCTATGATTGAAAACATGAAAAAACGTTTTTTTATGTATACCAACTACAGTTGATGTAAAAAGTAACCCCACACCAAAAGTTGGCATCGAAATATGTACATATTCTAGGCATCCTATGAAAAGTGTTTGGAAAAATGCAGAATGAATAAGTATATATTCTTAGCATTTTTTATGGCGCTAAAATTTGTCGTGCATAGGTAATGCAACTATCGCTAAGTACCTATTTCACAAGAAATTGTAAATAACTCTAGTTTTCAAAAACCTTTTTACTATTTTGCCAATGGTCTCCATTCATACTTATTTATATTGAGTCAGACTGCCGGTCGTCATTAATAAATAAATAAATAAAAGACAAATTGCATGAATACATTTTTGATCGGACAATCTTATCGTCAAAACATTGAAGAAGATAAACATTGCATACAAAGTCGTTTGTATCAAATACATATGTTTATTTTTTTTTTTACAATAAAACGCCATTATATCTGCAATATAAATTACAATTTCGTTATTCACAAAATGTGGTTCTTTGTCAACAGCTATCCCCGGAAATGCATAGAAGTTTTCTAGTTTTTGTCATTCCTTTCATAGTAATATCACTTAACACAGAACCTTGAACAATTTTAACTGGGCGTCATTTTTTTGAAACAAGACACGACCTAGGTATTTACCCACTCTGTAATGTCGTAGGCTTTAAAAATTTGTAACTGTCCCATGGGCACAAATTACGGCTTCAATTTGAAACATTTTGTAGAAACTGTTGCCTTTTTCATTCTTCATTCCGATCGTTGATATCAGCTGGCGCATAAAAGTCTGCGTTCCCCATTAAAACAAAACAGACACAATGTTCTAAAGATCGATACATAATAAAAACTGCAATAAAATGTGAGGCTTGTAGGTAAGGTATTGCGAGTCGTTATCGTTGAAAGAATATGTTTGCAACGACCTACATTATATTATGACTGACCGTTTTTGATTTAAAGGCGGAACATTGAAAATTATGTAGGTACCTAGGTATGTTTTATTTTGTAAGTATCCAATTCAACGTATTAAAAGAAAGAATGTACCTACGAAGCTGTTCTTGTGGAAACGTCCATTATATTCTTACCTAATCTTTTTGGTTCCGATTGAAATTCGTACGAAATGGGCGTTGCCTGCCAGTACATGCATAATAAATTTTTATTGTATGTACATATTAGCAGAACAAGGCTTTGCATTTCATTTTATATTGGTGCAGTTTTTATATTACAATATTATAAGTCATGGCGAATTTATAAAGGCAATTTGTGCTCGCAAAGCAACGCATCATAACGACACATTTTTACAACCATAAGTTTTGCAACGGTAAACGTTTAAAAGGGGGTACCTACCTTGTATACATATTTGTTGTTATTCAATATTTTATAATATAAACTAAACAGCATGATCTTTCCATAGTTGGTAGTTGATATGCGGCTTCTTAATAAGATGGCTAATTCTATATAGCTTCATAGAACTACATACATCAGACAACATAATGTTTTATTTATGACATAACTGGACAAAACTCCTATGAGAGCTGGTATCATTGACATACTATACATGGACTGCTAGCAGCTAATTTTTCGTTGAAGCAAACATAAGCACTAGCCCTTTTGGTTCACGGCGGAGAGAAACGAAAACACTCAAATGTCAACGAGCAATTCGGGCGATTTGGTTTGTGTCGGGGTTTGTGTGCTGAGTGTGCCATACTGCCATCTGTTATAGAAGGTTCGAAATAATTTGAATAAGTCGTTATTTTTGCGCAGTTGCAATGTTTCTACAATGGATGGCACTGTGTTCTATGTAAAAAATAGCAAATGCGCGCAGAAGTTGAAACCTCTTTCCTACTTTCGCCGCACTGAACCAAAAGGGCTAGTGCTTATGTTTGCTTCATTTTTCCTCGCAGCTTTGTATGAAACTGACATTTCACTAGCAGTCCATGTATAGTATGTCAATGGCTGGTATAAATATGCCAGCAATGACCCTAAAAACAACGAAGCAGCATGTTGACCAAGTCGCTTTGCACAATAAATCATTCATTGAAAGTAGTTCGAATCTCTAGTTGGCTGCGCGACTTTCGGCCCTAGCGAGATATCCGACGGAACAGAGAATTGTCCGCAACGCATACTCTGTCGGAGGCTCCCCCGTAACTCCATGATTAATGTGAATGCCTACGGACCAAATGCTCTCGGCTCATGCCGAGAAACCACTGCGATGATTCTCTAGAACGCCAGGCAAACGTCCAAAAGTATAACTGTCCTGAGAAAGCTTATCAGCTCGAACATTCGGATTTGGCATGAAATTGTAATTGTGGGTACCTTCCATTCGTCCTAACACAATAACATACTAACAAAATGGTTGTGCGCCACTGTCTTTATAAAGGGTTTTTTTTTTGAAAATGCTATAAAAAAAAACTACTGAATATTTTCTCAAATTTCTTTTTTTATTTGAAAGTACAATCCTTCCGGTTAATAATGGAAAATAATTTCATTTCAAATGGCTGCCTCGGCTGGCCATGCAGTAGCCTACACGATCGGTCCAATTTTTAAGCACATTATCGATTGTGTGCAGCTGTATTTCACCAATGGCTTCACGAATATTGTCCTTTAAAGCGTCAATTGTCTCTGGCATGTCGGCGTAACACTTATCTTTTACGGCACCCCACAAATAATAGTCCAACGGTGTCAAATCGCAGCTCCGCGGTGGCCAAACGACATCAGCTCTGCGGCTGATAATGCGATCTTCAAAAACAGGGCGCAAAACATCGAGTGTAGCTTCGGCTGTGTGGCACGTAGCGCCGTCCTGTTGAAACCAAATGTTGCCAATATCCTCCTCTTCAATTTTTGTGAACAAAAATTCGTTCAACATGGCCCGATAACGATCGCCATTGACTGTAACCGCCACTCCTTGCTCATTTTCGAAGAAAAATGGCCCAATTATGCCTCTGGACCAAAATCCGCACCAAACAGTGACTCGTTTTGGGTATATCGGCTTTTCAATGTATGCGTGCGGGTTTTCTGTGCCCCAAATGCGACAATTTTGCTTGTTTACATACCCGCCAAGATCAAAATGAGCTTCATCTGAAAAGATGATTTTTTTGGCAAAATAGGCATCTTCTCTAAGTCGATTTTCATGATGATTTTCAAAGTAATGTCGCAATATTTCCCAGCGTTGTTCAAGCGTATACACAGCCATATTCGTTCAGCGGAAGGATAAAACTAATTATCTGTCAAATCAGACATGAGCTAATGTCGTTTTCGATTGGTAATCCAGAAGCGTCCGGAAGAACTCTCCGCGATTCTGAATTCAAATCCAGAAGCAAATTTCTCTTCTTTTCAGTAGAAGAAATGTCAGTTGAGTGCCAATCGAACGCTTTCAGAAGCGTTCGGATTGCTTCCGGACGCTTCTGGATTACCAATCGAAAACGACATAAGTGTTACCATTCGCGAAATAAGCACTAGTTGAAAAAAAAACGACCCTTTATCATCAAGGAAATTTGCATACGGGTATAGGAGAAATTTCGGACAGACCATTGCTCCTTTCCAACGATCTCGGTGACATGCACATCAGACATCACATACTACTTCTATTTCCACACACTGTGTTCGCTCAAATAAGTATGCTTTTGACCACCATACCCCGGAACAGAATCACGATCAAGAACAATTTTTCGATTTGATGAAATAAATTTAATTTAGAGCTTATAGCCTTCTCCGTCAGATCCCTTTAAATTAAATTTAGACTCATCAGAGAAAAGCAAGATCTGCAAATTTGCAAAATTTGTGTACGCCGATTCCTTTGAGCAATAAATGGCGTTTTTACTACTCGATACTACGACAAGCATACCATCAACCGGCTTGAGATCTCTATTTAGCGTAGAAGTCTCGACCAATTTGATTTTAATAATAACTAACATCTCTATATTTAATTCGTTTTTGATACTTTTGGTGGTTTTTCTTTTCTGGTTTTTATAATTTTTATAATCAGGGCTATCGTGAACAAAATTCCCCCCGAAACAAGTTTTTTTTTTCAATGCGTAAACATTTCGTGCTTTAATATTGACCAACACTGTATGTAGATTTATTTATTAAATTTACCCCTTTATATCGGGCTATTGCCCATTGTTAAATTCTTTTGAACCGATTCGTTTGCACATTTTCAGGTCAAATTGCTTCCAAACCAAAAAAGGGATCCGAAACAGAACATATTAACTTGAAAGTCTTGGGACAAGACAACGCTGTTGTTCAGTTCAAAATAAAGAAGCACACGCCACTTCGGAAGCTGATGAATGCATATTGCGACAGGGCGGTAAGTTTGTCTTTCAATGATTTACTACATATTTCCATTTTGCAACAAATTTTGAAGTAAATGACATATTTTCTATCACATAGGGTTTATCTATGCAAGTAGTCCGGTTTCGTTTCGATGGACAACCCATCAACGAGAACGATACACCAACTTCTTTAGAAATGGAGGAAGGAGACACCATTGAGGTGTATCAACAACAAACGGGTGGCTTCACAAATTAAAACACAAAACAATATTATTAAAATTAAAAAAACAAAACAAAAAAACTATTCCTTCTTAAATACAATAAAAAAAAAAACAAAATTAATATAATAAACGGGATAAAAAAAAAACTATTCAACTTTTAATCTTAATTTTATTACTTTAAATTTGTACGTTTAGAGAGAAAAAACAAAACGCAGACAAACATACCCAGTCCAGAAGATTATCATCAGTTCTCTCGCTCAAAAGAATGAACGGATACTGTATTCTAATTCTGCATTTGTACTGACACACATAATTGAAAGAAAAAAAGGAACAAAATGTCCTTAAGAGTATACAAAATACATATACATACATTATTAAGCGCAGTAAAATGTTCTTTTTTTGAATTCCATTCTATTTTTTGTTTAAACACTTTTCTGTTTGTCACTCTTATTAGAAAGAAATTTGAACCGCAAACTTTCGGATAAGATAAATACCCAATATGAATGCAAATTATAAAACAAAACGATGTATCTGTATTTAGAATATCTTTTTTCAATGTTAAGAAATTACTAATAATAATAATAATAAAACGAAAACTTTCCGAGGAAAGCCAATTGACTTGTTTATTTTATTCACTTTCCTGTTTGCGTTGATGGACACTTCGATCGTTTTCTACGATGCCTAGTATTTGAGTGAAACTGGTGAAACTCAGTTGCGCTCGTCGTTGTCAACTGTCAACTTTCGTTGATTCAACGATAGTGTCCATAGTATGTAGGTATGTTATAAACGAAAACCATATAGGTATATCAGTCTCCTTAACATTGGGTGCCAGATGCAGTCTGCCGGACTTTATTAATGCCTAAAACTTTGTCAACGAACAAATTGGTCTCTAACGGATGCGGCTTCATGATCTGTAAGTCCAATTTATTTATTCTACGAAAAAATTAGCCTACAATTATTTATTCTAGGAAAGATTCAGGAGAAAATGCAAGAAAAATCAAAGTCAATACCCCCGAATTTAAGGCGGACCTATGTAAAGAGACAAACGACGTGCTATATACAGACGAGCTATTCACCCCTATTCACATTGACGTTTGTCGTAAACGACTAATATTTAATTTCGTTTTTAAGCCAGCGTTTGCAACTTTTTTGAGACAAACGATTTGAAATAAGAGTGAACCAGAAAAAGAAATAAAATCGTTAACAAAAGTTCGAAAAAAATCGGAATTCCATTTAAATGACTGGACACATGAGTCGTATACGACAAATGCCAACGGGAATAAGCGTGATAGCCCATTGTGTTGTATGTCAATGGGATTTTTTTTCACTCAGCATACTGCTGAAATACCCATCATTTTTCCTAACATGTTCCCACCTGAAGTGTGGTCTCCCCTGCTTCGTTCTCCTTCATGGGTGAACTGAAACTCCCATGATTTTTAGGAACTAAGAATGAACAAAGTCCCAATATAAGAATGAATTAAAACCGAATACATAATGAGACTTTGTTCTTTATGAACAAAATCACTGTGCCTACGGAAATTCATCTCCCATTAGGCACAGTGGACTATGTATGGGGGGCCATGCTGCCCCTCTGCAACCCCCCTACTTGGGGTCACTATTTGGATTAAGTGCGAGGTTGGTGTATGTAAGAATTAATTTTTCGTCGAAACCGGTTAAATGAACTAACTCCCACTTTTCTCAAATTGGGACTTAATTCATTGGGAATTTGTTCATAATGAACTACAAATTATCTCCCAAACATATAAACTAAATCCCACAGCATATTTGGTGGGACTTAGTTCATTTGGCTAGTGGGAGTTAGTTCTAGTTGGTACTTAGTTAGTTCGTAGGGCCATTAAAGTCTTGTACTATATCACTTTGGTTCTATAAGAGAGGGCTTTACTCTTCTTAGCTTGATTTCATCGCCTATGTCATTTTGCGAGGTAAGTGTAGAACTTACAGTCTTTAATTTCTTTCGAAGTTATATCTGTACATTGTGAAGTGTTGCCCTATTTCGTGTAGCCTATGTTAAGAGCCAGACCCATCTTCACCTACGTGCAACCTAAGAATGATGTTTAAGACGTTATATGATTGCGTGTCACATTGTTTTATTCCTGCATAGACGAACGAGTTCGGCAGGGATGCCGACATTTGGCATTTACGCTATCGTATCGTAGGCGACTTTAAGTTCGATGAAGTGCGTTGTGTATCGACCTGGAACTCCTCCCTTTTTTTCCTAAAATTTCCCGAAGTGTAAAGATTTGGTCGATGGTATACTTTTCGCAGCAAAAGTGCACCTTCTAAATTCTCAGGACCAACTGCAAATTTACCAAAGTACTTCCATTTCTCCAAGCTTCTGGGCTTTGTATCCTTGGAAAGACCTTTTTACCCTCAGGTAGAACTTCCGAGCCTTTCGAGCATTGCCTCTGGAATGTCTGGAATATCATCCTACAATAGATTCCGCCGCTCGTTTCTCATGCTTTTCCTTCTGAGAAGTCGATGTCAAAGATTTGCGTTTATTGTTGCATTTGCCAGCCGGCACTACTTATCGAACCGGAGTTTCGTGGCGGTCGTAGCCGTAGGGTGAAGAAATGAGTGGCAGCAGTTCTGAAGGCACGTTGACAGCGTTTCCACTATTCCTCTGCACTTAATGCTTGTGATGTGGTTGGTAAGAGGTTTAGGGAGATGCGGTGGGTAAACGTTTTGGCGGTATTTTGCGTAAGTAGATCATAAATTTTCAAAGCCTAAACTGAGTTTGTGCATAAGCAAAAAAATGCCACTTATAGGGTCGTGAAATACACTGCGAAATTTTTGAGTCCAAAATGGCACCACTAATAGTATTGGCAGCACTGAGCGAAACCTTGTATAACAACTTGAGCGTATGAAAATATGAACGTGTTCTTTCCTCCAGTTTTTTTGTTTTTTTTTTGTTTTTTGACATTTCGTGTATTTATCGGTTTTTATAAATTTCTGTAGTACTAATTTGTTTTCAAATTAATACGACTTACCTTGCCTAGATGCTAAAACTATAAAGCAGTGTCGCAGGTTCAGTCGGTTTTATGTAGTGAAAACTCCTGTGTGGAGCTCAAAACCGTAAATATCTACATTGACCTACATTTTAATTGGGAAATTAATCTATCAACTATGACATCGTATTCCAACTTTCAAAACTCTTCTAACATGAATCAAACCCCGTTTAATAGAAATAATCGTCCTAACTCTAACACGACATCTTTTAAAAGACCAGGTACAAACAACCAACAGCCATATTCCAATAATAATCGATACAATTCAGGAAATTTTAATTACCGAAATAACTTGAATAACTCATTGTCATATCCTTCATCTGAAATATGCCAGAATAGTAATGCAAGCAGCAACTCTGATTACAATAACTTTGGAAATGTAGGAGATTCACAATATAACAACAAATCTGATCAGTTTTGCCAGGCAAACAGTGAATCTTCTAATTCATATGGGTTTGCTAATTTCAACAATCAAGGAATTGGATCAGCTCTACAGCAAAATAGTAGCTACTCGTCATTCGGGCAATTTAGGCAATACTATAAAAATCGAGAGCAAAACCCCAAACAACCAACGGAAGGCAATACAACTGCGCCTTCATTGTTCATGGGTAAAGACCCCAGCTATCCAGATGAACTGAACGATTTGATGAATCCATTTTGCTGCGGCCTTTGCAGTGCCCGTCTTAACTCTATCAAGAGTGCAAACATTCACTATGAATCCAAGGCTCACGATCGACACATCACCTCATGGATCAAGAAGACCTACACCGAAAAAGGATTGGATGCCCCGAACCTGCAGCGTTTCGTAACTGAAATTTCCATTGAACCCCCAGGCGTATTTCGTTGCGAATTGTGTCAGTTAGAGCTAACCTCGGCTCAACACGCTTTGCAACATTACAATGGAAAACGTCACCGCCAGGCTGCGTCCAAAGTATCCCCACCTACTGGTATCGGTTACTTTAATATGGAAGGCCAGTGGGTGAAAACCGGCAAAGTAATCGATAAGGTAACAGGCAAGGAGACATCCTATATATTGGTGAAGACCCCATCGGGCTTCGAACCAGTTGTTCTGCAAGTCGCACCTAATTCACCACCAGGAACTAAAAAGATAGCAGACAATGAAAGTACCAAGAATGAGGAGCCACCAGCCAAAAAGCCCCACATCGACATAAATGAAGCTCAAAGCAATGACAACAATGAGGCCAAGTTAAAGGCGAAGCAAGAAGAGCATTACAGATCTATTTTGGGTAAATTCCAAAATTCATCTGCATCAATAAACCCAACAAAGACTCCAATGCTCAAGTCAACTCCAAAGAACCAATATAAAAGCCTGTCATTGCATACAGAGGAATCCAAAGAAACACTGCAAACACCAGAAGAAGCTATCGAATCTTGTCAGTGCAAAATTTGTGGAGTTCCTACTACATCAAAGGATCAAATGTT
The DNA here is from genome assembly GCA_955612985.1 of Cheilosia scutellata. Lineage (NCBI taxonomy): Eukaryota > Metazoa > Arthropoda > Insecta > Diptera > Syrphidae > Cheilosia > Cheilosia scutellata. The sequence goes on along the minus strand of OY015313.1, from coordinate 46,473,637 downwards.
GTTGCACTTGAAGGGTCAGCGTCACTCGAAAAAGCTCAAGCAACTCGGTGAACTTCCCTTCTCGGTGAGGTTCCAGGGCTCAGCCGCAACAATCCTAGAGAGTTTGGATAGTAGCGATCCATTGGACACGTCGATGTACCGCACGCCAAGTGGCTCCTACTACTGCAAGCTGTGTGATGTTGCAGTTGAAAACGTTGCTTACATGAAAAGTCACATTTCGAGTAAAAAACATTTGGCCGCTGTGAAGAATAACGCGGCCGAAGGTTTGCCGGTTGCAAATGCAAGTAAAAAGAAGTAGAATTTCTGTTTGGTATCTTCGTACACTGGTTATACATCATCTTCTCCCATTCTCTTTAAATTTAAGCTTACATAATCGTACGTATGAGTTATTTGAGGAAATATAAAAATGCATGTGTAGTCAAATGAATTGTTTCCTTTGGAGTTTGTTTTCAGCTGCAGACTTCTCCGAGATTGAGAAGAGTTTAAGGATGTACTCACTACAGACAGTAGTTATCGACGAGAATGCAATGCAATTGAAATGAGACGGTCGATTGCTTTCCTTAAACCGTTTATTGACAGGACTTCAAGTTAGATTGCCAAACTCGGGACCATTAGCGCCATTGCAATTATGTTAGTGCTAAATCTTAGACCGTTTCTTGCTTAGCATCACTTCCTTTTATGCTTTAGTCCAGCCTTGCAGAGCGCCTGCTGGCAGCATAACATTTCGCAAGAACTTTCATCCAACCTATTAAACGTTTTGCCAGCAAAGAACACCCCTAAACCCTAGAAAAAGATAACAAATTTCAACCGACCCTCACAAACTTCAACTTCCAATGAAACAAAGTACTTCCTTTTTCTGATTTATTTTTTTAAAAAATAGCGCAACACACAATCATAACTAATTTGCCTTTTAGTTACCTTCGGATGAACGGATGATATCCGAATCACCTGGATCTGTGATGGACAATGTGCACACACGGAAGTATTTACCGCACGCTGTTCCCAATTCAATGTTGGTGCCACTGTAATGTTGGACCTCAGTCTTCGCCAACATAGCGTAGTATTCAATCTCCGATTTCCTGTAAAGACAAAATCGAAACATATTGTTAAAATCGGCCCCGAATTGACTCAAGCAATGAAGAAACTTCCATCATTTGCTTCAGAAAGAGTCTCTAGAATAATAATGAATTTCTTCATTTGCTTCAGAATAGATGTATCATCATGTAAAATATGAATATATGTAGAAATTTGAAGTACGGCACCAAATAAAGTCTTACCAGTGAAATAGCTGGAACCATGTAGCGGTCGTCTGACTACTCCATAGTTTTCCATACTCACTTATTCACATGGAATCATACTTCTTAGTCAAAAGACTCCATATGGTTCCAACTATAACAAAAATGGAAAACTACTTCTCAATAGTCAATTCTCACCTCAGAGCTGGGGTATTGCTGGCAATAAGAACCAATTTGGCTTTGCCTTGTCTCAGGGTCTTCAAGGTTTGTTTGTAGCCCAGGCAGTATTTGCCAGACTTCATAACCAGCGCCAAACGAGCATTGGTGCTATCCAAAGCCTTTTTCTGTAAAAAAAAAAAACCAAGCAACAAGGTTAGGTGTTGGCACGTGGATATATTTTTAGCGATTCGTTGATCTTACCTGTTTCTTTACGGCAACCATATTTGTAGTTTGATTTACAAATTTACTTAAGAACTGGAATTTCAAATAGAAAATTAAAATTAATTAGTAAATTCCACTGAATTTTGGAGAAAAAATATATTTGAGACCCACCTCCCTTGACGGATACTTGAAAAAGAAAGAGAAATGGCGGCTTCATCTCCATGTTGAAATAGACCAAGTGTGACATGCAGTGAAGCTATCGCTGGTTTGAAGAGTATAATGTTATCGATTATCGAATTAGGGTGTAATTGTATGATTCCTGTAGGTAGTACTAATTTGACTAGTAAATTAAAAATGTAAAACTAATTTTAAATATGGATGTTTTTCTTCTTGTATTATACGTAAATTGTTTTTGAACTTATATTAAACTAAACAGAACTTAAACCCATTTTTAAAATTTCGGTCTATTTACCAAAACATTTTGTTGTGTTGTGTTTGTTTAAACTTTTCCAAAGGTAGGCGTATTTTTTTGAGAATCTATAGCTAGCTCACTTTTACTTTTACATGCAAGACTCACTTTTGGTTTTGCATGTAAAAGCTATAGATTCTCAAAAAAGTATGCCTGGTATCTATTGCACTATTTTAATTTCGGGCACATTTCGAACATACAGTACAATATTTTAGGCCATGCATCAATTGGGCTAAATAATTATTCTTGGACAAATTTCGGACAATAGAATGTTAAAAAGGAAATAAAACACAGAATTTCAATTAATTAATAGCTTAAAATTCGATAAATCTCTGTTTTAAGATTGGAGCTTGGTGAACTTCTCTATTAAAACTTTCATAAGTATCAACAAATTATCCCAGGACAATTATTTATCCCAATTGACACACGGCCTTAATAAAAGAATACAAAATAGGTGAATATTTTCCATAAAGCTTATCTTCTAGTATGCTGCTAAAAATCGCATACAAAACTGCCACAACGAAATTATAAACGAAAAATTTCGCTCTCCTTTTCATTTTGCAGTACGCTGATGCTGCATTTCGCTGCGTTTCTTTCGTCCCTATCAGCGTCTCTATCAAGGATTGCCGAAAAAAAAACCGAACGTCGAAATGATAACATGAGTTTGCAACGCATCAGTCTGATAATAAATTTGACATTGACAGCACAATTTTAAATAAAAAAAATATTATCAGTGGAAAATTCTAGGATTCTAATACTTTTGATGCATTTATAAAGAGAAAATTGCGGCTCAGGTTTCCATTATGAAGCAAATTTATTTTTTTATTTTTTTTTTTTTGTTTAAATGTAAGATGTAATTCTAAGATGAACTGTGAAATAAATTTTCTGCTGAAACTTTGTTTTCTATTTTTTTTTTACTTTTAAAGTTTTCATTTAAAAGTTTTATTTTAATTGACTGAAAATATTATACTGCTGCTAAATACCCCCAGAGTAAATATAAATAAACTTTAGCTCCAGGCGCCTGCCAGACAGCTGTCGCTGGCTAAACCCTGCGAAAAAAAGGATTAAAATCCTGTTAGCGAGCAAAGCGAGCCACGCATCCCCATATCCCCATCGATTTCAATAACCAGCTGATTCTCGTTTCTCTAATTTGGAACCCAATCGTTTCACTGATGTGTTCGATTTTCATTCTATTCTCAGCTGTCAGTTTTGCTTTCAATGATCAATGATTCTTCAAAACCTAGACTTGTTTGTTGAAAAGTCACTGACAGGTACTTCCACTGACAGGAATTTTTCAATGATTGCTATAACCGACTTGTCAAAAATATGAAACCACCATTCCACCGATTTGTTCCAATGATGCATTTCAATGATAGCTATAACTAGGGCCTAACTTAATAACTAACCCGTCTCGCCCGACACGACTTTCATGGGAACAAAGGATTGTACTATGGAAAATATTCAGTTGTCAGTTGATTTAGAAGCCGGTCAAATTTGAAATTTTACCTCATTCTGTTAAACTCTATTTCGTTTCCAGAAAAGCCAAATATAAAATTATTGTGGATAGCCCGTTTGTCAAATAACAGAACAAGTTGCTCTCTCGTTAGTTGTAATCTCTGATTCCATTTTCGAAGTCCGAAGCCGAACACATGTTGTTGAGAATAAGGGGTTAAAGTAAAACGTCATAATTTTGACATATTATATTTATCCAAAGCATTTCAACATTCAAGCTTCGTAGCGAAATTCCTAGATTTGGCTTAAATAATAGTGTAATAAAATGTTGAAAATGAAAACTGCAAAGAATTTAAAAAAGACTCCTCCAATTATTGCAGCACCGGCACCGCGCGATTCCGACGTGGAATGTCAATTTCAATTGGAATTATATTGGTGTATCCAGCAGTTAGAAAATGCCATTAACGGAGGAAAGCTAAGCAAAAAACTTCGTGTGTATAGACGCTTATAGGACCAACACAGCATGTATTTTGACGCTAGAAATATTTCTTTTTAGAGGAAGATGCATTTAAAAATCTGAAGACCCTTAAAAGTAGCACGGCACCAGTCATTAAGAAGCGACAAGTTATGAAGGCGGCTTTCGGTGACTACAGATCCAAAATGAAGGACGAGGAAAAGAAGTTAGCATTAGGTAAGGAGTCGAGTAATGAAGCAATTGAAACATTCGAAAATACAACTACATAATATATTTATAGCTGCCAGACAGATCAAATTCACACCCTATGGTGAAGCACCGAAGAAATCGAGCTTCGTAAAGAAAGCCGCAATTCTTTCGTCCGGAAAAGATTTTAAATTTAATTTCAATCCTGAAACTTCCGCGGACACTCCACCTGGACAAAGTGATGAATCGAATGGAAATCCTCCCAGTGGTAGTACGGTTACAATAGCAAAAGATATCAATTTCTCGTCTGGAGGTGGATTTAAATTTAATTTTGCGATTGAAGGTGCTAGTGATGATATTGCTTTAGATAAATTGTCAATTAAAAGTTAAAATTATGTACAAACAGTAGATATGTATATATACATTTGTGTCTTACTACGACTATCTAGATCTAGATTATGAAACTATGTATAACTAAAAAGTAATCACAGACTCATTCGGACTATATACCTATCTATGTGAAACAGTGAGCAACAACGAATGCTATACATTTTTCATAACTCTGGAACCGTTTTCGCATTACTTCAGAGTGGGGTCGACATATTTCCTCTCTGGGGAAACGCTTTTTAATTGTTAGTCTGCCGGTTAGGCTTCAATTATTTTTGTGTTTCGCTTATAAGGGTATGTTTGGTACTTCCTTTTCCGAGAGTATTATGTAGTTGGTTATGATAACAGCACAACTATCTTAAGAAAGCTTCTTTCTCATCCAGCCGTCCGGATTCGGCATACAATTGGAAGCCTCTTTCATTCGCCCGAAAAATAAAATCTCACAACAGGCTGTGAGCTTCCGCTCAGCTCAGCAGATGGATTCTAAAGGTTGTTTGTGAGTCATAGTACTATCGCCTCAAATAATTACATTGCACGTTTTAAAAACTGTGCCATAGCCCTTACTAATAGTAATACGGCAGACGGTAGAATCGAAACTGCAAGATTTAATAGGTGTTTAAGACCTGAGTGCATTTTTATCCCAGATGATAACCCAGAGCAATTTCCATGGGCGTCCTCTAAGTAAACCCAGTATGAAATGGTTAGATTAAGGTCAACATCTCATCTCTACACCTAAGGCGATTGCTCCTGAAAAGTTAAAGTCGGTGACATATGATCGAGAGTGGAGAAACCACTTGAGCAGCATACACACGCGAACCTTGTAATCGATTGGGCAGTGGATCCGAACTCCTATGAACTGTCAACATCAGGTCTGTTTTTTTCCACATCTATCTCAGTGAAGTAAAGTAAAGTAGGATCTTTAACATGCAATTACAACAACTATATAGAGTCTCGAAAGTGTCAAACAGTTCGTAGTTGTTGTAATTGCGTGTTAAAAAATCTTACCTTACTTTACTTCACTGAGATGGGTGTGGAAAAAAACAGACCTATCTTTAAATGCGACAGGTTGCATGCAGATACCGCACACTGCATTTAGTGGTTGCACTGCACTCAACTATAGATCTGGATACATTCGTAATGACGAATGAGTATGAGCAGATCTCATGAAAATTTATAAGGGAAGTAATTGAGGTTGAAATAAGTAAGAAATGCTGGCGTGTTTTATTAAACACCTATCTCAGCAAAGTAAATACTTTCTTACTATAAAATAAAGATATATGTTCCATACTATTTAAATATAGGTGTATCTATCTGTATAAACGAAAAAGCTGATGAACTAGCCAGAAAAGGCTCGGAAACCCCTTTTGTAGGACCTGAACCCTTCTGTACAATCCCCAAATCAGCTACAAATTCTGCTATAAGCAAAAACATTTCCTATTGGGAGAACATCCCAGGTCTTAGACAGGCCAAAAAAGCTATACAGCCTTTCAAAAACGATGCCAAAAAGTTGCTAAATCTAAGCAGGCACGATATCAAAAATTTAGTAGGTTACCTAACAGGTCACCACTCACCGGAGTGCCGACTATGTCTCGAGGAAGACGAAACAGCTGAGCATATCATATGTGAATGCCCGGCTCTCTATGGTATTAGAAGGAAATCATTTTTCAGGGAAGTAATAAGTACCGAAGAATTAAGAAAATCCTCTGCTGAATGCATCATCAGCTACATTAGGAAGGTAGAGGCGCTACTAACCTAAACATAAACCTGACAATTTTTAAGCACAATAGATCTTTTAGGTCAACGTGCATCACATCGCTCTGGCGAGTCAGTTAAAAAAAAAAAAAAAAAAAAAAAAAAATCTATCTGTATAACGAGGTTTACAAAGATGTGGCGACCTAGCTCGTGCTTTGAAACTGGTTTTGCTTAAACCGCTCGATCTCGTTAAATTTATTCAAAATGCGTTATGTCAGGGGCCAGTACCTACAATGAAACAACAAGTATTGTTAAACAGTAGCAATTTATCGCAGCAATTGTGTTAAAATGATCCCATTCCACAATACTTGTTGTTTCGTGGTACAGGTCCCAGGTCTCGAGTTTGTGGACATTTAAAAATAAGTACACAGGGAAAATAATACGGAGTTTCAACAATTTGAATTGTCTTTAAATTTTTATTATTTATTGTTGCTGTTCATACTTGTGTGAACTAGTTTGTTACAGGGTAGTTCGCGACAACGTCAGTGTCAAATGAGAAAAAAAAAAACAAGCTAAAAAAACTTGTAGGAAAACAAACGAAATTTTATATGGCGGGAGATAGGGTTTAAATTAATTTGATTTTTTGAAACAATCTCTACAAATTTATTTATTGAACTTTTGTAAACACTTTTAAGAAACTCTAAATTTCAAGTCTGCAATGTTTTCAATTTGTATTTGGCACTTTATTATAAACTTTTCACAAATAAAATGGGCAAAACCTATCTCCCGCCACGTAAAATTTCGTTTGCTTTCCTACAAGTTTTTTTGACATTTCAGTGAAAGAGAAAGCACACTTCTGAAAGGGAGCTTCGCGAAATACCCTATTGTGATTGGGTTTCCATTGCACATAATCAACACCTGGCAATGCCACAGATTAACAAACGTCAGTCCACTCCCCCGCAAACTCAAAATCAAAAGAAGAAATCGAAACTATCGAACGAAACGAAACGCGAAAAAGTTTTGTGCTGTCAAGCGATTTATTATTCTTTTTATACAAATATATACAAGTAAAAGCCAATTTGAACTTAGAATAATCAAATACTGTACAAAACAAATAAACCTTTTAATTAAAATCACCTCTACACAATCGAAATATGTGCAAGTGTCCTAAAAACGAATTGCCAAACGAACTCCCCTAAAAAAAAGCCCAAACCAAAAGTTGAATCTTCGAGCGAATCACCAAATTTGACAATTTATCCGTTTTCGTCGAATTGTGTGTGGGCTATGAAACTTAATCTCTTGCTTTTAATAGTAACTTTGTAAAATTCCAATCAAACACCTTAATTAGGTACATAATTTGTGCAACTTTGTGAAGTAAAAAAAGTGAATTTTTGACGGAAATGTCACGTCGTAGACCTAACCTTAAAATCTCGTTCCAACCCGAGCCAGAGGTTCCAGTGTAGGTTTTTGCTTTTCTTGGAACACGGTTTGTGAGGATAATAATTTTTTTTTTAATTGTAGAACACCACCTAGAAATCTTGATACACGAACCACCATTACCATAGGTGAGAAAACTTTTGAAGTTGATGCCGATGGCTTGGAGAAAATATGTGATCTTGGCCGTGGTGCCTATGGAATTGTGGAAAAAATGAGACACATTCAGACCGGGACTGTGATGGCCGTGAAACGTATAACTGCCACAGTGAATATGAAGGAACAAGTAAGTAATAAATTAGGAGTAATAATTAAGTCCACCATGAGTAATGAAATTTGTTTGCTATACCTAATAATAGAAAAGACTTCTAATGGATCTGGACATATCGATGCGTTCTAGTGATTGTGTGCATACGGTACATTTTTACGGCGCCCTATTTCGTGAAGGAGACGTGTGGATTTGCATGGAAGTAATGGACGCCAGTTTGGATAAGTTTTATCCTAAAGTATTCAAAAATAATCTAAAGATGGAAGAGGACATTTTAGGAAAGGTAAATGCACATTTACCTCCACATGAATGCATTCGGGTTTGAAATGGTTTATTTTTACTTTCAGATTGCCATGTCAGTTGTTAATGCACTTCATTATTTGCATGCCCAGTTAAAAGTTATTCACCGAGATGTTAAGCCATCCAATATACTAGTGAATCGAAAGGGAGAAGTCAAAATGTGTGATTTTGGCATTTCGGGTAAGATTAACAAAAATGTTTATATCCTATAGCCACCTTTTTATGATAACTGTACAAGTAATGGAATGATGTTTGTACTTTGTTAGCAAATTTAATGTCTGTCTGTACCCTGACTACGGCCGCGTTCGATACGCTTTTGCCTAGCTAGTCAACAGCCTCTGATTGTCCGTGTGTTAGGCAAGATTTTCTGCCTAATTCTATGATGAACCTAAATATTTAGGTGCCTAAGCACATTGAACGGGGCCTACGTTTTTTTAAAGACACGAGAATGATGAAATTATTACTCAAAGGCTGTCCTCTAAACAACATTTTCTGCCAAATGACATCGTTAAGACATTTCCCAAGATGGACAACAGCCTATCAGTTTTTTCTCAATAATTTAATGGTTTAATTTGTCTTTCTACAATAAGCAGAAAATACTTCTGAAGACTTACACGGGCATCTGCGAAATACCTTATTGTGTTAGGTTCAAGTGACGCCACTATTTTCGGTTGGGTGTTTCAGAACTGGCCATGTATATTTTGGCACCAAAAACATTTCGAACTAAAGCGGATTGTACCTCCATCGCATTACTGTTTATCAGAATAAGATGTTAATCTTTCATACATGTTGCACATCTATGTATTTCATTCATTTAGGTTTGACTACAAATTCTACTTAAAGCACATCATTTGAATCTCCATTTGCACTACTATCCCTTATTGTTTCAGGAAGCATATATCCTTTACCAAAGAAGCATTATTAACATTTAATATACATTTTTAGGATATCTTGTTGACTCTGTTGCCAAAACTGTAGACGCCGGTTGTAAACCATATATGGCACCCGAAAGGATCGATCCAACTGGAAATCCACAACAGTATGATATCAGATCCGATGTCTGGTCATTAGGAATAAGCATGATTGAAATGGCTACTGGCAAGTTTCCCTACAATACGTGGACAACACCTTTCGAACAACTTAAACAGGTAACATAGCTCATTGTCATTGAATATGTGTATTTCAAATGTATTTCATGGAATTAAATTACAGGTGGTAACCGATGATCCACCACGATTGAAGCCAAACGATTTTACACCTGAATTCGAAGAGTTCATTACAAGCTGCCTACAAAAATCCTTTACTGATCGTCCAAACTACGATCAACTGCTAAAGAGCGCATTCATAGCTGACCACATTGGTCGAAATACTGACATCTCGTCCTTTGTTGGCAAAATCTTAGATCTTCCAGAATAATCGGTACACTGTCGATGAATAAAACAAAACAGATCGCAAAAAGTAATTCTTTTTGCCTGCTGCAGTAATGCGTAAAAAATCAACACGATCTATGTTGAATATTTCTAGTTGATGCGCTTTAAACGAAAAACAAATTAAAAACACATTTATTTATTAATTCAATTTATATCATAATGAACAAACAAAAAATAAAACACACACACACACACATACACGTAACTAAAAGTTTTAAACAAAAAAATGTTATCTGTGTAAATGGGGATAGTTGAAATATCCCGAAATGTAATCTTAAGTCAATTATTATTGTTATATGTGAGAAACGTTTTGGTAGTTATGAAGTAATTTTGTAAAACAAAGAAGAATCAAGTGAGACAAATATGAAGAGAAAGTAAAGAAAGAGAGAGAGAGGCAGATAGGGAGAGCGAGTTTAAACGGAAAAGGAACTAAGCTGAAATAATTTAAAATAAAGTAAAACGAACGCCGAAATTGTTAGCACTACCCGCTACAAGATTAACCATTATGATCGTAAAAATATATATTTTTAATAAGCAATCGATATTTGTTTTATTTTTCGTCATTTTGGATTTTTTTGGCGCTGATAAACAAACCCCATCCAAGTCAAATTTCGTTGTTTAGCTGAATGCCCCTATTATATAAGACAACTACAACTAAAGTTGAGTTGTCACTTGGTTTTATTTAATTCAAAATTCGGTATTGTCCGTACTGTAATACACAACCTTGATAGAAAAGTTGTCTGTCAAAACACAACAAAGATGGTAGTGGTTGTCTATAAGTTGTTAATTAGTTTGGGTTGTGTGAATGTTGAGTTGAATTGAAGACAACTCAACTCAACTAAGTTGAGTTTAATTCAACTAAGTTGAGTTGTCTTACATAATAGGGGCAGAAGCTTCCCGTTGCGTGTTGAAAATGCTGTTTCTGTTGCTAGCAAATAATGTCTCTGTAGGTACTTCGGTCGTGGGTAATAATGACAAATGTAATGACACTGCTGGTGGTGTTACCTACAACACAAGTGACTTGCGCACCACCTTAGATGAGATCGTCGTCTCCGGAGTAGTCCCTGTTTAGTACTGTTTAGTCTCCAGGTCATATGCTCTACATACTATGTCCCAGCTATTTTAGCCGACTAATTCGAATCCTTCTGACTCGACAGCACGTGTTCTATTAAGAGTCATCACGTTCCACGCGCATATCCGAACATCATTCTTATTTCGTATGGGTCGTCAACAGTAAAAACAATCTCAGGTACCCGAAACTGTTTTTGTAGTCATAACAATTCTTTACTCTTTCGCATAGGCTCACAAGACTGCATTTCAACGATAGCTATAACTGGCCCCTAAGGTGAACGGTGGATCTTTTCAGAACTTATTGCTCACGGCACGTTGGTCGGCCTTCTTTTGTTGATCACATCTGAGATGCATTAGAGCCGATTAAGTCAACAATATTTGTTGTCTTCCTTCTCACTGCAAGTATTCGTTTACGGATTCAGATTTTTAAATCACTAATGCTTAAAATTGAATCTTTTGTTTTTTTTACGAGGCTTTTACGACGATTTCGGGAAAAGACACATTCTGTTTAAAATAAATAATCTACTACTACGACAATAAAAAAAACTTAATAGTTTTTAATTAAAACATAAATTCCATAATATCACATCCTAAAGATATCCACAGAACTTTTTGTTTAAACACAATCCAGACTCCGTGTTTCTTTCGGAAATGAGATCTTAACATCGACCTAAATGCGACAAGTATGTGCTATCTTTTCACAAGGGGCAAGCAAGCGCCCAGCGAGATCGGTAGGTAGGATCCTCTTTTAGAGGATGGGAAATTAAGTAAGAAGATTTCAAAATCTACGAAATTTCTTACCTTTAGATAATAATAAATACATTATGCTAATATCCCTTTAAAGCCCAATGTGCGGATTCTAGTTCCGACATAAAACACAAACTAGGTAGGTATTTCACACACCTGAAATAGAAACCTTATTAAAAATTGGTGGTGATTTATACCTTACTCTAAACTCAACATTTGTTTCCCTAATTTCGTCTGCAATAATCCACACTTTGTATTTTGTAAGTACCTACTAGATGATTCTATCAGACTCTGACCATTCTACTGTCAAGCTTAAGTATAACTAAGGCTCAAACTACTACTCAAAACTAGTCTTTATCACTCCTAAAGAACAATTTACAGATCTCAACAAATTTAGCTGAAACACCCATATTAAATTAAATTTCAAAAAATATCATACATTAATAAAATACCGAAAATAAATATTTTTAACAACATTTAAAATCAGCAATTATTGATAACCAAAAAACATTTTTCCAAAAATCTCTTCGCTAATATTTTTTATGATTTTTTGAAAATTGCTAAAAATTACTTTTTTAGCCACTTTTTCCTCCTTTTCACACAAAATTTTTCTGAGATCATCTCAAAAAGTCAAAGTAGACTTTTACAAAAGTTTCAATTTCCAATGGGTACAAGGATTAATGGTTAATGTTAAAGGTTAATGGGTTAAGGAAAGTTTTGTATCATTCAAACGGAATTTAAATGACCTTTCCATTGATCCCAAAATTTTACATGAAGTAAGTTCACATTTATGAGTAGAATTAACTTTACCTTTGTCCTTTGTGTAAATAATTGTGCCGACCACTGTATAAGTGTATATGTTGGATTAGCTTGGATTAGCTCTTATGTTACTTGCATACCTATTTTCTTACAGCAACACCGTGTCAAACTTTTGCCGAAATTTTCTTTATCATTAGCAAAATCTGCATTACGGTAACCTATCGTATCTACGTAGGCGATCATCACATAGTTTAGCTGTTATCAACGTTTTTGCAGTCACTATTAGAATTGCTTGAAGAAACGAAAGCGAAAAGTTGTGGATGCCATTAGGACGGACCATTTGTTAATTTTTAAGAAAATATTTATTGTCGCTAATATAAACGCATTTTTTTAAAATAGAGAATTTATCCCCACCACACACATTTTGACAGTCTTTTCCATCTTTACTATACCTACCTACCTACAAAAGCAAATGAACAGACCTATGTTTAACATGCAGTGATGATCAGGAACTAGGGCAAGGTATCAGATCTAAGTTGCCTCTTATTAAGAAACTTTTAAGATTTCGTTGATCCTTGGTTAGCTTTAATCAACGGTTATTCAAACAGGTAACCATAGAATCTGTGTGTTAAGTAAAATTTTAATGGTTCCCATTCAACACACCATCACAACCCAATAAGCGCACATCGTATCAGTACTGAAATTATTGGGAAGACAAAATGATTTTTGTCATTTTCATAGATTAGGTACCTACTACAAAAGCGTTCCCTAACTTTTTCGTAAGTTTCTTCTTTTCCATTTTTACTACAAATACAAAAGTAAAGGAACAGATCTATTATGGGTTAAAAAACCTGGTGTCGAATTACCGCATCCGTGACAGAGTACCTATCACGAGAAGAAATTTATTTTTGTTTTGCATTTAAAATCCACATACCACTATACCAGTATAAATGGACCAAATGCGCCTTATCGAGGACCATTTTGCAACAACCAAAAGTCCGAGGGACGGTTATTGCATAAGTACAGAATCGGTTCCAATGTAACAATGTAACTTTCTTTGATAAAATTCAAAAAGCTCAGATTGATACTATCGATTTTAGGACCTCATATGACAGCTTTATAGAACTAAGCCTATAGTTTTGGCATCCCGCCACTTTGTCAGGTAGTACAGAATGACGATGAGAACACTCGGTGCTTCATTCAGGTCGGAAACAATCTCACAGAGACATTTGGTGTTAGAAAGGATGCCCTGACATGTAACTTTTCAACAACATACTTCAACGAACTATACGAGCTGTACAGCGACATTAACCTAGTCACAAAGAGTAGCATCAGTCGTCTAAAATGGCTATAGGAAATGTAGAGTGAATAGACTTCGACACCAACCAAGACGGACAACTCAGTTGAGGAAAATCAACTTGGAGTGCCCAAATGGAGACATTTGAAAATGACTGCTGTTACTTTGGCCTAAGAATGCAATTGATTGTCGAGAAACACCAAAGAGACTCTATATAAGATCCTCATCAACCCAGTCCTGCTTTATGGCGCAGAATTATGGACTTTATCAAAGGCGGATGAAGATCTCCTTGGTCGCTTCGAACGCAAAATTCTTCGAATGATTTTCGGTCCCGTTTGCGTTGACGGGCTTTGGAGGAGGAGATTTAACAGCGAACTCTACGAGCTGTACAGCGACATCGACCTGGTCAGAAAGGTACGTATCAGTCCACTAATATGGCTAGGACATGTAGAGCGAATGGATACCAACGCTCCGGCCCGAAGAGTCTTCGATTGCAACCCGGAGGGAGAACGCAGTATAGAGGAAGACCTCGCCTTAGGTGGAGCGCACAAGTGGAAAGGTGTGGTAAGGCTAGCCCAGTGCGCACTTTTAGTTCATAAGTCTGTCTTTGGGATTCTATAAGCCTTCCGACACACATTGTGGTGGATATTTATGGTACGCCTGCCATATTATTAACGGCCTATACGAGCACTGCTTTTTAACTCTTCTTAAAAGTAGGTAATTAATAGAACAGCTTTATATATGTGCTTAAAAATTTATTTCTCGCAGTCGCAATAAATGAAATTCAAATAACGATTTCCAATACTTTCAGTGCATTTAACAACAAAACACTCACTCGCCTCGTACTCACAATAGAGGACTTCTGTACGCATTAATTGACTCGTTTCCCAATACCAATTACTTATCCTCTTTAAAATTTATGTCAAATACATAGATTCCTAGTTCCTTTTCACAGCGCTCGATTTGTCTTATATAGTCCGAGATTTCTTTTATAGCGTCCACCTGCTCCTGCAGGAAGTTCGATTCGAGGAAATCACATAAGTTTGGATCATTACTTTCCGTAGCTACACCATGCACTTGCAGAAGACTCTAAATGCAGAAAAAATTATTGATTAATTCAAAAAAAAAGTCATTAACCCCGATTTTACCTGGTTAACTGTCTTCTCCAAGTCCAATACAAACATCATGGATTTCATAACAGATTCGAAGGCGAATTTCGGCTTTTCAATATCTTTCAGAACAATTGTGCCGCCACGTTTATTCAGATAGGTCATCAGCTTTTCAGCGTGCAGCTTCTCTTCGTTGCAGCACTTCTTGCACCATTTACTTAGTCCGGGAAGGGCCATATCTGTTCGGTCGAAGTGCCATGCCTACCACAAAAAGTTGGTTTTATATATTGCTTGCAGATATTACTAGAACATTTCCCTTACCATAGCCATATATTCGTAGGATGCGTTTAGTTCCATATTTATTTGACGATTAATTTCCTTTTCACATTCTGGGGAGAAGTTTTGTCGCACCAAGAGGCTCATATGACGAAGGGTCCGAAGACTTGGTAGGAATCTCATTTTTATGATTCCTTTTAGGATTTAATTGAATTTGTTTTTTTTTTTTGGAGTTGCGAAACAAATATGTATCTCTACTTTAGGAAAACACTGACAGCAAAACAGGAGCCGATTGACAGTGAAATGAATGTATCAAGTGCGCATACACCAGAACATCCATATTGTAACGGTTTTTTTTTGTTCTAATTTGAATTTAAAATATGTAGGCACCTACACAACAACTGACTGCTCCATTTTCATGCCAGGACCATCAGAACTGTATTAAGGTAGAATAGGTCCTGTATTTTTATGTAAACATACAATTTTGAAAACAACAAATTAAGAAGTGAAATCTACGTTTAACAAATATTGGGAATCTAGAAACAACTATTGATTTATTCATATTAAAAATGTTTAAAGACTAGAATCGAGTAGGTACCTTGTGGATTTACCAATGAATCATCTATCTGAAACTTACAATTAGTCAGCCGATAGAATTAAGAAAGGATAATGGAATTTGTTAAAGTCGTATTTTGCTACAAGCTACCAGAGGCGTGGCGTGAATAATTTTAAATGGTAAGTCGAAGTCGAAAAATATCAAAATGTCAAAGGGAAGATGTGGTAGGCATACAAAACCTACAAAACCTTAGTTAATTGTTCAAAGCCATAAAATCGAAAACTCCAGGAAGAAACTAAATTAATGAAGATATTTTTTCATCTTGATTCAATAGTGCACAACTTTCATATTTCGATTTGTTCAATAAATCCAAAAAATAATTTTTGTGGAGTTTTGTGGAGGTCCAGCAAAATCATCTACTTAATCTTTGAAACATTTCTTCAAACGTATTTAGGTAGGTACCTACGAAGATCATAGCCAGCCAAGACTCAAAACACTTGATTTCTCACTTAGCGACTTGTTTATAAACTTTATAAACACATCAGTTTGTTTATTTTTTAAAAGATACTTACAAAATTCACCAAATAACTCGGAGAAAAGCGTGTTATTTTATTGCATAAGAAAACGGCCTTTGAACAGAGGATACTCCCCTCAGAAAATCGTTAGGTAAAAAAGGAACTGACTATGACTACATCACAGCGACAGCGCAGCGATAGGAGATACACACACAATTCAAATTCACCAAATATGTCGGCGGTAAGCGTGTTATTTTCCAGATATACCTACTCAATTACACCACAGCGCAGCGGTAAAAGATACACACAAAACCTACCAAATAACCCGCTTTTCATCGGGTTATTTTTTTGCATAAGAAAGCGGGCGTTGAACAGAGAGGATCAAACTCAGATAATCGCAAGTGTACAAAAGAGAAAGGAGACAAATTTGTTCTATCCACTGAGAGATTTTATAACCCGCAGCGTTCCCACTTCAAATTTACGAAAGCGTAGTGCCGAGATGAAGAAAACGTAGTGTTTCGAGCTAAATCGTAGTGATATATGAAAAATTATTGCAATCTCTATAATGTTTTAGTCTTAAGCCAAGTACGACTTAACTGGGGGATCGATTCTCGTTCTATGATACTGTGAAGTGAAAAGAGTTCTCACAAGTTCGCGCTTAATTCGATTCTCGGTCTATGAAAAAATGAAAACAAATGTCAGATTTTTTTCATATGATAATTTTTTTTATCAGAGCTGTTTCATTTGTGAAGAAGTGTGAAAAACATAGACAAGGCTCTATGACTCACGATGGAAACGAAAAATAAGCGCTTATAAAGGGATTCAGAAACCCAAAATACATATCTACATATTTAATCGAATAGTATCAGGAGAATAGCCCCGATTTGCCCAATGAAAAGTATTCTACCTTGAAAAGCTCGAAAATTATTTATCACTTCACAGTCACAGGACGGAAGTCGACCCTTGTAACCACCATTATTGCGCTGAAAAGATAATTAGTTAAATTAATCGCCCTGTTGTGAATGCGTTCAGACAAATTTTCCAAAGGAAAACATTTTAGAAATCAATATTATTACTTACCTACTGAAGGAATTTTATACAAGAATTATAAGGATCGTAAGGATACGAATCGAACGGAAAATCGTAGTGTTTCCAAATTTTTCGTAGTGACGTAATGATTTTGTCGAACTAAGGCAAAATCGTAGTGAAATATTACGATCGTAGTGAAAGTGGGAACGCTGAACCCGACATATTTCGGGTTATTTTAGCTTTGGGCTATGCTCAGAGAGTGTGGGCAGTTCTCTAATACTAATGATAATGATGGCGAAGGGTGTGTGTTTCCGTGTGTATAATGCTCAATTAAGTTGGTGGGGTCGGGGTATGTAGCTTGCGCAGATGAATAGATACATATTATTAAGTTTATCCCGTGGGTTTTATGTTGCTCGTTTTCAAGTAAACATTGTTGTGTAGCTGAACTGAAACTTTTAAAAGGTAACCCGGTAGGAATCGGGTTATATGGACGCCACGCCACTGCAAGCTACCCTAACGAAATAACCAAAAACGTACAAATATTTTTCTAAAAACAGATTTTTGAGATTTCACGTTTTTCACTCTTTTATACTAAAAGTACGCGACTATGATTTGCAAAGCAGGACTTATATTTCAAAACCCTGATTTTCATTCACCCGCTGTCAAAAGAGACTATAAGAAATTAGACCTTCTTACCTCCAGCAACTAGACGCCTCCTTTTCAATGCATACAAGATCCTCTTTGATGTGTAAACAAAACATAAATAAAGAGATACATATTGGATACAACATGTTCTGTCCACAATTGGAGGAACTTCTTACAGCCATTCGTTTGTACATGAGATTTATTTCTAGGACAAATGGAAGTGGTGGATGCATTCGATTCGAAAGTCTGAATTGAGAAACTTTCTCAGGTTGATTGTTTGATTGATTTTTTTTATTTTGTGACCCTCGCTCAATACTTGTATTGCCTTTGATTGCTGCTTCCGTTACTTTTTGTACTGCTTCATGCGCATTACGCTTAGGTCTTCAGCACACTGCAACTACATTATTGCTTGATGTGTTAAAGCCTGAAACCATTTTGCTCACTACCACTGCAGTGTTAGCCAAAATAAGTCCACAATCGACCAAATACAGTGGAGGCTGGATAAAATCACATCGTAAATTGGTTAGTGTCACAATAGATATTTATTTTCATCATATGAATACATTCACTGTTACCGCTATCTTTTATTTACCTAAAACAAAATACATAAAGTACCTACTAAAGAGATTTTCAATACGAATTTCCGAACTTTGACAGGTGATCGCGGGAATTGTTGAAGCCACATCTGTCAAATTGGCTGTCATTTATTTCGCCTGTCTTGCCAAACTGCGCATGGATCGTTATAGGGTTCAACAACATGACGTGCAAAAGATTAACTTGTTTTATGAGTCTTTTGTTCGAACATGGTTATCTCACGCGGAGGCAATGTAAATTGGCTTCTTCTTGTGGGGTTTTATTAAGTCACAGATCTATGCCAGTAAACCACAAACCACCACAGCCCTGATGAAAGCCAACATAATCACTGCTATTGGTCAATTTCAGCCTGATTTATGCGCCAGAGTTATTTAAAATTGGACGATTCGAATGTGCGCCACCCAGGGAAGCCTCGGTGGACATTTGAATGAAGCTATATTCCGTACATAATTGCATACATGAGCCTTCTAAATAAATAAAAACTGTCAATAATATGGAGGGCTCACAGCTGAAGCGAACCAAGTCAGAAAAATACAATTCGAAGATATTTTGAGGTTGAGTAAATGAACTGCCATTAATTTCTGGAATGCATATTTTAGTTATACTAAAAACAGTTTTAATGTTTATTCTCAAAACTGTTTAATGATATAAATTTTACAAACTGCAATTCAATATTTTTCCTAATAGTTTTTACATTTTTTTATATTTCATGACTTGGTTCGATTCTTACTCGCAATTTGTTTTATTCAAATGGCTTTTCGCCATTTAAAAGCAAAATAAGGCCGAATCTCAAAATTCAGCGTTATTGCGCTTTCATAATGCGCTTTTGAATTTAGCTTGGCGTTATTTCACGGCACCGGTAAAAAGTCCTCTAACATAATTTCGCCTTGGTCGATTCGTTTGGATGCTATCGTGTTTTCAACAGACATACAGACGGAAATGGCTAAATCGATTCAGAAGGTAGGTACTTATGGCATTAAAAAAATTTGCACAAATACACTCAGCGGCACGGAATCTTGGCCACTCTTGATTTTTGCTGTAACTTGCCCTAAAATATTTTTTTTTTCAAATGATTTGATTGTAGTTAGGTGAAAAATGCATATTTTAATTGATTGAAATACTTTTTAGGGATATCAAAAGTTTACAGTAGTTTTATTAACGTTAACTTAAAATTTTACATTTTCTTAGAAAAAAAAAGAATAAATTAAAAACATCATAAATTTAAAAATCTCTAATATTTTTTAGTTTTTGGAACGTGTCAGTATCGTGTGTTCCCTCCTCTTGCCCTGATTACAGTATGATGTTTTTGATATCAACTTGTGATAAGCTATCCCAAGCGGCCAGTGTAGCGTTCCCAAGCTCGCCTATAGCTCACTATATCCTTCTTTTGGGCATATTCCAGATATGCTCTGTGGGATTTAAGTCCAGACTACGCCATTGCAGTTTTTGAATAACTGTGCCTTGAAGGAATTCATCTACGCAACTTGCTACATGTGGTGCATTATTTTGCATTAACACGAACTGGTCGTATCCTATGAACCCCATATAGGGTAATACGTGTTCCTGAATGATCTCCTCAACGTATCGCGTTGCATTTAATCGATTATCAACGATAGCCAATTCTGTACGTCCTTCGGAACTTATTCCTCCCCATACCATAATAGATCCTCCTTGAAAATCCACAGTTTCTGTGGTGGTGATGGGTAGAAAGCTCTCTCCTCTTCTTCTCCATACACGTTGTCGACCATCTGTAGCACGTAAAGCGATTCTGCACTCATCTGTAAACAGAATTCTGGGCCATTGCTCGTGAGTCCAATTTGCATGGTCTCTAGCAAATCGAAGACGGGCTACTCGGTGCTGTCTGAGCAGTCTTTGACCGCGTGCTGGTCTGCGAGCTTTTAAACTCGCTTCCTCCATGCGTCTTCTTATCGTTCGCTCGCTTACGTTGACATTTCTTGTAATTTGAAGCCGCTGACGGACAGAATACAGAAGAGCGATGACTGTCTTCTGCAGTTCGTTAGAACTAAGTATGGACATGGACACATTAATTAATCTTGTACATATTTGTAAAATAGGTTTTTGTCGGATATAAAAAGCAAATTATATCATAACAGATACAAGAATTGGCTACAAATATGGTTTATCTGTCAGTTTCTTAAATAGAGAGTGATATCCCCCAATAAGTCCGAACTATTGTACGTCACAATACGCATCCACTGTAACCGCAGTCTTATAATCGGCTAAGTCGTTCAGACGGCCAACTGTTTAGTACTACTAGTAGTTATAAATAGCTTGCTAATAATAATCTAATAGTCATGAGTCATGACATTCCATTTCAATGTAATCGCACATTGGCTTAAGCTGAATTACTCCTATATACACTCCTAATATGGTTCTTCCTTAAGAAGTACAGGGTGAACATCTTCATATCGATTTCAAGGCCGCATATAGCAATAATTATAAAAACGAACCATAAACTACAAAAAGTAGGACACTGTCAGTGATATCTTTAACATCCTTATACACAATTTTCTGTATGGTGCGGGTCAAAAGATATATCTTCGTGGCAGTTTAGTGTCTATCTTAGGTCTTAGAAATTCAGAGTGGAGGTATTTTACATACAAAATTATAAATAAAGTGCTCGACTGGGTCGCACGAAACTTTCTCTTATTATTGGGAGTCTCGTTGAATGTCAGAGTCATTTCAAATTGTTTGTGGTTGCTATTGGACTTGTATTGCCATTGAAGTTTTGGACTTTACAAATATATACAGTGCGTGTGAATACAGATCGGGATTTGGTTAGTAATTTTAAACAAATATTTATAAAACGGCTTTATTTGCACTTTTGTTTAGATCTACGTGATCTTGTTTAGACTGGTTAGGTTGTCTTTTACAGGCTGTCCCAGCTAAGCAGTATAATCCTTTAAGGGAAGATTCCTGAAGTTCCGCCAAACAAAAAATTGTATGGCATGGGGGTATGTGTATACGGTACGTATACGAGAAAGTTAAAAAATTACATATGGGTAAAATCTGTCCGTAGACCCAGGATGAGATGTTTAGATCAAGTTCATAATCTCTCCTCTTGGGATTGCCCTTGATGATTTTTAGTCGATGGCAGAGAATCGAGAGCTATGGGGGCCCACTTGAGCAACCTACACCCGCGACCAACTTAATGGATAAACGGGCCATTGAAAATTAATGAATGAAAAGAATAATAATTTGAGTTTTTGCGTTCGACTTTACCCGAAAAAATTTAAAATCTGAGAGTGATTCCCATTTCAATAGGTAACACATTAGAAAATGTATGGTAAGGCATTCGAAAACTACGTTCTGACTGGACTTTTTCTAGAAATTATCTATTCCAATAACTTTAAGACCTTTGAAAAATAATTCTGTTTTAATATTTTACTTAGACTGCCATTACATTTTATAATTTAAAAAAAAAAAAAAAAATAATAAATTGGTGGCGCAACAGGCGGTAGACACCCTAGGACTAGCTTCTCGCAACCATTCGTTTGTGTGAGTTTCTATTTTTGGGACGAATGGAAGGGACTACAATTTTATGCCGATTCCGAACGGCTTTATTGAGAAGCTTTTTCAGGACAGTTATACTCTCGGATGTTTGTCAGACGTTCGCGAGAGGTGGCGCAGTAGAAAAAAACACTAAGATGTAATTTGTGTGTTTTCCGGGGATCGAACCTGGGATCCCTCGCACAGCAGTCCAGCACACTAACCACTGCCCTACTGCGCCCATGCGCCCATGATGATTTTATAATTTAATTAATAATAAAAAGTTAAGACCACCAATTCAACAATCAATTAAGGAGAATTTATTATACCAATCCAATGTACATACGAACATTTAGTCCAAGTTGGTTATGACTGACTTCTATACATACTCTATATACCTACCTTCCTTTAATTATCTGTTATTTCCAATTGCCTGCATAAATATTATCCATTAGAATAAAATAGATACCCTAATAGTTTTGTGATTCCACTAATTTATCAGCATCATGTGAAGCTATATCTTTGTACTAATAGATACTCATAATGCCCAGGTCTGGCTGTAGTACAATTAGTTGCATCATTATTTTCTTTGATTACTTTGATTGGTGTCAAAATTACCCCAGACATATCAGACAAAATAAATTCATACGAATTTTGTATTAATGAATTGAATGATGGAAACGACATGATGTATGATTCGCGAAATAGTGAATATACTGCCGGGAAATGGGAAATTGAAATAGCTATCCATTATAGTCAGGCGAATGATATGCCTTTAGGGGCAAAACCGTACTGCAAGGATATTACTGAAGATTAAGCTTAATTTAGCATCAGACTTACACAATGCAGCAGGGCTCTATTGTTAGGTAATGAGATTAATTACATAAATTGAGATATGTATTGGCATTGGTGTGATAAATTAGTTTTTTTTTTGTTGAATGTTTGCGATAAGAAAAGCCAATTCGACGACATCAGGGGCGGATCCAGGAATTCTGTTTGGGTATGGTCATATTGGGCGAGGCCAGCCAACAAAATAAAAATATATATACATACATAAAACTTGTAAGTACCTACATGTATATAGCAATGAACCTTATGTCTCAATAAAAAAATCGGTAAAAAAACATATCCCATCGAGTTTCACAAATTCCTTGTACAAGTGTTCCTCCCAGCTCTTCCTCGAAGACTTGTGTCTTTTTGCTGAAACATTGGCAAAAGCTATAACTTTTTTCA
Organism: Cheilosia scutellata; assembly: GCA_955612985.1. NCBI lineage: Eukaryota > Metazoa > Arthropoda > Insecta > Diptera > Syrphidae > Cheilosia > Cheilosia scutellata. Next base: position 46,450,587 of record OY015313.1, on the reverse strand, counting down.
TCGATTTCCGATAAAACGTCACTTTTGAAGACAGAACTAAAATCATGTCTTCACATTGGCCGGCATGCCAAACTCCATATTAAAAAAACTAACATTTCAGCATTTGCGCTAGAACTCTAGCACATTTTGTGAAATATCCTTTTCTGGGAATTTTTTTCAATCTAGCGGAAAATTAACTGCTAGATTGGAAAAATGCGAACTGCCAAAATAAAAGTAAAAGTGCAGAAGTCAAATATGTACTCGTATTTCCAATTTGGTGTAAAATGGGAATTCAAACTTCTACCTATATTATGTAATTAATATACATTGTATTTGATAATTTAAATTATAGTGTATTAATAAATATGCGGTATGATGGTACAAAATACATTTTTGACTATCATGCATGCCACTTTACCGCTGCCGCTAGATCTCTAGATAAAAAATAATGGGAATTTTTTTAGATTTGGAACCGTTTTGGATCCATTTTTGGGCCCGTTTATAAGGTTGTTGCAGAATGCAGAGTCGCTTGCTTGGCTACTTTAAGAGCGTCTTGTAGGCAGAAGGACACCTGCAAAACGTCTTGGACCACCATATTGGTAATGAGGGTACTTAACTTCACATATGGTCCAAGACGTTTTGCACCCTGCTGCCTGAAAAACGTCTTGGACCACCATATTTGTCATCAGGATGGCTAGTTCTATATATAGGAGAAAAAAAAAGTGTTATCACAATTTTTAAAAAATCGATTTTTAGGTGACTTTAAGAACGTCTTGCAGGCAGAAGGCCGCCTGCAAAACGTCTTGGACCACCATATTGGTAATCAGGGCACTTAACTCTACATTTTGAAATTATATTAAAGTTGTTATACCAATTATTTGTAATTCAGAAAAAAAATGCATTTTTGATATGGTATTACTCACAATGGCCCCCACTACAGCATGCAAGACGGTAACATTTAGGAACAACTACTTAAGACCTACCTAATTATGTGAGTTATTTGGTGTTTTAGTATTATGTGCCAATTTTGTCCTTAAATGCAAGAGATGTTGTTTGGTTTTCTTTCAAGTATTTTATGATTCTACCGCATAATTTATTCCTACTACTGTGTGGGGAATATTTGAAATGATTTGTAATGTATATAATTATATAAAAATCTAGTTTACCACTCACTGATCATCAACGCCCAACCCAAACCCTTTGCTCTAGAAAGCTGAAATGTTGCACAGAGGTTCCCTTTATGATGTATAAAAGGAATAAGGAATAATATTTTGGAATTCGACCCCTTTAGGGTAAAAGGGGGGGGGGGGGTTCAAAGTTTGTATGGGTACATTTTTATTTTTCATCCGATTGACTTCAAACTCGATTTGTGTATTCTATTATAAGAAATAAAGATAATTAATTTCTCCGATTTTGAAAATTGTGCTTGGGGTGAGATATTGCCGATGACTCCTTTAGAGGGGCGTTTTTCAAAACTCTCGAACCGTTCGTCGTATCAATTTAAAACTTTGTAATGCGTGTCAATCTCTGTCGCTGTTGAATATGCTTATCACTTCATCTAACTCCAGCGTACGTACTCCAAGGATATTCAAGCGGAATCTTGTAAGAATGGGATCATACTGCTAGAAAGTGGTACGCATCCTCACGATCTTTCTGGTTGCATATATTTTACACAGTATAGGAAGATCTGGGTGGTGTGGAATATAATTGGATTTGCTAACTAAGAAATATGTTTTGTCCCATAGATAGAGGCTGCGCGTGTAACTATATAAAACATAAAAAACATAACAAAAAAATAAACACAAATGCCAAAAATAAATTAGTTTCCGTTGGTAAACTCGAACTGACAGCATAGCTGTATTTCTTTTCAGTTATTTAAACTTTTGTTTTCTTTTTTTCTCTGGAGTTTTGGGTATGGTCATGACCATACCCCTGGATCCGCCACTGTTCGACATATATATTAAAGTATAAAAAATTATGAAATTGAATGAATGAATGGATACAAATAAAATGCACTTCTATAGATCTCACTTGGAGAACCTACTACATAATTAGAAATCCATATCTGCTTAGCATAAATCTGCATTTTTACTTGAATGTCAAATATCACTTGAGAATAAAACACTTTTCCAAATAGCTTACCTCGTCTCTCTTCACATGTTTGCTGCAATAATCTCTGCATCTCAACAATCTATCTGCATCTATAAGCCATCGATACACCTTTGCATTCCGCACAAAGTCAATGGAACAATTGAAATACAAATGGTTCTTAAAATGCTTTTCAGTGCCAACAAAGCAATAATCTCTTAAGTGCAACCCATTTAACTTTCTGTACAACAGTCTGCTCTCTATGATACATCCAGGCAGGAACGCAAAGTATTGTCAGACGCGACAGTCATCTACCTACTACTGGTTATACATTCCTTCGTTACACAGAGGAGATGGACCATTTAGGAAAAACAAAAAAAAAAAAAAACTTGTCGAACGGAATGCGCTTTATTTTACGTGTACAAAGGATTTCTGGAAAATTGTGTTGCTTTTCCTGGATAATTGCGAAAGTTTTCTGCTCTTGTTTTACGAGTGCAAGTACCTATTCTCCGTTTTGAGTTTTCTCTATATTTTGCTATTCGATTGGATAGAATTTCTTTCAGAAGCAATTGAAAACCATCTCTGCATACAAAATGTGCAGACAGACAAACTAACGGTATAGTAATACAAATTCAAAATAATTTCAGTCGATAATAAATTGTGATTACAAATCTTTTGGGACTGCAAACTTTTGAATTTGCAAATTTGCAATATTAATTCGAGATATGAGTTAAGTCACATATCCTAGGAAAGTTTTTGAATCTCAATTTAATTGTGTTCCCAACTTTCTCTATCGCAACAAAGAATTTAGAAACTAGCGGGTTTATTAGGGTTGGGTTTGGGTACGTTTGAATGGAATCCCGAAGCCTAATTGGTATACAAAGGACCGAAAATAAAAGCGCGGAGAATAGTTGATCAGAATTATTGTATTAATTGGGGTCGGCGACTCCTGCTAATTGCTTTAAACACAAGTAGCAGTAGGTACTATATGTCATTTTCGAACATTATCCTATTAATTTTTAAGGAAATTCTTCTGTGTACCTAACCAAATTCTTTTTACCAACGTATTTAAAAATCATGGAAAAAATTATACTTTCTGGATTTCCTACCTTTCGTATTCCGTTCTTTTGTTCTTAAGTCTAACTTGAAATCTCATGTTGAAATTTTATTTTTTGGTCAAACTTATGGATTTTCTATATGGGATCTAGGTACTAATACTAGACTTACTAAGAAACATATGTTGGCGCAGCAGGCTCGTCTATAACCCAACACCCAGCTAAAACTTTATTTTAAATACATTACATAGATAGATAGATAGATACATTTTATTTCATATATAATATTATAAAGTATTTTAAAGTATAATAATTCAAGTATAATTCAAGTACAATAATATTCATTAAAATGATAAAATTATATGAAAAGTTGAGACATTCTATATTTTACTAACAAAAGTAGTGAAAATAGTTTTGAATGCCACTTCAAACAATTAATGAAATTTAAATTTAAGTTTATGATGGGGTGGCCATAAACATCAAAGTTGTGAAATTCAATAAAAAAAAGAAAACAGGATGAAGAAAAAAACTAAATTAAATTCATAAATAATGATCAAAGAAAACAAAGAAATTTAAGTAAGAGTTAAATCGGAATGTCGAAAGTAAGAGAGTCTAAGTTAGCGTAGTTGAGATTTAAAAGCCAATTTTTCACACATTTTAAAAACATTCCAGGTGTTGTTATTGCCTTGATAGACTGTGGATGGAAGTTTATTAAATAGCCGAAAAGACAAAACGGAATAAAAATTACGGTATGCAGTAGTACGAGCAAATGGAACAGATACCAAATACGAAAAGTTTCCACGTAAATTGTAATTAGAAATGAATCGAAAATTTCGATTACCAGATTTCATGAAGAATGACTTCAATACTTTAAAACAATATAGATGGCGAACAGGAAGGATTTTTAGTTCACAGAACAAAGGAAAACTAGGATATCTAACAGGTTTTTGACATAATTTTCTTAATATATGCTTCTGTAAAACTAATAGAGGTTGTATTTTGTTACGATAAGCACCTCCCCAACAAGAAATTCCATATTGCAGCTTGGAGTGAAAAATACCATAGTAGATTTTCTTTAGAAGAATTGTAGAGCAGACATTTCGCAAATAATAAAAGTATCTCAGAGTGGAAAGTAAATAGTTCCTCAAAGATTCCGTGTGGTTCGTAAAACCCATATGGGAATCGATAATAAGCCCTAGATACTTATATTCATCTACTGCCTCGATAAGAAAACAGTTATCGCTACAACTAAGAGTACTACAAAATGTGGGAGTAGTACGTTTATGCGTACAGTTGCAATTGGTAAATCTGAATTTTTGACACTCAGGTGCATGGGAGTGGAAATTGGCCCCTAAACTTTTTACCGATGACAGAGTGAAATACATTATTTTAGTTTTGGAGCTTATTAACAACTTATGATTCTCAAACCAGATTCTCAATAAATTCAAGTCCCAATTGATGTCAGCAACGAGTTCCAAAGGACAATTCCGACCATATGAAAAACCTATGTCATCCGCGAAAGCAGTTGGTGAGCCTTTGAAGTCAAGTGCAAAGATTGAGTTGATGTAGATGAGAAATAAAATTGGACCCAAGACAGAGCCTTGAGGTACACCCATGTTAAACATTTTTATTTCGCTCCTTATCTCACCGATTTTCACACTTTGTGACCTATTTTTTAGATAAGACTTAAACCAATCAAGCATAAAACCTCGAAATCCAGCCTTTTCCAGTTTTCAACCAAAATATTGTGATCGACCATGTCAAAGGCTTTAGTAACATCAACGAACAAGCCAGCTGTACACTTTTTACCATCAAGATTAGACATTGTTTGGGCACAGAACTGCAGTAGAGCATATTCTGTAGATTTGCCCTTCCGAAAGCCAAACTGTATAGGACTAAAGTACTTGTTGCTGTCTAAAAAATGTACTATTCAGTCTTTCAGTAGTTTTTCAAAAATCTTACTGAGCACAGGGAGGGGAGAAATAGGCCTGTAGTTACACAGTTCTACAGCAGAACCTTTTTTGAACAAAGGTATAACATCAGCACACTTAAGTTCTTGGGGAAAGACCCCTGCAAAAACACACCTATTGAAGATGTCCGTTAATACATCCACTATGAACCAAGCAATTTTTTTTTTAAATCAGACTTGAGATACCATCTGCGGCAATAGAATTTGTATTTTTTAAGCTGCGAATAGCTTTAAACAATTCAAGAGATGTTATAGGTTTGTAAACAAAGCTATTTCTTTGAAATGGTTCAGGACACATACAGAGATCACAAGAGGAATTCATTGGAAAGAATAAGGTTTTTTTGAGGAAGAAGATTTATTAAGTAAGCTGTTCACTATTTTCCATTCGTGTCAAAGGTTTTCTCTGGCAAAATCAAAACAATTACGGTAATAGGTATCACGACAAATTGGAATCTTCTTTTTTAGTTCAGCGCATAATTTAGTGTATTTACATCGAAAAATTGTCCCAACATTTACCCATTCATGCATGTATGTAGTATGCTATGCCTATAACTCACACACATCATAGTTTTCAGTATTCACTCTCAATTGCAGATCTCGAGACTATTTCACTTTTACAATGGATAACCCATGAAGTAGCGTTTGCTGATGGTTGCACGGAAATAACGGAAGTGAAGGTTATATCCGCGAAGGCTTGGCGTTGGTACTTTGGCTTTGCATTTAAATTCACAAACACACGCATGTATATTGTATATACAGTCATTTATCATTGTGTCAACACTATGCGGTTTCAAATTCTACTATGAAAGGATTTAATACAGGTATACACGTAAATGGACGTGTAGACGTAGACGTAGACGTAGATCAAGTTGATATACAAAAACAAAATTGTCCATCGCTGCTTCATATCCAAAGCAAGGGAAAATCAAAATCATTTTTCTGTTTTATCAGTTGATAGTCTGTAGAGTATATCTTCGTGACGTAATTAGGCATGCATCACAGCATGAAGCGTAATAGTAAAGGAGCCTAAGGGGGATTTTGGGATTTACTGAAGCGCGGCGGATTAACATATGGGGGTAGGGGGGGGGGGTGGAGGTAAGCCCCTTCATGGAGCCGCGCGTGTAGGACAGCCGATCAGAATAGTAAAAAAATCGATATTTGGAAATTCTCGAGCGCTCCAGATTTAACGCACCAAATGAAAAAGAACAGAAACTGGAGTAGCTGTTGCAAGGAAGCTGCAAGCAAACGTACAAAAAGCTGCAAAGCGCAGCCACGTGGACAGTAGGCCTAAATTGTTTTCCTCATTCTAAACACATGCAAATCGATCATCAATTATCAGAGACACGTGAGACATAATATGTACACTATCAAAATCGGATGCCCTCGAGTATTTCCATGTGACTGATTTTTTTTTGAAAGCCTGAAAGCTCCAGTAAATCCCTATTTACCATCGTGGACTTACATACTATTACGCAACAGAAAATCTCATGAATTTTAGCTGTCAACTTGGAAGTTACATAATTGTATGACATTTCGAAAACATATATAGATATTTCAACTCAATTACTAAAGGAAAAACTGACATCTCAAGTTGTCAAATTTTGAAGACCAAACAAATATTCAATGTTAAGGATATGTATCTGCATTGTATTTGTATTATTCAGAGACTCTTCACTGTATTCGTACCTTTATAATTTAAAAACGCAATAAGTCACCGTTGATCATAATCCTCCAATGTATACATTCGCTATAGCCTGGCTTAGCCGAAAACTGAAATCATACAGTATTTGGTCTGTAAACGAATCAAACTCTAAATGAAATTGTGTAAGTGTTCTCTGCTTTCATCACCTTTTCAGGTTGAAGTTGCATGGATTCACTTAGGGATGTTTATACGTACTCGTTTTTTAATAGCCTATGAGGTTTTTCAATACAGATAAATTATTTTCTTACTTACTTACTTATCGGGCTCCCGACCCTGCCTGAGACACAGCAGCCTTCCATCCTCTACGATCCCGGGCACGCTGCTTCCAGTTGTCGAGACCAAACGCTCTGGCATCCGCGATGGCTTGGTCTTTGAAACGGAGGTTCGGTCTTCCTTGTCTTCTCGAACCTGGGGGCTGGGATTCGAAGCTCCTCTTAGCCGGAGCATTATTGTCCATTCGCTCGATGTGGCCGCGAGCCAATATAGTCGACGTGTTTTGGCTTTTTGGACTACATACACCTCTTGTTCGCGGTTGTATCTTCTCCTCCATTAGCCCTCCTCGCACACAGAGCCAAAAATCCACCGAAGTATTTTTCTTTCGAAGGAGCCCAGTATCAGCTCTCCCTTCTTGCTTATCGTTATTCGAGTTAGGAGTTTTGAACCTAGTTGTTTTGCCAAACCGAAGTAGCAACCAGTGGCGTGGCGTGAATAATTTTAAATGGTAAGTCGAAGTCGAAAAATATCAAAATGTCGAAGGGAATATGTAGGTAGTACCTATCTATGTAAGTATACAAAACCTTCAGTTATTTTTTAAAGCCATACAATCGAAAACTCCAGGAAGAAATTAAATTAATGAAGATATTTTTCCATCTTGAGTGCAAAACTTTCATATGTATTTCGTGTAAACATGATTTATATCATGTCTTATAATTTGTCCTTTATTTCTACATAAAGGTTCTTTAAATGAGTGTTTAAATCGAGCATTTGGGGTTTTTGTGGAGCTTCAGCAAAATCGTGTATGTACTTACTATTTGAAACATTTCTTCAAACGTATTTACATAGGTACGAAGATCATACCAAAGACTCAAAACACTTGATTTCTCACTTAGCGACTTGTTTATAAACTTTATAAACACATCAGTATGTTTATTTGTTAAAAGATATCTACAAAATTCACCAAATAACTCGGAGAAAAGCGTGTTATTTTGTTGCATAAGAAAGCGGCCTTTGAACAGAGGATACTCCCCTCAGAAAAACTCAGAAAATGATTAGGTAAAAAAGGGAACTGACTATTACTATGACTTCATCACAGCGCAGCGATAGGAGATACACACACAATTCAAATTCACCAAATATGTCGGAGAAAAGCGTGTTATTTTCCAGATACATTTATACTCAATTACACCACAGCGCAGCGGTAAAAGATACACACAAAACCCACCAAATAACCCGAAGAAAAGCGGGTTATTTTTTTGCATAAGAAAGCGGGCGTTGAACAGAGAGGACTAAACTCAGATAAACGCAAGTGTACAAAAGAGAAAGGAGACAAATTTGTTCTAATCCAGTGAGAGATTTTATAACCCGTCATATTTCGGGTTATTTTAGATTTGGGTTATGCTCAGAGAGTGTGGGCAGTTATAAATTATAATACTAATAATAATGAAGGCGAAGAAGGCCCGAAGGGTGTGTGTTTCCGTGTGTATAAAGTTCAATTGAGTTGGTGGGGTCGGGGTATGTAGCTTGCGCAGATGAATAGATACATATTATTAAGTTTATCCCGTGGGTTTTATGTTGCTCGTTTTTAAGTAAACATTGTTGTGTAGCTGAAACTGAAACTTTTAAAAGGTAACCCGGTAGGAATCGGGTTATATGGACGCCACGCCACTGGTAGCAACAGTTTCCTAGGGTAGCCTCCAGACTTCGCAAAATTATTGCTAAGGATGCGATAGTCCCCAGCTATATTAGGAAATCTAATGGTGCATGGGCTGAAACCAGTGAGGAAGTTCTAGAAGCTTTAGTTGAAGCTCACTTTCCAGGAAGTGGCACTCCAACAGCTTCGAACCCCAATGGGCATTATGAGTACGCTGGCGAAGCGGAAATTGAACACCTTTTCACTTCGAAAAAAGTGCGTTGGGCTATAATGTCCTTCTCTCAATACAAAGCGCTGGGCCCTGACGGCATTCTGTCAGCTATGCTGCAAAAGGCCCCGGCCCCGGTTACAGGTAGAATAAGGGAAATTTTTATACATTGTATTAAATTTGGCTACATACCCACGGCATGGAGAGAGGTACGAGTGGTTTTCATACCCAAAACTGGTAAACCAAGCCATACCTCTGCGAAAGACTATAGACCCATCAGTCTTTTGTCATTTCTCCTCAAGACACTCGAAAGGCTTCTCGATATCCACATAAGAAGCAAGTGTTGCAATGGAAATCTATGCAATGCTCAGCATGCATACTTAAAAGGTAAATCGGTAGAAACAGCTCTACATATGAAGTGGTAGGAGAAATAGAACACAGCTTAGACCACAAGGAATTTGCCTTAGCTGCCTTCTTAGACATCGAAGGGGCTTTCAATAACGTTAGGGCAGAGGCAATCAAACGCGCTCTGGAAAAGATAAATGTAGATCATAGCATCAGCAATTGGCTTTGATGCACGATACTTGTCACCAGAAATATCAATTCCACTCTTGGACACAGTTCAATAAGAAAATCGGTTACTAGAGGGACTCCCCAGGAAGGGGTTATATCTCCCCTTCTCTGGGTTCTTGTCATAGACGATATACTTAAAGAACTCAACAACGCAGGGTTTAGCGTAACCGCTTATGCGGATGATGTGGTGATTCTAGTTCGGGGTAAATTCTTGAACACTTTGAGTGAAACCATGGAATCAGCCCTCAACAAGCTCAGAAAGTGGGCAGAAGGGTGTGGACTTCGTGTCAACCCGGAAAAGACTGAGCTAGTACTTTTTAGTACAAAATACAAGATACCACCCTTCAAACTACCCAGGATTGGCGGAGTGGAGCTTTCCCTCTCGGATAGCGCAAGATATCTTGGTACGGTCCTAGATAAAAAATTGAATTGGAAACTTAATGTTCAGCAAAGAGTCCGAAAGGCTCATAATGCTCTCTTCGTCTGTAAGAAAACAGCAGGAAAAAATTGGGGATTGAGTCCAACAATGATGCATTGGTTATACATAATTGTGGTTAGACCCATCCTTACCTATGGGGCTCTTGTTTGGTGGAAAGCCACAGATAAGCTATATGTATATACGGGATATGCTGACCAGGGTACAAAGAACAGCCTGCACTGCCATCACTGGTGCTTTACGCACCACACCCACAGCTGCACTAGAGGCGTTTATGTATCTTTTACCCCTTGACCTACAAATAAAACTGCAACCAGGTAACAGTGCGCTTCGGCTAACTAACGCAGGGTTCTTCAAAACTAGACAGGTAGGACATAGCTCCATAATAATGGAATCCTTCTCCAACATCACCGAAAAAAAGGATTACAGTTTGAGGGAAATTGACTTCGACACACCGTACGAAGTACAATACCCAGATAGGGAGGACTGGCAAAAGAATGAGGTTTCGAATGATAATGAATGGCGCTAGAGTCCTTCATCATCAAATCTGAACTAGTTAGGAGCTGCCTCACAATGCTCAGAGAACTATGCGCGCAGATTGTGTTGGGTACCCTGACACTGCGATATTGAGGGTAACGAACTGATGTTCTGGCCAAAACCGGAGCAGAGCTTCCACCTAATGAAACAATTGAGGGCATAAGACCACCAATAGCCGTGGCCAAGAGAATTATTCTCGAGAATATTAAAAATAGAGCAGATCAGAGATGGTTGAAAATATTAGGGCACAGGGTCTCAAAGGCTCTGTGGCCTAAGCTAGATCGAAAAAAATCTAAAGCTCAGCAGATCAAGGCTACGAATGGCAATATGGATACTCTCTGGGCACTGTCTTCTAAGGAAGCACGCCATGAGATTAGGTCTAACAGATACAGACATCTGCAGGTATTGCGAAGACTTACAAGTCACAGAGGATATAACTCATCTCCTCTCTGAATGTCAAGCTTGTTGTTGTTGTTGTTGGAGCAATGATATCATTTCTAATATGAAATAGTCTTAGTATTTATCATATTTTCCAGGTTTTTAAAGTTAATTAAAAAAAAAGAATTATTCAATAATTAATTCATAACGCTAATTATCTTATTCCAGTATTATTAATTATATGACTGTAGATAAGTGGCTTTCTAAGTACATATCGGCTAAGTTTCTGCAGAGAGCCTAGGATCGAGCTATAGACCTGTAACAACTGCAACATTACACGGAATCAAAAAAAGTAATGCAAGATTTATACACAACACAATTAACAATAACAACTCATTTCTCTTTGTACAACAATGAATCTAATGAATTTTTGATTTGATATAGCTCGTTTATTTTCGATTGTGGTTTTTATTCTAAGAGTCCTGCTGCATGATAACCTTTTGGCATTTAACCAAAGTCTAGACAAACCCATCCTCACACACGCTATGAAAAGTTGCACATGCTTTAACTCCCAAAGGGTCAACGAAGAGTTTAACTGGTTTATCCCTTCTCTTATATGATTCCCGGATGTGTTACCATAATCTGAATAAACCAAGTTTCTTTCTTTCTTTCTTTCTTTCATCTCTGTTACAGACTTTCGAAATATTTATTCATCCTTTTCCAGTCTGCGCCGCCCATATGGATTGGAATTAAAATATAATTTTCTTCTGCTAGATGAAAATATTTTCACATAATCGGTTCCGGTCGTATATGTGCGCATTTGCTTTAGTAGTGGCCAGCGGGTGTGCATTATCCGAAAATGTTCTCCGGTATCCTTTGCCAAAATCCTCTTACGATTTGCAACTGCCCCGCACAGAGTATACTCTGAATTCGTGGAACAACAATAATATTACTTAAGGATATCATAAATGTCGCTTTAATTTCGTTGCCATATGATAAGGACAATTTAACCAAGCTTTACATTGAGTTCGCTTTTGTGCTAGAGAGGATGAGGCTTCTATTCTATGGCTTTGCATATTCCATTCTATGTAACAAAATTAATACGGGAAATAACTAATACTTTCAAAGAGGATTTAAATGGGGGGCATTGTTCTTCCGTTTAGTATTTATTTATTTTGTCTGGAGACCTGAAATGAGCTGCATGCAAATAAACAGATGAAACAGTGACTTCGTTTCAGTGTCATTTGAAGGAGTTTGATATTGTCCTTGTTGTTTAATTTAGTAATGGAGTAGATACTTTGGAAAATAATGACAAATATCTTGATGATGAATGATACAAGGTAACATGACTTATTGAGGCAGTCCAAATCTTACGAGGAATTCTTTAAACAAAAAACTATATATATTCCAATTCATTGATTATACCCGGTACCACACTTTGGTGAGGGTATATTCACTTTGACATGTAACTTTGACTTTGTAACGCACATAAGGAGGCGTTGTAGGTATGACAAACTATATATGTATATATTATTGATCAGCACCACTTTCTTAGTCGATCTAGCGATGTCCGTCTGTCTGCCCGTCTTCTGTCCGCACGATTACGGCCGTAATTTAAGAGCTATCGACTTGAAGCTTTTATCCACCAAACTGAGGCTAAGTTCGAAGATGAGCAAGATCGGATGAAAACTACTACTACCTCCCATACAAAAATATCGGATTTATATAGCTTTTTTATGTTAAAAATTTAATTTAAATAGCTACAGTAAAAATAGCAAGTTTAAAGTTTGCACATATTATAGTAATATTTAACATTTTTTTTTTACAAAAAATGAGCTTGGTCGAATAAAAACTACCCATACCTCCCATACAAATATATACTTTTTTAATACTAAACTATTTTTTACAATAATATAGTACCGGGTATTTGAGCTTCGGCACAGTCGAAGATAATTGTCTTACGGGTTTTTTGTTTAAATTGACTTATTCTAAGATGTACTGGAAAATAATTTTTCTGCGGAAACTTTTTTTTCTATTTTTTTTTTTTTAATTTTTTTTTTGTTTAAATTGACTTATTCTACACACAGAAAAAAATTGAAAGGCTTTACTATCGTAAAACCATCTATTTACAATTTAAAGAGAAAATTTGGTTAATTTAGATACTACATATTTGAATTGCAATTTTCTTAGTTTTACTATTTTAGTTTTTTTTTGAAAATTTGTGTTTTTATGTTTTTTTTATCATGCTGGGGAGCCGCAAGGGTATTTCCTGCATTGTGACATCAGAATCGAAGCTTTCTAGACATAAGAAGTCGGGATACAGTTTAAAATATTGAAATTCTTCACAAAATGGGTACCTAGAACAAGTTGGCGTTGAGGGACCTATCCATCGGCCAGGCTATACAAACAGATTTACCGCCGAGACATAAAACTTCAGGAAATGTGGCCTCCCATAACAGATAGTAAAACAAAATTCAAATTTCAAATTTCAAATTTTAAGGGAAGGTCAGGTACCTTGGTCCGGATTTCAGTTTTTTGCAAATATTTTATGTGTCGTTTTTTCACTAGTTTTTGTTTTTTTTTGGTAGTTATTACCTGAAGTCTTATCTATGATATGGCGAAACTACCAAAAGGATATTGCTTACCATTCCTTAGAAAACTTAACTTTTATTTATGCTAACCTCAAACGGTCCCAGGTACAAGACGTGATTGTATCTTGGTCCATGGAGTATTGTACCTTGGAGCGAAAATATTATTGAGGGTTTTCCTTTATTTTAAAGGCGAAAACTTTAATTTTTTTTAAATAAAAAGTAAAAATGGTACCATTATTATTTTATTTCAAAAAAACAGAAAAGCAAACCATTGTCTTAAGTTTTTTTGATTTTTTTTTTTTTTTACATCAATAATAATAGTTTTAAACAAAAAAACGTTCTTTACCTAAAAAAAAACTTAACAAAGGACTTCAATATTATTTAAAAACTTATTTTAAAGGAAGAAAATAAAAGGAAAAACAAATTTAACACTTCAATATTAATTCAAAACATCTTGGTCATGACTTCGACCGGACCAAGGTACACGCGCTATGATAGGTACAAGGTACCTACACGAACACCACTTTAGCAAAAAAAAAAAAATGTTGACGTAATATTAAAAACACATCCGTACGAAAATGTGTTCCTACAAAAAGATAATTAATACACTTACCGAAATCGATTAAAGTAGCGGAAAAGAGACAGAAAATTGAGCACTACACAACTTCAGAAGAGATAAAAAAATTATCTACTATTTTCACTAAAAACTATGTTTATTTTTTTTTCTGCCGACTCGTGCAGCTGTACGTTCAAAAAGAAACTGAGAAGAGAAATGAACAGAAGAGCCGGTTTTTGTGTGCTTTGTATTTTTCTGAAAATTGGCACTAGGACCAACGTACAATCGGACCAAGTTACATGACCTTCCCTACAATTAAAAATTGTAAAAAAATAAGCGAAATTTACTATTAAATTGTAATGACTATAGTTACAATTAAAATTTGTTAATTTTACGCAGAAAAATGTAAATATTACAATTTTTTTCTGTGAGTGTAAGATGTACTGTTTATTTGTATTTGACAGTTTTTGGTATAGACTTATTCAGCTATGTAACTAGAATGAGTCACATATATATGGTTTAAAAAAAGTTTTTTTTGTTTAAATTTAGAAAAAAAAAAAAAAAATTATTTCATTTCCTCAAGAAAAAAATATTATATTTATGTTTTTAGGCCATTTTAAGCCAAAAAAAAAAAAAAAAAACTTTGCTCAGTGTTCATAATGGAAACCAGCCCCAATTTTTGTTTGCCGCTACCATTGAAAAAAATCTTTGCTATTTCTCATTCTACGTATAAATAGCTAGTGATAGCAACAGGTTAGACATATTTCTCCTTTCCATCGAAGCACTTCCAAAATCCCTTTGTAGCAAGCGGTACGCTTTTTACCACCTGTCCACCCTTTTAACTATTTTGTATTAACAAATACTTAATCGTTGCAAGTGGCCTATAACCTAACAGGGGCGGATCCAGGAATTCTGTTTGGGTATGGTCACGTTGGTCGAGGCCAGCCAACCAATAAAAAATATTTTTAAAATAGATATTGTACATAAAACGTGCATATCTAAAGGGTGTCCTATAATTCACACAAAATTAGAATTTTGTGCCATTTAATAGTACAGTGATGCCAACGGAAAAAAAAGATAACAATATGACAGCTGACAGTTCGATGTTAGTAAAAATGAAGCGCTATACGAAAGAATAACGCATTTTGATTGTTGAACAATATTTTAAAAATAATGAAGATTTGTCAGCTACAGTCCGCAATTTTCGAAAAAATCATCTTCAGTGATGAAGTTTATTTTCATCTTGATGGCTTCGTTAATCGTCAAAATTTTCGCATTTGGGGTTCAGAAAACCCACGAGTAATTGTTGAGAAATAAATACATCCACAACGCGTGACTGTTTGGTGCGGATTTTGGGCTAGAGGCATTATCGGACCATTTTTCTTTGAAAATGCAGCTGGTCAGGCAGTAACAATTAATGGTGATCATTATCGTGACATGATAACCCAGTTTTTAGTGCCTATGGATGTGACCAACATGTGGTTTCAACAAGACGATGCCATATGCCATACAGCCAGAGAAACGATTCAATTACTGCATGAGACATTTAATAATAGTGTAATCGGCCGTTTTTGTGATCAGAATTGGCATTCCAGATCTTGATGCGATTTAATGCCATTGGACTTTTTTCTTTGGGGTTTCTTGAAGTCAAAAGTCTATGCAAACAAGCCCAGGACCAACAACGCTTTGAAAGATGAAATTGGTAGGTGTATTAATGAAATTCAGCCACATTTATGCGAAAAGGTCACAGAAAATTTCAATAAAAGAGTACGTATGTGCTATTTAAAATACAATAATATAATAACTGTGTATGAATAATAACCATATGATCTGATCCGGATTTATTTTTAACACGTAATAAAAAAAAAAACAAAATAATGGGAAATTTATAAAGTAGTTTTTGTATTGATGTAAATTTTTGTAAAATTGTTGCAGAGTCGCTTGCTTGAAGGGTACGAAACTCAAGATATCTCAAATTTGTTTAGCTATACAAATATTTTGTGAAATCTGAACGCGTTACGCGTTTAAAGGGTTACCCCTTACCCATAAATTTGAACTAGCTTTTGCCCGCGGCTTCGCTCGCGCAGTCCTCAGGATGTTGACACAGAGATTCCTTCACAGTCAGTTAGTTGCCTCTTTTATTTTATTTATCGCGCAGGAAACCTACCTAAGATAGTACCTAAGGAGAAGTTAGTATCTCTGAAAAATGTGTTTAACGCCCTATTGGAGAAAACAGTTCAAAAATTATAAGATCAATTTGTTAGTGAAGCGCTGGCATCTCAATATACAGATCATACTATAGCAGACTGAGCCACTGGACAGTCGCTTGTGGTCGATTACAAATGTCTGGTCGATGCTTTCTCTTGGAAGTGAAAAAATGTTGTGCGTACGAATAGCTAAAATCAATCGACGCAATCGACAATTGTCGTGAGGATCGCTGATCGAATAAGGGCCACTATCTACGGGACAAAACATATTTCTTAGCTGGCAAATACACCGATATGCTGAGCAATATCTTTAGACTAAGGCCCATACCGCCCAGTTCTTTTTATACTGTGTAACATATGCAACCGGAAAGATCGTGAGGATCTAGCAGTATGCCCCATTCCGTCTGAATATCTTTTGAGTACGTATTCAACGGCAAAGAGGATGGGAATCATTACAAAGTTTCAAATTGATACGACGAACGGTTCGTGAGTTAAGAAAAGGGTTCCCTTAAAAGTGGTCATCGCCAATAACTCGGGCCCCAAGCAAAATTTCCAAAATCGGAAAAATTCTAAAATCGGAGAAATTAGTTTCTTTATATCTCATATAGAGTACACAAACCGAGTTTGAAGAAAAATAAAAATGTTCCCAATTTTACCCCTTTAGGAGTTGAATTTCGAAATATCCTTTCTTATGCTTTGTATACATCATAAACGGAACCTCTGTGCTTTCTAGAGCAAAGGTCTTGGGCTGAGCGTTGATGTGTGATCAGTGAGTGGTAAACTTCATTTTTATATACATATATAGAAATATGTGCAAGTTAGTTTTGTTTGACAGTCTCCGTAATTGCAAGAAATGTAGTTTGGTTTCTTTCAAGTATTTAATGATTCTACCGCATAATTTGTTCCTACTACTGTGCGAGGAATATTTTAAATGATTTGTAAATATGTATATAAAACATAAAAAACATATATAAGAAAAAAACAAACACAAATGTCGAAACATATTAGTTTTCGTTGGTAAACTCGAACTGACACCAAATTTATTAATTCACAGCTGTAGTTATTTTTATTTAAATCTTTTTTTTCTTTGGAGTTTTGGGTATGGTCATGACCCCCATGACCATACCCCTGGATCCGCCACTGTAACCTAAAGTTATAAAAACCGGATTCAAGCAGATTGACCGTCCAATTGCTTTGTTAGTGGAATTCAGAGAGAGTTTCATTGTACCAGAAAAAGTTAAATAAATCAATTGACAAAAATGTCATTATTATATTATACATAAATGTAGTAGAAAACATAAAGGTAATAGCAGAGTGCTTGGATAAACACTCACCATTCGCATACTCTTCCAATTGGAACACTAAACGTCCATCAATTCATCCTACTTATTTAATATTTTCCAGTAACTGACTCTCCTCAGATTTGTATTACCATTTTAAAGAACAAACATTAAGTACTGCATATCGTCGTTACGCACATCCCAATAGCAACGTGGCGTAGCGTGAAATGATTTATATTTATATGCTTACATTCTGGTAAACGACACAAACTGTCACTTTCACTGGTTGAGTAACATCCGCATTACATATCCCAGTCAATTTATCTCATTTCGCTGAAAACAAATCATCTGCTATTACGTGACACGATTTTCTGTACATCCACCCCCAATTTTATTATCAACAAATCCACTCAAATCGTTCCTCCTGCTTACAAACTTCAGCTGCACTCTTCCATGATCAAGGGAGCATATAACATAACAACCATCCAAGAGTGTACAGAGCAGACATATCGTTCCGTTGGTTGTAACAATTGCGTCAGACGACTAAAAGGACAATGCACACATATAAATTATATGTGAATATTGAAGACATGAAGATGAGTGGTGTACATCAAATGAATCAACTCCCACATTACCTATTCATGGTGACGTCCCCGAAGTGTATACTCTTCATCTTCCTGCCCGTGTATCTATGATTCTGAACTCGAATTGGGTCTTTGGGACATTACAAACCGATGTCTTGTCTGTCTGTATTTGTTGTATGTATGTGCTCAAGCAGAATCACATTCATGAGCAATATTCGAAAATCTTTAATATAGAAATGCTGCATCAATAAATAAAATTTTGATCAACTCGAATCTGGGCAAGTGCCAATTTTATGCGGTTTTGCGAAGGCAAAGTTCTGTGTCAATTTGCTCCTTTTTTTCCTTCAGATTCGTCGTGTTATTTTTTTTTACTGTGCTTTTCCTCCGAGTGGCCTCTATATGTGTTTGACGCTTATGAAAAAAAGGATACCAGGAAAAATGTGGCGAGTGATGTATACATTCAAACTGAATGCTTTAAACAATCATCGCAGTTCGCAGACACAAACTCACAAACAAAAACAAAAAGGATTGGTTGGCTTTTTCAGGGGGGGTGCAGGGAACACAAAAATGGAGATGAAACTTTTGAAACTATTGATTGATCCAATTATCCTTTCGCTCTGGAAATTTATTTTTCGCGGATGTATTTTAGGGAAGGGGGGACTTCCTGATTTAGAACTGCCTTCCGCTTCGTTTTGTATGCGTTTGTTGTTGTTTTGAGTTTGTTTTGGCGCAGTTGCCCTCTTTTACCATTTACTACATCATCGGTCGTTTGATGTTGCATATTTTGATGATTAGTCCGTTGCGGATGCAACACCGGTCTAGGAGCATATGATGATGATCAGTGTTGGTCATTGTGGCTTGTGATGGCTGCATGAATCATGTCGGTGAGCATAAGCTGGCGAACTGTGGGTTTATTACCCCGTCCTGTATCTAACTTTGATTTATGTGAATTTAATGGCTTTTTAGAGAGTCATGCATTTTAGTACCGTGGAGTGGATCGAATGATGAGCAAAGTCAAAGTAATTAGTTATTGAGGTTTATAGGCGAGTAGTTTATAGTTTCGTTGTACTGACAGCAAATCATGCAGTGAGATTGAGTGGTTAGAAAAGTTTTATGCATTTGCATTTAAGCGCGAGTTCGAATTAAATTTACAACATCTTGATCAACCATGGCCCACGATAGTGTATTAAAAGTCTAGGGCAGTTCGGTAAATACAACTTAGCCAGTTGGAGCAAGACTTCCCACTTAAAAAAAGGAAATAGACTAATCGCAGGGCTTAAAACGGTTTCCTCTAAGAAATTTAGCGAACATTTCAGCGCGGAGATCACGTCGCTTAAGTTTTAGGTGAATACTCTTTAGACGGTTGCGCTTTCCACGATTCCCCTATTTTGTCTGATGTTTCACATTAAGTAATTTTATATCAAAATGCACGAATTCGACTATTGTCGAATGGGCATATTCGAAAGTTGACTAGATTTTTATGGACTAGATTTTTCCTGAACGCTAAAACTTGATTCGCCTTTAGCGCCAGCAATTCAATCGAAATGTCAAATAAGTAAGTAGGTATGTATCTACTAAGTCGATAAATTCTTAAATAGATTTGTAGGTTACTCCTCCATATTATGTCAACTAAAAAACATCTTTGCGTGATTAATCGGAGTAAATAAAATCTCGTTAAACTGACATGAGACAGCTGTCAATACTCAGAGTTAGTAAACAAGTGTTTTAAACGTCCCTAATTTCCTGCGATCTGCACAAAATGTCAAAGGCGCGAACGACTGAACGGAATATTGTGATTCGGCCATAACGGTTGCATTCATTCTCGAGTTTCGAGAAGTAGGTATTACTTACTTTACTTACTAGATGGCGCTCACAGTCCGGGGTGGACCACGGCCTCAACCAACAAGCCCCTCCGGTCCCTAGCTAGCTGCCTTCAGTTACGCACACCAAGTTGGTTGAGGTCGCTCTCCAATTGTGCTCGCCAACTGAGGTGGTGTTTTCCTCTGCTTCGATGTCCCTTAGGGGTGGATTCAAATACTTGTCGGGCTGGTGCGTTGTTGTCTATACCAAGCCATCTCAGTCGCTGTATTTTGAGATTTTTGACCAGGTCAACGTCCCTGTATAGCCCGTAAAGTTCGTCCTTGAATCTCCTCCTCCACACTCCGTCGATATAAACTGGACCGAAAATCACTCGAAGAATCTTTCTCTCAAAGAGGTTTTCATCAGCTTTCGATAAGGTACATGATTTTGCACCATACAGCAGGACCGCTTACTGCAGTTTCAGCAGTTTTACTTACTGCGTTGAATGGTTCAAGAGATGTGTTAATGCTTCAATAGCCCTACGTTTGCTTGCATAAGTACTTAGAGAATTCGAGGCCATCAATTGTTGAATATAACTGAGACGATGACAGCCGCAATGCATTTTTTTAACTGACAACGTTTTTTTTCGGTCTTTCGAGTCTCCTTCACATTTTGCTCTTCTCTCTAAACTGAATGGTCCGGTAATCGGTATGCCTGGCAGAGGAGTGTTGGTGGACATACAGTTTGCAGAAGTTGAAATGAAATATTCGATTAAGAATTTTGACGCTAAATGACGTTGAAGTGATTGAAAACTGCCTAAGATGACAGAGAGACCACAACAGAACTTGCGTAGTGCAATATAGTAACTTCACTTCAATCTCCTTCCATTGCTGTGCGTTAAATTCCGATGAAAAAAAAGTCGCATCATAAAAATCCTTCCATACAACCAACACCAACACACTCCTACTTGTAGTTCAACTTTTAATGTCAATGTAAATATTCATTTCATGTATTTTGAAAAATAAATGACCATGCAAACACTCCAACTGTCCATCATTGTCTGGCAATGAGTCCTCCAAAATACTATCTACCCCCTATGCATCAGTTGTTGTTCCGTAAAAATCTCCATCTAGTATCTAACGTCAAAGCTACCTAAAGTGATTTATTCTGTTAATGTCAAATTGTAAATAGACAAAGCCAAAAGCAAACATGACAGCAAAAACAAAAATGCACGTTGGATCCGCCTCCTGGACGATTTCACTTAGTTTCTGGGAAATCCCAAATTAGAATTGACTGCAGTTTAGACTGGCACTGGCGCACGGCAACCTTCTAACCCTAACCCGAGCTACACTCTTGCCATGACAACATTGAATCATCAAAATGGGACGACTTGCACCTGGACCCCATCCATCCAGAGTTTCTCATTCCGTAGCTCTTTCATTTTACATTTGCATCAGATTTGTGTGTGTGAGAGGAGGTCGTTCGTTGTAAAGTTTTTTTTTTTGCCAGAGAGCATTTTCCTCTAGTTACATTTTTGTCCTTATCCAGGGGACGGATTGTTTGCGAGTGTAATATTTTCCAACTGTTACCACAAAACGAGGGAATGATATTCGCTAAAGATGATTGATGGATCGTCAGAGTGCCAGAGCTTTGGCAAAGCGCACCTGACTTAACGCTATGATATATGAAAAATCCTCGTACTACGGGAACAGGTGTGTTTCGCGGGGTACTATGTGGATGTGTGTGTGGGCATCATATCAGTGCAGTAACGACATAGTACCTAAGAATGAACTTTTCCTCGGCGATGAGTGGTTCGCGTTTGTGAGCCTCATAAGCAGATGTGTGATTGTGAAGTGGGATTCTATATCTGCGGGACGAGATTTGTTTTTCATTTCAATTTTCATTGCAGGCGCCAATGGATGGGGGTGCGAGTGAATTTTACGTTTGAAGATAGATTTAACCTCTTTTTTTGAGAAGGAGCTCTCTAATGACATTGCGTGAGTAGCGCCTGAATGCTTCAATGAGTCAGTGTATTTTGAATTATTAGAAGGAGGATATATGATGATACGGATACAAAGTACTTTTGGATTGAAAATGTGATATCGATGTTCACTATAATGACTGTGAAGGTCTATTAAGGTCAATGATATTCATTCAGTACAATGAATCTGGATCAGATGTTTTATTTGAAAGGGTAATGCATAAATGAAGTAGTAGATGCTGAGAAGGGATTGATTGATGTGATAGATAAAACAGTTTTACATTACAAGAGCCTTTAATACATTATGCCATACAGGTTGTTATTATTTTGTAACTTGGTGTGGGATGGTCTTTCGAAGGTTAATGTCTTAAGAATGTCGATATATGTAATCGCCTGTCATGTGGTATGTCATGCCACGCATCATGCTGTGCGTTAAATTCCAATCCGCGTGACACGACACGACTTGAATGTCACTACCAAATGACTGTTTTTGGATTACTGTGTCGAATCGAAAATGCTTTTGGGACTGAATGAGCGACTTTTTGTAGAAGCATGTCACAAAGAATGCCAACGGCCCACACTTTCTATATTTTCTACAGTGTCATATGTCTGATTATAAGACGATGGTTTGAAACTTACAAAATAATGCATCCATGGCGGCTACTGCCAAAAAACCATGGATTTTATTTGACAGCCAAATGGAGTCCGTTTTGATTGCAGATATTCATAAAGAATCTCGTATTTGGAGTGAACTTTTTTCTGCAACACTTGAATAGGGACAGGAAGCTGAAGGTATTTTTATTTTTATTTCGCGTATATTTTAATCGTTTTTCAATCAAATGGAGTGAGGAAAAGTTGTAACTGCAGAAGAGAAAGGCAAAATACTTGGCTAGAAGGAATGTAGTCTCACCTATAGCGTTACTGCAAAAAAAAAAAATGGAATAAGCAAGTTAGTGGTATTGAATTTTCTTAAGTGCAACTATGGAAACAACATGAAGGGAGGACCAAAACAGCTACTACATCTACTGAAAATAGACCGATTGATGGAGAAGCATCAAATTCTCACTGTTCCGCCTCGTAGATCGGATCAAATTTGGGAGCCATTGCTAGAGTTGAAACGGTAAGACGAGTAATTCGGAGAGCTGGATATCTAAAAAGATTAATAAAAAAAAACCGCCACTTACCACTACTCGAATGACTACAAAGGCGTACTGCAGATAAGGCTCTTCCTTACTACGATAATGTATTTGGACCCGTGCAATGGATTTTCCAGCAGGATAACACCCCCATTCATACCGCACGCGTGGTAAGAGATGGTGTCCGTACCCAAAACGTGCCTGTACTGGGGTGCCCACTTTATTCCCATGATCTCAATATAATTGAGACTGTTTGGGGATGGCTGTCCCAGAAATTACACGAGCCCGGTGAACACTTTTTAGATGTTAAATCATTAACAGCAGCCATCAATGCCGCATGGAGCGACATTACCTAGAGCTACCTAAAACCTCTGTTTAACTCACTTTCAAAAGGTATTTATGAAGCTATATGAAGATAAAAAGAAATGAATTTGAACTGAGTTTTGCAACATTTTGTTATTGATCCTTATTTCCAGTTACTGTCCCTATTCAAGTGCGACAAGAGAAAAATGCATTTTTTAAGACTGCAGTCAAAAATCATTTTTTTAAAAATAAATTTCCCTTTATACAAAATTGAAATCAAAACATTAAAAAAATATATGTCTAAAAAAAAAAAAAAATAAATAAATAGGCGGTGCAACAGGCGGTATACACCCAAGGCCTAGCTTCTCGTTCGTAACCATTCGTTTTGTATGAGTTTTTATTTTTGGAACGAATGGAAGGGACCTACAATTTTATGCGGAGTCGGAACGGCTGAATTGAGAAGCTTTTTCAGGACAGTCATACTCTCGGATGTTTGTCAGACGTTCGCGAGAGGTGGCGCAGTAGAAAAAACCTTAAGATGTAACTTGTGTTTTTCCGGGGATCGAACCTGGCACACTAACCACTGCGCTACTGCGCCACAAAAAAAAATATATATGTCTATACAAATATTATATTAGAGGTATTCACGATTCGGTGTATCTAGGACCTAGGTCTAGTAAAATTGTGAAATTGTATTTTTTTTTTCACATCGTGAGCACACTTTTTCTAATCTCTATAGCAACACTAGAAAATAACAAAAAACATTTGAAATCGAATCGACATTTGCGAACTAATACATTTTACACTGTTGTATTTTTTTGTTACTATAGGTCTGGGGTATATAGTCCAAGCCCATACTTTTTAAGGACAAAACTTTGTTTTTACTTTGGAATTTAACGCTGCCGAAGACTACTACTACTCTTCTTTTTGTTCACTCACTCGACTATAAATATTAAAATTAATACGAAAAAAGCGATTCTTAGAGTTTTTCAATTTTCCAGTCATTTTTTCCATTGCAGTATACCTTTCCTTTACCATTTATCGAAAGTAAACATAAGAACGAGTAAGTAAGCCAAAACATAACTCCGTAGGAGGTGTAGTTTTAAGAGGAATCGCAGTTAAAAATATCTCTTTTTTTGTTTAAAAATTAAATTTAACAACAACCTCTTAATATTTCCGTCTGAAAAAATTACTGCCTTTTCGCCATACTAAAAAAAATCGTTTGTCAAGGTTTCAGCTTCATAGACATTTTTCTGTCAAAGAAAAGAATTAAAAACCGAAAAACCGGTTTTCCTCCATTTTTTCGAAAAATTTTAAGGTTAATGTAAAAATGGTTAACACAAAAGTTGTAGATCTTTTTATTCCCTACAACTGTTACGTTCAACTTTTTTTGATAGGATGCACAGTTTAGCCAGAAATCACGAAAAACCATTGTTAACCCCTAAAAATGCACCCCATTGCACTCCGGATAGCTGCTGTCGGTTCGATTTTTTTGTCCTGTTTTACAAGAGCTTGTTCTACAATATTCCGCTGTCAAATTCTGTAATGAATTATTTTTTTTTTGCTCATTTTTCCACCTATTTCTACTGGACTAGCCAGTATTAGACGATATGTTGAATCAGCATACGTATGCTGAAAATTGTGTTCCAATCACAACATATCGTGCAAACTTGATGACAGAAATTTATTTTTTACACGATATGTTGTGATTGGAACACAATTTTCAGCATACGTATGCTGATTCAACATATCGTCTAATACTAGCTTATAGTAAAAGTGTGGCAAGTATTTTATTTTTATAGTGTAAGATAACTTTACACTTTTATACTTTCACAATTGAAACTTTCACAATCAAATGAAACAAAGAACTTATGTCTTGTCTTCTGATGCACAAAAATCCGTTTTAAAAGATATATAAATCCCTTTCAAACCATAGGTAGCTACCATACCTACCTTTACATATTCATATCTAAAACAATTACAAAACTTCTGCAAAAAAAGTTTCAATATGAATTTTTCTCATTCTCACATACGAGGGAGCGCAAAATGAAAATTAAATTTTCCCATTTGATAACAATCGCATTAACATTAAAGTGCTTCGTCTACAGAATTTGAATTAGTTCTCATCGATTGGATGCAGATGAATCAATTTGCCAAAGACAAGACAAGCCAGGCGTATACTCTCTGTCTGCACCAGTATTTTGACGAAATTCAAAATCGGAAATAGTTTCTCTTTTGTCGGGGGAAAATTTCTTATAAAATTTTATCATCATCCTGTGCACATTACTTATAATTCGACTGTATGCGGATGTGAAACGGTATGAAATAAAGGAATGTACTCGTACCAAAAAAATAAAAAAAAAAAACATTTTTTTTTTTAGAAAAGTCATGTGCACAACGAGGATGGAAATGGAAGAAAGGTATTCAGGACTTCGACAATCTAACAAACTGCTGATACGTGCGCCAGAAAAAGTTTCCAACATTGCAATATCTCCTGGAATGCGATAGGGATATCTGTTGGAAATATTACTATGCACTGGGTTGTTACATGCACTGTAAATATATACCATAGAAATGATGGACAATTTTTGTAGTTTTATTTTCGGATAACTGGCGCTCACAAACTACTGGGAATACTTTCCTTGTTAAATAGGATAGGACGACAGTCGGTTGTATGAAATTCTGTTTGTGTCGCATTATAAAATGACAAGTGTAAAATAAAAGCTCGTAGGAACATTGAAAATACATTTTTGTAAAATTCTGTAGTTTTTGTGGAAAATTCGGACTATTGAAACGTACCTACTAAAGTACTTAAATACTTCTTCAATTTAATAATTTTTTCCGCGGGCAGACATTGGGTTTAATTGAATTTGATACACGTTTGGTATTGTTTGTCTTTCCGAATCTCGAAGCTGGGATATTAAATTCAGTTCGCTGGAGGGTTTATAATTTATACGTTGTTTTAGAAAATGACCCTGAACTGCCGGATGCCCCTTTTAAGCTGTAAAAACTACGGAGGCATTAGTCTTCTGCATATAAGTTCCTATCTAACACATAGTGTCGAAGTCTAAAACCGGATTGGCCAATACCAGTGCGGTTTAGGCTAGAAGTTGGCAGTCGATAGCATTGTTGCGCACGTCGATGCTTTTGATGCTGTATAAAACCGATGAAGATATCCTCGGTAAGTTCAAGAAAAAGATTCTTCGAAAAAGTTTGCTTCCGTTTGCGTTGACCGGCTAGCTTTGGAGGATTAGATTCAACGACAACTATATGAGCTGTATACGTATATATTAGTCATCGACCTGATCAAAAAGTTGGAGTCTTGGAGTCTAACCCGAATTGGAATGCGCAACTGTTAGCTAATGACCGGGCTTAGTGGACAGGCTTGGTATTTGAAGCCGCCTGAGTAAGTAAGCAAGTAAGAAGCCCTACTAGCCTAAATACCTATATTGATCGTGTAGTAAAATAGATATTTTATATCATCATGTCTTTTTATCGCATTGGTGAGTTAGAAATTAATAAAAAAAAAATAACCCAGTGGGCGCAGTGGCTCAGTGGTTGGTGTGCTGGACTACTGTGCGAGGGATCCCAGGTTCGATCCCCAAGAAAACACAAATTACATCTTAAGGTTTTTTCCACTTCGCCACCTCTCGCGAGCGTCTGACAAACATCCGAGAGTATAACTGTCCTGAAAAAGCTTCTCAATTCAGCCGTTCGGAATCGGCATAAAATTGTAGGTCCATTCCGGTGCCATGAAATAAAGTCTTCCATACTAATGGAATCCTTCTCCAACATCCCCGGTAAAACGGATGAAAGTTTGGGTGAAATTGACTTCGACACACCGTACGAAGTGCAATACCCAGATAGGGAGGACTACCAAAAGAATGAGGTTTGGCATGATGATGACATTTTGATTTATACGGATGGTTCCAAAACAGGGTCAGGTATATACTCCAGGGATATAGACCTACACGTGTCATTAAGACTTCCGGATACATGCAGTGTGTTCTGACCAAAACAGGAGCAGAACTTCCACTTAATGAAACTATTGAGGCCATAAAACCACCAATAGCCGTGGCCAAGAGAATTATTCTCGAGAATATTAAAAATAGGGCAGATCAGAGATGGTTGGATATAGTAGGGCACAGGGTCTCAAAGGCTCTGTGGCCAAAGCTAGATCGGAAAAAATCTGTAGAATTACTAAAGCTAAGCAGATCAAAGCTACGGATAGCAATAGGGATACTCTCCGGGCACTGTCTTCTAAGGAAGCACGCTATGAGATTAGGTTTAACAGGTACGGACACATGCAAGTATTGCGAAGACTTACATGTCGCAGAAGATATAACTCATCTCCTCTGTGAATGTCAGGCTATTGCTCGGTACAGGAAGAAATACCTTGATAGGTACTTCTTCGATAATTTGGAGGAGGTTGGCCTCGCAAACAAAATTGGAACAATTTTCAGATTTTGTAGGGAAATTAATTGTTTGGGCGAAGTGGTTTAGGTTTTTAACCGTTAAGGTTCCCCAGGGATGGCGATGGGCCCAATATGGTGCCTAGTCCAATTTGATGAACTCACACCCTATTCAACCTAACCTAAGTCTTATACAAAAAGGTCCAAAACTTCTGAAATTCCAATAAAGTCCAAAATGATTTTTTTGAAAGTGCAATAGAATCCAAAAAAAGTCAAAAATTACGTTTTGGACCTTTTTGCATAAGTCTTTATTTCATGGCACCTCCATTCCATTTGTCCCAAAAATAAAACTCACACAAACGAATGTTTGGGAGAAGCTAGGCCTAGGGTGTCTACACGCGTGTTGCGCCAACTATTTATTTTTTATTTTTAACCCTCGCCTCCTCAGTAGTGGACATGGTCTACACATTAAAGATCAAAGATTGCTAGATGTCCCAGGGCTTATTGCTCCCGATTTTCTCATAACTGAAGTTACTCTGACACATCAGAACTTTCGCGAAGACTAAATGTCACGTTGTTAAGACACATACGCATGCTCCATTCGACCGGTGCCAATAATGTCTTTGGGAGACGCGTTGGCTTTGTTTGAGCTCACTCGCCGCCCCATCTCCTTTCCATTCGTGGAAATACTTATCGACCTTAGCTTTGTAGGACCACGCTTAGATAAAATGTTCATCAAGTTTTACCTTTTTTGGAAAAAGAACCAGTAGTTCACTAGATATTAGTATCACTAATCTCAACTGTCATCAAACACTATATAAATGACTCCATACATCCTTCGCCTAATTCAATTTTCTGCGCTGACACCGACTAGCTAACTATTATCTTCATAGCTCTCAATTTCAATTACATTGAGGTTGGAAGTGAAATTTAAAATTTCGGCAAAATTGAAAATATACTAACCGAAGTTTTTTTTTTGCCATTTTACACCGACTCACTCTGCTTGCCTGTCAAACTTTTAAAAGTTTTAGAACTGGTCGTGGGAAGGATCCCGACATCCAAATGCACGATGGCAGTTTGTGATGCCTTCAGAACTGTGCACCAAAAAAACTCTCAAACTTTAAAGTGACAAGCAATCAACCATGACAGTGGGCTCTCTCTTCATCCTTGCATCAATATTGAAATCCTTGTCATTGACATGATTCTTTGTCTTACATTTTGTTAATAATATTGACCGACGGGATGTCAGTCCATTTGTAAAGGATGCGCTGCCGGTCAGACACTCACATGCCGAAAAATAAATTAACAAACCTTGAAATATTTAAACAACGAGAACTGTGACAAAGAATGTCCTGTACACGTCGTATTTACTTAATCGCAGATGAGAAGAAGAATTAAATCATTGTCAAGGGAAGCACTCAACCTCGGCATGAACAAAGAGATACCTGTGCCATATCCATATATATCGTATCGTTTGACTGGCATATTGGCCAAAGCCATGACATTCATAACTCACACCATCATACATAGCTCTGATGCTAACTTATTCAACATCATCCCAGTTGAGGATTGTCCCATACAATGTGCACTCCAAAGTTATGTATTTCATAATTAATTAGATCCTTGCCATTCGCATTCATCATGTGGAAATGAAAATGTTATTGCAGGTCAGTCAGAGGAAGGATACAGTATCAACCACGCGACTCCATGTCGCTCATTTATGTCGCATCACATTGCGAGACAGGGAATATTAGATTAATCCAGTTGCACACGTAATTACACCATCATTAGAAGACGGTTGCCGAGTAAGCACAAAAGCCAAATCACGTTCGCCCTATGGAGCAACTTTTCATTGTTTCCCCTCCCCCGATTGTTCACACATATATGCAGAATAGGGTCGACGTTTGAACTTAATTGTGGCATTTAACTTGGTTTTTCTGCTGGAAGACCCCCAAAGCTGGTACAATAACTTTTAACTGAAACTGTTAACCATTTTGGGGCTAATTATAGCAATACCTCAGAGGTTCTATACATTCGCACTAAGAACATAACTAGGGCTATCCTGGGGGTTCCTGTTGCCCACTCCGGCACGGTCTCGACACTGGAATCGTTTTTTCATGATGTGTCCGGCTTTTAGGTGGCAAAACCAATATGTACACATCTCTCCAGTGTAGCAAGCCAAGGGACAATCAACAACTGGTCACACACACATATATGTACATTTCGGTTGTGGATATGTTTTGTTAGGATTCTCCCGCAAAGGACGAAGTGCCTATTTATCTACGGCATAAGCCATACACACATCGCATTCCTATTACGAGCACGTAGTCGCATCGCTGTGTGTCCATTTGCATGGCATTCCCTATACCCATAGCCAGGCCACAGCCGGGTACGGGTTGTGCTGATGCCATTGCTACTGTTTCATATTTGACAAATAGATGGATCATGCATATCTGACACAGGCAATATCCTGACTCCATTTGGTCTCTGTGACTCGTTTCACGACTGCAGGGTTATTGTGAGGACCCTGTGGAGGATACACGCAACTTTTGCCGACACGCATGTAGGATGGTTTTTCGCTGGCGAAGAATTTAATCTCAACGATCGATGGACGTCCAAGGCATTTAATGATCTAGTTTCATTTGAAGGAGCTGACACATATCCAGCCTTGTGCTGTTTACACACCGGATATGGCCTTTGAAAGAATGGATTTCATTAAATTTCCAATTGTTTTTTGGGGGGCGGGTGAGGCCGCACAGGCGGATACCATTATCCTGCCAAAGGGATACGAGTGCTGCTCTTTGTGGGTTTCATCTATATGCGCGCTGATGGTGAAACTGTGAAGCTGAAACGATGTCCGGTAGGAAATTGGAAAGCATCAGCAGGGGAGAAAACTGCTGCAGTTATGGGCCAATTACATTGCAGCTATAACAGTCAGCAGCAGCAGCAGCATTAGGGAATTAGGGGCCCACACATCCACATGAAGATGATGATGACCGATAATGATTACGATGATGATTTTCAAAGTGGACGAAGAGATTGTGAGTGCATGTTGAAGGTTTTGTAGTTCGCCGACAATTTTATGAAAATGGATTAGGACAATTGGGATTATGATGGTTGAAGCCGAATATGCCATTTGGGGAGGATTGCCTATCAGGATGCCCCACAATATTTTTACCTTTGCTTTTGTGTAGATGCTTGTGTAACGTTGAGTAGCCATATTCAAAGTGCATCATTGGAATGGCAAGGTGAAAGTAAATTCGAGGGATATTTGGCCTCGGACAAAGGATCAAGTTGTTACTGTAGTAGCACTCCAAATGCATTGGAATCAGTCATGTGGCATATGTTTTAGGACAAAGGTATTAATTGGAGGGAGAGAGAGTTTGTCGTGGACTATATATAAGCTACCTTGGCAATTGTTTTGAGTTTGAAATAAGCTACACTAGGAAGGGGAAATACATGCAATGGGATTAAACTAGTTCTGTTTATTGAAATTAAAAAAATAGCTGTCGCTTTAGGCATTACAATCCTCTCTAAGAGAGAAAATCTGTGTAGAAAGCAAAGATATCCTCACATCAGTTTTGCTTTTAATGACGATGATGAATAAGCCCCATTTAGACGATCAGCTACTCATATAAGTTCAGTTATCAGTTCAATTGTCAGTTCAGAGTTGTGTCCATAGATCTTTATGCGTTACACATCCGCATGATTCTCCACTGATGCATGGAGTACTTACCCATTCTCAAATGAAACTTGATCTTATTACACTCTGGACGAGTACAACTTTTGGTATATATCTTGAATCGTTATTTTTTTTTTATAAAGTCAAAATGTAGTCTCAAGATGTAGGCGGTGCACTAGTCTCCAGATGTAGCACTTTGTAGACAGAGTTCCGCATAAAAAAGCTGAAGCTGCACTTGAGCGGAAGAGGTTTAGCTTCGAGCTGCGGTTTACATAAATTCAGTGTTGCTATAGTGTCCCCACAATAATGATATTGAACAAGATCATCCTTCTAAGGGCTGCGAATTCAAATATTATACACTTTTCAGTCGGCGCGTTTTTTGTTGCGTTGTTTAGGATGATTTTCGGGCCTTTTTAGGCGCTTTTTTCGATTCCTTTTTTCAGTGTTTTTTGATCCGTTTTTTGTGGCGCTTTTGGCATGTTTTGGCCTTACGGTGTAGCTTCAGAGATGGCCCCTACATTCTTTACCACTCACCATCCTCTCCCTAAGTAAGATATATTGATCCGGAGGATGTCGCTATTAAAAAAGCTATTTACATGTAGAGACAGTCCCGAGAGAATAGAGCCGAAGGTTTTTTTTTCGTCTCTTCATTGTTATTCGACAACTAACAAATTAATTATATTTATGAACCTGCGCGAAAACACAATTTTTTAAAATAAAAAATTATAATAATTTTTTTTTATAATAATTTTTCAAAATAAAAAATTCAGTTTTTTTTTAAACAAAACCTATAATCTGCATATATTTATTTCGCACATTTAAAATAAAAAAAGAAATTTGTAAATCGTACAAATTTTGCTATTCAGTTTTATATACATAAACATACTAGATAAACTGTGGAACTTATCGTACCACCTAAAATTGATTTGTTTGTAACTCTTCATACGCGATTATGAATCCCAATCAAACTTCCAAATCCAGTTCCTTGAGATCGGCAATATTGGCCGCATTGTGTAGTTTAAGTTTCGTTTGGTAATTAAATAAAACTCGTTCGTAAGTCAAATGAATTCACGCCCTTTTGTTGAACTTTGTCCAAACTTCAGAGGAATACTCTGGGTCCCGGGCCAATACCTAAGTATGGCTGAAAATTTCAATCAATCAAATGATCAATAATTTTTTCGGTGGTTTTCTACATTTGTAATAAGATTTTTGTTTTGTATGGGAGGCGTCATGCCCCCTTATCTAATTTTGACTAAATTTCACAAAAACTGCTCTGGAGCAATAGAAAATATTTTCTCAACATTTTAGCTCAATAGGTTTGTTGCTGTTCGCATTTTGCGATTAGGTATAGGTGTATCTTCTTTATTATGTATAATTCTTCTGTCCGTGTTTGTTACCGTACTCCTTCTAAACGGCTGGACCGATTTTAATGAAATTTTGTGTGTGTGTTTGAATGCGTCTTGGGATGGTTTATATTCACAATTGGACCCAGTAGGTGGCGCTGCGGTTAGATTCTACAAAATTTCAAATAATAAACAGTCAACAATAAAAAAAAAATTAAAAAGCAAGAATAAGCTCATAAATAAAATTTCAAATAATATACACTCAACAAAAACGGGCGCAGAACAATTGACAGACAATGAAAATGTACGAGCAGGCAAAACAACGTTTGCCGGACCCGCTAGTATTCCTATAAAAAATGGAAATGTGGATTTTTTTGATTTTCCGACTTTCCATTTGAAGTTTTCCGAATTTGTTTCAAGAAAAACAAAACAAAGAAGAATCATTTAAATCGGTCCAGCATTTCTCGAGACTAACGCACACCAGTGTACCAACAACAGTGGTGTCGCTCAAGCCCAATACATTTAAGTGTTTGGCAAAAGCTTGGTGGCCCGAAAGGACGCCCACAAACAGTCTGCAGTCGATTCTCCTGAGAGACAGAAGGAAAGACGCAGACCTTTTGCAGATGTCCGGACGCAGTCGTTTGGTATGTCTGCACCCAGCACAGTCACGCCACCGACACTCGTGTTCACGAGAAACCCAAGTATCAATGGATGACTTAACCACAGATGCAGGCAGACCCAACGCAGGTTCAGGTCCTGAGAGAGCCTCTTCTGAACCCAGTCTGGCGAGCCCATCAGCGATCTCATTTCCCTGGATACCAGTGTGACCTGGAACCCAAATAAGTTTGACCGTGTTTAGCCTGCCAACCAAGTTCAGGGAAAGTTTGAGTTAGAGCACTAACTTGGACGAGGCAAGAGAGTTGAGCAGCGCGTTTAGTGCAGCTTGGCTATCATTGCAAACGCATATGCTTCTAGCCCTCCACCTGTTTGTCACAATATAGCACATAGCCATAAGGATAGCGAAAATCTCCGCCTTGAAGAAAGTCGCATGGTTACCTAAGGGGTAGTGTAGTCTAATGTTCTCGATTTCCATGAAGACTGCAGAACGAGACCCCTGTCCGGTTTTAGAGCCATCCGTGAATACACGATTGCATTCTTTTCCTGGCTCAGAATCAGGCCGAAGCCATTCCGTTGCCTGAGGAAATTTGACGCGGTAATATTGTCGCAATAGGATTTCTGGTGTCATTGCATCAGACGGCATATCCATAAGACAGGTGCCAAAGGATAATTCTCGCACAAGTTCTTCAAAATTCCAATGCGGGTGGTACCAAAAGCCGCCTCTCTTTAACCGGCAGATGGTTTTCACTGTACACCCAAATATCAAGGGGGGGGGGGGGGGGGTTCATCATAGCATCTAGAGCAGAGCCCGGAGTATAGAAATACATACTCATATTTCTATGAGACTTAAGCCTATCTGCCCAACTATTTAAGGAAGGAAATAGTGACAAGCAAGAAAGGAATAAAGTTTGCCAAAGTAGTGGCGATTCACAAGAAAGTTGTAAAGGAGCTCCCTCACCAACTACAGACGCTTCAGTCTGCTTAGAATAGCACTCAAGTTTCCTCAGTCATATACTGAGTATATACATTGTATAGGCACTTTTGTATTTTTTCTATTTTATCCAAAATGATTAAAGTAATTATTTATTTGAAGTGACATCTGTCGCATGCAGACTTACTCTCCATTCCACTAGTGGATAAAGCTAAATTAATTTCGCGCACATTTGCAGAAATCAATAAGCGTCTAGACGACTCCCAGTTTGTCAGCCTTTTCATGCAGTTGATTTAATATCACTTGAGCGACTCTATACTTCGCATCCTTCAACCTCAAGCACTCTTATCTATGACGAAGTACAACATACTTCATTGTTCCTTCATAGTCATCTCCAGATACAGTTTAACAACAAATATTCCGCACGTACAAATTACAACTGCCACATCGTTTTCTATACAATAACAAACCCCAATTCAAAACAATTTCTTATCTCTCCCGTCTGGCCACAGGATAACAGCCAGTGCGGAATGTGCTTCTACATGTGTTTTCAGATGATTCGATGCTATATCATTTCACGTAAGCCTAGATTTGTTCACCCGACAAACTTAAGTAGATACATTTTGAATTGAATACACGCCCGCAATTCGGTATAAACCAATCAAATCTGATTTATTATTTTGCAATATGCCATAAAACAACGCACGAACACATAAAAAACATCCCCCTCAGCGACGACGTGAAACAACGTAAGGGTTTTTGTTTTTAGGCGCCAAGTCAGCTTTTATGCTAATAAGGAATCAATTCTTCCATACATAGCCAGTAAACGTTTGTCAACCAATCCACTGAATGTCTACAAAACATATCTCACTCTCTTGGGCGGATTTCCTCAAGAAACACGATGTTATCAAGGATAGTCACCATGTCAACAAATCATTGGAACCCTAAGCGTTTAATTGATTTACCCCTAATGCGATAATCACCTTCCTCTGGAGACATGATGCTGTGTTCGCCTCCCCGTTGGTCTCTTTTATATTCTACCTTCCACCATAATCCACTTGGCTTCGATTTACCGTCAAAAAGGAGATACTTCCGGTACTTCATCGTATACGCATCTAAGTTACAGCAACGGATATCTTCCATTAGAGGGGGTGCAGCAAAGTGGCTGAGGGTTCTGGTGTTTAGTTTTGCTTCTTCACCCACAAGTAGAGCTACTTGCGGACAATCTCTCAATTGACTTAAGCAATTCCATATAAATCCGTTCTCTTGCAAGTTTTGATATCGAAGTGTGCGTAGTTTGTTATACGAATATCTCCCCCGCAAGTGTTACGTCACATACCTACTAACTAAAATTTGCGGCGAATTCGAGCACCCACGTGTGTTACTATTGCAAATAAGATGAAGGGAGCAAAAAGAGAATGAAGCTCTCTTAGAATTATAATGTGCGGTGCGTCACTCAACTCGTCACAATCACATCATCACAACACTATCTATACTCTCACAGCAAATAGAAGTGTTGCCAGCGTCATTTGTTATAAACTTCGGTACGATTTATAAGGCCAATGCAATTCTCGATTAGCTCTCTGCAAACTTATCTTCTGGACCGACAACTCGGGTTGACTTGGACTAATCCTTCTAAGCTGTCAATAGCTCCACTTTAACAGCGCCAAATATTTGGGACTGAGGATTGATAGGAAGCTTTTATTAAGGAAATTCACTATTGCCTTCAAATGCGATTGATCGCAATGTTATGTCAATCAATTCTAATGGCATCGCTATATGATGGCCTGGGGAGAAGCCCTAACGGCCCTTCAAATGACTCTTCGTGACCTCGAAGTCGGCCTTACGTTATATCTTTAATTGGACCAGATGTTGGAGAAGCCGAGAAGATTCATTTGAAGTCTTTTACGTGGTTAAAAGAATTCGAAACAACCGTGTTTGACAATCTGCTGAAAAGCTCGGTGAGCCGCGGCTAGTTCGAATGAAACGCAACCGAAAAGTCCAATTTTCGACAACTTTGTCGAGCAACTGCGGCCCTATTATATCAGCAATAACATGGCGAATGTTGACTTCAAAATCGTCCAACGTCTCTGGTTAATCGCCTACTGACTTCACATACCCCAAAGAAAGTAGGTAATCTAAAGGTGTAAGATCCCAAGGATCGTGGAGGCCAGTTCACAGGTTCATTAGAAAATGTTTCCCGCATTTGATGGTGTCGCGCACCGTGTGGCATGTTGCGCCATCTTGCTCAAACTAAAGCTCCGTCACGTCATTGCCATTCAACTGAGGAACGAAGAAGTCAAAAATTATATTTCTATAGCGATCTCCATTGATGGTAACATGATTGTCGGCATCGCACGATGGTGAATCGTCTCATTGGGACGCATCCACAATCGTCTTTGGCGATGCGTATTACACACTACGTGCGTATTATCTATCCTCAGATGGACGATTAATGTCGACCGTAAAATGGACGTTGCGCACGGTAAGTTTGGCGAACCGAATCATGGTTTTCAAAATAAGTTTGCAAAATTTGCACTTTGTCTATTCATCGTAAAACGTACTAATCACAAATCAACTTTCAACTGTCAAATTGACAATCTGTAGAAACAGTACTGCCAGTTGAAAAAACAAACCTCTAAAACAACTTCCCTTATAAAGCAAAGATTTCAGCAGAAAAAGTGAACTTAAAAAAAATATTGTCCATTCTCATGAGACAATTGAAGAAAATGTATTTTTATTGATGTCCTCATTTTTAAAATCTTCACAATTTGTAAACTCTTTGTCATGAGGCATTTCTGAAGGAACTTCCTCCCAAGAATAGCTTACTTTAAAAATTGTATCTTTTTTTGTCCAAGTCGAACAAAAATTTCTTCTTCCTTTTATGTATACCTACGTCCACACCTTTTCGATGACATTTAAACTGAGACTTTTAGGGTGGTCAGTTGAGTATTTCTACTGATCAATTGGCTTTTATGAGTCCTGCTGAAAAGTAAATGACTCGCCGTTAAGTATGTCACCAGATGGAAATGCCTAATAATATAAAACAAAGACACTCAAATACATACTATTGGTTCTGGGTTCCATCAATTGGGACTATGTCTCCATGACCGTTTGACGATGCGCCACCCCAGAAAATGATGACTCACGGTTTGCAAAACTGAAACACTTCTTTCGCGTTTTGTTTTTTCGGAATTTGAACAAATCTGTTTTTATGAGATTCTTCTGGAACACACATTCTGTTGGAGTAGGTGCAAGGTTGGGTATATGCAAAGTTTAGTTTGCTTTTGGGAGATTTTGGCATAGGGGATTTCGCCCCGGTAGATTTTGGAAAAACAGAAGAAAAAAAAAGAGATTATGTTCAATAAGGGATTTTGGAAAAGGGGATAGCGTAGGGATCCCGTGTGCAGGGCTCTCGAGTTTGAAACGAAGGAGCTGGAGCATGCTCAAAACTCAGTTAGTGAACGAACCATTCATAGGCCCCTTGCTGAATCTAATTTCGCGACATAATGTTGTCAAAAATGTAACAAATTTAATCCTTAGAACAAAGAAAAGCAGCTCCAATTCGCAACAGAATGTGTGTTCCAGAAGGGGGATCCCTACGCTATCCTCTTTTCCAAAATCCCTTATTGAACATAATCTCTCCTTTTTTTTCTTCTGTTTTTCCAAAATCTACCGGGACGAAATCCCCTATGCCAAAATCTCCCAAAATCAAACTAAACTTTGCATATACCCAACCTTGCACCTACTCCAAATCCTACAGTGACCACGAGGAGGGTGGTTGCTGGGGGCCAGCATGTCCTCCCATACGTATCTCACTTTTTAACACAATTTTTAGGTGTCGCGGCGACAGAATTAATAACACCAAATTCAATAAAGTGGGCGCAGTAGCGCAGTGGTTAGTGTGCTGGACTACTGTGCGAGGGATCCCAGGTTCGATTCCCGGAAAAACACAAATTACATCTTAAGGTTTTTTTCTACTGCGCCACCTCTCGCGAACGTCTGACAAACATCCGAGAGTATAACTGTCATGAAAAAGCTTCTCAATTCAGCCGTTCGGCCTCGGCATAAAATTGTAGGTCCCTTCCATTCGTTCCAAAAATAGAAACTCACACAAAACGAATGGTTGCGAGAAGCTAGGCCTTGGGTGTCTACCGCCTGTTGCGCCGCCTATTTATTATTTTTTTTTTAAAATCCAAAAATGGGGGATTTTGTCCCGTGGTGATTTTTTCTTAGGGTTTTTTGGAGTAAGGGATTTCATCACAGGGGATTTTGGAAAGGGGATTTTGGAAAAGAAGATTTCATCACCAATCCGTAGTAGAGCAAAATAGAAAAATAAAAAAATCAATTTCAAATTCATTTAAATCAGTGATAAACAGTTCTAGTTGTCTGTGTTGCTGCAGGAAATAAGGCCCCAAAAGAGAAAATGAAATAAAGCCCCACATTTGGGGTAAAAACAAACCGCAATTTTCATTAGGAAATAATAAGGCCCCAAAAAAGGAAATAACACCCCAAACCTTCATCTGACAGTAAACCCAAGCAGGGGAGTTGCAGGGGGCAGCATGCCCACCCATACGTTTCGGGTATTATTTCATAAGGCACCAAAAAACGGAAATATCACCCCAAATTTTATTAAAAATCGTTGTTGTTGTTTTCTGTATAAGTTTTTTGGGCCTTATTTCGCATTTTTAGGGCTCCGCAAAATAGGGCCCCAGGAAATAAGGCCCCCAAAAAAATGAAATAAGAGCCCAACAAATTATTCAGGAAACAACAACAACGGTTTTTAATAAAATTTGGGGTGTTATTTCCTTTTTTGGGACCTTATTTCCTAATGAAAAGAAGAAATGAAATAAGACCCCAAACGAAAAAGGTATGGGGGGCATGCTGCCCCCTGCAACACCCCTACTTGAATTTACTGTCATAAATTTGGGGCCTTATTCAATTTGTTTGGCTCTTATTTAATCGCAGTGGAGCCTTATTTCATATTTGAAATTGGGGTATTATTTTATTATGAAAGAGCCACGCCCCTTTGTCCAATTTTGACCAAACTTGACAAAAACCATCTGTATAATCGTTAATATAAAAGATTGTCTGAAAATTTGATTTGATTGAAAGCTAAAAACTGTTGGACATTCACCATTAGCCATATTTTCACACAAAGGAGCGAGCAAAATTCTGTCTAAATAATTATGGCCATGACTGTATGCGGGTTATTGGCATTGCTTTTAACCCTTCAATGCATACTGTAGCATATCTTCATCATACTCTTAAAAAATCCCTCTTAATAGGGTAATTGCAGATATCTCTTGGATTTGGTCACTTTCTTATTTCCAATTAATTAAATGATGATATCTTGTCCTTGAAAATTTATTTATAAGCGTATATATTTAATAAAATGGAACTTGAAGTCAAAATACCATGTCCTCTTATAGTGGGTAAAACATGTGTGTTGAATTTAGTATAAACATAATTAACTAAGTGTTTTAATGCATGTAAGTATTTTTTTACAGTTTGTTATATGCTCATTTTGATATATGTGCAAAAAAAATTTGGAAATATTGTACGAAACAGATATTTTTGCGATATTTTGTCTATGATGCATATCTGCAACACCATGCATTTAGAGTATGATTTTGGTTCATTGAAAACTCATTGGATTCAGCACCTCCTATACAAAAAAAACCGATTTCAGCCGATCTTCTGTATTGGCCTGCGAGTGTTTTTGTGAAGTTTCGTTAAAATTTGTCAAAGGGGCGTGGCATCTCCCATACAAAAGAAAACATTCGAAACCGCATATCTCGAAAACCTCAGAACCGACTGAGTTCAAATTTTCAGACAATATTCCGTATTAGCCTGCAAGTGTTTTGGTCAAAATTGAACAAAGGGGTGTGGCACCTCCCATATTTATAATATCATAAATTATATACCGTTAATGCATGGCGTTGCAAATATGCATCATACTTAAAAACTCGGTTTTCCAGAAAAGCGGTTAACCGAAAATTTGTTTTATATTTTTTTTCGAGTTTAGATAGCTTATTTACATAACAAAACGTTTAATTTGTAAAAAAAATAAAAAATCATGCACTGAAAGGTTAAAACAGAACTACATTTTAAGAACCATTACAAAAGAAGTACCTACTGTTAAACCTGAGACTGATATTCAAAAACAGTCTCCCGCATAGAAATATAAAATCAATTCATATTTTACTTACTATTATTAGTTTATTATTATAATAGTAATTAATATTATTATTATTATTAAGTTATTATTAAAGTTACGAAAAACTTTTCCGATTTTTCGCAAAAAAAAAAAAAACGAAAACTTTAACAACACGGCAACATCTTCAACTTGCATTGGAATAATGCAACCGTCCAATTCCAGTGCAGCTATTACATAAGCAAAAGCGAACTTTTCTTGCCCATGAATGAACCAACGTACGAACCAGGATAATGACACCGTTTTCAAAAAACGTCATCATTTTGATTGTGTGCGTCTGCGAAACCCGGTTCGGCTCGCATCAAGAGGCCGAATAAAGTGTTTTTGTCCGTTCCTCCACCTCGTGTCTGCTGATGCTGCTGCTCTGCATAGCACAGAACTACAATGCTCCTGTTTGAAGGATTTGACCTGACAAAAAATGGATTTTCGTTTTATGTACACACAACACATACCCCTGGCTGGTTGGTCTAGTTGTTCCTGCAGGACTGTTTTTTTTTCTTCCTCCTAGATTTATACGTTCTTTTGGTTATGTAAACATTTGGATTTATTCTTGACTCTCTCTTGCGTCTACTTTCTTCATAGGCATCTTCAATGTAGCATTGGCAAGAGGACAACTATTTTTAGCGTCTTCTTTATAGATTAGGTCCCGAATTGAGTGTGAAGAAAAAAAGGATGCAAGGAATTGCCAACATTTTGAATGTGATGGGTATGTTTGTTGGTAATTCTTGAGATTGCAGCACTTTGCAGACTTTGTCCAATAGCGGCGCGGCGCGAGGGTGAACGCGCAAAAAGGATGATGACAAGAGAAGCATCGCAGCGATGACGACAGTGGTGTTTGCCCGGTTTTCCCTAATTGCCTGATTCCACGTTACACACCGATGCACGAATAGTATGTGTGTCATGTCATATTTAGGTATATGCACACATTGATCTTTCTCTCTCTCTCTCTTGGAATGCAGTGCCGAAAATGGCATTAATCACTGCGCTAACTTCTGGAGAATGCAGATAGCGTTCTATAATATTTTATTATAACTGCCTAAGATATAATGGGAATGCTCCGACGTCGACCAGGGGTGGCGGTGTAAGTATTGAGCCCTTTCACAAAACTTTTGTCAGGATGCAATTTGCGAAAAGTTCATCCTTCTTGCTTTTTGCTCTCTCGGTGGTGGCGGGCGGCATTGTTTGGGTTTTTCGGGTCAACACCGGTAATGGTTTTAATGGAGGTGGGTGCTGGTACTGGTACTGGTAGATGGGTTGATGGCATTCGCCGCTATATGGATACACTCGAGATTATGAATGAAAATTTGTGTTAGCATCCTCCCTGGATTGCTAGTGGTGTCCGCATACTGCAATTGGCAATTGGATTGTAATTCCCGGAAACCATTGTTAATCCATCAATAAGTTTTGTGGATTTAGTAAGTTTAACAAAATGCGGATCGTTGAGAGCTGTGCCAAGAGCAGTGGATGGTAGTGTACTCTTTAGTTTGGTTTAGTGCAACTTATTCGTCTGTATTTTTTTTTTTATATACGTATTTGGGCGGATTAAGGTGGTAGATTTGAAGAATTGGGAATTTATCCAAGAAAGTAGTGTTGATAGAGGAGAGGACATCTCTATGCACTTGTGAATTTGTAACAAGGCTTTGGGCGATGATGGGTCGATTTGGCTTGCCTATGATTTGGGGTAAATGACCGGTGACTAGAGGTTTTGGAACACGTTGGGTTTTCGCTTCGGGGGATTTGATATATTGAACTGAAAGATTGTAGGCATTTTAAGTGGCTTATTGAAGTGGATTTTGTTGCGAAGATACGTGTTTATGCTGCTACTTGGCACGCAATTTGAAATGCTTCAGAAGGCAATTATACAAACCCTTGAAAAGCTGCCGATTTTGGACGATTTTTTAAATAGAGTCAAAATGTCCAAACGTTCCATTCTTAAGAGTCATGGAAACCTTTGAAAGGCCATCCTCTATAAAAGCCACATAGTCCTTTATTCTATCTTTTCTTCAGTGTAGAAGTATGACTTGGAAAATAATGTTGACTGATTTTACGCCACTGAATATCTTGCAAATGTAGTTTGACTGGCTTAATCGGAACCATTCACAAATGTATATGACATGTGACTATCAGTGAGAGGGTTTTAACAATTTGTTGTTGTTTTTAGGCTACTTTAAGAGCGTCTTGCAGGCAGAGAGCCGCCTGCAAAACGTCTTGGACCACCATATTGGTAATCGGGGCAGTTAATTCTACATGTGGTCCAAGACGTTTTGCAGGCAGCAGGCGGCTAAAAAAAAATCGGCAAAACGTCTTGGACCACCATATTTGTCATTAGGATGGCTAGTTCTATATACAGGAGAAGAAAAAAAGTGTTATCACAATTATTTAAAAAATCGATTTTTAGGTTACTTTAAGAGCGTCTTGCAGGCAGAAGGCCGCCTGTAAAACGTCTTGGACCACCATATTGGCAATCAGGGCACTTAACTCTACATTTTGAAATAATATTAAAGTTGTTATACCAATTATTTGTAAATCAGAAAAAATTCATTTTTGACGTGGTATTACTCACAATTGCCCCCACTACAGCATGCAAGACGGTAACATTTAGGAACAACTACTTAAGACCTACCTAATTATGTGAGTTATTTGGTGTTATCTATCACACCCAAAAATTACTGTGGACTCTCGGTCTATAATGTTTCTACGATGTTCAAGCGAATTAAAAGAATTCGCGATATTCGATCCGATCAACAAGGTTATGAGCTTAACCTTCAATAACTTAAACATTTCAGCTGACGTTTACAAAAGAATTAATTTTAGGATTAAGTAGGCATACGCTTATAATGATGGCCTAGTGTATTATCTACATATTTAGGTGAATAAACAGTTTTCTGCCTCAAGGCAAGGCACTAGTAATTCTAGTCTATTCTAACCCCGAGCCTGCAGGGGTCCACATCTGAGCGGAACGTATGTATAAGTAAGTAAATATTCAGACCGGACGATATTTTAAGTAAGGAGACCATTGATCATTCAAAATACCTATAGGTATTCACTTCCCGGTAGCTCACAACACAACCTTACAATGAACAACATGTAGTACCCTTCCAGTATTCATT
This sequence comes from Cheilosia scutellata, assembly GCA_955612985.1. Taxonomy (NCBI): domain Eukaryota; kingdom Metazoa; phylum Arthropoda; class Insecta; order Diptera; family Syrphidae; genus Cheilosia; species Cheilosia scutellata. The sequence continues at coordinate 46,407,041 of OY015313.1, read as the reverse complement.
ATGGCCAGCAAGATTCGGAGGACTACACTTGGCCTCAAATCTTTCAAGTGCTCTGCTCAGAATGTACCCACATGGTAAGCTTAGGTTTAGCTAATGTGAGTCTTTAAAAAATACTTTTCTTGCGAACGCAATTCATCAAAATTATTTTCTTTTGAGTTTTCTTTAAAAAAGTATTGCAACTCGTATAAACATCAAAACTAACTTGCTATCAGTTATACATACAGTCTGTCACGAAATTGTTTTTACAAATTTCTTGACAAGCTCATTTTTGCGTATTTTTCATTACTTTCATAATGTAGTATTTTTTGTTACTGTTTGTTAGTAGATATATTAATAAAAAGAAATTTATTAAAAAAATTAAGTAAAACATCTGTTCAGTTTGAAATTAAAATATAATATAATGTAAAATAAAGTAAAGTAAAGTTGCGACATAAATATACAAAATGTCATTGTATTTAACCCCAAATTATTGATTTGACATTTGTCAATAAATCTCTCCAATCTTTTTGTATATAAATAAACACAATTGTCAGTACATAATCAATTCGAAATACAAGCTACACATATTTATAACGTTTACGAAATTAAGTTGCGTTTCTTTTCCGTAATATTCTAGAAAGTTTTACAGTATATTCAACGGGAAGTGAAATTTGCTAAAAAACAGTTTTCCCTTGGAATTTAGCAAATTTAAGTTTTTGAATTCAACATTTGGTCCTTCGAGCCGGATTACATATATATTGAACATTACAAGTGACATTTAAGTGTGATATACATATAAACTATAATTATAGATTTACATTAATCTTAATTCTATCCAATTCAATAATTTTCATCTGAAAAGAGAAGAATAATTCAATTAATAAATCTAAATTTACATAATATAAAGACATTACCTTGTGAGTTTTTTGTGCCAATCGGGTTCCCGCGTCGTGTAATTAATTCAAATTGTCTACTGCAGTACCAGGTGAGTGAGTAATATTCTTATAAGTCCATTATTTGCCATTACATTTGAAATATGAGTGCAACAAAAGAACTTAGACTTTTAAAAAATGCCTTATCCATCCTTCAGATGAATTTTAAGAGTTTTAGTTCGATTTCCGAATCCAAAAAGACAAAAAATATATTGAGTGGCCGACTATCTATTTTAGAAGATTTGTTTAGACAAGCCAAAGTAATGAATGAGAAGTTGGTCGCATTATTGGATTACGATGAGGGAATTAAGGAATGTGAGGAAATTATGGGAGAAATAATGGAATGTTACTTAGAGTACAGAGCTGCTCTGATGGATTGCTTGGATAAGCTAACCGAGTCTGCTTCTAAAAGCACGGCGGTGCAAAGCATTTCAACCATGCATGGTATACGTTTGCCAGAAATGGCGCTTCCAATTTTCTCTGGACAATACGAGAAATGGAGGCAATATAAAAGTAAATTCGAATCTATGATTCATAATAATTCTGGTCTGACAGAAATACAAAAGCTTCACTATTTGAAGTCAGGTCTATCTGGGGAAGCCGAACGTTTGTTGCAGCACTTGGACATCGATGAAGGAAACTATGAAAAGGCATGGTCCATTCTGTGTTCGCGGTATGAAAATAAGCGCTTCCTAGTAAATACCCATTTGAAGGTGCTTTTCAATCAGCCGCATATGCAGAATGAAAACGCTTTCGGGTTGAAAACGATGCTGGATACGACAACCGAGTGTATTCATTCCCTAAACAACTTGGGGATTCCTGTAAAAGAATGGGATTTAGTAATTATATATATTATTTTTCAAAAATTACCTCCATGTACTCAGCAATTGTGGGAAGAACGTCTAGGAGCTAGCAAGGAGTTGCCATCGTTCGACGAATTTTCGGATTTTCTGGAAACTAGGTTTAGGACATTAGAGGTTATAGACCAACAGAAGCCAAAGGTAAAAAACCCTATCCAGAAAGGTCCTACAACAAAAACTGCGTTTCATGTTAAGCAAAATAAGCAGAAGGAGCAATTTTCTTGTAAGATTTGTGGCAAGGGACAACATCCGATTCGCACCTGCAACCGGTTTGTAAAAATGAACGTTGTGGAACGCTACAACTGGGTTCAAAAAATCGGTGTTTGTAGCAATTGCTTGGCGTATAGCCATATTACGCAACAGTGTCCGAGCCAGGCACGTTGCTATTTCTGTCAGCAGAAACACCATTCCCTTTTGCACACATCTTCTGCCCCTACCACAAACTTGTCAATGTCTGTACAACCTGTTGAGCAACAAACTCACCCTACGCAACACTTCTTTGTACCCCCGCAAAGTACTAACGTTCACGCTCAAGCGTATCAAGTGGCTGCTAGTAACCCTAGTCACGAAGAGCGACCAAGTACAAGCGGAGCGGTTATAAAACAATCCACACAACACTCCTTTGTACCGCCGCAGAGTACTAACGTACATTCTCAGGGGTATCAAGTGGCTGTTAGTAACCCAAGTCACGACGAGAGACCGAGTTCAAGCGGAGCGGTTAGAAACCACTTAGCACAACACAACACAAACACACATATTCTTTTGGCTACTGCTTTGGTGAAAGTGAAGTCGTCGAATGGACGATATTTCCACCTAAGAGCGCTGCTCGACCCAGGTTCGGAAGCGACGTTCATCACTGAAGCTGCAGTACAGATGCTGAACCTAAAGGCCCGGAGTACATTTATTGAGGTGTCAGGGTTGGGAAAGGTCAGCAGTGGAGCATGCCATAGGTATGCTGATATTTCGTTTGGGTCTCTACACTCTGAATTTGAGACCGGTACACGAGCTTATGTGTACAAATCCCTGACTGGGCTTCTCCCGGCCAAACAACTGAATCCCAATAAATGGAAACACCTGAACGGACTAATTCTAGCTGATCCTCTTTTTTTCAAACCAGCTACAGTCGATCTCTTGCTGGGTAGCGATATATATCCAGACATAATATTGCCAGAGATAGTCAGGGGTGATGAAATATCACCGATCGCACAGAACACGCAGCTGGGGTGGATATTACTGGGTAAGGCACCTGAGGCAAATATATCGGTGCATAGCTTTCACCAAGTGGTCGATGTCGATACACAGTTGCGTAAGTTTTGGGAGATTGAGGAGGTTCCATATCAGGACTACGAGACGGAAGAGAACCGGAGGTGTGAGGAGCACTTTAAGGAAACGACGAAGCGTCTACCAGGTGGGCGATACGAAGTTTCGCTTCCATTTAAGGATGGATGGCAACCTGCGCTTGGATCCTCTAAATTAGCGGCCTTGCGTAGGTTTCATCAACTAGAGAGGAGATTTGCCAACAACACAACACTACACCGGGAATATTCGAAATGTTTAGAAGAATACCTGTCGTTGGGTCATATGACGGAAGTTCATGATGAGGATGATGTACTGCGATCCTCCTTTCATTATTTTCTGCCTCATCATGCTGTTACGAAGGAAGCCAGTTCGACAACAAAGCTCCGAGTTGTTTTTGACGCAGCGGCAAAATGTTCGGACGGGATTTCTTTGAATGATCGATTGTTGATAGGCCCTAAAACACAAAACAACATTATTGATATAATTTTAAGGTGGCGAATGTACAAAATTACCTTTACAGCTGATGTTGAAAAAATGTACCGTCAGATTAGAATGAGTCAACGAGATGCGTATTATCAATTGATATACTGGCGTAAGAGTGATCAGGAACCCTTGAGAATGTATCGATTGGATACAGTCACATTCGGCACAGCCAGTGCACCCTATCTCGCCATTCGTACACTAAACCAGGTGGCTTTGGATGAAGAATCACATTTTCCAGTGGGAGCTAGGACCGTACGAGACGAGATGTACGTTGACGACCTAATTTCCGGTGCCGATTCAGTGGAAGCTGCCTTACATAAACGTGATGAGGTGCGACAGTTGCTGGCAACCGCAGGGTTTCATTTGCGGAAATGGACGAGCAACTCCCAGGAAGTTTTGGAAGGTATTCCCCTGGAACAGCGGGAGCTAGATTTTTCGGTGCCGTTTGGGTCTTCGGCGGATCATATCAAGACGCTAGGAATGCGATGGTTTCCTGTTGACGATGTATTCTCTTTCCAAAATGTCCTTTACGATACTTCACAGGAGCCGACGAAAAGGACTATGCTCTCAACTATAGCACGCTTATTCGATCCATTGGGCTGGATTTCGCCATGCATTGTCAAGGCGAAGATGTTTATGCAGCAGCTTTGGTTTCACGGACTCGCATGGGATGAACCAATTCCAATCGCTCTAAAGGAGGATTGGCTTGCGTTCTCTCAAGAGCTTCGTTTGGTTGAGACTATCCGGATACCACGTTGGGTGAACCTGGAACGACAACAAAAGGAAATCGAACTCCATGGATTTTGCGACGCATCGGAGAAGGCATATGGTGCGGCAATTTATATTCGCGTTTTAGATAACGACAATAACATTCATGTTCATCTCTTAGTGTCAAAAACAAGGGTGGCTCCCTTAAAAACTGTCACACTTCCAAGATTGGAACTCTGTGGGGCGGTTTTACTGGCGCAACTTTTAGATTACGTCACAAAGGCATTGGGGATAGGTGGCGTAAGAACTTATGCTTGGTCTGATGCAGCTATTACGTTAGCGTGGATCATGTCACCTCCGTCGAAGTGGAAAACTTTTGTGGGTAACCGTGTAGCAGAGATTCAACGATTAACAAATTGTAGCATCTGGAGACACGTTCCAACTCTACACAATCCAGCTGATTTGGCTTCACGGGGGCTGTTACCGTCCGAATTAAATGGCAATACTCTTTGGTGGAATGGTCCAGAGTTTCTGAGAACTGATTGGGAATTCCAAACACCAAACCAACCAACGATTTTGGCCACTGAGGAGGAAAGTCGAAAAATAAAATCACTTTGCATCATCAAAGAGGACAACGCTGTTGATATGTTGATCCATCGTCACTCGACGCTACCTGGACTACTCAGGATTCTGGCATATTGCTGCAGATTTGCTTCCAACGCACGCAAAGTATCATCCCAAAGGGAGATACTGACGTTGTCGCCGATGGAGATTGAAGCAGGTCTGAAGGTAGCCGTAAGGACAGTTCAAGGAAACATGTTCTTCGAAAATCACTCAAATGAGAAGCAACCAAATTTACAACGGATCAAATCTTTACAGCCATTCGTCGATGAGGATTCAATAATTAGAGTAGGGGGAAGGCTTCAAAACGCAAACTTGGGTTACAGCCAACAGCACCCAATCATTCTGAAACCTGGGCACCATTTCACCCAACTTATTTTAAAGGATGCACATGAAAGAACCCTTCATGGTGGTATTCAGCAGATGATAGCATATCTCCGAACTAAATATTGGATTCTCGACATAAAACGATGTGTGAAAAAATGCATCCACAGCTGCAACATATGCTTTAGGCATAGGGCAAAACCAGTTTACCAACTGATGGGAAATCTACCAGCTCCAAGGGTGCGAGTTTCACGAGCTTTTACTTTTACTGGGGTAGATTATGCCGGACCCATTGATGTGAAAGCGTGGAAAGGTCGAGGAACGAAAACGTTCAAGGCATATTTCGCCATTTTTGTTTGCTTGGCCACCAAGGCAATACATCTTGAACTCGTCAGTGACATGACGACTCAAGCATTCATTGCCGCTTTTCGCAGATTTTCGTCCAGACGCGGTAACTGTAAAGAAATCTTCAGTGACTGCGGCAAAAACTTTGTAGGCGCTGCCAAGGAATTGGAGACCCTACGAAAAGCGGCCAACTTTAACAAGAAGGAGGTAGCAGAAACGGTTTTGAACGACGGGGTCAAATGGAATTTCATTCCTCCAGCTTCCCCACATTTCGGAGGATTATGGGAGGCCGGAGTGAAGTCGGTGAAATATCACCTCAAACGCGTTGCCGGAAATTCCATCCTGACCTTTGAAGAGTTATACACTCTCCTAACTCAGATTGAGGCATGTCTGAATTCTAGACCCCTTTGTCCACTCACCAGTAATCCAGATGACTTCGCAGCCTTAACTCCAGCACACTTCCTTATTGGAGAGGCTACAATAAGTGTGCCAGAGCCAGACATCACCGGCGAAAACATCTGCTGCACTGAGAGGTGGAAAAGGATACAGCAGCTTTATCAAACATTTTGGAAGCAGTGGAGCACGGAGTATCTATCCCGTCTCCAGCAACGGCCAAAATGGCTTAAAACTGAGCCACAACCGCAGCTAGGAGATTTGGTCTTGGTAAAAGACGAGCGAATTCCACCGTCGAAATGGATTATGGCCCGAATCATACATCTACACCCGGGTGCAGACCAACTTATTCGCGTGGTCACATTGAAGACACAAAACGGTGAATTCAAACGTCCAATTACAAAAATATGTTTATTACCGAGCAACGCAACCGAATCGGTCAACTAAACATATTATATAAAAAAAAAAAAAAAAAAAAAAAAACTTCCCGTACAATATGTACATAACTAATTAACTACTTACATAAAAGTTGAATATAAACTTCATTCATATTTCATCTATTTACATTCATATCCACACACATTACATTATCACACTACACAAGCACATTTCTCACAAGTAAAATAACAAAAAAAAAAATTATAATATTCATAATAACACCCTAATGAAAATATTAATAATAATAATATTAACTCTAAATAACTCAACAATATTCTATATCACAACACTACACTACATCATGCAACACTACACAAAATCAATTTTCGCAAAATTTAAAAATATCCCCAGTCTAACAACACTAAACCCGCTCAAATAAAAAATCAAAACAACTCATTTTACAGTCCACTACCACTTTCAGCTTTATCAGCATGCATATCAACATTCAGCATATCACACACACTCACACCAATAAGCCCCATGAAATTCCCCAACTTCCATTCATAAAAAACAAAATGCATTCTAATTCACATAAATTCAAAATGAAATTATTCCAATTTAAACTCACCTGTATATATATCTTCAACCGCAACGAGATCAGCACAAACCGCAAATTAAAATGCACTATAATAATTGAATTTACTTTACGAAATAACAAAACAAAAAAAATACGTATTTAATAGAAAATTAAAATTTCACCGATTACGCTGACGCCGTCCATTCACTAATACTCTTTGATAGTAAACGAAGTACTCTGTGTAGAAGAAGGGAGATGGCAAATAGGGCAATATTACTCACTCCAGATCAGATTAGGGATTTATGTTATATCTGTTTGTACGTCTGTCTCTGTTCCACTAATTGTCTCTTTAACAGAACACACAACACAATAATATGAAGACACAAACTTCAACAGTCAACACAACAACTGGAAGTGGAACTGGAAGCAAATAAGAAGAACAGCGCAGATGACTACTTTACCGACCATACATTAGAGATGGGACTTTGTAATATTTGGATTTGGATGATTGATTGCGAACTAGTTCACGGCGGTGGTGAATGTTCAGTTTGAAATTAAAATATAATATAATGTAAAATAAAGTAAAGTAAAGTTGCGACATAAATATACAAAATGTCATTGTATTTAACCCCAAATTATTGATTTGACATTTGTCAATAAATCTCTCCAATCTTTTTGTATATAAATAAACACAATTGTCAGTACATAATCAATTCGAAATACAAGCTACACATATTTATAACGTTTACGAAATTAAGTTGCGTTTCTTTTCCGTAATATTCTAGAAAGTTTTACAGTATATTCAACGGGAAGTGAAATTTGCTAAAAAACAGTTTTCCCTTGGAATTTAGCAAATTTAAGTTTTTGAATTCAACAACATCAAAGAAGCTCTTTTGTTTTATAAAGAAACTGTCTAAATTACCAGTTGTTTTCCTTTGTAAAAACAATTCCTTGACAAACTGTATTTACTTTTTTACAATTAAGATAAACGATAAAATCTTCGACATCTTTCAAATTTAAGTTTTTATTAAGTTTCATCCAAGTAAAACTTAAATAAACTCGTTGAGTTGAACAGTCTTCTTTTCCAAATACAAACGATTTTTGATAGCATTTCAAACAATCCGCTTTCAAACTGAATAACTGATTACCTTTGTTGAAAGTTCAGTTTTCAAAAGCCTATTTACAAAAGTTTTTACTTTCATGGTAACAAAAGTATTTTCATTCTGCTTTTTTTAGTATGTATCAGTAAATCTTTTGGAAAATCAAATAAAAATTATTTACAGAATTAAAAAAAGAGAACAAAAATAGATCCGTAACAAAAAAGATAGTGTAAAAAAGATCGGACCAAAAAAAGAGAACATGTTCTCTTTTATAGAGATACGATGGACACCTTAGCCTTATTTCATTTTTTTGCCTTATTTCATTGGGGCCTTATTTCGCTGAGCCAATAAAAACTCAGCAACATGAAGATAGAGTGAAGAGTGCTGTCAGTCAGACATACTAAACTAAAATCTTGAAAGTGCTCAGTGATATTTTCAAATGTGCGACACCTTTAAGTCAGCGAGATCAACTTCCTGGGATTTGCCTGGCAGGCTTAGTGTTAACCCGGTGGCACATTTTACAAGAAAATATTAAACTACGAACTTCTCGCTACCCACCCTAAACGGGGCCTTTCAAATTCCAACAATGGCTCTACAGCTATACTTTGAATTGAGGTAGTTATCTGTGTTATCTTAACATATTCATGCGCTGTTATTATTTATCGTGGGCGCAGTAGCGCAGTGGTTAGTGTGCTGGACTACTGTGCGAGGGATCCCAGGTTCGATCCCCGGAAAAACACAAATTACATCTTAAGGTTTTTTTCTACTGCACCACCTCTCGCGAACGTCTGACAAACATCCGAGAGTATGACTGTCCTGAAAAAGCTTCTCAATTCAGCCGTTTGGACTCGGCATAAAATTGTAGGTCCCTTCCATTCGTTCCAAAAATAGAAACTCACACAAAAACGAGTGGTTGCGAGAAGCTAGGCCTTGGGTGTCTACCGCTTGTTGCGCCGCCTATTTATTTTTTTTTTTGTTATTATTTCTCAAATCCCGCAGATGTGTTGACACCTACAATAAGCTGGTTAATAAAAATATGGAAATTTGGCCTTATCCTTCCGCATTATTCCAAGCTGGTTATAAATATACATCACCTCGAAGTTTTACGATTGATTGCGAACTAGTTCACGGCGGTGGTGAATGTTCAGTTTGAAATTAAAATATAATATAATGTAAAATAAAGTAAAGTAAAGTTGCGACATAAATATACAAAATGTCATTGTATTTAACCCCAAATTATTGATTTGACATTTGTCAATAAATCTCTCCAATCTTTTTGTATATAAATAAACACAATTGTCAGTACATAATCAATTCGAAATACAAGCTACACATATTTATAACGTTTACGAAATTAAGTTGCGTTTCTTTTCCGTAATATTCTAGAAAGTTTTACAGTATATTCAACGGGAAGTGAAATTTGCTAAAAAACAGTTTTCCCTTGGAATTTAGCAAATTTAAGTTTTTGAATTCAACAACATCAAAGAAGCTCTTTTGTTTTATAAAGAAACTGTCTAAATTACCAGTTGTTTTCCTTTGTAAAAACAATTCCTTGACAAACTGTATTTACTTTTTTACAATTAAGATAAACGATAAAATCTTCGACATCTTTCAAATTTAAGTTTTTATTAAGTTTCATCCAAGTAAAACTTAAATAAACTCGTTGAGTTGAACAGTCTTCTTTTCCAAATACAAACGATTTTTGATAGCATTTCAAACAATCCGCTTTCAAACTGAATAACTGATTACCTTTGTTGAAAGTTCAGTTTTCAAAAGCCTATTTACAAAAGTTTTTACTTTCATGGTAACAAAAGTATTTTCATTCTGCTTTTTTTAGTATGTATCAGTAAATCTTTTGGAAAATCAAATAAAAATTATTTACAGAATTAAAAAAAGAGAACAAAAATAGATCCGTAACAAAAAAGATAGTGTAAAAAAGATCGGACCAAAAAAAGAGAACATGTTCTCTTTTATAGAGATACGATGGACACCTTAGCCTTATTTCATTTTTTTGCCTTATTTCATTGGGGCCTTATTTCGCTGAGCCAATAAAAACTCAGCAACATGAAGATAGAGTGAAGAGTGCTGTCAGTCAGACATACTAAACTAAAATCTTGAAAGTGCTCAGTGATATTTTCAAATGTGCGACACCTTTAAGTCAGCGAGATCAACTTCCTGGGATTTGCCTGGCAGGCTTAGTGTTAACCCGGTGGCACATTTTACAAGAAAATATTAAACTACGAACTTCTCGCTACCCACCCTAAACGGGGCCTTTCAAATTCCAACAATGGCTCTACAGCTATACTTTGAATTGAGGTAGTTATCTGTGTTATCTTAACATATTCATGCGCTGTTATTATTTATCGTGGGCGCAGTAGCGCAGTGGTTAGTGTGCTGGACTACTGTGCGAGGGATCCCAGGTTCGATCCCCGGAAAAACACAAATTACATCTTAAGGTTTTTTTCTACTGCACCACCTCTCGCGAACGTCTGACAAACATCCGAGAGTATGACTGTCCTGAAAAAGCTTCTCAATTCAGCCGTTTGGACTCGGCATAAAATTGTAGGTCCCTTCCATTCGTTCCAAAAATAGAAACTCACACAAAAACGAGTGGTTGCGAGAAGCTAGGCCTTGGGTGTCTACCGCTTGTTGCGCCGCCTATTTATTTTTTTTTTTGTTATTATTTCTCAAATCCCGCAGATGTGTTGACACCTACAATAAGCTGGTTAATAAAAATATGGAAATTTGGCCTTATCCTTCCGCATTATTCCAAGCTGGTTATAAATATACATCACCTCGAAGTTTTACGAAATCATTTGCAAGAATGTTATATTCAAATTGGCCAAACATTAACCATAACTGTATAGCATACATTCAACATCAGCAGCCAAGCCCATATGTCGATTGGCGAAATTACTGCCAAAACTGGGAGTTTCCTGCCTTCCGCCAGCAAAAACGAAAAAAAGCCAAACCACCTGCATTAAGATTTGTACTGCTTGGTTTTTGGCATTTGGCATTGGGCTCGTAAAACCACCGAGAATGTTCATTTTATGGTGACATTTCGGTTTTTTTTTTTCTCGTAAATAATTCACAATTGCTCTTTCTTTTGCGCGGTGGCGGAGGGTGATGCGATGCGCTGCAGATATCTAGCATCATTGTACAAATTGAAAGCGCAATAGTCGTATAACCGCGTGTGTTGCCCAGAATTTATTCTGAATTGTCGCATTGTATTGCATGTCGTATGTGTAGCCCCGTCGCCATTCATAGACTCCTCATTCTTTATCGCGCATTCAAATCGTTATCGCTATAAAAATATCCAGAGACCAATAAAAAATTGCGACAAAAATGCCATTCGGCCATAAAGGGTTCTTTAACTCGCTCACCAAAGGCAAACGTTGAGCTGTACAGGTTCAAACTTCATCGGCCACCACCACTACCATGGTCTTCTACTATTTTCACATGCCCGTATTTAATTTTTTTTTTTTCTTATTTTTTCTGGTGTGTTGTCATTTCGTTGTCCTGGCCAGGTAAGCTCCACTTGGATGGTGCTTTTATTTGGCCGGTCCACGTGCTGTATGAGGATAGATTCTGTATCCTTTTTTACGGCTGTGGCCGTTGCGACAAATATTTACGTTCGTTTTTATGATTTTACAAGATACTACAATGCAGGTTTAGTGGAAAACTGTTTAGGGTATTTTTTTTGTTGCTCCACCATCATTCTAAGGGGTGGTTTTGGGTTTTTAAATCTACCAGGACGGTGTAGTGCTTTATATGGTTTATTTATTTGTTTGGAAGGTTTTTGTATCGATATTGAGTGGTGCTGAGTTTTTCCGCCAGATTATTTCTGCTCATCACAATGGAAGTAAAAACGGTATGAATTTCGAATTCGCTTGGCAGAGTGGCTCGGATGTGTGGAATAAAAAATTCTCGTTTGCTCTTGAATTTAGAACTAAAAGTTCACAGATGGATGTGTACGGAGGGATTTAGATAGAACATGGTGCTGGGTGGCGGAGGTTGAGGAAAGTGATTTAAATAAAGTGATTGCAAGAGTTTAGAGTCGTTTTTTTTTTAGAGTTAGATTGATGAATTGCGAATCGGGATAATGCAAAAAAAAGTAGGGTAAAGGGATAACGAGTGAATTTAATTGGGAAGCAAAATTAAAGAAATTGCTGTTTAGATAGCGAAAAATAAACTTCAGAACTTCTTCATTCCAAAACTTCTGTGTCTCAAAGTCTCGACAGTTTCTGCTATAGATTGGCAGAACAGTTACCAGCATTTCATTGGATTTAAATTGCTTTATTGTATTTGTACCATATAGTAATGGTAATTTTGAAAAGTTTATTGTAAGTTTTGTCCTTAAATCTATTTTCCAGCTTCATTTATTTAACTCCTTTTGTTCTTTTTTTTATTTGCCGGACATTTAATTTTAAAAGAAAAAGTTAATTTATTGTTAAAATCACGACCGCCCTATCTAATTCTAATAATTATGCTTTACACTTAGCCTATCTGTTACAAGCCTGGATTGAAAAAATCATTTGAACTATAAATAACAATGATTTTGAAAAATGCGCTTCAACTACCATCGAGCTACTAATTTCTAATTTGTTTCCTTTAAAAATGAGGACGAAACTCGGATCTTGTAATGTTACTAATACTTCCTGTATATTTCCTACCACTTAAGGAGATGAATTTCATCTCCTGCATATAGGCAAGGCACTCACCTCTTATGTTTATACCACTTCTTCTTCATTTTGTGTAATGAGTTTTCGCATCACAGTTCAGCACGTGCCTCTAATTTTTCTGGCTAGTCAAAGTCCTTTAAGTTCTCCGATGACTTCATCTGAGTCGAATATATTCAGGAGTCAGGCATTGTAATTTTTCATGCTTCCTTGGAAAATTACCGAAGTCAATTTTCCGAAGCTGTAACTATCAATGGTTTTTAATTATACAAGCTCTGAAGGGACCCATACCCAAAATGTCGAAGAGTGTTCTGCGCCAACTCTTCAAATGTCGTATAATTTAATGTCACGCCTTCCTATGTATCATGTACAGAGTTGTCTCCACAAGCAACAACCAGTGCCACTAAATTGATGACACTTATTTCCTCTAGTTTACAGCTTAATCGACTGTGAACCTTTAAAGTTTAAACCTCTCTTCAACGATTGTCCACTCGTTAATGGTCAGAACGTTTTTGACCTTTGTAGTCCATCATCTGTTTTATTGAAAATTACTTCGGAGCCTGTAGAGTAAAATAGCTGAAATTTAGACCAGACTCCATCAGAGGGAAACGGCGGGAGGTTAGACTGTTTCGGCCACCCTTCGTCTTTTTCTCCTGATGCAGTCAAAACAGCAAAGTAGATTGCTTCAAACACACTTCCTTGATCTGTACCAGCCACCCTTCTTACTAATGGACTGGCAGAGGCTGCCAGCGCCAGCGGGTAGCTAGACTGCTTTGATCACCCTTTCGCCCTCCCCGAAGACTAACTGCCAATTGGAGAAGCTGACTATATCAATCAACCTCATCTCGACAGTACCGAGGATCCCGTCAGAGGCAATAGACGGAGGGTTAGACTGTTTCGGTCACCCTTCGCCTTTTCACCGAAGACAGATCGTGACGTCTTTTTTTTTGTTATCAAGCAGTCGAATTAATAAAGCTTCTCTGCTCAGCACCAGTCTCTGTCATGATTGTAAAAAGGAAATAAACAGGAGGCAGACTGTTACGGTTACCCTTATCCTTTTTCAACAGACAATCCATCCACCGACTTTTGGTCAAGCAGCAAAGCGGACTGGTTCAATCACCCATTTCTGCTACGCACCAGTCTCGCTGCATAGTGACCGTCCGTCAGAGGCAATAGGCAGACTGTTACCAACAAAACCTCTTAACGAGGTAAGACACCCAATTTAGTAAGTATAGCAATTGAGTACTGTAATGCCCAATGCCCAGCACATAGATCTATTTTGGCTAATCCCCCCTTTTGTTGTATCACAACGGACCAAATAATTATGGTCTAAGTGTGTCCTATTTAGGACAGCCACCTTACCTAACCTAACCTAGCCTATTCCACTGTTAGACCATAAATAAAATACGTATACAGATATATGTACCTACATTTCGGGCTCTTAATTTCACAATCAAAGCTATCTATCGAAGGCTGCTACAATTTCTTTAAAATGTATTATTGATCTTATCTCATGCATACACCAAGATTCTATAAAAAATGACGATATTCTCCCGATAAATACATCAAAAAGTGGGCGGGGTGGGTCAGTAGTTGGTGTGCTGGACTACTGAGTGGGGGGTTTCAGATTCAATCCCCGGAAAAACACTAATTACCTACATGCACAGTAAATGCTACATCTTAAAGTTTTTGACATTGCTCCACAAAATAAAAGCTCACAAAAACGAAGTTGTGAGGAAGCTAGATATGTGCCTATACGTACCTGTACCGCCAACTATTTATTTACTTACGAGTATAACATACATGAAAATAGGTATTATAAAAAAGGGCCAATAATCTGAGCCAGAAATTTAAAAACGTAAAACAAAAATATAACCGCCAATAATAAATGCACTCGGGCGTATGTGGAACATTTTTGTATGAGAATTTTAGATTCCTAATTTGATACTCCGTATGGGAAAAATTACACAAAGGCATGCTTATAAGCGGGAGAATCATATTTTAGAGCCCAGTTATTAGAGTGTCGAGAAAAACATAAATAGTTGACGCAACTGGTCCAAATAGAATCAAATTAATAGCTCCTCGCTAAAATTAGTTTGCCCAGGTTTAGTGCCGTAAATTTTCTCTTGGACCTACGTACCATATTTCCGGAGATAGAAAGTGGCATCATTACCTTATCCCCATTTCCAAAATCCCTTATTGGACATAGTCTCTCTTTTTTTTCTTCTCTTTTTCCAAAATCTCCCGGGACGAAATACCCTATGCCAAAATCTCTCACAACAAAACTAAACTTTGCATATACCCAAACTTGCACCTACTCCAAATCCTACAGTGACCACAAACAGGGGGGTTGCAGGGGGGCAGGCATACCCCGTCATACCGTATCTCACTTTTTAACACCAAGGTCTTATACAGAATCTCTTAAGTTGTTTCGTATAGGGCGCTATCTACTACTCACTAGCCTTCTCAGCGCAAAGGAAAAGCTATTGGCAAGATTTATTCTTCATTTAATTCCTGATGAGATGATATTTTCAGTATTTATAGCGAGCCGAGGCAGACAAAGCTGATTTTGCTGCTCTGATTTGTAGGTAGACCCATTTTGTCAGTTTCCGTCAGAATACTAACGAGCGCAAGCCCGCTGTGTTCTGCCAATAATGTCATTACAATCATCGGCATTCGCTACTACACTGATTTTTGAAAAATGTTGCCTCCAGCCTTGACTTGTGTATTGTTTCGCACAATCCTTTCAAGTATGGTGTTGAAAAAGTCACATGCCAACGCGTCACTAAACCCTTCTTTAACATCGAATGTGGCAGTAAAGCCATTGCCGATCTTGACGAATGGAGGATGCCATAGCCAGACATGGGTCTGTACAGCTTGTCTCAACAAATGGTTTTATATGCGACCTGGAAATCAATAAAAATATCGATTTGGACTTCTAGGTTTTTGTTCTAGGATTTGTTGCAGTATGAACATTTGATCGGCTACTTATGTAATTTTCTGACACTGATCGGAATCAGGTCAGAAATTATGAAGCATGTACTCACTCGTCTGACCAAATTTTAGAGATAAGTCGGTGTATGTTATTCTCCAGCTGATTTTAATAACACGCCCTGTCCAGTCCATAGATAAGATAATTTGTTTTTTTCAGAAAAGAATCAAACCTTCGATGCTACCTTGTATTGCCCATAGGACCAAAATAAAGTTAAACTAATTTTTGGGGAAATAGCGAAAGTGGGGGTCCCAAACGTGTGATGTGCTTATTGAGTGCAGATACTTAGAGATTTGTCAAGCCTAATCTGAGTAAGAAGGCATGGATTCATCGGCAATGAGTGACTGGGGTATATGAAAGGGAATCACAACTTCTGCGGTCGCAATGACAATAATGCACGTTTTTTTGATTTGAATGTCTAGCTAGAGGAGGGACTACGTTTGAGTACATAGCCAGCCACAAAGTCCACTGAGTGTCAACTTACTGTCTATCAACCTTGAAAAAACGTTACCATTTGATGATCAGGTGAAGATTTAGAACTTGTCTCTTAGATGACCGAAACATGAGATTATATTTGAGCGATGCGATATTACCACCATGGTAACTAATATCCGACTGTATACTGTATCAGTTTGCAGGCTCCGATATATTGAAAGAAAGAACCCCTCGGAGTGCCAAAAATAAACGATATGAGTATTGGTACTCATCGAATGAAGATGAGAGAAGTTCGGTACACAGTAGCTATAGATAGAGGCAGCGAACAGGTATGAGTATGACAGAAGAACAATTAAACCAAACACCTAAACAGTTCAACATCCGGTAAAAGGCTTACGTAGTTTCCTACTCATTTTAGATGAGGGCCAAGTCACATGATGGTTGTAAGTTTTGTCCCACTACCACTCTGACCTGTTACGTCATCAAAAATTGTTAATGAACTACTATTGCATTGTAAACTCAAACTATAATCTAGCTGAAACCCATTATACCTATCGTTTCACTTCCGGCATGTCAAGATTGCAGTCTTCAGAAACTTGATGCTTCCATTTTTCTAAAACTTCCATTTCCGACTATTTGTGTAAGATAGATACTTAGATAAGTTCATTCCCATTATGTATCTGTTAGGTTCTAAAGAAATGTCATCACGAATTTAGGTACATTGAAGTGACTGACTGCAATTTCACTCAAAATGATTGATTAGTTTTCAAAATGTTTGTTCCAAATAAAAACAAGCTACGGCTAGTATACAATAGCATGATTGTTCTACTAACCCGAAGGGTGTAGCCCCAAAGGAGATTCAAGCAAACAAGAAGTACTATAAGTAATGTCCTTCTTGTCAATGCATATTCAGACTGTGGATGGACGATTGTGGATGGACGTCACATATACATATACTAACACGTATGCTCGTACATCTCGGTCCAAGTGAATTTCATCGCCTTTTTCATCACAAGCAGACCACTGAACCCTGCACGATAATCCCTCCATCCTACGAAACCACCAACCCAGCCCATCTACCAAAATACAAACACAAGTAACATATGGAAACAGACTTCTCTTTCGCATGCTTACATGCCGGCCGAAGAGGAAGATATTGTGTACTGAAAATGTCACCTAGTGCTCCATTAACATCCTTGCCGACGACAATCTATGCATCATGGAGCATGTTTTTGTAAATCAACGTCAAGATATATATGGGGAGAGAGCGCTGTGCATAGGGCAAAGGATTCTGATTTTCCGAGGAAAGGAGGCAGCTCATTTCGTTCAAATTATTGTCGACAGACAAAAGCCTTCAGGAAGAAGGCGCACGTGTTTCTTTCTGTTTGCTGCGTTCACTAGCGTAGGTATATATGTATGCAGCCATATAACCAGGCCTGCGGGAAGATCTGGTGGAGAAAATTTCATCTCACATTCGAGGAGAGCTAGTTATCCATTATCCCTTTGCGAATAGACAAATACAAAACACAAAACACAACACAGCAACAATGATGCCTCACAACTACAACTAGCAACACAGCGCATACACTGCCTCATCGTCGTCTTCTTCTGGTGGTGCTGCTTTCCTCTTGTCCAATTACGCTGACAGTGCATTTGATAGAAGAAGGATTGTGTGCATATATAGAATGCACGACAAGACCAAAAGAAAATGCGGCCAAAAGGGACACACGTTTTCCCTTTTCAGTGCCCTGGCAGCATCAAGGACCTCCCACAGCTGTCCCCTCACTACGCCATTGTAGTTCAGCATTCATGTGATGTGCCAAGGAACTGCAACGAGGCTCAAATCTAGCATACGGCTAGAGTAGATATACACGAAGGATATGAGGCGGCAGGGCAGTTCAACCAGAGGCCACGTAATTATAGGTGATGGTCCAATTTTTCTTCCTTGCCGTGCTTTATGTGACAAAAATTTCACTGAAAAGTGACAAAAAAAAAACCAGCAACTTGTACATGCAGTCTGATTACCTATACAAAACACGAACTCTACGAGTACGAGTACGAGTATGTCCTTATACTCTCCAATTATCCTGTTTCGCTATGTGCGGCATGTTATATATTACGCTTGTGATTACGGTCGAGCGCAACAAAGTCACCATGAGAAAGCAGGAAGGGATGAGAAAATATCAGCGTTGACAAACACATTGAGTCCTTTGAACAAATTTTCAATTAACTAAAGACCACCAACGAGGATATTAGGCCAAGGGATAGATACCCCAAAGAGGAATTCTCGTTTTTTTTTTCCTGTTTCAATCTCTGTCTAAGTTTCGGATGGCAGCCATTTGGTTCAGTGGGTCTGACATTGCTGGTGGCCTTCCTTTCCTTAAATATTTGCCTTTATTGATTTTATTTGATCAGACTATTTCAGTATTTCACCAGGGAGGACCTAAATTCCTAAGTACTCTGCGGAGCTCATGCAGTGCTTTCGATTTTTACTTCGATTTGAAAATAGACTGTGAAACTGCTGTTGATTCTGAAGTGAACTGGATTTTTTCCGAGGCGTACAACACTTAAATTAAAGACGTGATCCGTTCTGAAACCAATACTTTGGAATTTACAGCTATACTGTTCTGCTGAAGACATTTTCCCTCGTATCTGCAGATGCATTAGTGTATCTTCTGTTTCACTTAAACGATTATGTGTGTCGCAGATCACAGCATTTTAATTATTTGTCAGAGGAATGGTTTTTTTTTGTATGAAAAGTTATAAAGTTAAGAGTGTCTATGTCTGGGAAAATAGTTAACCGAGAAATAGTCTTAAGTTTGTCGAAGAGGAGGTCTTAGAATCAGCCTGCGAAACTCAGAAAGGTTATCAGTTCTTTAATGATAATTTTCGAGAGATGTCCTCAAGGGAGTCGAAGAATGGTTTTCCCTCAGATCGCTGTCTGGTCCTAGCTAGTGTCAGACATCAGGCGCATAGATAGTCCCCTCAGGCACATGGTACCCTATAATCCTTCTGGATATGTTACAGTTTGGTAGTCTCTTCCATCTATTGCTGGCTTTCGGTATTAATATTGAGGAGATTTTTGCTTTGATTGCTCCGAGAAAAATGTGAGTAAAGCTGATTCAGCTTTTTCGTTTCCATAAACATTACTATGAGCTGGAACCCAAATCGAGGTTTTATTAGGCGGCAAACTCCAGCGGATAGCAAGTAGTTCCGCCTAAAATACACTGGCCGTATCCGGGAGTCTAAAATAGACACCAAAGTCTATTTTATAATCGTCCGTGTAGATTATTAAATTTCAGTCCCTGTTCACCTGTCCGATTTGCCAATCTAATCTTGAAGGGAATTCAAGCAGTTGACTTTAGGTCTTCAATTTTAGTTTAACCTTTAATTCTATAAGGAGTTTACAACAGCAATATTTTCCATATATACATTTCGCAACTGTGGGCTACCTACCATACATATTAAATTAAATTTTCGATTACTCTGGCGCATAGAATTTGATAGAATTTGGCTGAATTAAATCGATTGCACGGGTTAACTTTGAGGGTGAAGGCTGTTTTCGGCTTATTAGCATAAACCAGCGACTTAATGCTTAATCTCGCAAGACAGATTGGATCAAATAGCACGATATTGGTGGGCATATACCTCGTGTATGACACGTATCGCCGTCATTTGGGACAAAATGAATTGGGTAGGTCGTAGGTATCTTGTCTGACTGCCTCGGGTGTTCCTGCATACTCTCACGAACAGTGTTGCCAGCCGCTTTAAGTGAAATTATCCATCACAGGCCTTAAAATGTCATTTTTTTCCCATTCTTCGTGGCGGCATTCCCCATGGATTCCCCACAATGCTTTTACAAAAAAACACTATAATGAAATTGTACCAGAATTTCAGGAATGGAGTGTAAAATTTTTCTTAACTTGATGTTTTATATTAAGTAAGTGTGTGTTAATTGATAAAAGAAGTTTCATCAAAAAAACCGGAGATATAAGGTAATTATAATTACAAAATGTTAAGTTTTGGCAGTAACATTAAACAAACAACATAGCTAATATAAAAAAATAATTTTGAAAAAAATTGACACTTTATTCCTGAAATGTTGGCACCATTTTATATGGTATTTTCGGAATTTTGGGGCGATCGTTTATTTATTTCTAATGACACGCTTATCCATTAAGTGGAGCGCAGGTGTGGGTTGCTCAAGTAAACACTCCACAACTCTGAATTCTTCGCCATTGACCATGAATCGTCAAAGGTAATGCCCAGCCCATACGGATAGAGGAGAGATTATGGATTTGATCTAACCAACTTATCCTGGGTATACATATAGGACGCCTATCTGGATGATTCCATAGCACGTCTTGGGATCCTGGTTGGGTATATGACCAAACCATCGAAACATGGACCTCTCCGTCCGCAGAAGGAGCTGCTCGACATTGAGTTCCTCACGTATTCTGGTGTTTCTAATACAATCTCTACGGGTCACACCACCAATACAAAGGAGGAATATAGCGATATTATTCATTACCCAAATCTCATGAGTCATGCATGACCATAGGTAAGAGTTGGAACAAACATCGAATTAAATACTAATAATTTAGCTTTGCCACCAAGTTCAGTCCTCCTAATAACAGAATAACCAAGCTGTCTCAAAATTGATTCAGCCTGAACAATCCTACAGGAAAAATCCGCACTGCTCTTTCAATCACTCGTGAATAAGATCCCGAGATACTTAAATTCAATGGGACTCCGCTAACATGCAGAGTGCATTGAACAGGCGTTCTGGAGACGACTATCACTTCAGATCGGTTCACGTTTACTTTCATCTCAGCTTCAACACAAACGGCTACAAACAGATAGAGTGCGCCTTGAAGTTCAGTCTGAGAGGACCCAAGGATGACCACGTCATCTTAACGATTATTCATCATATCTATGAACATGTGATTTCACACCCTTTATCTTTTAATCCTATTCAACGTTCTCATCAGTGGAAATACACACAGCATGCGTGATTAAGTTCCGTTCCGTTTGAAACGAAATATTAGAGTAAAGTATTGACATTTTATTATATTTTTATTTTCCCCACATTTCGTTCTAGAAAAGGGAAGATTCCCCTTTTCCCCTTTCAGCAAATTTTTCACTGAAATTCCCCATGCTCTGGCAACACTGCTCACGAACAGCAGCAATGTTTTCGGCAGATCTTGAATTTCGTTGACGTACGGGTGGTTGGCTATAATTGTTTACTGAGGCGGTTGAAACAAGTTTGACCACAAATCTTTGAATAGGCGACTTAATAGTCTCATTTCCACAATAGAATAAAGTTGATATTGATAATGAAGTTGCTCGACGCTGTATGTAACTTGATTTGTGCTTAGTGTCTGGAAAATTATAAAAACAGGAAAATTAGTAATATATAAAAAAACATGGCTACCGTGAACTGGCAAATATTTAAGAAATGTTTAAGAAAAAATGTTTAGTCACAATTAGGCTTGCCACCTTTTATAAAATCTCGTGGAGGACTTAAGAAATAAAACTTTTTTTAAGATACGTAGGTGCGAGGTTGGGTATATTGTATATACAATGTTTATGTTATGCTGCTTGCTCAATTTTACCGCCAAAAAATCCGATTTTAATGAAACTTTTTTTATTAGTTAATTGCACATTTGGAAATTTTTTTTCCAGATTTGAGCTCAGCGCACTAAATTCAATCGGGTTAAAAATAAAGTATATACATATTTTTTTTTAATGGGCAGTACCTAAAGTAAAATCTAGCCCAATCTACTATACAATTGCCCACTTTAAGGCATAATTTCGCTGCAGCAGCGTACTGCAAAATGTAAAGTAGAACAACATTTTTCGTTCATGATTTCGTCGTGTGTCATTTTGGTATGCGATTTTTCGTTCCGCAGCGGCTTTATCGTTCAATGCAGATGCAGAAGTCAATAGGACCTGAAGTCCCTGAAAAGATGAGAAACATTAAACTCTCCTGCTCTTCTGCAGTTGCTGCAATTTATATTAAAACTTGACTCTAAAGGTTGACACGGCATGTAGCAAGCCACATACGGATGCAGCACTGACGTAATTTTAACGTCAGCATATGGTCCCAATGGCTACATGCCGTGTACATTGCACAAGCTTTCTTTGTGCACTCTCTGTTGAGGTCAGAGCTACATACGTATGTGACTTCCTACATGCCGTGTACTAGTACTTCAATGTATCTGCTGCAATGTATGTATAAAATCGTACTCTTTGAGAAGTGAAAGAAATTTGATTTTTTTGTTATAGATAGGTAGTAATTATGTTTGTGGAGTACATTTTTCTTTTTGTGGAGGACGGAGGACATCACCTTACAAAGGAGCACTGTCCTCCTCAAAGGAGGACGGGTGGCAAGCCTAGTCACAATGTACCTACATCTTGACTGGCGTCAGAGCTGATTTAGTGTAGGTAGTGAATTCGGCAGGCGTCTGAGGCTTTCTTAAAGAAAATAATTTTATGTAAGCATTAGAATGACTAAACTATTTTTTTTTTAAATGGTAACAACTAATTAAAAATTAATTTGTACCTACACTGAACTAAAGTTTATTCTACTCATAATTTGAACTTACTTCATGTAAATTTTGGCATCAATGGAAAGGTCATTTAAATTCCGTTTGAATGATACACAACTTTCCTTAACCCACGCTCCAAGATACCCGTATATTTGAGTATAAAATACGAGTATCAAATATGTAAATGTACGTTTGTTTATATTTCGTCCTCTTTCTTAAGCTTACAAAATACTTAAAAAAAAAAATAGGTGGCGCAACAGGCAGGTAGATTCCCTAGGCCTAGCTTCTCGCAACCATTCATTTTGTGTGAGTTTCTATTTTTGGGACGAAAGGAAGGGACCTACAATTTTATGCCGAGTCTGAACTGCTGAATTGATAAGATTTTTCAGGACAGTCATACTCTCGGATGTTTGTCAGACGTTCCCGAGAGATGGCGCAGTAGAAAAAACCTTAAGATGCAATTTGTATTTTTACGGGGATCGAACCTGGGATCCCTCGCACAGTAGTCCAGCACACTAACCACTGCGCTACTGCGCCCACTACAAAATACCTACATGTTATTTATATAGTGGGCGCAAGTAGCTATAACCAAATTACGCCTAAAACTCACACGCGAATCATGCTACATTACATATTATAGCTGTCCATTTGAAAAACGTGGCTGTCGGAGGTCAACTCCGCCAATGGCTGGCCAAGTAGTTCCGAAAATACGATAATAATTAAAAGCATTTCTTGAATTGACCTACATAGATTTATGTGTATTTTAATGGCAATTTGAGCGAAGTGAGGTCGAAATAGAAAAGTTCGCATCTCCTTTTTTCAACTCTTATAGGACGAATTTTGAAAAACGATGATTGAGGCATTTAATAATTTTGACTTATCTATCAACATACAAACTTTCAAGTTCATACAGCTAACGTTTCGCGAGACCCCCTTACTCCCCGCGACCCCTTTTATCCTCTAATTTGGTCACACGTCTATAAATCAGAAAAACAAAAAAAAACAAGAAAATTGGACGAATGGTTCTGGAAGGACGAACAGATGGACGTTGCATTTTATAAAGTAGTATAGTATCAGGGGCGTAGCGAGGGTTTGAGCCGTGGGGGGTGACTTTCATTGAAATGCTGACTTATTTCAGCAACTTGCCGACTGTACAGAAATCATGAAAATCGGCCCAGTGGTTATCGAGTTATATCTAACGTCAACGAGTTTCACTCCATAGAAGATGTTTTTTGTACGGGAGGCGCCACGCCCCTTTGTCCAATTTTGACCAATCTTAACAGGAACACCCCTGGGCTAATACCTAAAAGACCATTCACATAAGAGCGATCAACTACCTACGATCGAACGACAATTCGCAAGCTTTGACAGTCCGAATTTCAGCCATCTGTTTCTACCCACAATGTCTAGTTTGAGGTTAAGTTAAACGAATGTTTAATTCGCTAGTTTGTGGAACCCGTATTAAATGATGTGGATTGCGAATAAACTTTGACAATTCGCGCGGGTGTTTTCGTTCGTGGCAAAAAATTTGGAATTCGAAATTTCGTTTTTTAAACTGTTTATAAATTTATTTTCTTAATACATTTTGATGGGATAATTAATTATCCTCCTCTTTGCCCAAACACACGTTTGCCGCGAATTGGTAAAGTTCGCATTCCACATCAATAAGCCGCGAACTAGCGAATTCCTTCGAATTTAACCTCAAATTAGAAATGCCAACCATCCTTTTTAAAATCGAATCTAAACTCGATAAATTTTAAGGATTTCAGTCGGCAAAATTCACCGATGCTGACCGTTTTTTAAAATCGAATCTAAACTCGCTAAATTTTAAGGATTTCAGTCGGCAATCTCACAGATGCCGACCGTCCTTTTTAAAATCGAATCTAAACTCGCTAAATTTTAAGGATTTCAGTCGGCAAATTCACCGATGCTGACCGCCCTTTTTAAAATCGAATCTAAACTCACTAAATTTTAAGGATTTCAGTCGGCAAATTCACCGATGCCGCCCGTCCTTTTTAAAATCGAATGGAAACTCGCTAAATTTTAAGGATTTCAGTCGGCAAATTCACCGATTCACCGATTTTAAGGAGTTCATCTGGAACCTTTGAAAGTGCCGACTTTTGTATACATTTACAAGTTTAAAAACCTATACCTAATGGAAATCCAAACTTAAGACCTAATTTTTGAAAATTGATCGTTGATTTGCCGACTCTTAAAAAGCGTGGGGGGTTCGACAGCCCCCCCAAGCCCCCCCCCCTCGCTACGCCCCTGTATAGTATGGATGGTGTGGAAAACGCAAATCCCAAAAGTACACTTTATCTTATGCAATGCAGCTTTAGCATTGAAACGTTTATTGAAGGCATTACATAAAATGTGGGCGGGATCGGACAAAGGAGCTTGATACTTCACTATAAAAAAACACTGCGAACACTATTTCTGGAACATTGATTTGATATGAATTGCCCTGTTAGACAAGAAACAATACAACTCCTGGGCACGGTCAAGCCGGGCAGGTACAGGTTGTAAAAACGTATTTTCCAATTTTTGAAAATTTGTTTGGGGCCCGAGTAATTGGCGTACATGTTAGCTAAAGATAGTTATTTACGTTAAACAAATCAAATAGAATACCTAAGCTGGTATTGAAATTCAGAGTTATGACCACTTTCGACGCATTGCCAATGTATTTCTGAAACTGAAAGTGAATTGCCACTAATTGGGTCTTTGACACATTGGTGTTCTGTATACGATATATTATGGACGTACACGTCTGTAAAAATGCGAAAAACCACAACAGCACATAGAAAACCTAATGCCATTATCAGGATAACGTCCTGTGCCGATACAAATATACAATACAATAAGCAACTGTATCTGAAACCAATATTTATGACTATTTCGCATTAAAAATCACCTAAATTGTGCCCGAAGTCAAGACTAACAATGGCAATGAGATTGTAGCACATAAAACACTCATAGATCCTAAGTTCATACTGGATATACGTACTATGTGTGCATACACATGTGGCTGCGAATGTGAGGTTAGCAATAGAGCATAAAGAAAAGAATATCTGTAGAAGACTGGCTTGGGGCGTCATAATTCATAGCCGGACGACAGATTGTGGATGTGCACAAATTGTTTATTGGCGTTCGTCTCCGATACGAATCCGGTATGAAAAATGATACGGATTTTATCGCTGTAGACGATAATGAATTTTTCTTTTGCTCGGCATTGTCATGAAGGCACAATAAGGGGATAATGTGTCACAGAGAGGGACCAATAAAAGTTCTGTTTTAATTATCAGCTAAGGAACTGATTGAGAGTAGATAAATGTTACGGAAGAATAATGTGAATTAATAGGTTTAATAGGTTCCCAAAAGGACTTTGACAAATGTCCTGATTATTTTCGAAAGTTCGAAAGTGCTTTTTCGTCAATTTCTCTATACCACTCCGACTCCCCATATAGGCAAATACAACCAAGTAATATGCACTTTGCCGCATTTAAGTAAATAAATCCATAACGTGCAACTTGACCTGCTTTTACCCGCACATATCCCAACTATACCCACGGAACGGGTCGGGTACCACCAACAACACTGACAAAATAATAATTGTCTGATATTCACTGCCACACTGGGGCTTGTTATAGCGTCATGATTGGGCTCACCCAGTTGGGGTTGGCATAGTCCTTGTTGTTGTCGGTTGCTATTGTGTATGTGATTAAAAGACGTAAATTCGAAAGTCCTTATTTTGAAATTCAATAAAAACTGCTCGTTGTCCTAAATTAACTGCCTCGACATAATGGATAAGAAATTGGACGGAATTTATATCCACGAACTATAGACGAAGAAAATGAGATAACAACAATAAAGTGAAACTTCAGCGAAATGTCGTGATTGGAAAATTCAACGAGAATGAAGGACATCAAGAAATGAAAGGGCTTTCTTCATGTCCTTGACAAAATGTGCATACTTTTGGATTTATTTACATCTTAGAGTAGTTGTAGGTATACTGTTTGACCTGCATTTTCATTTAAACAAACCAAACTGATGGCAGGCGAAAACAAATGTAGCTACCTATATCTACTGTCTCTCAATGTCAACTTAGGTATTTGTCAATTTCGTAATAAAAAGTCCTATCAATTTATCGCCAAAGAGAATGAGGTAACCGAATTATGGTGAAATAAAGAAGTCACTCGTGCATCGCGGTTTATGTTTACATGTGGAATCTGGAACTACACTAGCATTTTGGACTTTAATTAAAAAATGGTCCTTTTGGTTAATGCCTTTGACGGACATTTTATAGGTGAATTAAGGTTTGGTAAAATTTATGACAGGTTTTGCCTGCTATATAGTTAATTCTTTTTGTCATACACTTAGAATAGGAATGAAGACTAGAAAGCCAGTCATCTCTAAAAGATATTTAAAATAACAATATTGGACATGCATCAGTTTCGTAGAGCAGCACATAGTCTCCATTTTAGCGACTTCTGTTGCAATACTCGCACAACGCACCAAAGCTAACTGTATTCTACCAATTATGTCAATATCATCGATTTTTAAAACATATTGTCAGTTGTGGACAATTCTTTCTACTTTGATTCTAAAAAAGGATTTTGAAAGAACGTAGCCTTATTCACAAGGACAAGTTAGGAAGGGCTCTAGATCACTCAAATCAAGATATGAAAATGTATGAAAATATCCGTCGTCAGTTCTTTCTGGTGGTTCCAGAATCCAGAGCAGAGACGGATTTGTCACAGGATATCACGAAAACCAGTCACAGTGCCATAAACTTGAGCCTAAAGTCTTTTTTGTACTCCATTTCTGCATACCAAAGGAAATATCTTACTCACGAGGGTTAATTTATATTACAAACTCACCTTCCCCACCCTCACATGTGTTTACAGCAATAATAAACAAGTTTGCTGCTTTTGTTAAGAGATTATAGCGTCTAGAACTCTAGAATATTATTGAAAATGACTGTTTTTAAGACTCCTTCTCTGTTTTCGAATCTGTGGTCAGTCTTTTATTCTTGCAAACGAGAACGAATTTCGGATTGGCTTTCAATTTCAAAGGCTTGTTGTAGCTCATGTCGATATGGGATTCATATGAGCGAGAGCTTTTTTTATTAATTGGTTGTACGTAACCATTAAACTACTTCCATTTCTCAAGGAAGTCGTTTTATATAGTTTCAAGATTGACCTAAGGCGAAGGACCCATATCACTACCACGTTTGGCCCTACGCCACTGAGGTCAGCCAGGAATCGATGTTGAGGAGCGTCAACTGGTTTGTAAATAATTAGACTAGGGTCTATCACTATATTGATGGTAGTATTGACCGTTGCTGGTTCCTCTGCCTTTGATGTATGTTTGTTGCATATAACAATGGATATTTATGTTTTTGTTTGTTTAACGTGCGAAGGGTATTTTCGATTTATTTGTTTGACAAGTTCTATATAGAAGACCTATGCCCACCTGTGACGTATGAACTACATGGGCGCAGTGGCTCAGTGCGAATAGTGTGCTGGACTAATGAGCAACATCTTCAGTTTTTTTTTCGCCATACTCGCGAATATCTGACTATACCTACTCGTATAACTCCCCTGATAAGATTAACCAATTCACAAGCTCACTCCCTCAAACAAAACAAATGGTTGCAAGAAGCTGGATCTAGCCTACACGGACTTGTTGCGCCAACAATTAATTTTGATGTCCACACTAACTACATCCATAATAAATGTTTAACATCGGCGCATTAGTACTCTACACTCTAATCCAACATCTAAGCACGGCAAAGTCCCTTTTTCGCATTATTGAAAGTTAAAAATCAAGGAAGCCGCAGAAAGGATAAAATAATAAAACATTCTTTCCACTATCATGATACATTTACATCTTGGAGGCTCTTCTGCGGTAAAATAGAAGAGTCATCTGAGGCATCAAGACTTAGGAAAATACTCTCCACAAATCCAACAATGCGTAGTTGCTTGAAGAAGACGGATGGCTCTTGGACGACTTCTAGCGAGGAATCGCTCAATCTGCTGCTCGACATCCATTTCCCAGGCAGCTCCAGCAGTATAAGTCACTCAGATCCAAATAGATCAAATGTGCAATTTACTCATTTTCAAGGTCTTATCACTAGAGACAAATTGCTTTGGGCGCTACGTAGCTTCAAACCATACAAATCCCCAGGAGGACCAGACGGCATAATACCAGCGGAGCTACAAAACACCTCAGATATCATCCTGCCAGTGCTGGAGATAATCCTAAATAGCTGTTTAAATCTGGTGTATATTCCCTTGTTATGAAGAGAAGTAAAAGTGGTTTTTATACCCAAAGCAGGCAAATGCTCTCATGTTAGTCCAAAGGACCTCAGGCCTATTAGTCTTCCGTCATTCCTCCTAAAAACTCTAGAACGACTGATCGAAATCCATCTACGCAAGACCATTGATACGAAACTTCTATCCACTGCTCAACATGCTTACTCTAAAGGTAAATGCGTGGAAACAGCTCTGCATACGCTGACATGTTCCATCGAGGATTCCCTCCGTCACAAGGAGTATACTATGGTTGCATTCCTTGACATTGAAGGCGCTTTTAACAACGTTGATGCATCTGCAATCGCGCGAGCACTGTCAGCTCTGAACGTGGACACCTCGCTCAGGGAGTTGATTAATCTGATGCTCAATAGCCGGATCATCAACTCTAGTTTGAGCGGGGCATCTGCCAGAAGATCTGTCAGTAGAGGAACCCCACAAGGTGGTGTCCTGTCTCCCCTTCTCTGGAACTTAGTGGTCAATCAACTGCTGACTGGCCTGGAAGCGGAGGGCTACAAAGTGATTGCATATGCGGATGATGTTGCTATTGCCGTGTCAGGAAAGTATCCAAATACATTAAAAGAACTCCTACAACACGCTCTCCACACGCTAGTAAAATGGGCGAATCAATGTGGGCTGGGCGTCAACCCTCACAAGACCGAACTTGTTCTCTTTTCTAGGAAATACAAAATTTCGCACATTGACCCTCCATCTATAAATGGCATAAGCCTGACTTTCTCCAATGAAGCCAAGTACTTGGGTCTTATTCTAGACAGAAAGCTTAGCTGGAAATCTAACATACAAGAAAGAGTTAAAAAAGCAACCATAGCTCTCTTCTCTTGCAAAAAAGCAATAGGAAATAAATGGGGCCTACAACCTCGCATCACCCACTGGCTATACATCTCGGTCATAAGGCCGATACTTACGTACGGTGTGGCTGTCTGGTGGACTGCCTGGGATAAAGCGACAAATCGCAATAAACTAGGCAAAGTTCAAAGAACCGCTTGCTTGTGTATCAGTGGAGCTCTTCGCACCACACCTTCTGCTGCACTTGACATCCTGTTCCACCTGACTCCCATCGATATCTTCAGCAAACAAACGGCAGCAACTTCAACAGTTCGTTTGAAAGCGATTTCACAGTGGACCAGGAAACCAACTGGCCATGCTGCTATCTTAAATACATTTAAGACTCTTCCGAAAAACATCGACTACACCATACCACAACTACAGTTTGATAAAAACTTCCAAGTCACCATCCCCAATAGGTCATTCTGGGAGGAGGGGATGTTCTTTAATGATGAGGCGGTTCAATTCTTCACAGATGGATCGAAAACGTCCGATGGTGTAGGAGGTGGTGTTTTCTCTGATAGACTAAACCTCAGTCTCTCCTTCCGTCTCCCAGATCACTGTAGCGTTTTTCAGGCGGAAATAATGGCAATAAAGGAAGTCTTATCCTGGCTAAAAGAAAACGTGATATCCGCTAAAGATATCCGCATCTTCTCGGATAGTCAGGCTGCAATTAAGTGCCTGGAATCAGCCTCTATTAACTCTAATACAGCCCTAGACTATCGCACGTCTCTCAGAGAGATGTCGGAGCAGTTCAACATTCACCTCTGCTGGGTGCCGGGGCATAGAGACATTCCGGGTAACTGTAAGGCTGACGAACTTGCCAAGCTGGGAACTACACTACCTATAGTACCAAGCAAATGTACTTTAGGTATCCCAATCGCTACGTGTAAACTTATAATAAAGCAGGATGCCATCCAAAGAACAAACCTTAGGTGGACATGTGGCACGACATGTCTAGCGACAAAACAGATCTGGCCAAAGCGCAAAGCTAGATCTCAAACGTTCTAAGAATTTGATTTCTCTTGACAGGAGGCATATCGGCGCTACAATAGGTGTCATTACGGGACACTGCCTTATAGGTAGGCATGCAATAAGGCTTGGCGTACTCTCTAACGATTTTTGTAGAAGCTGCTTGGACGAAGAGGAGGAGGAAACCATTCAGCACTTCCTCTGCACTTGTCCGGCACTCTCCCGAAAACGGAAACTCCATTTGGGAGCCTCCTACTACAATGATCCAAACGATCTAACAAACCTAGACATTCGTAGTCTCCTTTGCTTCATCAGAAGCTCAAACTGGTTCAACGAGTAGGATGAAATTTAATAGATTCATGTGGGACCTAATTGGTCTAAGTGTGTCGGCCTTTTATCGGCAGCCACTTCAACCTAACCTAACCTAACCTATGATACATTTCTTGTTATGAGTTTTGTGGAAGTTAAAAAAAAGGCTGTTACACGCTGATGGCAAGGGCACAGCAGCAACCTCCAGCTACCCCGTTCGCTCTAAAACTTGCCTGTTACCATAGGTAGCATCAATCTAATAGAACTTAAACAGTAACCACTGCAGACGCATTTACATAGGTATAGCAAAAAACCCCAAACTATAACCTTATATCGAATCATGGAATCCCTTTGGGAATCCCTACTATAGCTAATATGCAAAACTCGACTGTTTCATAATATAACCAATCTCAATGTGCCTACAGCCTTTAATCAAAATCATACTGCTCCCTTTGCAATTGGTGTAGAACTGAAAAGTACACATCAACATAGCGCATATCACATCGCAATTTAGCAGTAAGTATGCATTACAACGATTCTCCATAATGCGACATGTTCACGTCACACACGATGCGAGTGTGAAAGATACTGCAAGGCGCATACAGGCACAGGGACGACCAAGGGAGGGAATGGGGCAATCGCGCGCCATGGAATCAAATTCAATTTTAAGAAATTATTCATATTTCCCACATGTGTGCCGTAGGGTGAATGCGGGGAAATCGATAAAAATTTCGTATTAGGGACACGGCTGATTTCAATGGTATAGCGGTGTGTTATAGAATATTATGCTCGTACTTATGCGGAAAATAGGTTATTGCCAGCGTTGGGTTGCGAGTTTAGCAGAAATTCTATTTTTTTTGCTTATTTGTATTCACTTGCAAACTTCTCTGTGTGTAAGCAATCGTCCTAGAAGGGCACACATCACAGAGAACGAATGAGCAAAATAAAATAATATCAAACAAACGCCTAAAATTTGGTGTAAAAAATAAATAATACAGCAAAAATATTTAGCTCATGTTCAAATAATGCATTTCGTGTTTCAGTTCGCAAAACGGGCTCACGTAAAGCGGGGTTTTTGCGTGTGCAAGGACTGCGCGACGATGGCTCGGTTTTTGTTGATGAATGCCAATATTGCAGTGGAATCCTTTTCCACTATTCTTTGTGTATTATTGTTGACATGCAGTTTCAAGGTCTGTACGAGTAGCTGGATTTGTCCTGAAATTTGACAGTCATATAGATGCGCTTTGTTTACATAAACGGCTAATGTCAGATATCCTGCGCTCGTGGTGAAGGTTCGTTTAAAGTGAAATTTTTGGGTTACGGACGGAGTGGCACACTCCATTATTTTGCCATATAAGAACACTTTCATGGCCACACAGTTAGCTGTGGGGTAAAGAAACAAACAAACGATAAAGTAATTTGAAGACCTCCATCAAATTTGGCAGCTAGTTTTCCCATTTCAAAAATGACTAATTTTGGGGCTTTTGTATGACATTCCCTTGTAACTTAACATTATGTGATCGTATGGTTGGTGTTATGTAGGATACCAACTAATCCCAGTTAAGACAAATGCTCTTAAACTCTTAGAGTGGGTTAATTTACGTTACCTATTTTATTTTCGCAGGAACGAATATAGACTTGTCAATGATGTTACCAAATTTCTTTAAGAAAAAAACGTGGTATTGAAAATGTATGCATTCTTAAAATAAGTCAGTCTCTAAATCATTAGGATATATTTCTTTCGAGAAAAGGGTTTTTTCCGTATGGGTTGATAATGTGATGGTAATTAACTTATTTTGGTCAGAAATGAAAACTTTTTATTGAACCTACGTTCAGACGTAGGTAGGTATGTCTATAATAGCACGACCCAGCTTTGACGGCCGCGTGGAGCCGTTCGGCCCGACACACGGTCATGTCACTCGTTTCCGTGCTCCAACCAAACGCGACAACGCAAATTGTAGAAAAATGTATCTTAAACCCTAACCTAAACATCAACACCATTCACAAACTATACATGCTGCACATACAAAGGCTAATACTTTTTACCCATTCTGGTAACGGCTAGTGGCAGTGGTTGCACTAACACACGAACACAACTGATTGAACTAAAACTTTCGATATGCGGCAAGTACCCATCGTTCCGTAATTATTCGGGTTGGAATAGGTTAAGTTAGGTTTGTGGGCTGGCGAGGAGTACCTACTCCGTGCCACACTTAGGTCAATACTAACCCATTGTGATGCCCGTGGGGTAAGAGAGGTTGTCTCTTAGCCATTATAATCCTGTATTCAAATTACTTGCTGTGATGCTACATCCAAACCATCCTGATGGTCGTCTAGGTCGTTGAAGAAGTGACTCCCTAGGAATGTATACCTAGTATGTTGGAGACATGGACAGTGACAGAGGAAGTGGGTTGTGTCCTCAATAGCTTCCTCATCACCGAGGCCTCTACAAAGTTCTTCTTCCGTTAAGCCTATTTTCTTCATATAATTCCTACGAGGATTACAGGGATTTCCTATCCTTCCGTATTATACTCTCGGTTCTGGTTTCGTTAAGGGTCGGCCATAGCCTTCTTGTGGTGTTACAAGTGTTAAAAGTGGTCCTCTCTTGTGGTTTTTCTGCCTGCTTCAAGCTTGACTGTGGAAGGCGTTATGTTTATAGAGAGATCAGCTTATTCTGAAACAGCTGTCTAACCTTGTCTTGCTAATTCGTCTGCTTTCTCATTGCCTGAAATGCCTTCATGTCCCGGAACACAGCAGATCGATACATTGTGCTGTGTACCAAGCGCCTTGAGTTCGCGACAGCATTTCACAAGCTTCGATTTCATTTCTGATGCAGTTATTTCTGCCTGGCTGTCGATAAAAAAGGTAATACCTCCAGGCCCTTCCCACAGACTCACGGGCTGCTGTTCTCACTGACAGGACATCTGCTTGGAAGGCGCTTGTATGGTCGAAAGGGCATATCGATTTTGATGTACCCAGCGATTCGAAGAAAACACCTGATCCTACTCCAGTTTCCATTTTAGATCCGTCCGTAAATACGAGTGCGTCTCTTTTCCGTACTGGGATAGGCGCTCGAAAAGGGTCTGGTAAATGAGATCTGTTTTGCATTTATTGTAACTCGGCCTCTGGATGAAACAGAATGATGAATGGTACCTAGCTTAAAATAATCGGAGACATATTATTGCCTAAGAAAAAATTAAGGTTTTTTGTATTGGCTTAGATCAGTGGGTAGTAAATTTTTCCGTCTTCAGTGTTACCCCTCTGACTTAATAGGGAAACTGATTTTATCTGATTTTTACCCAGTTTCTAAACTTTGTTTTTAGTGTTCCAAAAGTTGAGGATCTTCTCTCATATTCCTTGGCTTACACATCATCTTATTTACCCCAAAATCCCCACTTTTCGAAAAATCCTCAAATTGATCCATATCCATATCCATAAAGACAAAATCCCCAAAATGTTAATTCAAAATATTTAAAGAAAATTTCGTCTACCTAACCTTGCGCCTACTCCAAATCCAACAGTGACCCCAAGCTGGGGTAATGCAGGGAGGCAGCATGCCCCGATACCTATTTTACTGTTAATGCATTGTGAATACACTCGAAATCTATTTGGGTATTTTGGTTTTTGGGGATTTTGGATTTCGGGATATTGACATGGGGATTTCAGTTTGGGGATTTTAATTTTTGAGTTTTCGTACCCAACCCCACTAAAAGCTATTAATTTTGCTATTGAAGCAATATTTTGCTATAAATATTGCTTCAATGAGTCTATTACTGCAGCCAAATCTGAATTTTCAAAAGTGATTTTATCAGTCCAAGACGTCGGTTTTGGGTATCCTTTCTTGTTGACAGCATATACTTTGTCTTACCCTCATTGACCGCCAAACCCATCTTCGCCGCTTCCGGCATTGGCAGTTGTAGTTGGCACAGTTCAGAGGATCTGGCAAACAATGCTGAGGTTCCATTCATCGGACATACTTTCTTCTGACCATATTTTACAGATCGCCTGCCGCTTTGAATAGCTTGGCAACCGCCATCTGCTCCAACGAATTTGTTTGATTTAAGCTTAGATATGGCTGTCTGCACTTCGTCCAGGTCGGGTGGACGGAATTGTTGGTCTTCATCGTCCAGGTTGAATGGTTCATTCGGCCTGACAGCGGGATTAAATTCCTCATCGCCGTTAAACAGTCTGCAAACGTGGTTGAACTTTTAAACTATGGCTACCATCACTACATTTCTGTTTCGAATATTTAACAGATAGCTTCTAAAATGCTGATTGATTGGCAATTGATCGACTTGGTTGTTGGTTAGACTTTCATTAATATAGTTAGTTGACACTTGGCGGCAAATCATCAAATATGATACCTTCTATGTCGTCTACCATTATCATGGAGGTCGCCAATGCTGTGTTTTCTAATCATATATCTCGGCTCTCGTTGTTGTTGACTTCATCTTTAACATCAACAATTCTAAGTAAAAGTCCCCGTTGACAGATATACCACCAAAGGTTGCCTACAATTGTGATTAACGGTGCCATAAACAGCATATTATGTACTTCACCCGTTTACGCCCTCTCGCTCAATAGACAACAATCACATATCAAACTACTTCAAGGCACTATAACGCGCACAATGATTCTATTTTCTTTTGTAATGTCTTCCAAACATCATGTTAGCAGCCTTGCATAAGAAAGTAGAATAAAAAAAAAATTCCACAAAATGGTATTCATCATCCGTGTTAACTTTTTTAAACAAAAGAGTTTAGAACATCTCTATACAAAGTTTGAAGCTTTTGTGTTAGTTATTTTATATGATCCAAAAATGAGCACAGTGCACATCACCATAATTCAAACCCCATAGGACACTTATCCGTTTTACGAGCTGACAATAGAGTTACAGTAGAAAAAAAAAATAAAAACAAAACAAAAAAACTAAAAAAAAAAAAAGTGGAATATATAACAGAATTGCCAAAGGAAATTCACAAAGCAATTTTTCTAACTGAAACGAGAAGTCCTTTTTTGGCATATTCTCTCACCCGTTCATGCAGTTGCAGTGTTTTGTGTGGTGAGCATCAGTGAACTCTATACAAGTAACCCATATACTGTGTCATGCATAGGGAAAGAAAGGACCCAGAACGAAATAGGCAAAAAAAAACTCCAAAAGAAGAGAAATATTACATTTACTCAATGTGATAGACAAAAAGGGAACAATTTTGTACATTTGTACATTTTCTGTATTTTGCACACAGTTTTCCTCATTTCTGTCTCAGTTATTTTCCGTTTGAGGATTTTCTCACACGTCAGGCAAATAGGGAAAAAAACTTTAACTTGTCAGACGTTTTATTTCGATTTTTCACAAGCGATTTTCCTTGCACTTTTGGACTTTGAGCTGTTAAGGAAACTACAGTCTATCCAAAAGGGAGCGTGATGTACCCTATAGCTTCTGGTAGGTGGCGCAATATTGATCGGAGTGGTTATGAGGTTTGCCATGGAACCTCAACAGTAAATAAACTCTAGAAAAATGACCTGCACCTGTACTATTAATTAAAAAGACCGAACCATTAATTATCCCTGGCCAAAGATCTGCCTTTGTTATAATCGTAGTTCTGGAAAACGATCGATTAGAAAATGAGATGATGTAGAACGGTTGAATCAAAATTGGATGGGTCCACTGAAGAGTACGAGCGCCGAGGGATGGCGCTGTCATGTTAATCAGTAAGGACTGTAGAGGCCATAGAAAAAAGGATTCATCTTCAGGAGACCTAGATACAGCGAGCCAATATCTGATGTAACCACATCGGAACTAGACAGTTGTCGTTGCAACGATAGTCAGTACATGGACTTCGATCTACGAACTGAATACTGCGTTTCCAGACTAAATCCAGACAAAAAGAAAATTCGGACAGGACGTCGGAAGTGGCAACTTGGTTGAAAAGCTTATCGAGTCTCTTAAAGAGGAAGGGAAATGAAGCTGAAGCCAAGTTGAGTTGATACAGCGGGAATGACGCATCAATGCTCTGAGTAAATGGCTGTATTAGCAACCTTGATAAAGGTGATCTCATTTTAGATGAACATTTTCCAGAGCAAAAAAAGACGCCTACGCAGGAGATTGTGCGAGTTCAGAAAGATGGGAATCGTGCTAAAAACTGTCATTAACACGAGCGAAAGGAGAAGTAGAGAAATACGTAAAAAACTGCACTCCCTTATGTTTAGCGAATAAAAGTGCTTATGCGGTTCGAACATTACAAAATTGGTAAACTACTGGGGTCTTATTGCTTATTCCCAAAAACGCGGCGGATGGCTTTCCAAGGCGGATTTGTATTTTTGTATTTCCAAAGGCGATGTGCTCCATTCAAAAGTAGTGTTGCGCGATAATCCAAAACCGCATCGATACATCGATATTTTATTATCAAGATGAAAATATCGATGCAAACAAAAAATCGACCCAAAAAAATCGATAGTATCGATAATATCGGTTTATATGCAAACTTAAAATTTTCCTGAGTTTTCTATTCTTTTTTATTGAAAAAAAAAAAAAAAAAAATTATTGTTTAATTTAGAGGACTCAATCAATTTCTATTTGACAAAGGAAATAATTGAAGGCAAGAATTAAACTTTTTTTTTAATGATTCTTGCAAAAAAAATAAAAATAAAAGGATATGTAGGCACAGATTTTGGCTAGTAACTATGTATAGGAACTCTGATTATATTGAAATATGTATTCTGTTTATTTAAAAGTTCAGGGACAAGCAAATCAAAAAAGCAATAAGATACAAATTTACAGAAAAAACATCCAATTCTTATGAATTAAAATAGTTACCAATTAAACTATTTTTTCTTCAGAAATATGTACATAATAAATAAATAGCTTATTTAAAATAGTATATTGTACAAATATTATGTACATTAATCCGATATTGTAATTATAATAAAATGTAAGGTTCTTGGATAGTAACGAGACGTGTTATTATAGCTGAGACAGTGGAGTTTGAGTGCGCAAAAAAATCGCGATGAAAACATCGATGCATCGATAATATCGAAAATAAATTATCGAGTGAAATAATCGATATTTTTTTGCGAAAATATCGATGAATCGAGTGATTCGATATATATCGCGCATCACTATTCAAAAGCCCCATAGCTGCTTAGATGACGGATTGCTGGCAATTTGTTTGTGGATAAAAAATAAACTAAATTCCTGTGACGGGAAAAAGCTGTCAAATTGTTGGAAAATTAAATGGAAAATTGGAAGTCAGAATGCAAAAAAAAAACTGGAAAGCACTGAAAATATCATTTCTAACCTCATTCGCATTTGAGAATAACCAAAATCGAATAAGACGGTCGAAATTGAGTTATATCGCTTTCAATACGATCCGCCGAGCATTTGGGAACAACCCCACTGTATCTGATTGAATACCAAAGGAGGTGCTTAAGACAATCGGCCAAAGACAGTATTTTTTGCGGATATGACGAAGAACTAGCTCAGGGGCGCTTAGTTGAATACCTGAAAGAAAGCAAGAGCAGCGCGAGTTCAATTCTCGAACTTTCGAACTAGATTTTTGTGACATTGTGAACAACGTAAAGATCAAACGAAACAAGGAAAGGCTGAAATTACGACCTGCAGCCATTGCAGTTGCCTTTGGGTTGATCTCTTTAAATCCTCTCTAATAGATATACGACTATGTGAGGACTGTCAGACTTTATCTGTCAATAAATTTTAATTTCCTCATAGTCGACTGGCTTCTGTGAATAGATAGTTAACTCAAGCCTTCAAGCTGTCATTTGTCAATGTTTTTGCGAAAGTATGTTTGGAAAGTTGTCGAAGAAGAATAAAATATAAATTTATAGAATTAGACCAGAACCTTTTTCGCAGCTACTTTGACAATTTGTATATCTGCAGTTTTGTTGGCAATTTAAAATAATCCAAATATTTTATTCTGCAGTATACGTATACCAGTTGACAATTAGATGCAACCGCATGTGACACATTCCTAAATGAACACTCTCAAGCTAAGAGCTCCATTAAAAATTGACGATGACAGCTGAAAATTTTCACAACATCACTTGTCCGAAATTTTCGATATACGAATATAATACCTATCTCTTTGAGAAGTCCAATGTTGGATGTTGGAAAAGTGGTAGATGTAAAAATGAAACAACTGTCTTTTATAAATGAGAGAACCCCTTCTCCAATGGGAAATTATTACTGTGAGCGAAATGCATAATTCAGCCATCAAGTTGATGCGAATTATACTCTTACATATGTTGACAACTGCCATTTGTAAGTGAGAATGAACTTTTTTCAAGTGAATTGTTTTATAGTTAACTCTCAGTACGAAACCATAACTTAAAAGCCCTAGTGGGCTAAATGTAAAAGTAATCTTCGCAATGCCTAATCATCTCTATGTCAATGACGGAACAATTATGTGTATCGACCAACGTTACCCTAAATTATTATTAAATGGGATTGCAAGGTATACTCAAACTCGATATTCCAATTAACACTATTAGGTTTTTTTATTTATTTAGTTTTTTAGATGGCGCTACAGACCTGGGCCTCAACCAACACGCCTTTCCAGTTAGCCCAATCCTTGGCAATCCAACTTGGTTGAGGTCCCCTTCCACTTGTGCGCGCCATCTAAGGCGAGGTCTTCCTGTACTGCGTTGTCCCTCCGGATTGGAATCGAAGACTCTTCGGGCCGGAGCGTTGGTGTCCACCCGCTCTCCATGTCCTAGCCATCTTAGTCGAGTGATACGTACGTTTCTGACCAGGTCGATGTCGTTGTACAGTTCGTAGAGTTCGCTGTCTTCTCCTCCAAAGCCCGTCAACGCAAACGGGACCGAAAATCACTCGATGAATTTTGCGTTCGAAACGAAAACGACCAAGAAGATCTTCATCCGCCTTTGTTAGCGTCCAAGCTTCTGCGCCATAGTGTAGGACTGGGATGATGAGGTCTGCTTAGTGTTTTGTGACAAGGCCTTACTAGTCAGTTGCTTTTGGAAAGTTGTGCCTCTGGTGTTGGCTTGCGAGTTTCGTACAATTTTTTTCAAGAATGATGTTGAAAAAGTCACAGACAGCGCATCACCTTGTCTAAATCCTCTTTTGACATCAACTTTCCAAAACTCCTTTTGTTACAGGTCAAGCAAACATTGGATTGGAACTCGCTTCCTGGGGATATATTTCCAGAAGTATACAATTTGCAGCAATTTAAGTGCAGAACTAACATTCACCTGCAAGCATCTCGGGGCGCTGTTGAAGCGTTATAGGTTCGCCTTTCCCGAGAGAAGTAAAAAAAAGAAAAAAAAAAAAAAAAAACGGAGCAGCGAGCGTTCGTCGTCATCCTGCACAATCTGTCAAGTTTGGCAGGGATGCCAAAACTAGACATGGCTATGTATAGCTCGTCTCTATAAATGCTGTCATATCGTCCCCTTTCTGCGTTAAGCACGTATCTACAAAACATCTATTCTTCAGGAA
Source organism: Cheilosia scutellata (assembly GCA_955612985.1). Classification (NCBI taxonomy): domain Eukaryota; kingdom Metazoa; phylum Arthropoda; class Insecta; order Diptera; family Syrphidae; genus Cheilosia; species Cheilosia scutellata. The sequence goes on along the minus strand of OY015313.1, from coordinate 46,366,475 downwards.
TAATTAAACGCATGTATCAGTAAAAACTTTCTATTATTTATAATTTGACAGTTTGACTAACCTGGAGGTCAATATGATGTCAGCCTGTCAAAAATTGACATGATTTTTGACATGTGTATTGTGTTAGATTAAGGGAAGCTATTCTTTTTTTTAATTCCTGAAGAATGAATGATTTGTAGATACGTGTTTAACGCAGAAAGGGAACGATATGTGGCCTTAAAATCGATAAAAAGATGGTGAGTATCGATTTGCACTTCTTGGGTTTTCTCCAGGATCTGCCGTAGTGTGAATATTTGGTCGGTTGTGGACTTACCGGGCCTAAAACTACACTGATAGGGACCAATCAGTTCGTTGACCAATGGTTTCAGGTGCTCACACAGTAAAGCAGATATGATCTTACCAGTGATGCCATTCTGACCGGATTCCGGTCATATCTGACCGGAATCTGTTTACTCTGACCGGAGAAAATTTTGAAATCCGGCCTAACCGCTTTTTGACCGGAACGAAAAATGTTTTTAACCGGAAAACCCTTTTTTGACTGGAAAAATAAAATTGCCCTACTGATTATAAATAAAGATAGATTTCTATAATTTGAATATAACTTTGCCATACATTACGAACATATGCTCCCAAGTTCAAACAGAAACCAATTTAATGCGAATAATGGAACTACAACATCACGCATGGAGTTCTGCTCTGGGAGCAGGATAATAAATTATCTTATAGGCTAATTTTTTTACGTTTTCTTTTGCTAGCATTTTGAAGAGGAAATTAAACAATGAATTTCAATTAATTAAAGTGTGAAATTCGATAAATCTCAGATTGGAGTTTGGTGAACTACTCTTTTCAAGTGTCAGAAAATTATCCGAGAATAATTATTTAGCCCAATTGACACACGTCCGTAGTTAGTATAGTACATGGCCTGGCCCTACACGTCCTCCCGTGACTTTCATTTCCATTAACGATTTGGCTACACACAAAAACCAGGCGTCATTACAATGAAATAAAATTTGGCAGGTAAAAGAATAGTGAAATTGAAAACACAAACAAATTTTATGGGTAAGCCGAAGCGGGCGCCCGTTTTTGACGTCCTCACTCTATGAACGCAAATATCAAATGAAGATTTGTATCGAAAGCACAATGGTGCGAAAAAGAACGTGCCAGAATTATTTCTGAAAGTAGACTTTCTATGCTATCTACCTTTCTCCTTTACTCACTCAAAATCTACCTGTGTCGCTGGACACGACGTTCATTGGTGTATGGCCATGCACTAGAAGTGTATTTCAGAACTTAAAACATGTCATATAAAATGAAAAATTAGTTTCAGTAAATTTTAAACAAACGAAATAAAAAACAAGTTCACAATCTCAAGATTACAAAAACGTTTTCTAAACATCGATAATGCAGATGAGCCTAAAAATTCGTAAATTGTATAGGTAGGTATAGGTATTTTCTCTTTTTGACCGGGTTTCAGGTCGAAAATTCTCATTTTAACTTTTGACCGGAATTTTTGACCTGATTTTGAAAATAAAAATCTGGTCATTCGGTCAGATTTGACCGGATTAACTTTTTATTAGTGGCAACACTGGATCTTACAGGCGATGTTGAGGAGACTGATGCCTCTATAGTTGGCGCAGTTTATAGGGTCTCCTTTCTTGCAGATCGGGCAAACGATGCTGAGGTTCCAATCATCAGGCATGCTTTCCTCTGAACAAATTTTAGAAACGAGTTGGTGTATGCTCTCTATGTGTGTCGTCTTCGCCGTTTAACAGTCTGCAGAATTGGTTTTTCCATGTCCTCAGCACCGACTGCACAAACCTCATATAATAGACCGTCGACTCCACATAACGGACTTTGCCTACAAGCTGCCTGCGGGCCCAGGATTTTTCATGTATTGGTGCTGTACAAAATCAAAGGAGCGCCATTAACGCACGCATACTTGAAAAATCCTAGGCCCATGGTATAGCATGGAAAATCATTGCCGCCATTAATTTTGACATTTACGCGTATTCACAGACAGGGTAATTTTTTCCGGGGAGAATCGGGTAGGTGCACGGAAGTCGACGGTCTAGTTCTCTGTGGTTTGTGAGCGACTGTGACTCCACTACAAGGATTCCTTGTTCGACTCTACACTTCTACAGGCATATCATCCATTTTTATCAAAATTTTGTTATTCTATTTCCAGCGCATGAAGTTTTTCTCTTTTCATACAACTGAGAGATTTGAAGAGATTCTAGTAATTGCCATCGGATGTCGACTCCTAATACAACTTTTTTTTTACAAGTACAAACATACCCTATTGAAGAAAATTAAAGTCCCAACTTCAAAGTCACTCGTGGGGTGTGTGGTGCGGGTATCTACATCGAATAGCCAAATAGTCAGCGTTTACACAAGAAGCTATCACTGCCAACTTGAAGTCGTTTTATAGAAAAGTTGTTGATGACAAATCGCCATTGTCAGAGAAGTCACATTTTATTCACCTCGCTACGGCTACGGCATCGGATGTAATGGTGAGTAATTGGAGCACACACTTGATGGTTACCAAGAGAAGGCGTGAGAATATGATTCTTTTCCGGTTTTCAGCATTCACCGGGATCCATATTTTCTTTCTTTTGTCGGTGGCCTCCTTCCACTTTTATATCATCATTATCATAATAAACATCATCATCATCATCATCATCCTCGTCTTTAGCAGCATGAGCTTTACTGTCATCATGCCACTCATCAAGTATTGCATAAAAAACGCATGCAGTTGTGAGACTAGATGTTCCTTATATTGAAGTCACTGGTGTGGTCATTTCGGGGAGGACAAAATGTTGGCCCAAAGCCAAACTCGACCTTAATTCAGCTAATTTAATTTTTATTTTCGTCCCCTTTTTTTGTATGCTTTGTTCCGCCTTCTTTTTAGCTTGCATACAATTTGTTTTACGTATTACCCTCTTGAGGATTTGCTGCCTCATTGTTAGGGAGAAAGGACACACATATATAGACAGGCGATTAGAATAGAGCACGAGGTTTACTTGAATAACGTTCGATGGTGGACAAAGGACATTGAATGGTTTTTGTCATTCAGTCTTGGTCTCCTTGCCATGATCTTAAAGACACATTCAAGTGAATGTCGAAATTTACTTAATAGGTACTTGAAAAAGAAAAAAAAAAAACAAATTTATAGTGAATGGAAAAGTTATGACTTCCTGAGAAGATTTTGGACCGCATCCAGAAGCAACACTGCGCAAACTGTGATTGCAGTCGTAAATTATTTTACCACATTAACTTATCCCTCTTGGGGGGGCCGATAGTAAACTTGGAGTTCTACGATTGAGGTTTGAATGTATGCAAAACAATAATATGAAGTCCTAAAGGAGTATATTATGAGTTTGATGGGTAGTGCGGCCATTATTAAAGTGTTTCAATATTGCCTGGTGACTGATATTCAGTTCAGCTTAATAAAGGGCAATTAAAGAAGAAGAAGAAGCTCTAAATTGATATGGTTGGGGTGTGTATTTTGTTCTTTGTCCAGAAATTACACTTTTGCAAAAAACTTGCCCGGTCAAAATCCAAACGCCGGTAAAAGCGCTGTCGGAGAAATAAAATTGAACACTAGAGTCAGTTCTGTACCTGCATCAGAATGACTGAAACGTCATTTTCTCTTACTTGTGGTTGGTATTGTGAGTATTGTCCGATCCGACGGCGCGCGCGGTCATCTCGACTGAAACGTTCTACCAGTCGTCGCAACTCTTGTGGTTGGTGGTAATGGGTACTGTCCAATCGAATAATAAAAAGCACATCAAAAGATGTGGTCTTCTTGATGTTACGTTTTGCATCTTGGCAATATGGACAGTGACTTGAGGAGCATAAAGGATACAACAGATGGATCAAAAATGGGCACTGATGTAGGTTAAGGTCTCTTCTCCGAATCACTGGGAATTAGCAGTGTCTTTCATAAGCAGAGGTCCTGGCAGTGACCATCTGAAGGTACATATAAACTTCTTTATCGACAGCCAGGCAGCAGTAAAAGCCATAGCTGCACCAGAAATATAATCGAAGCTTGTGAAGTGCTATAGCGAATAACTTTTTTTATTGATATGACAAAAGCTTTTGATATGGTCAATCATGACATTCTGTTGAATAAACTTTATAAGGCTGGGGTTAGGGGTTCAGTGCACAACTGGTTTGCTTCGTATTTAAAAGGACGATCTCAACGAGTTAAGCTTGAAGGGGTTTTTGGTGGCGGTGTTGAAATATGTACTGGTGTACCGCAGAAGCTCAACTATTTATAGTTTAAGGGTAAATACTAAATCTCTAGTTAATGTGCCAACTTCAAATAAAACTCTTATTCGAACTTTTTTACTGTCTCAGCTCCAAAGTTTTTTAATAAATTGCCGCAAGACATATGAATTTTAAATGTACGTAATTTATTCCTAGCTAGAGTTAAAAAATGGCTTTTGAACATGGATAGCTCACTCGTCAAAAACTTACTGCATTACTTAGCATAAGCTATCGCTCTGCTGGGTTTAAGGACACGAAGGCATTGGAAGAAATGGAAAAGCGGAATAATTAGCAAGATGAAGTTCGATAGCTGTTTCAGAACTAGCTGTACTCTCTGTGTATATCCCGCCTTGCACACTTAAGTCAAGTTTGAAGCAGGGTCAAAAGCCACAAGAAATGCGAACTAGATGGATTGCTGTATCACTTTCAATAAAGCCAGCACCGAGAGAATTGTACGGAAGGATAGAAATTCCTTGTCCAGGCATCATAACGAGGCACAATACTCTGCGGTATGGCATGAAGAAAATGCGCTGGACAGAAAAATAACTTTGTAGGCTGGGGTGATGAGGGAGATCTTGAGGATACAAGATCAGTAAAGCCTCAGGATGGTTATAATGGACCCGTAAGGAACAACCTCTTTCCCCGACGGGCATCACAATGGGTCGTCAGTATTGATATGAGTGTGGCTCGGTGTGCTGGCAAGTTCACAAGCCTAATCTAACTTTCTTAGAAAAGTCCTTGAATGTGAGTCTCTGTATACACATTTTACCAACATCTACACCATTGACATATCAGCAATGTGCTGGTGCAGAAACTTGGAACCCAAATGAGGACATCGCTATTTATATAATTTCCATAGACTGACTTTAGGGGATGTTTATGAAAATGATATGCACTTTATCTTTTCGATATTTTCCAAATTAATAAAAATGCTTCGTCCAAGATGGACGCTACTTTACTTTCAATGCTATACACTCACACAAAATACTATAAGACAAACTATCCAACTCGAACTCGATCCGGCTAAACGAAACCAGACATGTAAACTTAAATTGAAAATTAACTTCTCCCTTAAAAAACTACTAAATCACCACTTCAAGTACGACCAAGTTATCCGCTCTAAACCGCTCCAAGATAAACTCTTTCGAATTAATTTTCGATGTGTATAAGTCTACACGTACTCACCAGAGAGGATATAAGCTATGTCCTAAAAAGTTTAAATAATTTTGACAATTTCACCACCTCGCCCTACACCGCTTGTTCTCTTTTCACATTTGTGCCGTTTTTAATGATTTATAAAGCTCACTTTTAAAATTAATAAAACTTGAAGTAAAGGATATGCTTTATGCGCACCTATACACATGCATGTGGTGGTGCGGCATATAAGTGTGTTTAACTTTACTTTGAGCAAATAGACTGCGGTTGACGATAATATATTTGACAGTTGGGTAGTTCCTCCACCCCGTGAGGCTGTGCAGTTGCAGCGTCCTATCGTTCCACCGAAGTATGCCATTCCTCTATAGTCTATATGTGCATAAAAGTACTGTGGGTACTTGAGGATAATGCCCTATCAAACATTTTTGGACTCCATTCATATAGGCTTTTGCCAAAAAGCACCGACACGGAACACTCCCTCATTCCAAAAGTATACCCTTAGGATCCGTACTCATACAGATGCATTCATAACGAGCATGAGAGTGAGAGAGAGGCAGGAATTACAAGTACCACATCATTATACCTAATTCGATATCACAGCAAGAACGCTTGCCAAAGATAAAAGATAAACCACCGAAGAAGTCCTGCTACGGTACGATATCGTATACTACATACCACTACCAGAGATACGAGGATGCAGGAGCAATTGAGGGTGAGACGGCAAAAAGTTCGATCTAAATGCTAAATGCAACCGCATCCCTATATATCTATTAGGTATTCGGAGGGCCAAGAGTCTGTACATTTGGCGCATTTCTATAGCACAGCCAGAAAGTTAAATGACTTCGAGTTCAATTGCCTATGCCAGTTGTGAGATACAATTGGAAAATTTACGCGTTCTCCAAGAATTCAATTGTCATAGACGGTTTCTGTATAGATACACAACAACAGCAGATGCACAACAGGGATTGTTGTTTGCCGCGGGTTGTTCTACTTCAGTTTTTCGATAGTCGTGTTGTAGTTTTGCTAACGGTGCAGGATGATAGGGCTCACAACAAATGATGCACTTTGGCACGAAATATGCATAATTGTGGGCGGGTACCTATAGGCTTTAGTGGTCACTGGTCGAACATTGCAAATAAATGGGCCCGAGACCGGTTTCATAGATGCTTTGGCCAATTTTGTTTTGGCCACCTGCAATTGGTCTGTTCGAAATTGAACCGGCAGCAGCTTGCCGCACCCGCAGCAGGGTGCAGGGACCCACAAATATTTATTACTGAATATTAATGGCCTACAGACCGATATGGGAAATTGCAATTTGATTTACCTGACCGCATAATTGGCGCTTAGTGTTTGTGACCAAATTGTGGTTAGATAATATTTTCCTAAAGTGCATTTGAGGGGAACTGCGACTGAGTTTTGTTCATCTTTTTCGGAAGAATTGTTTTAGGCTTATAGTATGTGTTTTAGAACGGGTCAATGGACCTTGACGCCTGTTGCGTTCATACGATGGTGATGAATATTGATCCTTAAAGAGGTGTCCCTTCTAAGAACTGATGGGTTCCAAAAAGGAAAATTTGAAAAAGCCTGTAATTTTTAAATGACAACCGCTTCCATGGAATGAATAAAACTAAGAAATGAACATAAAATATCTTGGAGAACTATTCGCTGCGAACTTATTTTTTGTAGCTACCCGCAGGATCAACATTTCTAACATTAGTTTAGGCGCATTACTACTCATAAAATCGGGTATTGAACCAAAGCGGCAAACCGACAACGTGCCGTGTTCAACTTTGTTCAAGGTTTTGACGAATCGTGCAGGCTATAGATATGTACGTAGGTGGTCCCGAAAGTACCCGACCTGATGGACAGATGACGGTTTTTGTTTGAAAAGAATGAATATGGTATAGGAAGTACCAACCTAATAAAGCTCAAATTTGAAGTCATCAATAGTGAATTTTAAATGATGGAAAAATTTGTCATCGTTATGTAATACAATACTTTCATTAGAAAGACCTCAGTCCAACCAATATCATGTTCGAGATAGATTCCACTCTAAGGGAATCTGCTCCTTCGTTAAATATTGGGTAGCAGAGTTTAAACGAGGACTTTTGAGCTGCCAAATATCGGAATTGGAGCTATGTACCTATACTATACACCCATGCCCAGGAACTAGTTCCGGTTAAAAAAAGAATCGTTCCATGTTAGTTTCATCATAGGAACTGTTTCGCGCAACTCTAGGTCCAATACTTTACACCCGAGACCAAGAAACAATTAAAACAGTGGATTGAAAGAGGATAATCGACTCCAAAGAAGGCGAAGACAGTTCCATCTGCCAGGCTAAGCCATGGCGTCAGTTTTTTGGAATTTATTGTAGCGTTTGAGTGAAATCAAGAAAAAATGGCGAAAAAAAATTTGTTTCATCAAGACAATGTACCAGTTCACACATCCGTCATCGCGATGGCCAAAATCAATGAATTAACGAATTGTTTCCTCATGCACCATATTCGCCAGATTTAGCCCCCTCGTTTTATTTTTTTGTTTCCAAATTTGAACAAATAGCTCGGTGGTAAAAGATTTGTCAACAATAACGAGGCGAAGTTTGCGGTTGATGGCTATTTTGAGGAGCTCGACAGTTCGCACTATAAACAGGATATCGAAGCTATTTAACATCGTTGCTGTATTTATCGAACTAAAAGGAGACTATGTAGAGAAATAAAGACATTTTTTCCCAATTTTTTTTTCTGTTTTCTTTGTTTGGTCGGGTACTTTATGGACCACCCTCGGTCCCTCGTATATCATTCTTTAGTTGAGGAATTTCACGCCGAAAAGGTGTCGATCTTTCGATGAAGGAGTTCAACTTATAAGTAGATGAACTTATTGCCGCTATTGTGGACTTGGTCGACGACGAAGCTCTTCTATGATAAATCGAGACTTACATATATAGAGGGAGTACTGACCAACTCCCAGAATGACTGGAAATCTACGACCTTCTGCTCATGCAGCGATCAGCTTAAGAAATCTATGTTTCCAGATAGCATCGTTAAGGTGATCACTTGCTACGACTAGAATCCAGACGATTCAGTTTCCAGAGTTTTCATCAGAGTTCTATGAAATCCGGTCAGAAGCTTTGCTCAAGGTAAGGTGGTACTCAAATCAAGGCAAGGATCTGGATTCCACTGAAACCGAGCGATTCAACCAAATTCGTACAAAACGATATATGCCGGCCAGCAACTGCAAGCTGGAAGAGGAGGCTTTAAACTCCAATGCCAACTGCCACAGCAACTGTGGGTCGATGATCATCTCCCTCAGTTCAGAGTTACTCCCAATTTTGCAGTTTAGGCAAAGAAATTCACAGTAAACTATGGTGTCAACCAACAGGCAATTTAAGCAGGATTGCAGTAAACCCACCAGAACCAGCAGTCGCCTACGAGTCAGAAGTTTGGAACTGTAGTGCAGATTAATCTCCAGCATCTAACATACCACCTCAATCCACCTTTGATAACCCCTCTCTCGAATGACTTTTGCAGGAGCTGCAGGAATAAAAGGAACTCTTTCCTTTCACACTGCTATAGCTATCTCATGAAAGCTCTAAATACTCTAAAAGAGCTCCTATACTAAATGCTTTAAACAAGTTTGCTAGATGGGCGAGTCGGTGCGGTTTGGGTGTGATGTGAGCCCCCACAAAACTGATACCTTTCACCAGGAAATATAAAATTCTGATAATCGACCCTCCCGCTCTCAATTATGTAAGCCTAACTTTCTCTGACAAAGCAAAATGTTTGGGTCTTAGCCTGGATAAGAAGCTTAGTTGGAATTTTAACATTCAAGAAGAAAGAATCAATAAGGTTACAGTGGCACTTTTCTCTTGCAAAAAAGCTATAGGAAATAAATCGGGCCCACAACCTCGAATAACTCATTGTCAGTATATCGCGGTCATAAAACCTATACTTACACATCGTGTAATTGTCTGGTGGACAGCCATGGAAATAGCTTTAAATCGCCATTATCTAAGCAAGGTAAAGCGGTTCACTACGTCTTACTCCCTCTGCGGCAGTGGACATAATGCTTCATCTTTTATCTCTATATATATTCAGCAAGCAAATGACAGTGCAGCCATTCACCGTAAAGCTACCTCACAGTGGTCAAGCAAAGACTTTGCCCACGCTTCCATTCGGAAGAACTTCAAAATCTCAACCAAAAACACAGACTACAAAACTCCATCCCCAAATTTTGACAAGAACTTTCTCATCACCATCCCCTCGAGAACAATCTGGAATGAGAATAAATTTTTAGAAGATGAATCAATTTACGCGACCGACACGACGGCTTGAAAACCAAAGACGGAGTTGGTGGGGGCGTTTTCTCCGAAAGTCTTAATCTTAAGCTCTTCTTCCGTCTACCAAGCTACTATAGTGTGTTCCAGACGGAAATTATGGCGATAAAAGAAGTCTAATCTTGCCTCAAGAAAAACGTGATATACGTTAAAGATATCTTCATAGTTTTCGGACAGGAGCTGTCAAATCCTTGGATTCGATCTCTACAACTACTCTAGTAGCTCTCGACTGCCGATCATCTTTACAGAGATGGCCAAATAGTTCAACATATATTTTTCATTTTTTTGGGGTGACATTTCTTAAAAATGCCTGAATAATTAGAATCGATTTTAAAATTGGGGCATAATTACACAAAAAAATGAAATTTTGCCCCAAATTATTAATGAAAGAAGGCCCCAAATAAATGAAAAATCACCCCAATCCTACTACAAAACGTTGTTGTTGCTTACTACATAATTCCTGGGGCGGCCTTTTTTCATTTTTTGGGGTCTAATTTTATGAATCCGAGAAGTCTTTATGATCCGTTCACAATGGACCTATGCCCAGCTGGCAGCCACTTTCAACCAACCAACCATGGTCCAAGCATATCCGCGGTTCTTGAACACACATTTTATCTCATCAACAATATTCATCGAACTGACCTCTAACAACCAAAATTCGTAACTACAGTAACTGACAATATACTTCTATTGGTTTAATTATTAAGGGTATAATTTATGCTAAGACATAAACCGAGCGATAACAGACGCACTTAAAACCAATCACAAATCTGCATTTGTTCATACATCCGTAAATTTAAGCACCAGAGGTAATAAATTTGTATATATATATACTGCAGCTTTCAACATGAAATTTAAATTACAAATCCGTTCCTGCATTATAACGTCGTCCTTTATTTTTTGGATATAAGCTGTCGGTGCGCGCCGTATAGTAGGGTCTTCTCTTAACGATGGCTGTGCCAATGGTGGTCCTAGAGCCGATTTGTGTGATGTTTGCATGTATACATACAACATGCGCACTCTATAATATAATAATTCAATTTAATATTCCCATAGAGTTTTCAGTTTTCAACTCAGTAGATGTTCGCTTCGCATCGTTGTGGGGCTTCTGTTCAGGGATATGGTCGTAAACTGGTAAGAGGACGATGGACGAAATGATGTCGAGGTATACCACCGCGCTCTATTCCATTTGGCGAATCAGGTATAATTTATAGGAGTACTGGTGTAACCGTATGAACAATAGTAAAATTTGCTGATGTAAACCACGCGCGGCAATCGGAAGCAGGGGCTGGAACTAAAAGGAATTACAGGTCAACGCCAATTGAATCCGAACTCGTTTGCATAAGGCACTTTACACCAAGTGGATGTCGGACGCGGACCCGAATACCGAAACGTGCAGTTGAAGGTAGTATTACAGAATTCAATATGGCATCTCTAACAGATGCAGTTCAGTGGTTCGCTATTCACAATCTCAAAAGTTGAGCATAAATTGTGGAAGTACAATAGCTTTACACCGACTACTCAAACTAGCTGTTCCAGTTTCCCTGTATTGCAGGTTGGATATTATTGGCGCAAACGAGGCAATAACCTTGAGTGCATTGCACTTGACTTTAATATAACCGCGTGGAAGTGGTGTCCCTAAAAATGTATTGAAATTAAAGTCAGTCGATTTTAAAGAGAGCGAAATTCCGTTAAAGCAGTTGAGCCGAGAGAATGCACTATCAAGCCTTACCAAACGGATTTTAACTGAATACTTATTTTGGTGGTAGGCTTTTAGTGTACGATTTTACCACCAGGCCTATAGAAACTTTACTGAACCTACAATCCATCGATCCACCTTCTCATGGCGTGGACAAACAAGCAGCTCTTCAATTGTAAGTCAGTGTCTTTCCGCATTGACGGTTTTTACCCATCAAACAATACTGTTGTGCTGGATTCCTGGACATGCTGGTGTGGAGGGGGCAGCAAAAATATTTGTAATATGCGTCCCCGAATTGAATGTACTACCAGATCTCAACACAGCTAACAGTGTCGTTTATAATATAACATTTGGCGAAAGGAACGAAAGAACATTATTATAATGGTTTGGCCATAACCCGCAACTTGTGGCCCGCAATTGACACTAAAAGGTTGAAGATCGAGCCCCATTTAGACGATCATTTCAGTTTCAGTTTCAGTTGAGCTATCAGTAAAGCTTTCAGTTCAACTGATGTCTAAATGCAAAACTTGAAGCGTCTAACTGAAACTGATGGAATTCCCATAAGTTTTCAGTTCAGTTGTCAGTTTTAGTAGCTATATCTTGTAACCTTCGGCTACTCACGATTAAATTGAAAGCTCAACTGAATACCGGACTGACGCCTAAATGCACTGCCATTTTTAACTGAACTGACAACTGAACTAATAACTGATCGTCTAAATGGGGCTTATTTCGACTCGAAAAGGATTGCATTCGAAACGATCAACGATATCCTAATTCGACTTCGCTAACATCCATGCACCATGCTTCTGCACCATAGGGCAGGACTGGGCTGATGATGCTTTTATATGGAGTCTCTCTAAATTTTCTTGATAATGTTTTACAAGTCAATTGCCTTTTTGTGGAAAAAAAGGAAAAAAAAAAAAAATTTAGAAGCGCAACTGTTCGCTTGATTTTTGATGTGAGCGTATACTAGGTTTCACAAGTCACAACTAAAAAAAACTGAATCAATTTTAACCGCAAACTGACCAATGAAAGCTCGCTGAATTCTGCCGCATGTCAGTGTCAACCGCCTGTCAGCTGCAAGTAATTGCTTGTAGAAAGTATGTACATAAAACCATCACCTTGTCTAAATCCACTTTTGACATACAAAATTCTCTGTGAACTTGTTTGGGACCTTCTTTGAGAAGAGAGCGAGCGCTTTCGTCATTCTGCACAATCTGACGAAACTATAGACACAAATATAAATGCCATCTCTATAAATGCTTTTATCTGCAGCGGGTATATCGGTTTGGACTTATTAGATTTTGTCCAGAATCTTCCGTAACGCAAATATTTGATCGTTTGTGGACTTACCGGTCCTAAAACTTCAGCGTCCAAGCAGTTTTTTGACAAAAAGTTTCAGGCTTTATCGTATGCTTTCCACCCACCAAATCTTAGAATTGAGTTGGTGTTTGCTCTGCCAAAAATATTTCAGCTGGTAAGTCGTTCGGTTCATAAGCTTTGAGTTATTCACACTTCATTTTAATCGAGTGAGCGAAAATATTGGCTGTTATCAACCAGATTGAATGGTTCATTCTGCCCGACAGTAGATTTTCGTCTTTAAAAGTGGTCTTTCCATATCCCAAAAACAACTGTAAAACTAATTCAAGTTGTTCTTCCTCATCTCGACATTGTTAGTGGAGTTCTCCATTTTTAGAGTAGATTCGGGTTTCGAAATGCAATGAACGTGAATCATCAACACATAGGTTCATACACGAAGCTGCACAGCAGTTCGACAAATATGACTTCCATAACGTGAACACAATCCAATGGGGCAAATATTATGCATGATAATTTTCATCGAAGATCGGCTCGAAAAACATACTCGACGGTTTCGGGTTTACGCCTGGAGTAATAGTAAGGGCACAAACCACAGAGAACTGGACCGTCGTCTTCCGTGCACCTACCCGATTCTCCCCGAAAAAAAAATTACCCTGTCTGTGAATACGTGTAAATGTCAAAATTAATGGCGGCAATGATTTTCCATGCTATACCATGGGCCTATTTTTAAAGTATGCGTGCGTTAATGGCCCTCCTTTGATTTTGTACAGCACCACTACATGAAAAATCCTGGGCCGGCAGGCAGCTTGTAGGCAAAATCCGTTATGTGGGAGGAGTCGACGGTCTATTCTATGTGGTTTGTGAGTAAGGGTTCATGTGGAAAACGGTTATCATCATTTTCTTGGCAGTGCTTTCTGAAATCCTTAGCATTTTGTGCTACGTGACCAGCATTCTTGGCTTTGCCCGCGTTACATAAAAGACGAAGTAGGTCCTGCTCTTGGCTATTTTCCCTTATGGTTCTGACTGAATGCAGTAGTTTGCGTTGTGGTACGCAACCTAAATTACGCTGCCTTCGTTACGCCACTAGTCTTGTAGCTTGGAACAGTTATTTGATCAAATCATTGATGTGGCTTTTGGTGAAACAGCAGTTTGCCTTTTTAATTCCGTCTGATCATTGTTTGGGTTACAGACTAATCCAGATTGCCGTGGCCACGCTTAAATGCAGCTATCTGCAGTCATAGGGCAAGAACCGTTCAAAAGAATGCAGGTCCACCACCTGGGACATAAAAGGATGGCGTAGCTATAAAATAAATAAATATTTGGCGCAAAAGGTTACCATATATGTAGAATTAGCCCTAGCTTTTATTTTTTTCTATTTTTTTGATAAATGGAGGCGAACTACAATTTCGAGAAAAAAATTAAACAAAAAGAAAATGATCAAATGAATTTAATAAATACTTAAATAGTTATTAATATTCGCCATTCCCTTTAGTATACTGAAGATAGTCACAAAATTAGGACGAATTAGCGAAGAGCCAAGTTGGCAGAACAGTGCAAAGTTCGAACTGTTGGTGAACGATCAAGATGTAACCATTATAAAATTACAGATTCAAGAAGAGTGCATTTTTATGAAATATCTGTACGAAGCTACTGAAAAGGTAATTTAGTTAGACATGTTTATTTTATGTTTAGAAACGTAACCGAAAATGTGTAACATCGTCACATCGGTTCGCGAACGCCTCGGCTTCAAGAGTATTTCGCCAACACAATGGGAATCAGATCCACGACAATTGGATTACACCAGGTAATAACATCGTCAAAGGTCCAGCGTTACTTTGATAAGATCCCTCAGGAGAAAGTTCCAAAACTCAGTTCAAACGGTAATATGTAAGAACCTTGAATATTTACGTCTCTGTAATTATTCAATCAGCTTATTTACGGGTTTAGTTTGTCCATTTGTATTGGCGCTATTCTACGATACCCGGAGGCCCAGAGCTTAGCTTCAATGAGGGCCGAGGCCTGTGCTAATGTCTCTAATACATACATACATACATACAATGGAGGCGAACTACAATTTCGAACGGATGAATTGAGAAACTTTCTTAGGACAGCTATATGCCACCCGCTTGTTCCCTCTGCGAGTCCATCACCTCGGAGGGAGACTGGTGCTTAGCAGAAGTGGGTGGTCGAAGCAATTCACCTTACTGCTTGACACCGAAAAGTGGACGATAGTTACCCCCGCTTATTGCTCAATTATAGAAATCAGGAAAATACATCCGAAAAAAAAAAAACAGTAAAAAACAGAAGCAAGCATTTCATTGGAATTCTGTGGAACATTTTGTGGAATTGACTGAGAAGTTGAACAGAAAATTTAAAGATCAATTGCTATTTTTGTTTGTTGATGAACTAACTTTACAATTTATAAGCAACATTTTAAAGCCAAGATTGAGTTCAACCATAATGTTTAAGTGGTCTAAAAAAGCTTAACAACACTTTTACGTTTCTGTTTTACGTATTTCTATAACTGGGGCCTTAAGATGTAAGGGCCTTTATACTCGTATAACCATAGGAAATCTTAAATAATTAACTTGAAATACACAGACAATCAATCAAAAATCCATAGCAGCGCTTTTGAGTCAACACAAAAGAGATATCATTCTCTTAAAGATGATTCTATGTACGTGAAACCTCAACATGTAGATGCTATTAATTTATTGCTTCAGCCGGTTTACCGGCACCTAGCTGACACTAACTTAATCCTTCTATCGCATATTTTAAGTTTCGCTAGATATCCTTTAAATAATGACTCTTTGCATTCACTTTTCTCATTAAATGCAATTGCCTCTCACACGAAAGCGCATTCTCCATAAATATATTTCTTTTCTACATATTCTACACCACATTAACCCACAACCACACATTTGCGTTGTCAAAAATCAAAGGATAATGCATAGAAAAAAACTAGATACAAACTAGGTACCATCCATATTATGTATAGTCACACGAAAAATGCTGAACGAATTCTGGAACAACAGCCATTTAAACTTTCTGTGCCATTCACCGCCAAAAATATTCTTGGCACCTGTTATATTCTCTTCAATCTTTGGTATTCTTACCACCACCCAAAGACAGAGAAAGAGAGTTGATAAGTGGCAGCGAGGATGCACTACCGTGCATTATCCGTTTCCGTATTCTTTTATACAAACTACACAAACCGTAATCACATTACTCATATTATACTTAATTCTGTGTAGGTGCTGTGTAGGTGTTCCACATTTTGCACACGGTTACATAACAACAAACTAGCAATAGAAAAAAATCTGCCAATGCAACAGTTTCACTATAAAACTACTCTTCACACGTGTATTTTCATATAAAGGGCCTTCCCTTAGTACATCAACTCTATTACCTAATTATAATAATTCTTTTATAAAAATGCTGCTGTTGAGGGTGGTTTGGAGGGCGCAAACAGAAAAAAAAGTGTTTGGAAGCACATCAACGAAGTGGTGCACAATCTTGATCGTATCCTGGAAGCAATATGTGTATGCGCCCATATATTTGTCCGAGGTGGTGTTCGCTCGCATTTGTATACGTATACAACAAGCTACCTAAATGACCCCAAAATGAGCAGTGATGTAGCATTGTAGGGATGATGCTTTTGATTTTTACAACCCCACAAAATGTCGTATACATATATACATATTTCTATGTCACTATGTGCTTTTGATGGTTCTGGGAGTCCTTGCACGTTCCACCGAAAATAAACAGCAAATTTACTTTTAAAATTAAACACGAACCCTAAATTGGGTCGGTGTACGAGGACGACCATATATACGCCTCCCCTCCGACCAAAACCGAACTGAAGAATATTTGAAGAGTTAGCGGAGGGCGGCTGCTTGCAGGATGAGGTTGCAAGGGTAACAAAAAGGAAACTACAACAAAAATAAAATAAAACACCAAAATGAACAACATCAAATGGAAATGGCCTAAACAAGTGCACAGCACAGACTGGGGCCTTCAAGAAGGCAGTCGGTCGGGCGGTCGGTTTTAAACAGGAAGAGGGGTAGTGATGATACTATGCTCACATGGTGTTCCTTCCTCCCCGCATTGGGCTTTGGAGGAAAATAAGAAAACAAGTTAAATCACCAAAAGCAAAAAAGAAAGAAAAAACAAAACAACAAACGGAAAGTAAAAACAAAAAAGGCTGTATGCGCCAAATTAGAAGATGTGACACTCCGACGATTTAGTTCTTTTTTTTTTGGTTCGTTGGTATGTTTGTTTTTGGTTTTTTCCTTGCGGTGTCCTAAATTCACTGATTTCCACTGCACTGCAATTCGGATTGAGCGCAAAGTTTAACTCAAATTAATTTCGTTCACACGATTTTTTTTCCTTTGCGCGAAGATGGAAATTGTTTTTTTTTTACAATTTGTTCGCCTTATTATGGTGGGAACATCTATTTGATCATTTGGTTGGTAATGAGAAATAACAGCAGCTAGCATTATTTGCCAGATGACACAAAACAAGTATTCTTTGAATGATTCTAATGAACATTCCATGCGGATTAGAGTGGAGGAATCCCATATACGTTGGCAGAAGATGCTGTTCTGGTACTGTGGACTTGTGGTAGCATTAGAAAATCTCAAATACTAAAGTTTATGCTAAGAGATTTACCATGTGGGCATATGGTCACCATGAAAATTGACTTACTTACTCATTCGTGGTCTGGGAGACAGAGGTTTTAGTTTATGGAAATCACTCTACAAAATAAAAAGGATTAGTGACTTAAGAAGATGGGGTAAATCAGATGTTCTATTAGCTCCCTTCCTAAATAATCTAAATATACTTTTTATTGGCTTTACACGTTAGACCACTGCATCCGCAAAGTGAGAAGACTTTCTCGCGAGAGGTGGCGCAGTAGATCAAAGGGCACGGTAGTGTCCCAGCCAAATTCTCTAGCAAAGGCACTTCCCGTTTTGACAGGAACAAACTCAGGCTGTTTTCGACCCCCCTCTAACTTTGGAACCGATTGAGCCAAAAACTTCAAACTTGAAACATTTATCAAACTCAACTCATTTACCAATTTTTTTTTTAACATTTAACCTTCTTAAACTAAGAAATTGGCTTACATTTAGACCTCATTACTTTTCGTGGCTGACTAGTTACGCACCAAAGTCGCATTTTCGTAGTCGCATGTAATTTGGGTTTTTCCGAGGATCGAACCTGGCACCCCACGCAGAGTAGTCCAGCACACTTATCACAGAGCCACTGCGCTATGACCATGAGCTTGCTCTCATTAAACACTAGCCACGGTTTCCAATTTTATTATAAACTAAAACTATCATCAACGCCTAATATTCACTACATGTGGCCGGTACTCTGTACAGTACAAAGGTCACTCCAAATCTGATATGTACTTCCTGGTAATCAAGCTGCACTTATAGAACTAGATTCACACTTGATGAGTTGCTAGGCTCAAGAACCTTTGCATTTTGGTTCAATGGTCTTCACACGTTGTTGGTAGGTACACCTGGTCAAAGCAATAGGTAAAATGTAGGAGGTTTTTGACCAGGCATAGCAATTTAAAAGTTGTTTTTGTCAGATGGATAGAAAATATATGTTACCAAAAATCGTGTATATCAATTCTTTTGGTAACTGAATTTGTTGGACAGACCCCACCCCACCCCAATACCACATATTATATTTCCTGCATTTTCTAACGTTTCTAGAATTTTCTAACGTTTCTAGAATCTCCTTTTGTTCCGTTTGCAACTCTGATACTGTTTTGGACACGATTTTGGACATGTTTTTTGAACACGATTTTGAACCCTTCCCGCGACTGAATCTGGCCTTTTTCTGATATATTTTAGTTTTATGATAATATATAATTACTAACTGTACCCGCCCGGCTTTGCCCGTGCGCATGAATTGTATTGCTTTAGTCTTAGATAATAATGTTGGTTCGTAAAATGCGAAAAATGAGAATAAATCGATTTTTTGGAATTTTCTTTTTGCCTAAACCTGAAACACAGTACAGAGGCGCACTCCTGGGCCAATTCCTAAGATTGTCGGTAAATTTTAACTCAATCGATTCGACGGTTTTCGGGATATAAGATTTTGATTGTTTTTTTTTTTTTTGTATGGGCCCCCCTTTGTCCAATTTTGACCAATTTTCACAGGGCCAATACCTAAAATTATCTGTAAGCTTGAGCTCAATCGGTTGTATGGGCGGTTCCACGCCCCTTTGTTCAATTGGATTTTGTCATAATATTTTTATATTTTTTGGTCGTATTTACTGACGTATTTCGATGCATTTTTAGACATACCTACATATTTCTAAAAACGTATTTATGAGACGTCTGTGGGGTTGTTTTGGAATGTTCTCCTACTCCTACTTTTTTTCGACTCGGTCTTAATATTTTTATTTTTCCTAAGGCGGATTTTGATGCTCTTTTTAGTAAACATTGTTTGGGCAGTAGGAGATCTGATTCTTTTAATTTTAAGTTAATTACCTTCTAATTTTGTTGTAGCCAAGGTACGTATGCGGATATCCCAGACACCACAACAACGAGGAAATACTGTGAGGAGATTCAACGTTGAACGGCTACAAACGCAACAAACCGCCAGAACTTTTGCCGATCGCGTCTCCCTCAACCTCTCGAGAAGTCCTTTGCAGCCTTCATCAAGTGCTGAAGACCAGTGGCATCGATGCCAAGAAGCCGTCAGAAAAGCCGCAACTGATGTGCTCGGTTTCACCCGACCACCACCACGAAACCCTTGGTTTGATGAAGAGTGCCGGCAAGCACATGCAGCGAAGCAACTGGCCTACAAAGCGGCGCTGCAGAGAAGGACGAGAGCAGCTCGTGAGCTCTACGAGCAAAAAAGGAGGGAAGAAAACCGGCTTCTCCGGAGGAAAAAGAAAGAGCATGAGAAGCGCGCGATCGAGGAAATAGAGAGGTGTTACTCCAGGAACAATGTTCGGAAGTTTTACCAAAAGGTAAAAAGAACTGTCACAAGACCCGAACAGAGACCTGTAGAGACGAACAAGGAAACCTTGTAGTGGAGTCACAGTCGGTGCTGAGGACATGGAAAAACCATTTCTGCAGACTGTTAAACGGCGAAGACGATACATATTCCGCTGTCAGGCAGAATGAACCATTCAACCTGGGCGATGAAAGCCAAGAATTCCGTCCACCTGACCAAAATGAGGTAAGGATAGCAATATCCAAACTGAAGTCAAACAAAGCTGCAGGACCGGACGGTTTATCTGCAGAGCTTTTTAAGGCAGCGGGAGATGACTTGGTAGAGAGCATACACCAACTCGTTTCTAAAATTTGGTCAGAGGAAAGTATGCCTGATGAATGGAGCCTCAGCATTGTTTGCCCGATCCATAAGAAAGGAGACCCTCTAAACTGCGCCAACTATAGAGGCATCAGTCTCCTTAACATCGCTTACAAGATCCTGTCTGCCGTACTGTGTGAACGCCTGAAACCATTTGTCAACGAACTGATTGGACCCTATTAGTGCGGTTTTAGGCCCGGTAAGTCCACAACCGACCAAATATTCACACTACGACAGATCCTGGAGAAAACCCAAGAAGTCCAAATCGATACTCACCATC
Source organism: Cheilosia scutellata (assembly GCA_955612985.1). Lineage (NCBI taxonomy): Eukaryota > Metazoa > Arthropoda > Insecta > Diptera > Syrphidae > Cheilosia > Cheilosia scutellata. Next base: position 46,346,081 of record OY015313.1, on the reverse strand, counting down.
TATTTATCGATTTTAAAGCCGCATATGACAGCATTTATAGAGACGAGCTATACAGAGCCATGTCTAGTTTTAGCATCCCTGCCAAACTTATCAGATTGTGCAGAATGACGATGGAGAACGCTCGCTGCTCCGTAAAGGTCGGAAACAATCTCACCGAGACCTTTGATGTCAAAAAAGAATTTAGACAAGGTGATGCGCTGTCATGTGACTTTTTCAACATCATTCTTGAGAAAATTGTGCGAAACTCGCAAGTCAACACCAGGGGCACAATTTTCCAAAAGTCTGTGCAACTACTTGCATACGCTGACGACATCGACATTGTCTACCTCGGCTCCGCTATTAACTCTGAAAATGACATCACATCAGAAATCAAGCGAAGAATTATACTTGCCAACCGCTGTTACTTTGGCCTAAGAAGGCAATTGATTAGTAAGGCCTTCTCTATATAAGACCCTCATCATCCCAGTCCTGCTTTATGGCGCAGAATCATGGACGTTATCGAAGGCGGATGAAGATCTCCTTGGTCGCTTCGAACGCAAAATTCTTCGAGTGATTTTCGGTCCCGTTTGCGTTGACGGGCTTTGGAGGAGGAGATTTAACAGCGAACTCTACGAGCTGTACAGCGACATCGACCTGGTCAGAAAAGTACGTATCAGTCGACTAAGATGGCTAGGACATGTAGAGCGAATGGACACCAACGCTCCGGCCCGAAGAGTCTTCGATTCCAACCCGGAGGGACAACGCAGTAGAGGAAGACCTCGCCTTAGGTGGCGCGCACAAGTGGAAGGGGACCTCAACCAACTTGGAGTGCGCAACTGGAGGCGGTTAGCCAAAGATCGTGCTAACTGGAGAGGCGTGTTGGTTGAGGCCCAGGTCCACCCCGGACTGTAGCGCCATCTAAGTAAGTAAGTAAGTAGATACCTTCTAATTTTTAGGATAACCTAAGTTTAGGGTTTTGGGAGCATCCACATTTCGAAAGATTTCGTAGAATTTGCGGCAATATATTCTTCTTTATTTGTTCTCCTCATATGCATATATGCATTTTTTGATTTTAGAAATGAACGAAAATTGCTTCTTTTGGCTTTTAACGGACTATTTTTGTGAAGGTTTTCAAATGACATGAACTTTGGGCACACAATTAATGCTCTAGACTAGAAAGTAGATACACTGGTGGGCATAAGTATTTTGACAAAACTAAAGTTAATTCTACTCATAATTTGAAGTTATTTCATGTAAATTTTGGCATCAATGGAAAGGTCATTTAAATTCCGTTTGAATGATACAAAACTTTCCTTAACCCATTAAGTACCCATTGAAAATTTAGAATTTTGGTGAAAGTCTACTTCTTTGACTTTTTTCCTCGGTCTCAAACAAAAAATATTTTGATGCAAAAAGTTCCTCCAAACAATTCTAATAGTGACTGCAAAACATTTTGTTCAAAAATCTCTTCGCTAATATTTTTTTTGATTTTTTCATTTTTTTAGTTTTTAATTTAATTTAGTTTTGTCAAAATACTTATGCCCACCAGTGTATATTGGTGGATTTTTTGTGTTATTTTCGGGGTATTCGTGGGCCATTTCTTAGGTGCGATTTATGCCATGTATTGCCATATATTGTGAAGGAATTGCCTGAGCGACATCCAAATTCCAGCGATGACCATGGCGACACATTCGCAGCCTTTACCTAAACAAAAAAAAAAATAAAATCAAGAGTAATTATATATCTAAGCCACGAAAAGTATATCCTCTCACCTGTGATGTAATTTCACAAACCATCCCCTTCCTGTAGTCAATGGCCTCATTAATGTCCTATAAGGAAAAGAAAAAATAAACGCATAAAAAAAGAAACACAATAATCACACACACACACACAATTACGACTATTCACACCCCTACCGATCCCCGCCAAAATCAAAGGATGTGGATAAACAGATTACCTGTCCAGAACAATCAATCCCTTTTAATAATTGTTTTGAGTATATAAACTCAAGGCCAATAAAAGTATGTACATACACAGCACAAAACCAAGAAAAAAAAAAAAAAAACTACCCTGTAGTCGTTGATGGAGTTCCTGCTGAGGATCTGATCACGATCCCTATCCATAATGGGGTGTGAATTTTCCAATTCGGCCTAGGCTATGTAATGTTGGAACATCTCCACGAAATTTTTAAAGCACACTATAGAAGAAATAAAAACACTATTAATAGGATATAGAGAAAAATATTTACAAAATTATTAACTTACCTGACGACGCATCCAAATATATGAACCACGCTGAAAAAGAACCAAAAAACACAATGTGTTGCAACTGCAATGACATTTCAGTGGCCGGGTGCAATTACTAGTTGTTGCAATTCCGTATACTGGTTTGCCTGTTCGCACCTCGCGGATAATGCGGATAAAAACAAGTGATACCAAGTGTGTAGAGTTTTATGTGTGGGAAGTTGCAATTATAGGAAGTAGGTATTATTTAGGTAGTTATTTTTAAATAAGTATAGGAACTGTGATAAGATCGTAGATCAGATTAAGTATCTAAGGGAAGTGCAATTTAGGTTAAGGCAATGAATTAGGTAGTTAAGGTAGATTTATCCGTAGTTTAAATTTCTTAGTGTTAGGATATAGTGTTCGGTGAGTGAGTACGTGGAAAAAAGGCGGTAGAAGCCAAAATTTGCAACATTCCCATTATAGGATTCATCGCTCCGCGTGCTGCCGGCAGGACAACGAGGGACGACGCTAAGTGAACGCCGTAAGTTTATATATAAATTTTTTTTGTTTTGAGGCAAGAACTTCGCCTCTAAGAAAAGTAGCATCATTTTTGATTTCTTTTACTCGCCGCTAAGAACACCGGTATCTAAATTTTGGTAGCTTAACGTAACTTTGTAGTTTTAAGTTTTCTCTTTATGAATTATAATTGGTTTAAATGAGTGAAATTAGTGTTTTCTTAATGGAGTAGATACTAAAAGTGATTTGGTGTGTGGTGAAACGGGAAGGCCGTCCTTCTGCTAGTGCTATGACATAAACGCGACTTAGACGACCGACGAACACGGTACATGGACGAGACGACGTACGAACTTTTCTCTACATAGACAAAGGACAGACGAGTGGCTGGATTTTTTTTTGCATTTAGGGGCTGTTTCTCAAATACATCGGCCAAAGAGAAATGGCCATGGACATGTCCATTGAGACATAGGGTGGGGTAGGCCAAACCAGTGCCCATAACATCTGGCACCGTCTCTGGAACGAAGCGAACCTTACCGGGGAGCGATCTCGGGAAGCAGTAGATGCAAAGGGCTAGTGTAGGATAGATGTAAGTTAGAATAGGTTTAGTGAATAGGATTTAGCTTACGTTTTTTTAGATTAGCATAGTTGTATATTAGGATAGTTAGGTTAAGAATTCAATGCATCTGACTTCCCGGCCCCTCTCCTTGGTAGGGCAGAGGTTGTTGAGTTTTCCTTTTCCGCTTTCCTGTCCTTCTCTTCTTTCTCTTTTCTTTAATTTTTCCGTCCGTCCGATGTCGTTTAAAATTAGTTCTCCGCCTGTCCATCTTTAGTTTTTTTTTGGCACGAATTTTTATAGTTATGAGCAGGTGGTTTAGTGAGAGGGGTGACAAGAACTACCCCGTCCGACGAGCGATAGCCGTGCAACCGCGAGCGTGCCACCGTCCTCCTCCACTATTCCGAAGATGCCCCTGTGGTCAACCTCAACTCATAACAGTTTTTGTGGTGATTTTTGGATATATTTTAGAGCTTTTCAGATTTTCTTTTAGCATTACGCACCTTTCAATCTCTTAAGGCATGAAACCTCTGAAAATATATTTGTTCTCTAAGCTATAAACTAAAAACAATGATGCCATTTTTAAGGCATATTTAAATAGTTTTTAATCGATGTGAGAAGTGAGAATAAAATCGCCCATAGACGTAATCAAAAAAAATTAATAAAAATAAAAATAATGATAATCTAAGTGGGACTTACTTCAAGCATTTATGTGCGATATACATAAATAGTCGTTCACAAATTTAATTAATTTTCAAACAAAGCTTCTAAGTTTTATGTAGTTTTCGAAACAAAATCAAAGAGCAGCCATAGATTGTTGCCATAAGTATATTTCCATCTCTGGAGGTGGATGAACATTATGATGACACATTCCAAAAATTTTATTTTTTATTATGCATAATCATATAAGACCGCTCAATTTTTAAATCACTGTAAGATTTCACAACTACCACGAATGTTTTACGGAGAAAAGCAAAACATTTCAAAACAATGTTAATAGCCACACAATAGGATTAACCGTTCCACAAAGTAAAAACCCCAACTGATCCCTTCGAATAGAATTAGGGCTCCTGATTATGATATCCACCAGCTGCGGGATGCAGTGTCTTCGCCAGGGCATCACTGCATTCCACCTTAATCCCAAGCAAAAACGTCAGAATCGCATTACAACCAATGGGTGGTATACTGTGGCCGCATAACATTGTCACCATCACCAGTTGCAATTGCACGGCAAGGATGTGCAGATGGATGTATGGTTGGTTGGTTGCTTGCTCGAATGAATAGAATCTCATTTGCATTGCATCCAACTATGGTGCAGAATGGGTTCCGACAGTTTGAGTTTGTGTCGTGTGCCAAAACAGCGATGTGTTCCAAATTTCATCAAGCTTTTCTTTTCCTGACGTCATCCGGATGGAAAAAAAGAATCCAAACAAGAAAAAACACAATAGGTACCCACCATCGTTCGTGTACCATTGACAGGAAAAATGGGTGAAAACAACAGGAACCACAAGTGAATATTTACCGTTCCATGTATTGTATACATATGTGCATGCATTATGATGATTCGGTTATGTCCTGGGCCAAGCACGATAATCACATCAGCATCAACATTGCAGCAATCCATCTGGGTATCTGGAAAAATGCAGATTTCTACTGCAGGAATGTAATGGATTACCAGCATTCTGTTTTGAGGTCAATTCTAATTGTTGAGCTCAGTTGGATGGCATAAACAGTGCGCGATCGCGAAACTGTGTTAATGTTTTTGTCGGTTGTCAATGGCTTTTGAGGATGCTGGGTTAACAGGTCAGTTTTACAGCTCAACGGGAGACTTGACCCATTTCTGGACATTTTTGTAACAAAATTTGTATTAGCCACAGGATTCCTGTTGATAGAGTTTTCGGCGTATAACACATGTAGTGAGAAATGTAGAAATCTGTATTGGCGCGAAATCTTTACCGTTTAAATACTTAGTGAATGCATAGAATTTTGTTATAAAGGTGTATGCCTAATAAGGCTGCAAAAGACGCGAAAGTGCGAGTTATTTGCTTAGAAAGGACTTTATTTGCGGTCTCTAAAAGAACTAATTATGGGATCTTATTTAGAATACTTATTGCTTAATGTTCTCGACAAATAATTGTTTGATACATAAATGAAAGTACATATGTTGAAAAGAGAAGTTCAACAAACTCCAATCTTTGACATTTTAAACATTACCCAAGAATGATAGAATACAAGAACTTCTACTCGTCCACCATTTTTGTTATTTTTTTGACAGCTGTGATGTCACTCGTGACTTCTCTAAATTTTATTTGAATTAGCAGTTTTATTTGAGTTTATGTTTTTAAAATAAAGTGTGCTGGTGAGTTGTATAATTGCAAAAATATTGAACATATTATTCGGGTTTATTGTTTTCCAAAAGACAGAAGTATTAGAAAACAATGGGATAATTTTTGTCGAAGAAAAGACCAAGAAAAAAACCTGAAAATTGACATATCTAAGGACTTTGTGTAAGAAGTCAATGCTTCCTATTTATGATATTACGATGATAGAACCGAAAAAAGTTAAAAAGTAGGTCTCGCAATTCTGCTCGCCTGTATGTCTGTCTGCCTATAGCCCGGAAACCTAAGCGCTTGGACGGATTTGTTTCAAACTTCGAATTTAGAGTTTGTGGGCTCATCCACCGCTAGGAGGCTCTTTTTTTTTGTTTTAAACTCGCCCTAATTTATTAACGATACTTACAAATTTAAGCAATTTCGATTTTTTTCGAAAACGGCTCTAACAACGGCACTTTTCAAAATTGGCTTTTTCTCGAAAACAGTAAAAACGATTTTAACACAAACTTATTTTTAAGGTACTATCGTCATTCTTAACTTGATAACAAACTCAGTTTTCTAAAGGAACTGCGTCCTTTGATATCCACTCAAGTCGCTAATAATAAGACTTTAAAACTGCTCATATCTCAAAAACGCCCTTTTCGACTATGATAAAAATATAACTGTCAGGTAGATAATGATTAATTCCTGAATAATATAATATATGCAATTTCTGTAGTTTAAGTTAAACGACATTATTCTGCGTTTAAACTTCAGATCACTTGACACAGTGACATTTTAATTTCAAAGCTGCCGAATGTCAAAACATTTGAAGTTGTTTTGAGTGTTCTTTGAAAGAAAATACAAGGAACGATTTTGAAGAAGTTGTATAAAAGCTAAGGACTGTACAATTCTGCCAAATTCTATTCATGAAATTTCGTTAAACTGAGTTCAATTGATTACATTGTGAAACCGGACGAGTTGAACTTCAAGTTTCGGAATCAGCTGAACTTTAGCTTAAACTTCTACACTCAAGGAAATAACGAGCTAAAATCAAGAATATCAGTGCTATTTCAAGCCTATTCGTTGACAAAATTTGGTGAACTCGGAAAATCTTTTTCCAAGTACAAAAATCTTATTTTGAGCTCATTTTTAATTGGCTTAAAAATCTTACTTCAATATATTGTTTCGTGATGCTTTTAAGATTGTTCGTTCTTATGTTAATAATACAAAGGCTACGTATTGGACCATTGTTAACTTAACCCGCCAATGCTGACGCAAATTAGACTTTGATCAATGGTGACGCCGGTTTCACAGACCGGGTTTTTCAACTGAAGATTTTTCGAAATGTGTTACTAATAGTTCATGTTTTTTTTATTTATGCTTCTTTGACAATAAAACAAAGATATTTAATAATTTAAGCTCTTTTATTTCAATATTACAATTTAAAAAACATGTTTAATTAGAGCATTAAAAATAACAATGTTTTCAGTAATACATTTTTTAAAATTAAGAAAACAATAAAAAATCACATATTCATAAAGGAAAATAACGTTTTTTAGTCGAAAATATGGAACTTTTACAAAATGAACAAAATACACAATAAAACAATAAAAAAATACACACCGGGTTAGTAAAAAAAATACACAATGTGTGCTCACTACGCAGTTCCGACGTTAACTAATGGTGGGGCAGGCACGTAGCCAGGGGGGGGGCTTGAGGGGCTGAAGCCCCCCCCGAAACGCTAAGCAAAACATTAAAAACTAAAACTTTCTAATATAAATTCAAATCTTCCGCAACCATTCAAATTCAAATATAACTTTAAAAAATGCCATTAAAAAACAGGCACCAGAGAGCCGAAAAACTCGACTTCTAAGCCTTTGTGAAACGCTAGATTAATTGAAAGGTATGACAGTATTATTTCCTTTGTAGAGCTCTTCAAATGCATCTCAATAAGTCTTGAAGATATAACCACCAGAACGTGGGCGATGTTTTCGAAAGCACCAACACTTTTGGCAGCGATCCAAAAAAGTGATTTCCTAGTAAGCCTCATTGTATGCGAAAAACTATTCAATTTAACGCTACCCTTATCAGTTTTCCTACAGACCAAATCCTTAGACTTCATTTCTGCTATCGACCGCACAAAAGAAGTTCTGAATTCTCTTAAAAACATCAGAGTAAATGCCGAAGATTTTTTCAGAGAGGATTTTCAATCCGAATCCCAAATTGCCGAGGACTTATTTGAAGTTGAATTAAGAGCCCTAAGAACTTCATTGAAACAACCAACGCGTTCCAATCCAGAAACCTCTTCTACTGAAGCCTATTTTATATTTTATAGTGTCTATACTGATTCCTTGCATAGGAAACATCGTTAAAACAAAATCTACAGATTCATGGTCAACGAAGACGTTCTACCATCATGTCATGTCAAAAAAAAAATCAAGATGTCTTCTGCTTTGAAAAAAATAATTTTAGTATGTTCGTTTAGGTACATACGATTTAAAAAGTAATAAGAATCAGTGAATTGGAATATACAGGGTATCCCAGTTAAGCAGTATAATCCTTTAAGGGAAGATTCCTGGGGCCAGATCGCGTAAAATAAAAACGCGACAATAGACAGAGACTGCTAGTATGGAAACGACGTCGTTCGATCGTTTTCATTTTACGTGATCTGGGCCCTGAAGTTCCGCCGAACAAAAAATTGTATGGCAGGGGGAGTCTATTTTCACTATATTTCCCGTTTTATTTTTTTGTATGAAATTTTTATCCTTGAGAATTTTTCTAAAAATTATGCTAAGCAACTTGAATTTGTAGTAAAAGCCGTTTTTTTGTCAGACAAAAATGGTCAAAAAGAGACCCGATATTTCTCTAAAATCAACTTTTTCTTTCACAGCACCCCAGAAGAAAAAATCCATGGGAGTTAGGTAAGGAGATCTGGGTGGCCAAGGATTGGGCGAAATCGACCAGTTCACCGTTCATTAAAAGTGACGCTGCTAGAGCTTCGTCAGTCCACAGAATATTCTTGAGGATGTGTCCGTACCGGTGCTAAATGGGAAGGGTGTAACCTATTACTCTGGAGAGTTCTGGGAAGTTCCAATTGCACAGCTTGTCCTCGGACCTGACTAAAGGATTAACTTCCGCAGCATGCAAAATCCCACCCCCAATTTCTACCGCCGCAGCGTCTGAACGTCGTTTTTTTTATTTCGAGGAGCTCACCCGGTATCAACAAGGCGCTGATACGCATCAGTACCCGGCTACATGGTGTACTACGATTTGGGTATCGGCGTTGGACTCCTATCTTGCCAACAAAGCGTTTCCATGGCAGAACCCGTTTACAAACACTATGTCCGCGTAATCACGTTTTTCAACTTATCAATGTTAAGCTTTTTTTTAATATTCGACAATTAACTGTTAACCGCTCATAATTACGTTAGTTTATTATTCTGACTTAATTTTGTTTGACCTTTTTTTTGACAAAAAACGGCTTTTACAACAACTTCTGTTGATCTTACGTAAAAAAGTTGCTTAACATAATTTTTAAAAAATTTCTCAAGGATAAAAATTTCATAAAAAAAAATAAAAATTTATTAAGTAAACATTTTGAGAAAAAAGCATTTTAAGTAAAAAAATGTAACAAAAAATTTTCAAAATGTTGAGTTTAAGGAGCCATAAATCTTTTGCAGCTGCACATATGTACCTTATGACTTGTATGCGCTTCTAAATTGTCTTTTCAAAATGCACAAAACAATTTTTGGATCTCTAATGTCGTTTTCCATTGGGCAAAAAGAAGCGTCCGGGAGCGTCCGGAATAAAGAAAATCACTTCTGAAACCGTTCCATTGGCACAAAAAATAATCTTCTGTTGATTCTGAGGAGAGAATTTCGCTTCTCGATTTCAAGTCAGAATCCACTCGAGGAGCACTTACACAAGTGCATTTTATGTATTTTATACAAGCCAGCTGGCAGCAGCCATACAGTAATTTTTGACATTTCACCAATACGTGAGTGTAGTCAGCCAGAAGTAGTTTTCTTGTTCCATTGGATTTCGGAATGAGTGAATCCCGGAGTGAAACCAATGGAAAACGACATAATAGTTTAGAAGTTATAGCGTTTTAAGTGGTAACACCTACAAATTAGAGGTCACATGCTTTGAAGGGCATAACGGGAAATATGGTGAAAATAGACCCCCCTTGGCATACAATTTTTTGTTCTACGGAACTTCACGAATCTTCCCTTAAAGAATTATTCTGCTTAACTGGGGCACCCTGTATATAGTTTTTTTGTTTAAAGAATTCCTCGTAAGATTTGGAAGCAAGCCCCCCCCGAAACAAAATCCTGGCTACGGCCCTGGGTGGGGGACATGCAATACGGCAGCTACTCGAAATTGCAACAAAAAACAATTACGGAGAATAAAGTTATTCGCATTTTTTGGCAGGTTAAATTAAGCTCGAAAACGCGGTGAAAAATGATGAAGCCACCTTAAATTGGGAAGGTAAAGGTAATTCCTTAAACAAGACCAACACATCTACATTTGAGATTGTTTTTAGTAAGTTTAAGCTGCTTGTTTCAATACTGTTTTGCGATATTGTTTTAAGAATATGGTTCTTACGTAACAAATTTGTTTTGAGTATTCAAGATCTAAACCTTAGATCACTGTAAGAATATCTGGCTTTTATTTTTTTTTTTCTGACTTGTGATGTACCTACCCTCAACAAAATACTACTACTACTAAACTGATATACCTACCATCATATAATAATTTTGGAAAGAGGGAGTGAGCGATTTACTTGCCGAGCGGGACTACTAGCGCAGAAATTTCCGAGGTGTCCTTAACTGGAAATTCACATCGGTAGATCAGTAGATAGGTAATAATATTTAATTTTTAATGTGTTGCCTTATGGGAATTCACTCAGTAAGGGTAAACCCACACCAAATAATGCAGAAACAAACAAAGCAAAGCGAGCGAAGCCGCGGGGAGAAACTAAACTAGTAAATAAATAGTTTAAATTACGAAATCTCGTTTTCCAAACTTTTTGCCGTGAACGAAAACGCCCTTGCCGCAAATTGTCAAAGTTTATTCGCAATACACATCATTAAGTCGCATTCCACAAATTAGCGAATAAATCATTCGTTCGAATTTAACCTCAAATTAGAAAAGATGACCGTCCTTTTCAAAATCGAATCGAAACTCGTTAAATTTTAAGGATTTTAGTCGGCAAATTCACCTATGCCGACCATCCTTTTTAAAATCGAATCGAAACTCGCTAAATTTGAATGTGTTCCTCTTCAGTCGTCAAAATCACCGATGACCAAAACTAGGAGAAGGTACAACAAAAATATAAACATATATGAATTGGTATTTCCGAAAGGGTGAACCTTTGAAAATGCCGGATTGTATAAATTTACAAGTTTGAAAACCTATACCTAATAAAAATACAAACTCACTTCTTATTTTTAAACATTTTGTTCCGATCTAGATTTTGAAAATTGCTCTTTTTGCCGATTTTTATACCCGGTACCACACTGTGGTGAGGGTATATTCACTTTGTAACGCATAAGGAGGCGTTGTAGGTATGACAAACTATATATATTATTGATCAGCATCACTTTCTTAGTCGATCTAACGATGTCCGTCTGTCTGTCTGTCCGCACGATTACGGCCGTAACTTAAGAGCTATCGACTTGAAATTTGGTATGTAAGCTTTTATCCACCAAACTGAGGCTAAGTTCGAAGATGAGCAAGATCGGATGAAAACTACTACTACCTCCCATACAAAAATATCAGATTTATATAGCTTTTTATGTTAAAAATTAAATTTAAATAGCTACAGTAAAGATAGCAAGTTTAAACTTTGCACATATTGTTTTAATAATATTTAAAAATTTTTGACAAAAATTGAGGTTGGTCGAATAAAAAGTACCCACACCTCCCATACAAATATATAATTTTTTAATACTAAAATATTTTTTTTATTTTACAATAATATAGTACCGGGTATTTGAACTTCGGCATAGTCGAAGATAATTGTCTTACTGGTTTTTAGTTGCTCAAGTTAATAAATGTAGCTTCTTTGATTTGCCGACTCTTCAAAAGCGTGGGGCGAGGGGGGGGGGGGTGCGTCACCTGGCACACTGGCGTTTTGCATTTCAGTGCGTTCAAGTGCTTCATACGAATTTTCTTCCGATATGCTCCGACAGGAATTGGTTGCGGAATTTGTTTACAATTTGCAGTGCAAGTGTTGAAAAATGAAATCAATTAAGAAAAAAACATGTTAGCAAAGCAATTGGTTGTATTTGTTGCTTAAATTTCCAGTGCAAAAACAAGCGAAAAAACAATAACTAAATAGGAAAACCATGATGTATCAAGAAACAACATCATGTCAAATCAATGCGTTGTCACATTTTAATTATTCTTTCCGGAACGGAACGGAGTATGCGTTGCGGAGAATTCTCCGTTCCGACGTATACTTCGCTAGGGCCAATTATCTTTACTGCATCACCTTCCTCCCATAGAACCTTTAAGATACATTATATCGCAAGATGTCGTTAACTGCCACTGTATATAAATAAAACACACATTACGTAAATAACCTTAAATATCACCAAGTCCTTTCTCAAGTCTGTATCTGTATCTATATCTATTCCCATTCATATTCTATCACTTAGGTACCTGGTTTAATATTATTACAGTATTGCAGGTACACTATCAGAAACACCTGTAGTTCGATTATATCTGCTTGCCTCGATTGACACAAGATAGCAGACGAAATCACCGATCCATAGCTAATATAATTCCTGGCATAGATATTAACTCAACTCAAGCAGAAACCCCTTAAACTAATTGGCAACGAACCTACTATACTTGTCCTATACCCGCCTGTGTATAGGTAGATATATATCGAATGCTATCACTTCTAATTCAATATCAACATCTTTCAGATTTCCGAATAATAATTGCATACCCCAGTCAGGTCAGCTGAAGGAGCAGCACCATTTATGCTATGCCATTTCGTTAGGCTAAAAAGATTGATTTTATATTTTTTTTTGTTATGGCCATTGGCCAGTCTTCTAAGGTAATTTGTGTTTCTCTTGTTTCTGATCCCATATTTGAGATGCCATTCGGAAACTGGATTGTCATGAAATTTGCTTTGCATCAAAATATAATTTACAGTCCCACATTAGAGATTAAGGACACCCGTTCTCAGAGATGCGGGGGGCATCGGGCACAGGCATCACAGACAGGATAATATTTATTTGTGTGTTTGTCGAAAGGGTCGAGTCTGGACTTGGTTCACTGCTGTTGATATTAATTATTATAACACGAATTTGGTTTTGTTTATTTTAGAATGTAGGGTAGCTGTAGGACACCTGCATATTTCTACCTCTCGGTCTATGCCGTACATTCATATGCATGTGCTACTTTTTGTTGTCCTGAGGATAGTCCCAAACACCCATTGGTCATAATCGTTATGTCTTTAATGGACGTGACGAGCATTAAATTAAATTCAACATCATCTGCAGTATGGTGGCGAACATCAGCTTCAGTTCTACCTCGGTATTATATACTTCATTCGGAGCCTTGAGCTAAATTGGTTGTTTGCTGAACAATACTAAAGTACTTCGTACACCGCACGCTGGGGATAACAGGAAGCAAAACAAAAAACGTTTAAATCTCATTTAAAGTGAAGAGAAGAGAATTGGGTAGAATAATACCGCAGGAAATTTGCTCGGGCAACTTAATGTTTTTTTTTTGGGAATAATTATTGTCGTTGCACAATTGAACATACGTGATGCTCTAGTGTCCTTAACTTAGGAGGCTACATTTTTACTATCCTCAGCTGCATCGGGTTGCGGATGGAAGAGTGTAAGTGTCCGTGACCGTAATTATAGGTAAACATGGGCATGAGTTGGGCAGTTATTTCTAGGTTTGTTGTTGCGAATAGTGATGTCCTTTTTGCTTATTATCGGTTTATCTATAAGAACTTGTGCACATGCAGTTTCTTTAGGAATGGAAGTATGTCAGAGTGGGTATAACAATATTAGATTTCGTTTTATTTAACTATAGTGTCCAATTTTGATTAGTGTTTTTGGAAAAGGTGAGAACGTGCTGCTTAGTAACAATATGCTGCAGTATTTGGAAGCTTTTTAGGTACTCGTACTATAGTAATCAGGATAATGGATGGTAGTACTCATAGCATTGTACACGAATATTTTTGGTTATTTCAGACCACTCGCAAGGTGTCATTTTCAAGAACGTATACCCACATGACCAAATTTTAAAATGGAAATGTACTGTACCTATCTTTGGTTTGGTCTATGTTTTTGGTCGTAATGCCTATTACCAGTAAGTTGACGTGAAAACTACCAGATATGTTTCGATGAAACACTTTTTGAAATATTTTTTAAGTCTCAGAGAAGGCGTCTTTCATTTCTACGGCTATTTCTTGAAGCGATTTTGTCCGAAATGTATTTCTTTTTCATGGGAATATAATCAACAGCGACGAAGTTTGTATAGACTGCTGATGAGAACCGTGAACGTGTAGTGTAAGTTTTGTGGAGAGGGTTTCCAATATAGAAAATTTGCTAAAACATTTAATTTTCTAAAAAACATAAAATATTTTTTTTTGAGGAAACGAAAATAAAAGTTTGATCTGTATTTGTATATTTTTATACCCGATACCACACTGTGGTGAGGGTATATTCACTTTGACATTCCATTTGTAACGCACATAAGGAGGCGTTATAGGTATGACAAACTATATATATTATTGATCAACATCACTTTCTTAGTCGATCTAGCGATGTCCGTCTGTCTGTCCGCACGATTTCGGCCGTAATTTAAGAGCTATCGACTTGAAATTTGGTACTTAAGCTTTTATTCACCAAACTGAGGCTAAGTTCGAAGATGAGCAAGATCGGATGAAAACTACTACTACCTCCCATACAAAATATATAGCGCTAATTAATCTTAAAAATTAAATTTATATAGCTACAGTAAAGATAGCAAGTTTAAACGTTGCTTATATTATTTTAATAATATTTAAAAAATTTTGACAAAAAATAAGCTTGGTCGAATAAAAACCCATACCTCCCATACAAATATATAATTTTTTAATACAGTAAAACCTGCGTAAGTTGGCCACTTGTGGTGCAGACATTTTTGGCCAACTTAGAGAGGTGGCCAACTTATAAGGGTAGGTACCTATTTTTTTTTAATACCTATAAATAATGAATGGCGCTTTTATCCATTTTATTAGTTTATTAAAACCATTATTAAAAACAAAAAAAATCCCCAAAAGAAACAGTTTTAAAAAAAAGACAGCACGAAAAGTATTACATAATTTATAAAAAGTTAGCTGTTTCCTGATTTTCCACGAAAGGCAGAGGAATACAGAAGTTATTCACAAACTGCAGAAATTCAGTCAAATCTATCCCAACAAGATTTAACACGAACGAATCTTTCGTTACATTGGCCGCGTTCAATGTGCTTTGGGGCCTAAATATGCAGGTGACAGTTTATCATAGAACATAGGCAGAAAATCTTGCCTTACACACGAAACTTGCCTAGATTTGCAGGCAAATCGACCAATCACAAGCTCTTGACTAGCTAGGCAAACGCGTATTGAGCGCGGCCATTTTGTGCTGCATTTTTAAACACCCAGACGAAAAAGTTCGAACGCCAGGCCAACTTTTGCAGGTTATTTAGTACGAAAGTTGAACTGAAATATATAAATTTGTGGCCAAGTTCCAAGATAGACAAGTGGCCAACATTCGGAGGTATTTGGTCGAATATTTGTATGAAATTTTCTTGGTGCTACTATATACTGGTCAACTTCGGCAGGTGGTCAACTTAGAAGGGTGGCCAACTTGACAGGTTTTACTGTACTAAAATATTTTTCTATTTTTACAATAATATAGTACCGGGTATTTGAGCTTCGGCACAGTCGAAGATAATTGTCTTACTGGTTTTATATAAAATTTTAATAACATTTTTTACAAAACGCCATAAACAGTGAAATATGTATGTATGTATGCATTCTTGGATTTGAAGTAGGTACGAGATTGGGTATGTATAGGGAGTCATTTTACATATAAAAAAAAAAAATTCCTCTCTGAAATGTTTAGACAACATATCTAATCTTAGAATAAATCATTTTAACTAAAAAAAAAGTAGTTTACGTGAATAGTATTGGAAACCTCAGCCTTAAGATTATGATAACTGTCTGTACATTTTTTTAGGGTCCATGAGGTTAATTTGGCTGATATGGTAGCAGTGTTTTTTTCTATAAGATTCCGAATTCTAAGCTTCCTATAAGATATCTTTTTATCATACAACATGCAGTAGCCTAGATTAAAATCTTAGCACTGTTAACTATAAAGTTACCAGAAAGCGTAAGTATCTATGGGTGTGATAGCTATATATATTTTCTGTATCACACTTACATGCTTCGGTGGTTTGGCCATGTTAAACGCATGTCCCCAACCAGGATCACACGACGTGCTATAGAATCCGTACCATCAGACAGTCGTCCTCTAGGTAGACCTAGGATGAGATGATTAGATCGAGTCTACAATCTCTCCTCTACTCGTTTAGGTTATTGCCCTTTATGATTTAGAGTCGATGACAGGAATTGGAGAGCTGTGGATGGTCCACTTGAACAACCTACATCCGCGACTCACTTAATCAGGCGCGTGGTGGGAACAGATTTGCTACCGGGATTTTAAATTGAAAACGCCCCCTCTCCCTTCTTTGAACAAATTTCAATATTAAAAAAAATTAAACCAACAAATTTTATAAACTCTAATTTTATAGCAAATTATACATAAATATCTACATACATTTTTTCACATGAATCCGTATTATATTACTGTAAAAGCCTAAGGAATTCGGAACTACTTTCACATAGTTTTTCTATAATAGTACTTTCTTAGATTTGTTGAAGGATGACATTTTCACAAGCCATTAACATTTATACGTCTCAAAACTGTCATTGCCCATGGTTTATCTTAATTTATTTTTTATAATTTTCAATTTGGAAAAACTCCTTTCACACTTTACCTGTGTCATCGGTAGTGTAAAGCGATTTTCAATTGCCATAATTATTTTGTCGAAAATAACATTAAAATTGATAATTTCAATTTTTTTTAGTACATCTTTGACACATCTCTTGTTCGTCGACCTTCGTTGCTCAGGCAGTGCTTCTTCTATGAGAATATCAAAGTCTACTAAATACTTATTCATTGCCTTAACGAATTCACTTCAATACGCTTTCAAAACCACCAACACGTATTTTTAACTTTCTCGTATACGTAGCAAGAGAAAGATATCTATTGTTATCATACAAAATTTCGAGATTTTGTTCAATTCTGATATTACGATGATAGGGGAACTAAAAAAAGTGGTTCTCGCAATTCTGTTCGTCCATATGTCTGTCTGTCCCACGCCCACCCCTGGGAAATCTAAATGCTTGGATGGATTTGTTTTAAACTTCTTATTTAGAGTTTGTGGGCTTTCCGCTAGGAGGCGTTTTTTTTGTTTTATGCTAGCCCTAATATTAACGGTACTTCACATATAAAAATTTTACGAAATATTAAACAATTTAGATTTTTTCGAAAGCAGCTCCAACGATTTGAACAATCGATAGTTAAGTTAATGTAGGCATGCTTAACTTGACTGCATACCCAGTTTTTCGCTAAAAAGTGCAGCAACGGCAGTTTTGAAAATTTACTTTTTCTCGAAAACGGTAAAAACGATTTTAACAAAATCTTATTTTTAAAGTACTATTGTCATTCTTAACTTGATAGTAAACTCAGTTTTTCTCTAAAAAGACTGCGTCCTTTGATATCCACACAAATCCCTAATAATAGTACTTTAAAAAACTGCTCATATCTCAAAAACGCCATTTTCGATTATAATAAAAATATAACTGGCAGGTGATGCTTAAATCCATAGTAAGCATTTGCTCAGTTTTGAGGTAAACAGTTGCAAATCAGTGTTTTTTGAACCATGAGTGCGTACTTCGATTTCCACCACAATCGCTAAAAATCGTACTTTAAAAACTGCTAATATCTCGAAAACGCCATTTTCGATTTTGATGAAAATGTAATTGCTAGGTAATGTTTATATCCTGAAGAATACGTCGTACTCAGTTTTTAGCTAAACAGTCTAATAACAGTGCTTTTCGAATCTATAGTTGTAACATTATTTGTCAGCATAATTTTACAAAAAACCGTCCCAACGATTTGATCAAAAAACATATTTAAGACATAATAAGCATTCTAAACATGATCACGTACTTAGTTTTTCTCAGAAAACTCAAATATAGCCGTTTTATGAATATTTCTCAAAAATGACTACCCAAATCCCGACCATTGAGACCATTTTTTTTAAATAATCAAAAATGGGAATTCGAAATACTTCGTCTGCTTGCCTCCTTTAAATGTCAGTTGTTCGGGGTGAAATTTGAAAGTACCTAATAAAGTGTTGTAGTTAATATGTATGTTTATGTAGTAGTATGTATTATACGTTTTTAATTAACAAGGGTTCAGTTACTAAACTTGAGTACATCTTGAGTATGTAGGATTGTAGGTATGATTTTAAACGTAAAATTTGCTGAAATGAATCTGAGATTCTGCGAGATTCGTAATAAACGAGAAAGTTACGTGTGACACAGTCGTGCTCATTTTTTTTATTTGGTCAAGCATCAAGCATACGCATGGCATACCCAGTACAAAAATGAGAAGAACTAATTTCAAAATAAGAAAAAATGAATCAAGATTAAAATTTGTGCCAATTATATTTTCAACTTTTCCTGAAAAAACGCCCCTAAAAACGAAACGCCCCGGGAAAATTCCCGGTTTCCCGTTTGGCCACCACGCGCCTGGGGTCAGATCACGTAAAATAAAAACGATTGAACGATATCGTTTTCACGCATGCTGTCTCTATCCTATCTGTGGCAATAAACAGAGACTGCTATTGTCGAAACCATGTCGTTCGATCGTTTTCATTTTACGTGATCTGGCCCCTGCACTTAATGGATAAGCGGGATATAGAAAATGAATAATTCTATCTTGGATTGAAACTATCTTAACATTCGGTAGGTATCTTTAGTCTACATTTCCTAAAAATGAAAAAAATACAATTGGACAAATACAATATTAATGTCCGACCATGGATGAACTACTTGGCGAGGAGTCTCAGGTTCAACCCCCGAGAAAAACACAAAGTAGATACCCACTTACAGTGAACCTTGGACAAAAATCGGAGGGTACTGGGAAAGGTTCCCAATTGAATCATTTGGAAATGACATACAATATTTAGACCCATTCCATTAGTCCCAGAAATAAAATCTTAGCACCAAATAAGTTTTCGAAATGAGTGAACCAGTAAGAAACATCCTGCATTCTGACAGGCGAGGCGAAACAATTTTACTTTTGTGCAGAAAGAAATGATCAGCAGTACAAAAAAAAATGTCAACTAGGCGATACAGGTGAAACTTAATGAAGTTGATAGATAGTTATACGGTAATCGGCAAGGATGCTCAGCTCATGCTCACCCTAGATCAAAAGTATGTGAGAAATAAAATAAAGCTACACGATGACACTTGCTATAGGGATACTCTACATTCTACAACATATCTAATTTCTGATAAGAATTCCATTCGAGTTAGTGAATTGTTGCTACTACTCCTACTCCGAGTTTGTCTCGTTCGTTCCTCCGTTTCATTACATCCGACCTGTCTTAGCAAGCGCGAGTTACGAGCGGCCGCGACCGATCGAAACAAAAAAAAAATACAACAAACAACATTTAAACAAAAACGACACACGATGTGCTTTAATCAACGGCAACATTATTACTGCTCTGGTTTTACTTTATTACATATTCGCTTAGATGCTAAACTGTTGCTGATGCTGGTAGCTGTTGCAGTTGTTGAGGTGTTGTTAGTGCATACCAGAAGAGCCGCTAATTTCGGATGTTGATACATAGCTCGGATAGTTGATTTATGTAAAGGCATATAACTCCTCCCGTGTTAGTATGGACCAAACAATTTGACGAGTTTGCGTCCATGAAGAGTCGAATGCTTATGTGTTGTATGTTGTATGTATATTGTATGTGTTGCACGTGGTTATGTTCTTGATTTTGTATATATGTAATTATGTATAGACATTTCTTAAGAAAGAATAAAGGGAAATTAAATTCCTTTTAACAAAACAAAAAAAAGCTTATAATTCAATTTTAATTTTATACTAACAAACTATGTAATTCATTTATTATTACAATGATAAAATAACATTTGTTTTTATTTTTAATGATAGGACCTGAAATAATATCACAACAACAGAAAGATTTACAATACGAAAAACACCTAATAGGAACTCGTAATAATGTTGTCAATACATTTATTGGCTACATAAATTAGCAATAGGTTCATTTGACTTGCACTCTTCTTTAAATCGAAAGTTTTGTATGAACAGAACATATAGCAAGATTATCTGTGGCTTACTATTGATTTAGCATTTTCGGTAAAGAAAGAGAAAAAATAGCTTATAACAAAACAATAACATTTTTGTATACATCAAAACACTATGATAACACAATAACAATAGCTCAATTTTACGATTAACTTTATTTTAGTACAGGATCACATATTAATATATTTATTTAACACATATCGATTTTAAATTAATTCACGAGAGAAACTTCGCGATCTTTGTCTGCTTAATGTTTTCTACTATAACTTTACTAATGAACTTATCACTATTTTTTTTTGTATTCGTTGTCTTTATAATTTAGAAGTTATGTTTTTCATTAATTTCTTATTATGTAGGTAGATATCTATATAAAAACATATTAGCATCGATAAGCCTTCGATTATGTATTATTTTAGGTTTTTTTATTTATTTCATGTTTATACCCGGTACCACACTGTGGTGAGGGTATATTCACTTTGTCATTCCATTTGTAACGCCCATAAGGAGGCGTTGTAGGTATGACAAACTATATATATTATTGATCAGCATCACTTTCTTAGTCGATCTAGCGATGTCCGTCTGTCCGTCTGTCTGTCCGTCTGTCCGTCTGTCCGTCTGTCCGTCTGTCCGTCTGTCTGTCTGTCCGCACGATTACGGCCGTAATTTAAGAGCTATCGACTTGAAATTTGGTACGTAAGCTTTTATCCACCAGACTGAGGCTAAGTTCGAAGATGAGCAAGATCGGATGAAAACTACTACTACCTCCCATACAAAAGTATCAGATTTATATAGCTTTTTATGTTAAAAATTAAATTTAAATAGCTACAGTAAAGATAGCAAGTTTAAACTTTGCACGTATTGTTTTAATAATATTTAAAATTTTTTGACAAAAAAGGAGCTTGATCGAATAAAAACTACCCATACCTCCCATACAAATATATAATTTTTTAATACTAAAATATTTTTTTATTTTACAATAATAGGCGTATTTTTTGGAAATCTATAGCTAGTTCACTTTACTTTTACATGCAAAACTGGTATACTCACTTTTGGTTTTGTTATACCCACTTTTGGTTTTACATGCAAAACGGTTATACTCACTTTTGATTTTGTTATACTCACTTCCCAAAAAATACGCCTAATATAGTACCGGGTATTTGAGCTTCGGCATAGTCGAAGATAATTGTCTTACTGGTTTTTTATTTTATTGTTTATATTTTATGTTAGCACCGATATTCTCTCGATGTAAATGTTCTTAAATGTAGTATGTACTATTAATGTTAAATTCATTTTCGCGAGATTCGTTTTAGCAATTAAAGGACTAAAGTCCACCACCACGATATACCTTCGTAGTTTATTGCTTAGTATACGCATCTTCTTCTAAGCTACTCAGGTTTTCACTAACAGATGACGTATACAACGAATCCTGTCGACTGCGCCAGTTACGAGCGGCCGCGACCGATCGAAACAAAAAAAATACAACAAACAACATTTAAACAAAAACGACACACGATGTGCTTTAATCAACGGCAACATTATTACTGCTCTGGTTATACCCGGTACCACACTGTGGTGAGGGTATATTCACTTTGTCATTCCATTTGTAACGCCCATAAGGAGGCGTTGTAGGTATGACAAACTATATATATTATAGATCAGCATCACTTTCTTAGTCGATCTAGCGATGTCCGTCTGTCTGTCCGTCTGTCCGTCTGTCTGTCCGTCTGTCCGTCTGTCTGTCTGTCCGCACGATTACGGCCGTAATTTAAGAGCTATCGACTTGAAATTTGGTATGTAAGCTTTTATCCACCAAACTGAGGCTAAGTTCGAAGATGAGCTAGATCGGATGAAAACTACTACTACCTCCCATACAAAAATATCAGATTTATATAGCTTTTTATGTTAAAAATTAAATTTAAATAGCTACAGTAAAGATAGCAAGTTTAAACTTTGCTCATATTGTTTTAATAATATTTAAAAATTTTTGACATAAAATGAGCTTGGTCGAATAAAAAGTACCCATACCTCCCATACAAATATATAATTTTTTAATACTAAAATATTTTTTTTATTTTACAATAATATAGTACCGGGTATTTGAGCTTCGGCATAGTCGAAGATAATTGTCTTACTGGTTTTACTTTATTACATATTCGCTTAGATGCTAAACTGTTGCTGATGCTGGCAGCTGTTGCATTTGTTGAGGTGTTGTTAGTGCATACCAGAAGAGCCGCTAATTTCGGATGTTGATACAGAGCTCGGATAGTTGATTTGTGTAAAGGCATACAACTCGCGTTACCAATACAGTCGAGTCCGCATATCTGAAATACGCTTAACTGAAAAATTCTGTTATTTGAAACACAAAATTTGTCACACAGCATTTTTTTACAACTTTCATACAAACTACTTCGCTTAACTGAAACCCGCTTAATTGAAAGATTCGGTTAAATGAAAAAATAATTACTGCTCCGCATAACTGAAATAAAAAAGCTGAATGCGCCCACCACTTATGTGGTTTTCCATTGGGCAAAACAATCAATTTTTTTTTATCCGGATCACTTTTTGCAGATCTCGATATTTTTTTGAGATTTACACATATACTCTTACTAATCCAAATATACCTTGCACAGCTGTTTTACGTCATTCAGAATTTGTTTTCAAAACAAAATTACCAAAAACCTCTTGAAAAGCAATTATTCAGAACAGAAACGTAAATAATGGACTTGGACATGCGATTCAATTGACGACCTTGAAGACAAAATATCTTTAACCAATATCCGGAACAATAAGCAAACGCAGATACTTTTATAAGCCGTCTAAGTAAACGGTTGGTGCAATAAATCCATTTTTAAGTACTGAAATACATATTAAAAACTCAGCTGTGAATTACCATTTAATTTTTTTTTCTTTATTTATAGCGTAAGAGGTACCTAGAGTAGTTGGCACCCATAATGAAATTTTGACTTTAAACAAGCGTAAATTTGTTATTTTAAATGCGATTTCAAAATATTATACATTTATATATTCCTTAAGGAATTTTCTTTTTACTAAAAATTTAATTTTTGATTTTATAGGGTTTCAATTTGCAATTAAATGGATTATAAAAAATGCCTCCTAAAACCTACAGTAGTTGGCACCCACAAATTATGATAGAATAATATCTACCGATTTATTAAAATGCATTGAGTGTTCCTTTATTTGAAATTAATAAAAAATGCGGCACTTTGATAACTTATTATTAAAAATATAAACAAAAATAAGTAAATGCATTTCTCCGTCTATTCCGACCAGGTTTCTTAAAAATTGCACAAGTCGATATTGAATAGCTGATTTTAGTATGCCTATGCCTATGCTTCTTTGAAATCGGTATTTTTTTATTGCCGAAAGTGCTAGTTGATACCGATCCGCATCATAAGTTTTCTTCTCTTTAGGCATTTTCAAAATTGTTATTGGCACCCCTCTTATTTAATATATTAGCAAATAATATGAGTATTTAAACTTAAATTAATAATATTTAATATATTGTCATTTAAAATAGCTAACGTTTTTGTACTTATTTTAAGGATTTAAGAAAAAATCTGTACCTACCTACCAAATTAGAAGTCCTACCTACTTGGATTCTAGGTTGGATTGGTGAAACTGTATTTTAGTTATCTAAACTCCGGTAAAGTGTTTTTTTTTCAGTTATTCGAAGATCGCTTAAGTGAAAATACCGCTTAACTGAAAAAAAGTTATGGCAAATTGGTGTTTCAGTTAAGCGGACTCGACTGTACCTTTTCATGTCACTTTTTCGTTTCGTCGGTGGTCAGAATTATGACGAAATGCGAATTGCCTGGTTAGTGGAGATGTAAAGAATGAAAATATTAATGACAAAACAAATGATGGTAGGAGGTAACATCCGCTACTTAATTAACAACCTGTCTCCCATTATCGAACTACATATTCACCCCTATTCCCGTTGGCGTTTGTCGTATATGACTCATGTTTCGTGCCGTTCTAAAACGATGTTCAGATTTTGTTTTTAAGTTTTGTTAATAATTTTATTTCCTTTTTTATATTTAAACAATAATTCCAAATAGTTAGTCTTAAAAAAGTTACAAGCCACACCGTCTAGAAAACGAAGTGAAATACGAGTCGTTTATAATGAACGCCAACGGGAATAGGGGTGAATCTGAATATATCTAAGCAAGTCACCTATAATTGCATCAAAGGCCCCATAGCGTAAAATATAATATGTACCTCCGGGGCAGTTTCCTCAAGGCGTCAAATCGGTATTTAATTATGTTTGACTTAGATCTTAGACGAACACTCATACCTACTGATGTGTAGGTTAGTTGAGAAAAGGCGGGTAGATTACACCGAATATACCTAAATTCTCTTAAACTCGACCTGTCTCGCCTGACACGACTTTCATGTGAATGACTGTATGTCCATGCACTAAGAAAATAAGTTTGTAACGGAACTGCTGTTACCACCTAACAAATAGGCGATGTTCTGCCTTCCCACAAATCTCAACGGACACAGGAATCCGTAAGAGATCTAAGGGTTGTTAGGTGGGTGTCCTGACAGCAAAGTGCGAGCAGGTGGTAGCTGGCTGCTGTACCTGCGGCTTCTTGCCGAATTGCAACTGGTATTAACGCAGTGCTTGCAGCGGGTGGTGGTGGGTAGCAGAGGATTGTTTGCTTTCCTTTCTGATGAAGTTGTTGATTGGGTGAGGCGATTGAAAAAAACTCGGACGTCTTCTTGAACTGGCGATCGATGATCGACTCTTTGACGTGGGTGGCGGTGGATTATCTTGTGGTATGGGTCGCGTGTGTGACCATGATCTGGCAGTGACTGACACTAACTGAGGTGAAGATTCTTTTCGTCCGTCTGTCTGTTTCACTAACAGCAGAAAGTCAATTTTTTTTCACCACGCTATGCAATGCCATGCAATTTTACCACTCACTGTCACGTCGATCCGGGCTACTTCCAAGGATTTCGTTGGATGGTCGATGAATGCGGGATCGCAGTGTGAGTTGCGGGATGGAAGCCGGGGCTCGATGGTACCGCACAGCGTGCGGAGTACAAATTCCTCCGAATTATGTTATGGGGGGGGGGGGGGGGAGGATGCGGTTGGGTCGATGGGTGAATTTTTCCCTGTCGTATTTTGCGATGATCTAACGCGTTGGCACAGACCAATTATTTATGGAGATAACCGCAATAAATACTCCTCAGCCTACTTCTGCTGCCGAGAGATTTTATTGTAGGTAATCTACTCGCCCTGACTCACACAAGCAATTATGGTGACCAAATGCTGTTAAAGAAGCGTCGTATTAATTCTTACACACGAAATTTAGCAATATATGCACGTCTTTGCTGAGTATAACTCGAATCTTTTTCTATAGTGTCTGTATTGATACTCTTATAGTTTTTGACGCGAAAACACTATTAGGTCTAGGGAGTCAAGCCACCACTTTCTTAGACGTCCGAATTGCAAAAAAAGCGAGCTGCATTTCTCGTCAACCTAGGTTAGGTAGCCATACGAGGCAAAAAAAAAAACTATTTCCGCCAATTTCGACGCCTAAGCGCTCTAGCTATTCGCGACTTCGTTTGGAATTCCATCTGTAGCATTTTTATACAGGGTGGCTATTTATTTAATTCAATTTCCTATTTTTTTTTTTTCTTTGCTAAAGTGTTTTTTTTTACAGAAGTTCGACACAAGTTTCATGCGATACTTGTGCTAAAAATTGTAACAAACCCTATAAACTGAGATTTGTGTAATTTTACATCTCGAGGCCTGAGAATCTAGTGGTAGTTAATATTTGAATTTCCCATCTCCCTTTATCGCCCAAATAAACCTTTTAAATGTTTGCGATATTAAAAGTCAAACTCTGGTAAACTTGTGACAGGCGAATTAATATGCAATCCGCAATCGATACACAAACCTACTTTTTCAATGAATGGCAAACAATACAAAAAAGTAGGTGCTCTTCTATTCGTTTAACCATTCTTTTGTCCTAAGAATAAGGCTTCCACAGTTTAGTCTCCCCTATACCCTAACCCTTTGTCATTGTGCTCATTCAATTTGGAAAACTTCAGTCTCAGATGTAGTTTCTTCGCTTGTTCGGGTGAACGATGAAGCGAATTCTTTAAACTGCAGTTGCTGTCGACGTTCTCATCGTTGTCATCGTCATCTTAGTAGCACAGAAACTACTTACGGATTCAATAGGTGACAGCTTCGATCCTAAATGAATGCAGGAAACTTTTAATTTAATAAGGTGGCAGTTTATTTTTCATTTTAGTTTTTGTTGGTCGCCACACTGCTTTGGCATTGAGTGGTGGAGGGATCGTCTTGAACATTTCAATCGACCGTAATGGCTAACGATGACCTTAGGATAAGCGTTGCATGCAACCACAACGTTCAAGAAAGGAAGTGAAATTAATTTTAAATAAAGGGTCATAGATAAGTGGCAAAAAAAAAAGAAAAGTAGAAATAAAACTCCACTGACGATGGTTGCACTTCCTGCTTGACTGACGCAATTTAAGGATTTAAGTTTTCTTATTCATTCGAATACTAGGGGAGACGGTTTTTTTTTTGTGATAAAGGTTAGGTTGGTTGGATAGATTATTTAAGGAAGTTCAAGGATTTGGGTTAATCGGGGAAGGCTACACATTGTTAGATGCATGTGCTATATCGATTACTAATAAGGTAAGTTTGATGTTTTATGCTTGACATGAGGTTCCAGAAGGACTGAAGCACAGGCAAGCCATCAATATGCGCGAGCAATGGAAACGCACGGTGAGAGAGAGAGAGAGAGAGAGAGAGAGAGAGAGAGAGAGAGAGAGCTCTAGCCTAACTTGCTATCTTAAAGAAGGTTGATGTAGTCTGGCATAGGACTCTACTATGCAAAGTATAGCCTCTTATGGATTACCACAATATATTTGTGGTTTGTGATCAAATGCACGATCAACCCTTTCTATACCATGAACATTAATAGAGTCTCATTAAAACGTGACAAACAAGGCGGGATCATAAATTCAATATCACAAAATCAGGGTGATCATGATCATAGTTGAGCTACCGAGCAAGACCATACATTGAAGTAACCAAATGACAACACCGCTCTAGAACTTAGGTGGAACCAATGCCCCCTACTCATTTAAAAAAGTATAAACTTGTACTTTTGTGATAAGTCGCTATATTCGCAGGTATGTATACTTACCCATCTAGCCCACGCTACAGTTCGAGATGAATCAGGGCCCTACTAAGCAAATCTCTGCAGTTAGCAGTGCCCTAATAATTAATTGCTCCCATTTGGGCACTCCTAATTGACAGAGGTCCGTTCCAGATCGTTGATATCCATTCCCTCTACATGTCCTAGTTCTCTCAAATGTACAATTAGGTGGGCCAGCTAATAAAGTTTGAACTTATTTTTCAAGGTACAGTGTTTCATTGTGATTCAACTCTGCTTTTTGAATTACAGCTGCGTGAGCGACAACCATGATATTCGTTTGCAGCTTTCTACTGGCATAGAACTTACAAATCTGTGAGTGTCAATGCAGTACGGAGGCTTTTTAGCACCGTATATTATATGAAAAGTCGTATAGATTGGCAAAGACCAGGATGATGTCCATTTTAACTTTCTCGTATACGTAGTTTAAATTGATTTCGTACAAAACGTAGTACTCGAGATTTTGATCAATTTTGATATACGATGATAAGAGAACTCAAAAAAGTGGGTCTCGCAATTCTGTCCGTCCGTATGTCTGTCCCACCCCTGGGGAATCTAAACGCTTGAACGGATTTGTTTCAAAGTTCGTATTTAGAGTTTGTGGGCTTCCCGCTAGGAGGCTTTTTTTTTTTCATGCTAGCCCTAATATTAATGGTACTTCCGATCTAACAATTTTACGAAATATTAAATAATTTAGATTTTTTCAAAAACGGCTATAACGATTTGAACCAAAATTGATAGTTGAGTTAATGTAGGTATGCTTAACATGACTGCATACCCAGTTTTTCGCTAAAAAGTCCAGCAGCGGCAGTTTTGAAAATTGGCTTTTTCTCGAAAACCGTAAAAACGATTTAAAAAAAGTATTTTTAAGGTGCTATTGTCATTCTTAACTTGATAGAAAACTCAGTTTTTCTAGAAAAGGACTGCGTCCTTTGATATCCACTCAAATCCCTAATAATAGTACATTAAAAAACTGCTCATATCTCGAAAACGCCATTTTCGATTATGATAAAAATGTAACTGGCAGGGAATGCTTAAATCCATAGTAATACTATTTGCTCAGTTTTGAGCTAAACAGTTGCAAAAAAGTGTTTTTTGAACCATGAATGCGTCCATCCCAATCGCTAAAAATGTTACTTTAGAAATTGCTCATATCTCGAAAACGCCATTTTCGATTTGGATGAAAATGTAACTGCTAAGTAATGTTTATATCCTGAAGAATAAATAAGTCGTACTCAGTTTCAGCTAAACAATTTAATAACAGAGCTTTTCGAATCCAAAGTTATAACATTTGTCAGCATAATTTTACAAAAAACCGCTCTAACGATTTTGATCAAAATAAATATTTAAGACAACATAAGCATTCTAAACAAATTACATCTTAAGGTTTTTTCTACTGCGCCACCTCTCGCGAACGTCTGACAAACATCAACATCCGAGAGTATGACTGTCCTGAAAAAGCTTCTCAATTCAGCCGTTCGGACTCGGCATAAAATTGTAGGTCCCTTCCATTCGTTCCAAAAAATAGAAACTCACACAAAACGAATGGTTGCGAGAAGCTAGGCCTTGGGTGTCTACCGCCTGTCGCGCCGCCTATTTATTTATTTATTTAAGCATTCTAAACATTGAACATCTCGTACTTGTTTTTCTCAGAAAACTCGAACATAGCCGTTTTATGAATATTTCTCAAAAATGACTACCCAAATCCCGATCACAACCGGTATATTTTTGCAAAGCCCAAAACTTCAGTGGCAGTATAATTCGAAATTCATCCCCTACTTGAAGAAAATGTCAGTTCGGGGTAAAATTTGAAAGTAATAAAGTATTGTAGTTAATACGTATGTTTATGTAGTATGTACAAATAAAGGTTCAGTTACTAAACCTGAGTACATCTTGAGTAGGTATGATTTTAAACGTAAAATTTGCTGAAATGAATCTGAGATTCTGCGAGATTCGCAATAAACGTGAAAGTTTCGTTTTTTTATTTTGGTTCTGTTTGTCTCCGCCCAATGAAAAAATTGGAAAATTTTAAAGGGAATTTTTAAATTCATAAAAACTAATTTTCCATACATTTTGTACTCATTTTCTGAGATCGCATTTGTCTAAAATTCTGCCTGATTTTGTAGATTTTCTTTACGGAAACCATTTGTTCTAATTTGAATTTGGGATTTTCGTTTTGCTTTTCAGTTATCGCTTTTATTTTATTTTAAACACATCGTTTTCAATATGGCGATTGCCGTACTTAAGTTTCATGCTTTAACCCTCCATAGAAATTGTTTCGAAAATAATAAAATAATAACTGAAATTTAGACGGTGTTTTACTGTTCCATTAGATATATGTATAATGAATTATGTTCAAGTAGATGTAATGTTGATTTACACAACGTTTGGATTACACAACATCACACTAACCAATTTCAGCGAAAACCCTCAAATCTCTTATGCAACCCTTCATTTACCATTCTGCGGTGACTGGTTGTTAATTTTTATTTTTGATCAATGTAACCTCTATATCTCGGGCAATCTGCATTACATCATGTTGTAAAACCATCCATTACTCATATATGCAACCTCGATTGTTAGCTGCTGCATACTACAGCGAGGCCATCGAAGTAGCTCCCCAAAAAAACTGCACAACATAATATATCCAATTACAAAGGGATGTGCATTGTACACGCCATCCATCACCGCTGAGATGTAATTAAATTGTTCAACCAGTTTTTTTTTTGTACCTATAATCGGCCATGAGACAAAGGCCGCGCTCTCCATAATCGAGATCATACCATAGAAAAATAAAATTAAGTACCCTCCGATGGATGCATTCTCTTCGTTGACAGGACACTGAGATTAGCACTGGCCTGATGTTGTGACATCCCCTGCGGATTGAGCGAATTTATGAACGCAGCGCGATGAAGGCATCGCAAAAATTCTGAAAAATTTAACATTTATAAAAGCGGGACACTGTGCCAATATGTATTACACGGCACATTGGGAGGGAACATGGCAACAGTGATGTGGCGCAACGCGCAACATAGCTCAAAAATGTGTCAGACACTTTTTAAGTGATACAACATAAGCAGTAAGGAAAAATAAATAAATATGTGCTCGTACTCGTACTTGTCGTACTTACTTAAAAAAGTTTATTTCAAGCGGAAGCTGTAAATAAACTCTTGGATGCACATGACGCGATGATTTTGCGGAAAATGTTCGCTTCTCCTCAGTATTTATATAATTTTTTATTTCATTTTTTTTTTTTCGTCAAAGTTGCTCTTCTTTGACGTCCTTAACGTTGAGTTTTTAATGATGCAAACTGTTATTGCACTATACTGGGAAGGCGCGATGACAGGAATCGACTTTTAATGATGCTGTGCACGTGATATTTACATTTAATTATTAAATATGTCAAAATATTCGGAGCCACCATAAATAATTAAAAAAAAAAAAAAATTAAAAAGTATCTAAGTGGGTGATAAATACTTCGTTTGTAGTAAAGTAATTACCTACTTATGCGAAAAGGTGAAATGTGTAAGCCTATTAGATGGAGATGCAGATAAATAAACTTTTACTAAATGTTGATATTTATTATGAAATATTTTCACTTGCCTCAAAAACAATATACACTATGGACTATGGGGGTATTTTCAATTGTATTCGCATGGTATCCATCCCATTATTTTAGGGGGTAGAAAGGCAGAAAACTTATTGGCGTTCTTACGGGACTCTTCACTCTTCGCTTTTGCTAAGCATCTTAGTGTGCTAGGCTTAAGTGATACTGCACTGTCTGCGACGCTTGTGTAGAGGGCGATGATACTTCGGATAATTTCCTTCGTTATTGTCCTGCCTTTACTTGGATCAGGTGACAGATTTTTGGCGCTGAAGTGCAAAGTCCTAGCTAACATATAGTGCATAACCAGTGCAAAAACGCCAGAGACATCGATGACAATAGAAACGTAACCGATTTGCATTTCAACGCTTCCAAAACAACTAGCTTAAGATCCGGCGCTATATCAAAAAGGCTCGTGAGCTCAAGAAAAAAAGAAGCATTTTTTTTGCGCCAATGGATATGGCAATTTTCTAAAGATGCTGCTGCTTTCATGTTCCATTTGCCACGAAAAATCTGAGATCTGAAATAAAAATGGAAGATCACATTACTCCGCAAAAAAACACTTCAAACTTCTTCGGTGCAATAACCCAGTCCTGTATTTGCAAGTCCTTGAAGTCGATTGAAAAATTCATTCGTTTGCACGACTTGGGTAGCTTGTAGCTCTCTCTACCTCCTCCCTCTTGTTCTATATGGTACTCTGGTCCTGGTGCATATCGTTCTCTCTTCGCGGTATCTCTCTTGAAGCGCATATGTTGTATCCTGTTCAATTTAGTAAAATCTTACAAAAAACCACAATAATTATTTGCACCCTGACATAATTATTGGCACCCCCAAAAACTACAATTATTGGCAATCTTTAAACAGAAAAATATTTTATATATTATTTTATTTACATATGCTTTCAAAATGTTTTAATTAGAATTATAAAATAAAAGATAAATATAAATTAAAATATACATAAACGTTTTTCAAAGGCAAATAAACAAAAAATATTATTTTCTTCGTTGGAAATTTAATTAATTTAAATAAGTAGGTATTATAAAATTAGTATTTTGTCAAGGAAACAAACAAAAATTTGTTTTCAATATTATTTAAATCATTGTAGAATTTAATAAATTCAAGAAAGTAAAATAGTATGTATTTTTTTAAAAAAAGCAACCAAAATTTACCGTTAAGCAATATGTATGAATATCATATAAGATGCTAAATCTTTTTGCTCTGAACAAACCTGAAATTGGTGCAGAAAAACGCATTTACCCCAAAAATCAATTAATAACGGTTGCATGACACAACTATTGGCACTCACAAAAGTACAACAATTGGCAGTGCACCCCCTGCCAATAATTGAACCCCAGTTTTTTTTTAACCCAATTATTGGCACCCCTTTTAAACGACTTATTTAATGGATTCTTATAGTAAATAAAGCAAGTTTTCATTAAAAAATATAAAAGAAAGTAGAGAAAAAAAAACTTACAAAATTATACGTCTTTAACCAAAACATTGGAAATTTTGAAGTTTTGATTTTTTTGTCGCACGTGATTTTACTTTCACTTATAAAACAGAACTGGAAAGGAATGTCTTCAAACTAAAGACACAGAAATATGAGAAAAATGTGCAAATTCAAAATAAAAAATAAATTGACTTATTCGAACAAAGGGTTATTGAGAAAATCAGTGTTGAATGATGGGGTGCCAATAGTTGGATCAAAAATTGGGGGTGCCAATAATTGTAGTCGTTACGCTATATCATTATCATTATTATTCCAATATGTTTTATTGAAAAACCGCAAAAGAGAAACAAGAAATCTTGTCCCTATTCAAGTGCATGGGAGTGTATGATAAGCGTGATCGAAGAAACAGAAAGATAGGTATACTAGTCCAGGAAAAATGTTTAGATATTTTATCCGAAGGTGAAAGGGATAAGTGAAGTTAAGACATTAATAAAGCAGTTCTGTAGACTTTTAAGGGAGGAAGGTGATTTAAATTCTGTTGACAGACACAACGACCAACTCGGCTTTGAGAACTGAGCGAGCTGTCAACAAGAAGAGCAAGAGACACACAACGTCGTCGAATAGGAGGTGCCTTTTGGCAATAATATCACATCAGAAATATGAAAAGAAGTTAAAATTGTCCTTTATTTTGTGGCCTATAAGAAGGCAATTTGAGTGGTAAGACCTTGATAGCAAGTAACATGATGAGGAAGCGAAGACTGATGAAAGTCTCGGAATACGTCGATTGACAACAACTGGAAAGAGCTCGATATCCATTTGACCAACAAATAATCCCACAAGCGAATGATTGCGAAGAGCAAGGCCTAGGGCAATATAGGGCTTGTTGTGCTATCTATTTTCTTATCTGTTTCTTTAGACTATACTTAAT
Source organism: Cheilosia scutellata (assembly GCA_955612985.1). Classification (NCBI taxonomy): domain Eukaryota; kingdom Metazoa; phylum Arthropoda; class Insecta; order Diptera; family Syrphidae; genus Cheilosia; species Cheilosia scutellata. The sequence goes on along the minus strand of OY015313.1, from coordinate 46,312,829 downwards.
ACTCTAGTAGGGTTTGATAAAAACTTTCAAGTCGTTTTATCCTCCAGGTCAGTCTGGAATTGCATGACTAATCGAACCACTTCTATTCATATGAACAGGCTAAATCATAGTGTCTCCTTCTGCAATCCCAATACCTCGGTTGGATATAATGGCGATAGAGAAAATCTCTTTACTCTGAATAATAATCGTGTTTCGAAATAAAGTCCGTCCTTAGCAACACAACAACTTTGTATTTTGACTAGGAATAGATTATAAAACTTTCAATGTGAAACTCGTTAGACAGTCTGTAGAAACTATAGGGTCTATAATAAAATGTTTTTCAGCATATCATTAAAGGTCCTCATTAGTGACCTTCAGCGCCACGTAAAAAAAAACTGATCCGTAAAATCTTTCAGAAATCCATGTAGTAGGTAGTCACATGGTATACCTCTGTTTCTAATTTACTCGCCATCCTCTTCTCTATACACTACACTTCTGACCCATGACAAAACGATTTAATCGAAAATTGATATTAATTCCCAACTACACTAATCTGTGAGTAAATCGAATGAATATTAATCGCTTTTAATTGAACTCATCAAAATTGTTTGCGTATGCTTTTTGTGTTGGATATCCATTTGAATTTTCCGCTTAATTGGACCAGAGTACGTCTCCATACACAGCACTACACCGCTTCTGCTACACTCCTTGAGGGAGTATACAATACACCACCAGTAGGTACCAGTCAGACCATGGATGGGTGGCAATGAATTTGTAATGGCATATGCGTGAGGAAAATGGTCACTTCGTATCCAGTCCACTTCACTCCACTCCATATGGAACATGTCGTACGTGGATGTGCATCTGATCTGAACTATACGAAACGAATACAACACTGCAAGGGTTCGGACTTCGGAGCAGCTGGTGCCATATCTTTCAAGTTTGCGAATTAAATTGGACACTGCTTGCAGCTGGAGCACGTAATTACATAGACACTGTCGTGATTACGAAATCATTAATTATGCCATAATCAAATTTTTGCCGGAGGACGGCTCGATATATAAGTGATAATGTATGCCCTCTATAATTTATTAGAACCTTATCACAGTTAGGGTTTGCAAATAAAGTGTATACCGGATGACGATAATTGCATCTTGGTGGTGAGAATCAAATCAATTAAATTAAATCCCATTATTCTAGTGAAAGATAATTTAGTTCAATTGAAAATATAATACACCCAACAGAAACCAATTGTGGTTTTCGACAATTTGACCCGGAAATGGGTAAATATCCGCTTGTTTATCACTATGAATCGATTGTAGATACTCGTGCATAAATCTGTATGTTGATGGGTATGTATAAATGTAAACATTCAACTACAAATATGCTGAAAGACAGTTTAAACTGGACAATGGGACATTCATTAAAAAGCATTGTATTATTCTATGCATTTTCCAGGTAATATTATCCCGGTTTCGGGAACGGACAATTTTCTGAGGACATTCAAAGCTTAATCTTGTTCAAATTGAAGTAATATTTTCCAACATTCACTACACAATATACCTAATGCTCAAGGACCAATTTGTCCAATATATATCCTTTAGCGATCTCTAATAGTCCAGGTAGATACTTTTATCCATTTTAAGACCACCATTTATAGAGACGAGCTGTATAGGGCAAAATCTTGGCAAAACAACTCTACAAGACCCATTTCAGTGCAGTATTACTTTTCTAATTGCTATGGCTAAAAGCATAAGCTAAAACCAAAAATACTTAGCAGTTCAAGTCAGCTACATGCTTAGAAATATAAGCTGCCTTTAAAATTGTAAAGACTTAATCTACAGGGTGGGTGATGAAACGCGCTACACCAAAAGAAAACGTAATAACTTTTTTCCTGTGTAATTAATCGGTTTAATTTTTTATTTTTTTAATTTTACAGACAAACATTTAAATTTAACGATAATGGACAATTGGGACGATGAAACCAGAAATTGGATAGTGCCCTAGAGTCCATAATTTTAGTCCAAAGAGATTTTATGCGGACTTATTTGGTGGCACTGCTCCAAGCAGATGGAATATTATGAGGCTGGATAACTCTTTTGTCGAACGTGGGACCGTTTCAGGAAAGCTTTATAATCGAGATCCTTCAGTTAGGTCACACGAAACAATTGCTGCTGTATCTTCTGCCATACAAAGCCATCCTGGAGTCTCGACATGGAATTTAACTGCGCAAATGGTAATAGGCAGATAAACACTGCAGACAATTTTGCACAAGGATTTAAGCTTACTAGGCTCACCCAGTGGTCGAAATTCGACCACCATACATTTAAACACAAAGCAACGCAACATGCATGCATAACGATAAAAAAATGAGTATGTGCTTCACCTTCATTATGTACATAAGCATTCTACTGAGGTGAAACTTCACAACAACTGTGTTTTTTTTTGCTTTGTTTTGCTTTGTTTTGGTTTGTATTGTTTTGACACACAATAAACCATCCATTTAAAGAGGAAATAAATAAAATTCCTGGAACTCGATCGCAGCGCCATCTACCGGGTCCTTAACCACCCAGGGATATCCTCAAACACACACACCAAATTTTAGCAAAATCGGTCCAGGCGTTTAGAAGGAAATAATAAAATTCCTGGAACTCGATTGCAGCGCCATCTACCGGGTCCTTAACCATCCAGGGATCCCCTCAAACACACACACACCAAATTTCAGCAAAATCGGTCCAGACGTTTAGAAGGAAATAAATAAAATTCCTGGAACCCGATTGCAGCGCCACCTACCGGGTTCAATTGTGAATCTAAAGTTAAACCATCCAGGGACAGTGCAAGTCCGTACGCGTGAAAGAAATGAAACTTCTTAAAAAGTATCGGATCGCCATATACCTACGCCAATGAAGAATTGAAGACAACAAATATAATGTGCATTGTGCACCCTCTGCACCGCCCTCCCTTTTCATGACCATGGTACTTGTTCATACAATACTGCTTCTCATTTCCTTTGTTTCCCTTTTCATATGAAATCCAAACAACTACCCCAACCCAACCTTACCCTGTTACCTGGTTTGTACGTCTCTTCTTTTATGAAGATTATTAATATACCTACCCCATGCTATACTGCAGCACGCACCCCATCCTGCATTGGACATACGATCACTATATACATACAGCTGACCATAGCACTCACTGAGAAAACAAATCAACCCTTTTCGAATGAGGTACGCAGGCACACCACCCCACGTATCACGATGTGTTTTTGTTTTTGTTTGGTCGCACGATCGCAAAAAGTAGAATTTCGACTGAGCGAAGGGGAAATATTCATTTTCTTTGTTTGTTGTTGTTGTAATCAATGCAATTTCAAAATATTAATTTACCTATTTTACAAATGTTTTTTTCAAATAATTATTCCTCATAACACATCTATGAGTGGTAAGCTTCAATTTGGTTAAAAGAAAAATGGATTTTTTATTCTTTAAGTAGGGTAAATGACTATCACAAGAAATCGGGTCGGCTTTTAATATTACATATAATAGATTTTCTATGAAGTTCAATTAACAAGAAAATTGAACCCAGCTGACTTGCCGATTCGCTTGGAATTTTGCGAGAAAATCATTCGAATGGTATGGGAGAGGATAACACCATGTTGGTCTTCCTTTTTAGGAAGGCCCATTTGATCTCAAGGGCAGGCTTGTTATGACAAAGATAAAGCGGAAATTTCCAAATAAGCTGATTTCCAGGAATTGCACATTCCTTTGGCCGCCAAGATCTCCTGACTCGACTGCACCTGATTTATTTTATGAGGTTATTGTTAACAGGACAAACAATAATTGCAGCAATACCCACTGGAACCCTATACAGGCAGTAATAAGCAACTTTTTGATAAGATGTCGCACATGTGTCAACGATCGTGGGGACGTGGGATCCATTTAAAATCAGTTATTTTTAAAAAATAATGTAACGCAAACAACATCTTGGTGTGACGGCGCGCATTCCATGTGCCATCTGCCTGTGACTGAGAGCGTGGTCTGTGTAGTATACGAGCCAGGACATGCTTATGTTAATGTAGGTATTGTGTTCTGATATTGGCAGTCAGGCAGTCGCACTTTCTTAGCCGTAGACGAAAGACTTGGTTATAATTAAATAAATGTTTTAACGAAGTCTGTGGTGTTTTATTTGGTGGGTAACAATAATAAAAAAACGTAATAAAAATTATTTATCTTTCAAATGAAATAAAAATAAAGAAATTATATGAGTTGCAAAAAAAGTTATTAGAGTTTCTTAATGTAACAATATTCATCAGCCACCCTGTATTAGGTGCGAACTAGGCGTAGAAGGATTTGTTAGCTGATAGGTCATATCTATATGCTCAAAACTAGAATCATCCACTCATAATTACTGAAGATTGGTAGGATCTATAAAATGTGGAGGTGTTCAATGGAGCCAGTTAGACTCTGTAGCGAATTTGCTGATACAGCAAGATGGTCAAGCTGGAGGTGACTGGTGCAGTTCACACCTCGGTGATCGAAACAGTTTATCCCCGCCTAGCCTTCGAGATCCTTTCAACTTTTACCTCTCTACAGGTTTGGGGTATATATCCCACATTGAGGTTGGACCTAAATAAGGTTCTTATTCCGTTCAGCTTTTACCTACTACCTACATACTCTTTTCTGGCAGGGTCGAAAAGATTGAGTTAATTCCAAGTATCTGGAGAAGTTTAAATTAGATTGCGGCCCAATGTTTACTTTGAATGGCAGCCTACTTAGCTCTGTTGAAGTTTTGATTCCTTATGGCTTCAGTTTTTTTAAAGTAAATGAGGGAACTGTAATTCCAATGAAATAAAAAAGCGAGATGAAAAAGCGTGTTGAGGTAACAAAATATAACAAAAGAGAGGAGGTAACACACCTAGTGGCACACTAAATCGGACGGACTGAGCTATGTGTTGTAAAGGTAGCGTCATAGATGAATAATACGCGCTTAACAAACCAACGCACGCTCCATCTTGTGTCCGTACCTACTATAGACCCGAATATAGCCATATAGGATTATGGTAGCTTTCGTATGAGTAGGGCGAGTTCTTAAACTTATATAAAAATAAGCTATTTTCTCAAGTACAAAAAGTCTGTGCGTTGCTTGACTTTTTTGTTAATTAGTGTCAGGTTTTTCGTGAGAAAAGGAACCTTCTTAGCAGTCATTTAATTGCCAAGTTTGGCAGCCTTGCAATTAAATCGGACAATACTTTTTTAAATCACCATAATCTTCAGTGTATTGAAAAAAAAGCACCAGTTGGTAGCAAATTATATAAAGCTTCATTCCTAACTAGGCCAGGATGACTATCAACAAACGAAAGTCTTATGTTAATCAGGTACTTCGTATACTATCCTCCCTCGTCGTCTGAATTATCACGCAGTAGAACAGTAGTTGTTTCAGAGTTTATAATCTAATGCGCCTACCAAAATTAGGTCCTCAATTTTGACTACCAATTCACACCCAATTAACCTTGACCCGCATATTCTTCTTATGTGACTCCAAACTCAAACACCATAGACACGTATCTAATGTAGAATTCGATCATGGTTTATATCTGCAAAAAAAAAATCCTTTGACGGTGACAAATATTTACTATTCTAAATTGAATTGGCTTTCACCAGACTTAGTGCATCACCATGAACCGCTCTGCATAAAGGATTAAGCTTATCACGCGTTTTATCTTGAACCGCATCATACAGATGGTATACATACAACCAGCAGCTACGTCATGTAGGAAATCGAACTTTCGAAAAAGTACAAAAATTAAACCAACGTTTGTTCAAGTTTACAATGCGGAAAAGTTCAAAGGTTACAACAAAAGTTTACCTACAACAAAGCAAACGTGCATCACCACCACATGGCAATCAACCCATTATCATCATCGTCATAGTCGTTGTCGTCGTAGTCCTCGTCATCGGCACCACCATAAGTAGAGTATATACTAGGTAGCAAGCGTAAATGAATTGCTCATGCACACACACCTTTGGAACGTACCTTCATATGTTGGACGTTGGACCCCAATGAAGTTTGCAACTTTATGAAAAAAGTTAGCCTATCAAGCCTGGACCAACTTTCAAAACTGAGAGCGAGAGAGAGGCCAGACACTTTTCATATTCGAAATGATTGCTTCAACCACACACACGTCACGTACAGCAGCGGTGACCTGCTTATACTCCACATCCAGTAGGAAATATCACATTTTATGGCTATGAAATTGAAAGGGGATACAATAACAGGGAGCACAGGTTGCTTAGATTTATCCACCCATACGACCGTGTACTTTGAATCTTCGAGTGCCTCCCTAATGCCGCCAACTCTCATTATGCATATTATGGTCGGTTGGGTTCTAATGTAGGCCAACAGCAATCATAACACTCGCATTGGGCTTCCTTCCGGTTGGTTTTTCATCGTGTCAGGATATGAAACTAAACCGCGAAACATGTGCGACACTTGCACAAAAGAAACATTGACCTTATTTTGGCGCGCTGATAAATCGGCTGATAAAGATTTTTTTTAACGCGGAAAGTCCTTTTTTGTATTGGAAAGTCTATGGAATATCGCATACATATGGCTTTAAATTTGTAGGTAGTCCTTGAGCATGCTTTTTGATTTTCAATACGATTGATTATTATCAACTACCCTTTGCATCAATATGTCGCACAACACACATGTGGGAACATTTTTTTTTAACTGTGCAATGTGCATGCACTACAAGCTCCTTGCTGGACGAAAATTTATTTATGCAAGTTCGTGTCCTCCTAGCGCGGTTAGTGTGTCTGTCCTGTGGAAACCACTGCCTTGATATAATGCTATTAGGTGCGGGTAAACGCATTCCTTTTCTGTTGAGTTGGAATTGCAGTTCTGCGGTGCGGGGTTGGGTTTAAGGTCAGTTTTTTTTTTTTGGATTGCGGATGCGTCCTATTCCCGGTCACAGTGTTCGTATCGAATTATTCATTCCATCGAATTGAATGGGTGAATACGGCGTACTGCATATGAAGACTAATGGACTTCATGATTTTGGTGAGATTGTAGCGTTCCTTGTTATTGCGTACCGTTTGTTTAGAAGCGAGGAAAGGATTTTGTGGATATTTTTTGGGAGCCAGTTGGCTTAAGCGGTTGATGGCTTTTAAAATGTCAAATGCTGTGGCTTTGGGGCTATAGGGGCACTAGAATAGCTTATGTAGGTATGTACTTTTCAAATATTGGCAACGACAAATTTAGGGGATTAAAGGTAAATTGTTTGAACACGAGTTCAGCCACCTAGGTGCTGCGTTCCAAGACACAGTGATACTCCTGACCGTCTAACTAACCAGGCAAGGCAATGGCCTACACTCAACTGACATCAGGGAAGAACGCAATTTCCATTACTATCCATTGCAATCAATCTCGTTGATTTAAGAGTCCCTAAAATCAGGTGGACTAGTATTAAACCCTGAGTAACTTCCAAACAAAGGCAAGACGGATCTAAACATAAAAAGAACAGATTTCTTTCCATGACTAGAAACGAGGTCCAATCCGCTGTGGGAGTACGAACGGGACAGAATGTGATAAGAAGGCACTCCCGTAGAATGGCAGTACCCTACATTGTAGGCGGCCTACAATGATTTCTGAAGGATCTGTAGGGAGAAGAAACTACTCTTCAGATCCAATGCATCTGTCCACCTTTTGCAACTGAAAACTATTTCTTTAAAGACCTGAGCAATATGTCTCGAACTGACGTTTGCTTCAGAAAATTCGTTACAAAATCGAAGTTCATTGAACATAAAAGGATGACTAGTAACTACTCAGTACACCTTGTGATGTAGGTACTTTTTTCTGAGGCCGAGGTTTTGCTCGCCGGATCCAGGATTTACCCAAAGAAACACCAAACTTTGGTTAAGAGATATTCTTTATTTCAGTAACCAACCAGCGTTCCCTCCCTTTTGGTTGGGCAGAGTTCTCATCTCGGTAGAAAATAGTACTCAAATGGCTTCCAAGGTAGTACGTCTCACAATGCACCTAAACTAAAGTGTACTTTCCAGTTATAAGTATAAAAGTGGTAAAAATTAGAATTTCTTTCAATTTCCGCAATCAGTAATCTATTGACGTAATAACACTATGTGGATATGCTGATTTTGACAGACAAATTTGATAAAAATAGTGCCTAAATTGTGGTGTGGCGAGGTAAATTTATTTTTTTTAATGTATGATCTGTTTTTCTATAAATTGCTTAGTTGTAGTTTTATTGTTTTTGAGACTACATTCTTTAGTTAAAAAATATTATAAATAAACTGACTAATAATGTATTAGGGACGTTGTTCAAAGAGCTATAATTCCGACCAATGTGACTATATGGTATTTTCTTAGCATTCATTTCTAGAAAATTCGACTTTAATTTCCCAATATAAATTGTTTTCTTACTTTTACAAATTCACAAATAAATAAAGACGAGGTTAGTTTTCCTTTATTTCATAGCAATATGTGTTTTGTTTCGCATAGCGAATTATACATGATTTGTTAAACATCAAATGAATTTCTATGAACACAAAACCATTTTTCACAGTTTTCTTTAAAAATTGTTGAAAAAGTGCAAAATACGAAAAGCATTGCAAAAATTGCGCAAACATAGAAGTTACCTCCCCAATAGTATGAAAATACATCAAAAAGACAGTGGGCAGATTCACCAGTCAATTCTTTGACTTTGCTGAAGCTTTGACTTAATTCCAGTGTATACAGAGTCAACTTCGTTTCAAATAAATAGCTAGTTGAAAATCGAAGAAATCCTCATTATTCCTGAAAGTTTTATGTAACGGAGTTTACTCTACTCAGTGAGTCAGTGCTTGGCCATTCTAGCTCCATTAGTAAATAATATTTATTGAGTAACTTACATTACATATCTTCTTTAAAAAAAAGTAGATACATAGCTATACATAAATATAACATTAGAATTACGTTGCTTAGAATTACGTACAGTTTTAATTGCACCATAATGTCCATTGTTCTTATTCGTACTATTATTGTATTATGCACATTTCAACAATTTTTAAAGAAAACATCTTTAACTATGTAAAGTAAATTTTTGTTCTCTTACAAAACGTTTTGTGATTTTGTGTTATAATTGGGCACTTTTTAATCTATGAATCTATAAAATTGTATGGGAAAGTAAAAAGGTCCTTATAAGTAGGTAATTAAGTACTTCTCAAGTGTCAGGTTTAGGAAACAAAAATATTATGTATTTCGAAAAAAATAAAAATGAATTAGGTTTGTTTATATGTTATGAAATAGTAGTACGCGACGGCTTCAAATTAGTATCCGTACTCAGCTCATAAAAATGTACTCAAAATGAGCAAATGAGTACCATAATAGCACGGGAGGGAACGCTGTAACCAAAGTATAAACTACTGTCTTATGATTAACTTAACAATGATTAAATTCCTAATTTGAATATACGCTATACAAATACAATATGCGGCCCAACGAGCAGCGTGGCTCCGTATTACAAGAAGCGGCCCAACGACGAGCGTGGCTTCGATCTGCGGCCCAGCGACAAGCGCGGTTCCGATTTAAGGCCAGTCTCCCATAGGAAAAGTGACCGAAGTCAATTTCTATAGATGGAGCCTTATCTGATACACGAGATTGGTACAAACCACTAGTAGACAAGTCTCCCCGAATGGCAATTTCCTTTGGGTACTCATGCAATTTCCTCCAATAAGTCAGTGTAACTTATAAGTGACATATGAAAATTTCTTGTCACAAATGTTGTTTGTGCAATAGCAGCGGATGGTGTGTCTGCAGTTGGCTGTGTAAAGTAGTGGCCATACAAGGTGTCTACAGTGGGGGACAAGGTGTCTACAACGGGGACGTTTCGTTACAACCTTATGAATATTTAGTATAAATAGTAGACTTGAAAACCCGTTTATGCTCCACATACGTATTCCCAAGCAAAGAAGCAAACCTTAATTTTATCGTCTCATTAGTTTGACACATTGCTGAGGAATGAGAGATCCACCAATGATTTTACAAGAAAAAGCTCCTTTGTACATGCTTCTACTGGCTCAGAATGTTTCTACTCAATCCAAAACCACTCGGTAGGTGTAAACTTTTAATCAACAAAATGCGATAAGCGCTACAGAATTGCAGGTAATGCAACTACACCACGTCCTCAGTTACGAAATAGATCTGGCCTATGCTAGATCTAAAGCGCTCCAACAATCTTGTATCACTAAAAATATCCATTATAAGAAAATTAGTCGGTTTCATTAAGGGACACTTTAGTATTGAATGCTCTTAGGTTGGGCCACCCTTCCAACGATTTCTGTATAGAAGCTGCATGTACGAGAAGAAGGAGGAGAAAACTCGTAGAAAACTGCATCTCTGAGAATACTTCTTTGACAATCTCAGCGCACTCGCTACTAAATATAACTGACATTGGGTAGTATGCAACAAGATGAGCACTATCGCAAAGTCAAAGCTGATGAGCTTGAACTCACATGAGAGATCGATTGTGCAAACCGAAACTAGGACTCAGTTTCATATGCAAAAAAAATAGTTCTTTCTCAACAGCTCTAGCTCAATGGCTCTAATCCATCGATCTCAAAGCTCTCTGGGTAAATAAAAGAAGTGAGTATATCTTCTGAGAGAAAAAGTGTAAAGGGAGCATGATATTAAAAAGAAAATTGGGTTACTTCAATAAATTTTTGGTTAAATAAGAAAATTTAAATTTTGCTCGAAAAATCACAATTAGGTACCTACCAATAGACGTTTTCGTTTTGCTATCGCATATAGGCTTAAAAAAATTATCTGGGCTAGTCATTTCTACATAAAACCTTATAGCACTCATCATTGATATTTGGAAAATGTAGCAGAACAATAAAAAAAAAACACAAGAAAAAAGATTATGCGAATATGTACACAAACAAAACAAACAAAAGATTCGCGAATAAAAACGTTTTCCAAATATGAAAAATGCACATAAAAATTTGTAAATTGTGGGTATATTTTTGGCAAATGCTTTGTTTGCTTTTTTAGTCGTTTATTTAATTAATTTTGTAATATTAAATGTCATTTATGACACAATCGAGAGCATTTTGCGCTAACTTTTGAAGCAATGATAGCCTGCGAGCACAGTTTTTTCGGGGCTTAATTATCCTGGCAGACGTTTGTATGAAAATATTTTGCTAAGACTGGGATAGGATAGCAAAAAAATCACGCCTAATGTTTAGGGCGAAGAAGATTGATTGAGTGATTAAAATTATAGGTAGGTACTTTAAAAACCAATTTGGTGAAGACATAAAAGTGGGAATATGAAGTTTTAAAAAACAAAATAGTACATAGTCAACAAAACCGGAAAATAAATATTTTTAGCAGTTAGGAAAAAGAGTTGCTAATTTTCATATACCTATAAAAATGCATATAATTTTACGCATTACGGTAATTAGCTATATAGAAGGCAAATGAAAAGGAATATAATGATTTCTTTTTTCAAATATCCAAGAAAAACCGTGTGTTTTAGGGTTTTCAGTTAGTAGTTTTACAAAACGACGAAAATCTTCACTAACTTTACTCCTTTTATTTATATAAATTTGATTTGTAACAAAATTTGGTTAAAATTTGGTCATCTTGATTGTTTTATATGAACTGAGTAAGAGAAATACCATGCTTATTTGTGAGATCGAACTCATGCAATCAATCGTTTTGTCATCTTTTTGCATATCAAAACGAGGTCCGTCTCACATCGTGCTTTCAATTTTAGATCGATCTCAGCACTTTGAGATCGAGCTCATAAGATGAGATCTAACTCGGTCAGTGTATTGTTTTTTGCATACCATGCTAAGAAAGATCTTAGAAAAGTGAGTAAACAGCTTGAACTCATCTTTTTGCATACAACCCATTATGTGAGATCATTCGTTCCTGTTTTATCACTTCTTTAGCCTAAGTAAGGCTGTAACTTCTTGCGGGCTACCACCCTAATCTAACCTATGGGGTGTTCTTTCCACATGGTATAATCCCATGTTCAGGTTCATGAATATGGATGTAACTTACAGAACTGCAATCAACTATACCTACAAGCCTAAAGCCACTAAGATGTATTTATTTTCTCGACTGCATTGGATAAATAAATTTTCGTTCGAATATTGGTATTTTAATTGGCAACAACACAAAATAATTATTAAAACATTAAGTGCCAATCAAAATTGCCGAATATTACAACTGATACAGATTATCTAATTGAGTGGAACGCCAAAGGATGTAAATATTTTCCAAATACTTGAGATGAAAGAGATCCAATAAAACGGACCATTATTTCTCACTTTGATTTTATATTTATTGTGACAGAAAATTTATTTTCTTTCGATAAAGCATTAAAAAACACATGTTCTATGTTACAGTAGCACATTCATTAGCCTTTATTAGTGTGATCCATTAAAATTTTTATTTAAATTCGATTATTGTTGATATACACGATTTTGTTCACACATACATTCATATAATTGTAGGTACTTGAAAGTTCGATTTAAGTGAGTGGGCTGAATTGACAAATGGGGAAAATACGACTATGCAAATTGATTTATTTGAACGTAGGTACCGTTTTGTTTTATCTCTATCTGTCTTTTCTGGATGAAAAGAATTTATACCAGTAGGTATGTCTGCAACGTGTTAGAATAATAATTTAATTCAATTTTGAAAGCAATTTCCTGTTTGATACATTTGAGAAATAAGAGTATGTAGCATTTTAATTTTTGCAAGTAGTTTAATGGAATAGATTTTCTACTTTGTACGAATCTTCGAATACCAAATTGACTTAAAAAACTCTATTTTCGCAATATTATATCTCTGGTGCCAGGTAGAAAGGGGTTAAGTCAGAAATAGTAGTTTTCCGCAAAATGGGATTGAAGATTAAACATTTTTTTGGATATCCAGATATTCTTTTTTCAAAAAAGTAATGATGCAAAACAATTATGAAAATGGTCATCTGTAATAACGTTATAGGCTGTTGACCAAAAAATAAGTGCTTACCAGATTTTCTGATGACTTAACTCCTTAAAGCCATTCGATTTTTTGTTACCTGTTAAAATTAAGTTTTTTCTAAGGACTTAAGTCAAGAAAACAAATCTTTGTTTACATTAAGAATTCAATTTAATTCATTAAGGAAATTTGAAAACATTAAATTAATTAAAGTAAATAATAAATAATTAGGTATCATATTCAATTTTTATATTTGGTCATTTTCTTCTTCCAATAAATCGGGGTCGTTATCCGGTGCCTCCTCTGAAGTTGCCAAATTTTTATAAAAATCATGAAAAAGAGGTGGAACCAAGGTAAGTAGTGATAACAAATCCCGTTTTTTCTCAGCGGATATTGGATTCAACTGGTTGTATTTCCTTTTCAGCGAATCTTGCAGATTTCTAGATTTTCCCCGTCTCAGAAAGCTTAAAACTTTAAACTCGTCTGAATCCTTTAACGAATTTTTGTACTTGACTAAACCTTTCTCCTTATACTGTAGCCATTGTACATTGTGCCAGGAGAACAGTTCCCCAGCCTCATTTTTTTTTCGGGACACTAAAACTGTCTTAAGTAAAGCGGCAAAATCTAAAAATTCGTCCTGCTGCATTTCATGCACCCTAAATTGTTTTTTTATGCCTGTGATCCGTACTAATTGGTACCAATCATGCGGGTGGTATACAGGTGTTTGCATTTTTTTTTTTTGCTTCTCAATCATGGAGTGATCTATATCACACTCCATGTGAGTATGTCCTGGCACCAAAAATTTATGGTTTATTACCTAAAGAACAATAAAATAAATATATTATCTATCTATCTATCTATCTATCTATCTATCTTACCAAATGGGGGAATTCTATTTGGGCTATTACAAACATTGCAGCCACATGACTGTTTTTATTCTGCCCCCCACATGTGTCGGAATAGAACGTGACTTCAGAAACAGTGTCTGGTAAGCTTTTCAAATGCTGGTATAAGCATGAAGCAATTTCGTTGCCTCCTCTGGCAGCTTGACCTTCATGCCACATGTAGTTCATCGATTCTCCGCTAGCATTGTCGTGAACAGTCAAGTTGTAAGTCCACAGCTGTCTTTTATAGAAAGCTACCGAAGAACCTATGAATGGTGTTGGTAAACATTGCTGCAGGTCGAAGCTGAAGCATTTGGCTGAGGGATTGTTTTGAGCCTCTCGCTTGTCAATACTCTTTGCGTCATATGCTGCATTTGCTTGCTCCTGATGAAATTTTAGGTCATTTTCTGCACTTTGTTTTTCTTCCTGATCACCTGAGTTTGTAGCAACTTGCAGCCTCATTTGAAGAGTATCACATTTGAAGCAGGTGTCTATGTGCGGTTTTTTAAAAGCAAGTTTTAGCTCGTGGAACTCTCGTTCATAAAGAGTCCGGCCCACAGGATTGTCTCGTCCTTCTTTATACATATCGTACATTATACGCAAATTCAAATGAGATGGAAGATATTTTTTATCATTTGTTCGTCTTGTATAATGACTTTCGTATGAGGGAAACGATTTTATGTGAGCTCGGACTTCATTTATGTCTTCCTCACTTCTTTTGTTAGCGGTAGCATTCTTACCTCTTTTATCATCTAAAGTTATTCCGGATGTATTAAGTCCTTTATTTTTAATTGAGGTTGCAATAAATTTCGGAGTTTCGTCCAAAGTCTTACAAAAACAATCTTTGCAAACAGAAACTCTCTTTCCATTAACTTCCAAAAAATACTCATATGTTACCTGTCTGTCTTTCAAACTACCAGGTTTTCTCTTACGAGTAACCAATTTTCCTCTTGAATTTATGAGACTTGCAATAAATGCAACCCTTTTGTTGTGGGATCGCAGTGACCAGTACTCATCAAATATTTTTCTTCGTGTATCTTCACTAAGGAAAGACGAACATTTTTTCCTGCACTGTCTTAAGCTTTGTAATGCCCTCGCTTTTACCACCTTTCCGCTAACATTAATATAGCTCTGTCCACTATTTAACAGTTCTGTCCTTTTCTTCCTTACAGCCCTAGCCCATTTTTTTACGTTATTTTCTACCAAATTACCTCGATTTTCTGTATTTTCTAGTCCGGTATCTTCGTTTACTGTCACTGATCCAGTTGCAGCTTCCATTATATCTTCGTCACTACTAACTTCTCCTGCTTCTGGAACGAAATCTTTATCTTTGACGTTGTCATCGGAACTGAAGTCCATTTCCGTGTCGCTCTCATCAGAATCAAAAATACTTGGCATATCCGGAGGCAAAGATGGAGCTGGCGAAGATTGACGAGAACAAATCCTTCCTATCGCAGGAATACGCTGTGTCGTTTCTATGAAATTGTTATTAAAAATTGTATAGTAATAAAATGCTATTACATTATGCAAAATTAATAGGTACTTACCACTAACGACACGGTTTCCAGATCGCGCTAAAGCAAGTTGCAGTATATATTTACTTCTTGTACTCATTTTTGCACAAAAATCGCAGTTGTTTCAATGAGAACTTGTTGATAATAAACTGAATTCACACAACAAATGAAAACATAAAGCGCGAAAACATGCGGTTAAGATACCTACCGTTACATGTTTTCTATAGTAGTTGAAAGAGATAGTAAAAACTGTTCCAACTGTCTCAACTGCATATTGCTTACACACTTGCAATGTGTCACAGAAGTTAGTATACACTATTAACAGGTGTAAAACTTGGTAAAGTGTATACTTTCTTTTGCGATAGAGTGCATTTTATTATCATTTCAATAAATGCTGAAATGTCAAAAAGCTGCCTATGGCTGAAAGAGAGAGTAAGAATAATTCTTATGCTTAGGTAAACATTAACCCAATTTGATTTATGTAGTAGCACCGAGAGATTTATGTAAATCTCTTTTGACACGATTTTTCCAATTCTGTTTGGTACTAAAGGCATAAGATGACTTAAACCCTTAGGAGCAACTTAAATATTTCAAAATAAAAAAATAGTATAAATACAAAGGAGTTAAGTCAACTTACGCCCTTAATACCAAACAATTTTAAAAACTTCCTGACTTATACCCTTTGTATAAATTAATTTCTATATGAAGTAGTTACGCTAGACTTATGCCGATAGGACCAAACGAAAGAGAAAAAAAAATTGACTTATATCCAAAAAAAATCCAAAAACGGAATTTTTTGACTTAACCCCTTTCTACCTGACACCAGAGATATTTCGAAAATTGCACCGATTTGCAATTTTTTTTTTTAAATGCGTGGCTAGATAGTTGAAATAAAAAATACAGGACATTTTCATTAAAAAAAATTATATTTTTGCCCATATTGATTATATGAACGCATTCCTATGTGTTTGTTACTAATCGAATGATAATAATAAAAAATTCAATATTATTAAATATTAACGAACATCTAGAACTTATGGAACTACTTTCCGAAATTCCAGAACTTGACATGATCTGTGCGGTTACAGACCGCCTACCTAAAACACTATGCTTCAACAAACTTTTCTCCACAGAAATCACAAATAGGGAAGAATGGGTTAGCAATAACCCACCATATTGCCAAAACGGTCTAAAGTGGTATACGGATGGTTCCAAAATAGACTCGGGGGTAGGAGCTGGTATTTATGGACCAAATCGAAATATAGATAGATAGATAGATTTTTATTTAGCTATTTCTTATCGCTATTTCTAACATTGTTAATTTTTCTAGTTATAGTTAGATCTTACAAAATTAATAACTAGTGACTTAAATCTAAACAAATTGTTCACTGACTTAATGTCATTAGGTAGTTCATTAAACATTTTTAAACCTTTATAAAAAAGCATATTCTGTGTTCTATGGTTTCTAAAAAATTGTAAATTAAAATTATTATTGTTTCTTAAGCTATATGGCTGGGAATCTGCTCTTATAGTCAATTTATTTTTTAAATATTTTGGTAATATATTATCTTTAATCTTTTAAATATAAACAATTACTAGCATTACAATTCTTTGGTTTACACTTAGCCATTTCAAGGTTTCTAACATATAATTAATGTGTGTATTGTATAACTATTACATTTGAGAATACATCTCATAGCCTTATTTTGTAATTTTTGCAATTTATCTTTAATTCCATCAGGACATAACAAAAGAATGGTGGGACAATATTCAAAATATGGACGAATAATTACATTATATATTTTTATAGCAGTTAATATAGATACATTTTTTCTAATTCTTCTTAGGAATCCTATTTTGTTAGCAATTTTATTTATTACGTAGTCAAAGTGTGACTTAAAGGTTAGGTTATTATCAATTTGTATACCCAAGTATTTTGTTTCTTTTACTATTCCAAAGTTCTCAAATTTATCCATATTAAATTTACTATTTAAAATCATAACTTTAGTTTTATTTTCATTTAATTTTAATTTGTTTATTTGAAGATATTTTTTAATATTTTTAATGTCCTCAGCTAATTTAATTTTACATAAATCAATGTTTTTATCTATAACAAATAATAGTCCATCGTCAGCAAATAGTATTAGATTTCCGTTTTCGAGTGATTTATTCATGTCATTAATATACAGTAAGAACAGTAAGGGTCCTAGTATAGTACCTTGTGTCTCAATACCAATGGGAAAAAGTCCCAGTGTATTTCAGGCAAACCTCATACACAACTCGGGTATAAAAGGCGCAAACATCCATCGATTGAGCTCACATTTTTAGACAATATAAGTTTCAAAATTCAACAAAGGGGCGAGGTACCTTTGACCAAAGGGGATTGGAAACACACACATAGAAAGAAATCATAACAAATGCTATTTCTGATCAATTATGGGATCTGAAGTTGTAAAATTTGGAACATTGATGTGGATTGTCCGAACAAAGCGAAATGGCGCATATTTTGGTTATAATTTTTTTTAATGCATTACTGAAAAGCGACAACTGAAAAGTCTTGGACTTATATTATATTCGTTATCAAGGAGTTTTTCTCTAAATTCTAAAATAAAAATTAAGTGGTTGCATTAATTATTCAAAATTGGTATTTTTAACCCAGTTCCACCGCGTCCGGCAGGGCTTTGGCTACACTTAAAACGTCTTGGATACATGTATTTGTACTAAGGGAATCATTCTCTATTATTTGGTAGTAGATTCAAGCGATCGCACCAATTATTCCTGTTTTGAATCATAACGGATTTTTAATATGCAGTTGCCACCTTTAGCTGTCATTAAGCTCTGCCAGACGGGCAGGGAATATTTGAAATCTTGGGCATTAACGTACTTATGTAAAATTCATCCAGTTGCCTCTTTACGTCCAAAATTTACTGCCGGGTCTATATCCTCAGCCTTGAAATATGATATTGAACGTCTATTACATATTGCGAAATTTGTCCGAGATTGGGCAAAGAGGAGTCGCACCTGAACTGAATGGAGAACGTTATTTTTCAATTATGCAGGGATGTCATTAGTAAAACCATTATTTCCAGAGGTTATTGCGGTTGCTTTATAACCATGTATTTTTTGTTATGATGGGGCAATTAACCCCTTGAACAACCCCTAATCTGCAGGGCCAGGCTTTTGTGTGAGCCTAATATAGCAGGCCGATTATTCCTGTATTAGTGACTCACTTCAGATGTGTCAACCATCCGCTGGCCCATAAAGGGCTCATCCGTCACTACACTTTCATCGCCTTGTCAAGTACTGAAAAGTCCACACTAACCGAATCTTCAAATATATGTTACCCTATAAAATTATATCCAACCCTAAAACCAACATTTTTAAAAGACATTCTTGACATCTGTCATTAGGTTACTACGATTTTCTGTAACTTAAAATAAGTTTTGAGCCAGCTTTCTTTAAAATAAAATTAATCTTGAATTATTTATTGAATAGCACATTATTGTGATGTGCTTTTTCTGAGGCCGGGGTTTTGCTCGCCGGATCCAGGATTTACCCAAAGAAACACCAAACTTTGGTTAAGAGATATTCTTTATTTTATTAACCAACGTATAAACTACTATCTTATGATTACCTTAACATTGATTAACTTCCTAGGTTGAGTATACACTATACAAATACAATGTGCGGCCCAGCGACGAGCGTGGCTCCGTTGCGGCCCAGCGACGAGCGTGGTTCCGAGTAAAGGCGAGTCTTCCAACGAAAACTCAGCCACCAAAAATTCAGAATAGTGACCGAGATCAATTTCTAGAGCGGCCCAGCGATAAACGTGGTTCCGTTTTAAGGCCAGTCTCCCAAAAGGAAACAGCCAGCAAAAGTTCAGAATATTGACCGAGATCAATTTCTATAGTGGGAGCCTTATCCGGTACACGGGATTGGTACTAGCAACAGTAGATAAGTCTCCCCGAATGGCAATTTCATTCGGGTACTCATGCAATTTTCTGCAATGGAACAGTGTGACTTATAAGCGATGAATGAAAATTGCTTGTCACGAATGTTGTTTGGTTGGCCAGTCTAGGAGGTACTTTGTGCAATCGCAGCGGGTGGTGTGTCTGCGGTTGGCTGTGTACAGTAGTGGCCATACAAAGTGTCTAACAGTGGGGCCATAAAATTATGACGAACGGGGACGTTTCGTTACAATTATAATCTTTACTCGTTTTTTTTTGTTAATTAAATTACACAATATTATGTATCACGTAAGGTGACGTATAGTGTTAGATGTATGTATCTATACAGCTATAGCATTTTTGACTTGCGCCCAAAGCCCAAAGCAGAGCAACAATCGAAAATAATCGTTTTTACATTATTTTGCATTTGGGCATGTAGTTCAGCCTACACCACACTGTGGTGAGGGTATATTCACTTTGTCATTCCATTTGTAACGCCCATAAGGAGGCGTTGTAGGTATGACAAACTATATATATTATTGATCAGCATCACTTTCTTAGTCGATCTAGCGATGTCCGTCTGTCTGTCCGCACGATTGCGGCCGTAATTTAAGAGCTATAGACTTGAAATTTGGTACGTAAGCTTTTATCCACCAAACTGAGGCTAAGTTTGAAAATGAGCAAGATCGGATGAAAACTACTACTACCTCCCATACAAAATATATAGCTAATTAATGTTAAAAATTAAATTTAAATAGCTACAGTAAAGATAGCAAGTTTAAACTTTGAACATATTGTTTTAATAATATTTGAAATTTTTTGACAAAAAATGAGCTTGGTCGAATAAAAACTACCCATACCTCCCATACAAATATATAATTTTTTAATACTAAAATATTTTTATTTTTTTTTACAAAAATATAGTACCGGGTATTTGAGCTTCGGCATAGTCGAAGATTAAAAATAATTTGTTTAATTTACTACTATACTGCATATGGAGCCATATATGGACTTTCATTTTCCGGCGTCGATTAGAAGTACTACAGAATAGTGACGGGAAATAAACCGTTATTAAGTGACTTTGTTATTGTTTGTGTATGTGTAGTGTGAATTTAATTTCATTTTTTTTACACAAGCGACAAAATAATCGCTGTCATGTTCAAACGTGTTCATCGTCAATAAACGGTAAGAATAAAGTGAAATTAAAATATTTATTTTGTGTTATTAGTACGAATATACGGAAATATAATATTTTTTCCTTAAATATTAGATACTGGTGAGTGAAATATAGTTATTTGTATTTCAATTATCCACGGGCAGTTCATGGTACAATGCATTATTTGCAATGTCCATATATGGCTCCTCATGCATTCACTGAAATATTTGCCAAATTTCGTAGTGCCATATTTGGCTTCTTATGCATGCAATTTAGGTAACTAGCGTGTCGTGTTTTTTGTACAGGTGAAGATTTCATGATCCCAACAAGGAGCTTTTACTCTAATCGGAGGTTTTATACTATTCCTGGAGATGGAGGCAAAGTGACGATGAAATACTGGAATCAGAACCAGAAGATGACGCAGCGGAAAATCGAGAAGATTTGGTGATAACCCGATAAACGGATGAGAGCAGTGAATATGATTCTGAAGATTATGTGCCATTATCTAATCTGAGTGCGTCATGATTTCCCACTTAATGCTGTTCGTTTGGATTCAGTCGATCATTTTCCAGAATGGCAACAATCAAGACAGCAATGTAAAAATATGTAAAAATTATTGTCAGTACAGGTCTTTTATATTCTGCACTAAATGCAAAGTACACCTATGCATATATGCACCTATACACCAAAGACCGAAAAATTGAAATTGTAGGTAAATAATTAACTCCACATGATTGTAACTATATGTTGCAATTAATAACTTCATGAATTTTCTTATTTATTTCTGTATTTTAATGCCCAAATAAAGTTTTTTTTAAAGACAACACTATTTGTTTTAGTTGCATGAAACGCCATATATGGCATAATTTTTTTTATGTTGAAAATGACTTCCTGCATATGACGCCATTTATGGCAAAAGTGTTTTTTTTTTTAAATTGACAATTTTTTAAAAAAAATTTTTTATACATCTTCTAAGTTTTCAAAATAGAAAACAAAATTGGTTAAAAAAATTTTTTTTTTTCACTGGATCATAATGCATGCAGTAGAGGGTTAAAAGCGATCAAGCTAATTCGAGGGACCTTATGTGATTTTATTGCTGTATTTTAGGTTTATGCAGAAATGCATATTTCCGGAAAATCGATTTACTCGCATTTTACGATAGGTGGCGTTGGGAGAGTGTCTTGCAGGCAAAATGGATTTATGCCGGGTCCAGCTAGTTCTTACATATAATAAAATTTATTTGTCTGTTTGTATGTGGCATTAACGCTTTGTGGTATAACATTCAAACTACTCACCCAATGAGTAAAAATTTCTCAAGCGTACTATAGAACTTAATGGAGCAGTATTTAGAACTTATTTCAACTCTATCGGCAGACTCTTTGGGAAGAATTCATAATGTTCTGAATGATGAACACCGAATATATCCCCAATATCTGCTCTGGTTTGGGGTGGTGGCCATTGTGGGGCGCACATCGAAAGCATTGTAGATACACCACCCACACATTATATTGAGCTTCGTTTCAACAAGAAGTACATCAGGCGGATAATCATTTATGCCATTTGTAAGAGCCTCCAGTCATAGTCCCAGAGAAATGAGACTTAATCCCATTTTTAACTATATATTAAGCACTATGATTCTTGGGCTAGAGCAAAACCGTTTAGTATTATATCGTGCCCCGATGAACGTGCAATATTCCCTTTATTACTAGTATAAATAAATTTCATATTTCAATTAAATCTTATACCATTAGAACATTAACATTGTATCAAATTAAATGTAGATCTCCTTGCAGGAGATTTGCTTGTCCCAGATAAACTTAGCTCTGAGCTATGAAATGCGAATATAAATCCATATACCTCATTGCATAACATTAATAATTAAATTATCAACTGAGCTGCCCGAAACATACTTCGATTCCTGTAAAGACTCCACTAACACACCCTTCTGCCTACACTCGTACAAGGTTGGCAGATAGTTTTGTTGAATCACCCCACAATCGCAAAATATAGGGCATCCCGAGAATGCACGTAAATAAGGTATAACCAACAAGGCCTATGCTGCAGATAGTAAATATTGAAAATTTTCCCATTTTCCGAATATAGGCGCAATGTGAGCCCAAGACACACACAACGCCCGAAGGAAAATCATGTGCAAGGAAACAGAAATTTTTGCTGCAAAGAATTCAAAAGCGAACACAATTTTAAGGGGTTCTGCACTGCACAGGAGAGCTCCATGTCCCATGATATGGATATCTTGCGGTCATAGCACTGACAACCAGTGTCACATGGCTGAGATGCTCTCCTGGAATTCCCTGTGATGCGGAAATTCCTATAAACAAATGCATGCTCATGCGCTTCCCATTCACCGGCTATCAAGTTGGCATACACACAATGGGACTGAGAATACCTACCTTATGTGTTCTTATATGGTTGTGTGCTGCGTTTTAATAGGTAAAGCTTTCGGCATTGGAATAAAAAGCTTTTCATGTACTATGCTGTATCTAATATTTGAGAATTTCCAGTGAGGTGCATAAATTGATATGTTTACAGTAAAGAATATCTGCGTGTGTATAAATCTGGCATCTCTTTTGAATTTTTTATTGTTGGAAGCGCAATACTCTCACCACGTGGCCATACTTGTGCAGTCTTAATCCCAAATAGTATTCATAAACAGTATCGTCGCGGAGTACTAAAAGTGTAGGGGTTAAAAGCCGGCACTGGCCGCATGCAGCATCTGTATATTGATTCAAATTCCGGTAACAATTAAAAAAGGTGCATATACAAGTGAAAAAAGAGTCGCACTGTTCTTTATACCATGGCAATACAGATCAACAACTAAACATGTTGAGATAAAATCGACCATACTTAAGAGTTGATTTTTTCGTAGGGTATTAACCTTGCGGATGAGCTGTCCCATACAGCTCGTAGATCAGATGTACAGAAGAAGAACTCTATAGCTGAAAATAGACCATTGTGGTGATAGCATGTGAATTTTGGTCACGTTTAAGTCAAGTCTTCCGTTTCTCTTCTTCATGCACATGACCAAGTATTTTCAAACCGCCATTGAGCAAAACAGACAAGTTCGATGTTTCGTTCAGGAAATTAAAGGCTTTGAATCAATTTGCTCATCCTAACTAAATTAGCAAACGATTTTTCAATATTAAGTCGTAATTTTCTTAGACTATCAGGTGTAGAGTATTTGAAAATAAGTCCGGGTAAATTTAACGAGGTATTCCAATGTTCAAGACAACTCTCTCAAGTCACAGCTTTTAAACCAAGGGAAAGCAAACAAAATTATTGTGAAGTCGCCGCGGTTGGCGTTAGGCAATAATGCCCAAGGAAATAGCACCCAAATCGGTTTGAAAATAACGCCCAAAAAAATGCATAGCGCCCAAAAATAAACATTCATTAATTCATTCATTCATTCATTTTCAAATGGTCCGCTTGTCCATTAAGTGGGTCGAGGGTGTAGGTTGCTCAAGTGGACCCTCCATAGCTCTCGATCCTCCGCCATCGACTCCAAATCATCAAGGGCAATCCCCATACGGGTAGAGGAGAGATTATGGACTTGATCTAACTATCTCATCCTAGGTCTACCCAGAGGACGCCTATTATTTTGGAAAGTAAATAACACCCATAATTACGAAACAATTCGATTCGAAGATCTTCCGGGCCGGAGCATTCACGTCCATTCGCTCTACATGACCCAGCCACCGCAGTCGTTGGACCTTCACTCTTCTGGCTAGGTCGATGTCGCTGTACAGCCCGTACAGTTCGTCGTTGTATCTCCTCCTCCATTCACCGTCTATGCAGACGGGACCGAAAATTACTCGAAGAACTTTCCTCTCAAAGCAACCAAGAGTAAGCTCATCCGCTTTTGATAGAGTCCATGCCTCTGCACCATAAAGTAGGACAGGGATGATTAGGGTCTTATAAAGGGTCACTTTAGTTGTTCGAGAGAGGGCTTTGCTACTCAATTGCTTTCTTAGCCCAAAGAAACAGCGATTGGCAAGAGTTATTCTTCGTTTAATCTCAGCGCTGGTGTCATTGTCTGAGTTCATAGCGGAGCCTAGGTAGACAAAGTCCTTTACCACTTCAAAGTTATATCTGTCTATAGTGACGTTCTGACCAAGACGTTGGTGTTGGCTGTCCTTTCTTGATGACTGCATATACTTTGTCTTGCCCTCAGTGACCGCCAAACCCATTTTCGCCGCTTCCGTCTCAATGCCCACGAACGCGCCAGTGACATCACGCTGCGTTCTGCCGATTATGTCGATGTCGTCGGCGTAGGCGAGTAGGTGGATGGACTTTTGAAAGATAGTGCCTCTGGTGTTAGCGTTTGAGTTTTGCAGTATTCTTTCAAGAACGATGTTGAAGAAGTCACATGACAGCGCATCGCCTTGTCTAAATCCTTTTCTGACATCGAAGGTCTCGGTAAGTTCTTTACCGACTTTGGCAGGACGAGTTTGGCAGGGATGCCAAAACTAGACATTGCTCTGTAAAGCTCGTCTCTATAAATGCTGTCGTAGACCGCCCTAAAATCGATGAAAAGGTGGTGCGTCTCAATTTAGACTTCCTGGTTTTTTTCCAAGATCTGCCGCAGTGTGAATATTTGGTCGATGGTAGACTTTCCTGGCCTGAAGCCACACTGATAGGGACCATATAGTATTATAGTAGAGGGAATGATCTCCGTCGATATTCTCGCCATGCAAAGGATCAACCTTAGGCAGATAGCCAACCGGCTAGAGGCCATTGTTACTAAAAGGGTAAAATATAGAGAAGCATCTATTGACAAGCCATGAAGGGATCACACGGCAAAAGGCAAATGGACTCACAAACTGATCCCCATCATCGAGATCTGGAAAGAAGAACATACTGGGAGTGCAACTACCGCCTTACACAGTTCTAGTCGGGGCACGGTAGCTATCGAAAATACCTTCCCAGATTTGGTTACTATCACTCGACTTCTACCCCTAATGGCCAGATGAATAAGAAGGTATGGAAGAAATGTCCCACTGTAGGCGCTTTGCCTCTACTCCAAAAATGAATATGCTTGATGGTATATCTTCATTGGTTAAAAATAGAGCGGTGGTGGAATAAGATGGTCAAGTTAGAATCCTTAAAAATATATACCAAACATAAACACTCATCCTTTCTACGCACATTTGCTACAGACTAACTAGCAGTCTTCCTCATCCCATTGCAGTCAATGGCCTCCATAAACAGCAGATCTGTAAGAGCAAATTAGTGCCATATTACCGTTGTTAGACGCAAGAGAGAAAGAGAATAAACGCTTTGGTTTCCTGATATCGAGTAGGTGTACTATGCTGGTGTGAAGTGGTTTTCAATTAGGTACGTTTGGGCCGGGATAACTCCAGGGAGGGATAGGTGACCATCATGCTGCTCGCTCCCGAATCTTTACTTTTATCTATGAAATTTTAAGTTTTTTGTGTCCACAATGATTGCCATTAATTTGATAAGGTAATTCCCATAGACATTTATTTTCGATTTTTGTTAACAAAAGTAGAATAGAAGATATTGGTTTATAGAGAATTTCGGGAACGGGGACGTATACGTAACATTTTTTCACAAAACGTATTTGGACGTTATTATTCATTCAGTGGATGTCTCTATTTCTTACTCATATTTTTATTAATTGTTGAACGATTATAAGTAAGTTCCGGATTAAGGAATCTCTCAATTTCTACCAAAACGAATTCGCCCTAAAAACTTAAGAGAAAGTCAGCAAATTCACGCGCTGTTCTAGTTTGTTAATGCCTGCCGCTCACAACCTAGTGCAACGATATTCCATTCCAATCTCACCAAATAAGTCATCGATTTCCAGTGAAAAAAAGAGAGAAAGAGAGTACATTTTCTTCACTCAGTTACTCAGTGACACATATTCTTCTTCGCCATCAAGGACTTTGCAGAAATTCCTTCGCCAAAATGCATTCACCACTGTTGAGGGCCATTCTGCACACTGCTTGCGGCACGATATACTCACGATGGTGTGGTGGTTAGTTCTTCAACGGTTAATGGTTGTTGTCTGCCTATCTGTCTGCTGTTGGTGTTAGCCAAGTCTGCACACTAAACGGTGTGAATGCCTTCTGCAGACCAGTCAGTCAGCAGAGTGGCACAATAATCGCTCTGCTATGCGCGGGTCGTGTTCGTGTGACTCTCTGTCTCTGCTTATGTGGCGTGTTGCATGCAACTTCCTGTATCTTGTCGTGTTGAATACCGTCGTCTGCACTCTGCACATGCTAAAGTTTTTGTGCAGCGGCAGCCAGTATACTGCAACACCCAACACATAGAGTATGTGTGGGGGCGCCGTCGCCGCTCCAAAAAGGGGGTGTTCTGTGAAACTATAACGATGACGACAACAGCAGAGTGTGATGTCGAACTATAGAGGCGCTTTTGCGTTCGTGTATGGAAATGGAAATGGAAAATCGCTTTTCACTGGCGAGGTGCTTCATTCTCTGTCTGTTGGTGTTAGTGGCATTTCCCCCCATTTGTGTCTCTTGTGTTCGTCAGCGTCGCTGTCGTATGTTTTTGCCCAAGTGTGAGTAGAATCTGTGAATAGATAGTATTTGGGGTGACTGTGATGGTATTGCTCGTTCGGTTCGAACCGAAATCATCATCAACGTCGTGTCGTCGTCGTCGTCGTCGTCTACGAACGTTGTCTTCGTATTGCTCGTCATCACCGCGCGCTCACTGTTTTCCTCGAGTTCGAGCAGGGAACATTTTTTGTATGTTTTCACCCGTAAGGAAGACGTGTCATATACTACTACTACTCGTGTGCCATCGTACTTAAGGCACAGTAGCACAGTTTTCATTTGTTTTTCCGCGTGCTCGCACACGTAACGGTTTTTTGTGTTGTTCAGGGGTTGACCGAGCGCTAAGCTCTGAGAGTTGATAGAGCGCTGGACTGCATGTTGTACTGAGCTACACTGCTGCTGCCGCTGCCTGCCTGCATACTGCTCCTGCTGCTCCTTGTTGACTTGAAAAACAAGTAGTGGTGTGCATATTGTCCTGTGGGATAATAGTCGCGTTTTATTTTTTCCCGACGAACGTGGATCAAAGAGTGCCGCTCTGCAGTATCGTTCTGATTTTCTTGCACCTCTGTTCGAAAAATGTTTCATCCATTGTAACGGTAAATACATTTTGAAAATAAAAATGAACCGAAACAAAATAGGTAAATGTAAATTCAGTGACTTTTCGTATTAACGGTTAAATCCTCTGTTCATCCGACCCGACGACAAGTGGTGATGACTCTATGAAAACCTTTACAATACCATTCGTGTGCGAAAAGTGTTAACAACGCTGTTAATTTGGTCAAAAAAGTGAGTGACAGCTACACGCAGCCAAACAAAAATGCTATCCATAAAAAAAGAATTTCAAAAAGTGTCGCAACTGCAGCCCGACTATAGGCTTTACTCGATATCGTGGTCTTGTTAACAGAAAATTTACCGAAACGGTTTAATTTGTATATATGTACTGAACACGCTCCAAGGATGACTTCGACGGTGAGAATAATGACGATATTGTTAATGTATTGTTGTCCTACTTTGAGTGCAAAGGGAATAATGCATACACAACACTGCAATTCCAACTGCTACTGCATGTGTGAATAATTACAAAAAAAAAAAAAGGATACAAAAGTCAGCAACACAAGCCGAGTGATATCATAAAAGGGCAAAAATAAAAAGATTGTATTAACCACATGAGTTTAAAAAATATGTTTTTATATTTTTTATTATAAATGACCGTTACGTAATAATTACCGACATCTCTGTGCATATATATATATATGTATATAGGGGGTAAAAACCTCCACCCGAAACTGGCTGCTCCACTGAAAAGGGTGCAATTTCCTGTGCAGTGAGTTGGTGAAAAAGTCATCGATTTGGATTATACATTTTTATTTAAAGTTTTTTTTCCCTGTTTGTTTGATATACGATTTGGTTAATCCCCAAAAAATCAGTGCAAACATAAATATTAAAACAAATGTAAAAGAGAGCCAAAGATATATGAAAGAAAATTTTTGTTTGAGAGTGTGAATTAATTTTTTATTTTATTTTTCTTTTTTTTTATTTTAATTTTGGGGTAAAGAGAAAATGGATACAAGGGAAATGCAACTGCTACAACCGAAACTCTGCTGCAACTTCAAGTTAAATAAAACGGAAAACGGAAACAGGATTTTAGTGCTTCAATAATGGTGACGCAATCGATATGAGGATCCGTTTTTTTCTCTCACACAATTTTGTTGATTGTTATCCTTTCATCTTCTTCTAGTTCGGTTAGGTGTGCACAAAAGATGTTGAAAAATAAAATGTTTTCTGGTGATTAAGAAAAAAAAAAAAAAAAAAGAGATCCTTTCTAGTGGTACGATATTTTTTTTCATGAAAGAAGAGGATGAGTCGTTGTGCATTTGGAAAACCGCTATTGTTATTTGTGGAATTGATCGCGCATATCAAAAGTGTTAAAAGTTTTGAAAACAATTTTACATATACAATAATTTGTACAGTAAAAAAAAACGATTTTGAATTCGATAATGATGAATGTGTAAGACAAAATGCAAGTGCTAATTAAAAGTGCAGCAAGAATGTATTTATCACCGCAAATTATTTGTGTAAATTGTACTTGTATATCGTAAAAAGAGTGTGAAAAAAATTAAACTACTTAACTTGACTTGAAAAATACTACATAATAATAATTGTCATAATATATATTTTTGGATTTATTCGTATGTCATCCGAAATTGAAGAATAGGTGAGTAACTTTTTAAACAATCATAAAAACCATTTTTCAAAAAAAAAATTAAGACAGATGGTTTGGATTAAAATGAAATAATTCACCCAACAAAATTGTATCTATTGTCTCCCTGGAGATTTCGATCGTGATGTTTTCGTATTTTCAGAATTTTTTCCTCCGATAAACTCATGTTTCGTGAATGATAAAAAAAAAAGAAATCAAATAGGAAGCAAGTGGATTATACTCGTGGTTGTTCTACGAGCAATGTTTATTCTCGTAAATTCATATTGCGGCGGTGTGCGGCGGAATATTTATGTTATTACAAATTATTAATAAGCCCCCTATGAAAAGTGTGATCTTGTGGTAACATCTGTTGGATTTAGAGAATTTTTTTTTCTTCTGTTATATATTTTTGAAGTGGAATCTGAATGAGAGGGAAATGGGAAACTTAATTGCAATTAAAAAAATAAAGTATGATGATTATTGGAATAAAAATGTAAGCAATGAACTTATAGTAGGATTTGGATCATTAAATTCGATCGGTAAATTGATCGAACATAGAAATACATAAATACAAAAATATTGTTATAATTTTTTTTTTCTATTTAAGAATTTACATATTTTAAGCACTGTTTGCTAGAGAATTATTGGTGCATCATTTTCGGTAAGGATACTTTTTTTTTTTTTAAATTTATCAGAGACAACAAATTACGACGTTCCTTTCCCATATTTTATGTGATTTACAGCTCTAAGGCTCTAAGTTCCCTGACCTAAGAAAAATTAACTATGATAACAATGTCGTCTTTAATTTGTCCCAACTTCCTTTAGTGGAAATGATTTTAAGATATTTATATAGCTTTATATTAAAGATAATATTTTAAACAAAATGAGAAAATTAATCAAGTGATCTTTGAGTAAGCAAATAACTTCATATTTGAAAAGAGCTGTTTGCGAAAATCCATTCCAAAAGAAAGTGATAACCGCCACTTTTGTTTTATAACGTCATATATAAGACAACACAGAGCTCCTGTTTTCAATAAGGTATTAAATTCTAATAATTTGTGTCGGGGGATTAAGTCGTTTGTACATTGTACCTCAAACATGACATTGTTTATGCCGAAGATAAATAGATATTATTTTGCTAAGATAAATTGCTTCTAACTTGAAATGAGTCGTTGGTTTTAAAGAAAATGATTCATAAATATGATTGGAAGGTTGGACATATTAGGTAGCTCTGCATTAACAAAGTTGTGTGGAATTTTAATGCATTTAAAACACCTCTATAATCAGAATTAATATCTGAAAATCGAAATATGATGTGCCTTACCTATCAATAACCAACCACTAAATTCTAGTCTAACCCAATAAATCGAAAGGCTTACTAAACACGACTTTAGTACAAATTATAGTAAAATGGAAGTCAAATCTAGTACAATTTTGGCAAAACTGTCAGTTTTACTAAAGCGCTAATCAGTTGTTAATTTTTTTTTGCTGAAATGCAATAGTTTCTTGGTAGGTATCAGGAGTCAGGATGAAAATAATAACACATATTCGGAAATAAATTACGTAGAAATTTCTGGCCGCATAATGAAATGTACAAAACTCATTTTTGGTTTGGCGTTAGGGTTAATATGTCCTTTTCAAGTGTATCCTAAAGGGTCCGCCAAATAACTTTTTTTTTTTTTGAAAATGCTATAAAAAAAAACTACTGAATATTTTCTCAAATTTTTATTTTTTTATTTGAAAGTACAATCCTTCCGGTTAATAATGGAAAATAATTTCATTCAAATGGCTGCCTCGGCTGGCCATGCAGTAGCCTACACGATCGGTCCAATTTTTAAGCACATTATCGATTGTGTGCAGCTGTATTTCACCAATGGCTTCACGAATATTGTCCTTTAAAGCGTCAATTGTCTCTGGCATGTCGGCGTAACACTTATCTCTTACGGCACCCCACAAATAATAGTCCAACGGTGTCAAATCGCAGCTCCGCGGTGGCCAAACGACATCAGCTCTGCGGCTGATAATGCGATCTTCAAAAACAGGGCGCAAAACATCGAGTGTAGCTTCGGCTGTGTGGCACGTAGCGCCGCGCCGTCCTGTTGAAACCAAATGTTGCCAATATCCTCCTCTTCAATTTTTGTGAACAAAAATTCGTTCAACATGGCCCGATAGCGATCGCCATTGACTGTAACGGCCACTCCTTGCTCATTTTCGAAGAAAAATGGCCCAATTATGCCTCTGGACCAAAATCCGCACCAAACTCGGGTGTACGCACATTTTTGGCTTTTCACGCTTTGGTTTATCGATGAGGATGCCAGTTACTTTCACTTTTTTCACAAGATAACGAACATACGGAGCTGACGGTGCTTCTCTTCCGTACGCAATTTTCGCAAAAGTAGAAAAAAATGTCCATAGGTAATAATAGCCAGCATGAATTTCAAATAATTTTAATAAGAAGCTTCCCAAATACAAACCACAAATTATAAAAAAAAACTTTTCTTGACGGATATTTGGTCGATTTATGTGTAAAATAAAATAAATCTCGTAAAGGGACATAAAAAGTAAAATAAGTTACGCTTCTACCAAGATGCAGTTATCACTGGAACTGGTAATCATAAGAGAATTAATTATAAAACAAATAATTTCTCAAATTTTAAACATGTGATGTAAACATGCCAATGTAAAACTTATATAAACCATGATTAGTAGTTTCCTAAAAATATCCATTAATATCAATTTTAAATTAGATTGATAAATAAGAAACTTAGTCGTTTGACGTTTTAAAGTACAATTTTTGATTGTTCAAAAGAGAGAGAAGAGAACTATAATATAAAATTGGATTTATTATTTTACGATTAAAAATCTCTGTTGGAAGTTATTTTATTATATTTTAAGGCTTCTTCTATAAAAATAATTAAAACCTGAATGGAGTCATCCCTTGTTTTAAGACATCACAATTCATATAGTATGGGGGTATTTTCAAAGTGTGGAATGTAGTTGAGCGGTAACAACTCTCCTCTTGAAATATAACAGAAATCATACCTGTGCTATAGCTATATACATTTTTAATGTAAATATAGGCAGTCGTCCTGCCCTAGGTAGAATATTTTAGAGTCAGTGTTGGAAAATCGGAATATATAGGAGGGTAGCAAACCTATACCTGCGAACCTTTTATTGAATGCTGGAACATTGAGAATTATTGAGTATAGAAAAACAAGTGAGCTGATATCGACACAGCCCTTTAGCAATTCCAACTACCCTGCGACTATTTGGTTTAGACATTAAGATAGATACACAATAAATATATTAAAAAACAAAATGAATACATTTTATCATTTATAAGGAACTCCAGAGTCCAGACCAACTCGATTTTTCTAGAACCATGTATTAATATAAGAAAAATAAAACCAACACTGCAGTTATCAAATCGGTTCTAGAGCCGTAAAGATGTGTCAATCAAAGATAGCATGAGTGAAATTAAAGTATTCACTTGAATTACTAAATAATCCTAAAATTAAAGCGAAATAGGAGGAGAATATGTCTATTGGAAATTTATGAAAATGTATACACCAATTTTTTTTTTTATGCGTCAAATGTTCAAAAGTTCATATAGTCAGTTTAAGAATTCTCATAAAGATGTTCGATATATGTACATAGTACATAGTAAATCATATCGTAGTGTCATCCTCACCATCGTCACAATTCTTAATGTTCCGCTTATTAATAGAATGGCAACTATTCGGGTATAAGGATGTGACAACCATATCTCATCCGGTTCCAACCAAGAGTAGATGACCGATGTGATTGTTATCAGATTTTTGTTCTCTCAGATAATACATCAATGAAAACCAGGTAGGTTTTAGTATAAAGTCACTAGTTAGATGGAAATACAAAAATCTTCCCATTTCAAATGTAATCTTTGTGTGAGAAACATTCTTATCACAAATATTATGCCGGATGTTTCTCAACCAATATTATTTTCACCTAAAATAAAACGACAGCATACTACAAACTATAAAAAGAAAGCACAACTAGAAAAGGTGTATCTGGAAATATTTGATTTTAAGCTGTCACATTAGTCAAGTCACATTTAATGTGACAGCTTGCTAAACCACACCAACCACTCTTACAAACATTTCATCCCACATGTTTTATTACAGTGTGACATGAATAAATGATGAAAGGAATTAAAAATAAAATTGTTTATTAATAAATTGACACAAAAGGGTAGCCCAATCTCTATGTTATAAAAATTTCAAATTAATTATAAAACATGTAGTGGATGAGCACTAACATATAACAGACGATTGCTTTTATAGTAACATTCTAAATTTTCTGATTTGTAATTTAAAAAAATCCAGTTCTTTTTTTTTCGCACGATAAAAACAAAATATTATTTGGCTTGACATATTATTAGTTTCTCTTTATCCTAATTCATCTAAAATTAAATCTCAGATTAATTTTAATTGATGTAGACTCTGAATTTAAAATTAATTAGAGTAAGTTAGGGTAATATGGAATACTGCTTTTTTATTGTGAAATTACACCCACATTTTTTGGACCAAAGTTCTCATAAGCGTTTTAAAATGACCTATGTCTATCCAGGTACCTAAGCCAAACTTTGCAGAACATTAACACTTACCAATTTTGAGCTATGGATTTTTATGTAAAAAATGCAGATATCTTAATTCCACAAAATGTGCGGGTTATATGGAATATTCCATATTACCGAGATTTAGTTGAATATGGAATATCCCATATTAGCCACATTCGATAATTGTTCCTTTTTCTAATTTATTTTAATTATTTATTTTTAATTATATGAATGTATTTTCACAATATTTACAAAGATATTGCGTTTTGAACCACTTTTTGTGCGAACACATGCTGGATTGAATGCTTTAGTATTTGTCATAACAAAGAAAAAAAGTGACGGCAATATGGAATACTATTCCATATTACCAACATTAGCTATTCCATATTACCTCATTTTCGCATATTTTTGAAAAATAGTAAAAAGTCACATACCACTTATAATTCTTTTAAACAAAAAGCAATATATGGACGTCCAATTTAACTGCTTTGGAGAGCACAAGTTTTTATATCCAATTTCTTATTAAAAATATTTTTTTTTATTTACAAACATCACAGCATGAAAAGTTTTGGTTGCAGCAGTTTTTTAAATTTAATTTTCTTTTTGTCAGTTTGACAGATATTTGAAATCGAGTTCAAGATTACCAAGATTTCGTACAAAATCTAAGTTCTGAGTGTAAATAAAAAGATGTCGGTGTAGTAAATACAGAGAAACGGGGGTATTCCATATTACCCACGTATTCCATATTACCCTAACTTACTCTACTACCAGAGAAAAACATGGTTGTACATAATTATATTTATTTTTTTTTTAAACTGCTGTATGTCTTTTGTAGATGATAATTTCAGTTTGATTTATTGAAACATGTGTGATATTGGATATATTTGAAATTTTCAAATACCTACATATTCCAAAACCTGCGGATATTATTATAATACTTATGTATGATTTATATAATTATTATATATATAGTATTTTCAATATTTCGTATCAACGGCAAATACTTCAAACCTACTCACCAGTTCTGACTCTGAGTGACTAAGGTGAGACATTTTGAAAATGAACAGACAATCAAAATCAAACTTGTAATTGTGTGGCCATTTTCCTCTATTGTTTTTAAAGGACACGGTAGTGCTCCAGCCAAAGCAAGCACTTACCCTTTTTATAGGAACAAACTCAGGCTGTTTTCAACCTCCCTCTGACTTCGGAACCAATTGAGCCAGAAACTTCAAACTTGAAACATTTACCAAGTTCATTAAAAAGGTCCATTTTGCAAAATTTCATTTCTATACCATTAGTGGCTCTCAACATAAAGGTATTCAAAAATCGCAAAAACCGTAACTGACTGACTCACTCACTCACTTAGATGATGATCATCAAAATTATGAAGCACTTCCGGCCATTCTAGAATCGGGAAATTTGGTGGAATGCTAGATCTTGTGGTGCATACCAAAACGTATAGTCCAAAACTTGAGATTTTCCATTCAGTTGGCTTGGTATCCACCCACTTTTGAAAATCGGTTATTATTAATTTTCCACTTGCCGTAGAATGTTGAAATACGGTACAGCGTCAGCGGTAGGACTTTCAGTGCCTACAGAATTTATTTTAACTGAACTATGTCATATTTAACAAATTCAGGAGGAATTCGAAAACAGAATTACAGAATGAATAGTGTGAAATTAGCAAGGATGGTAATATTTATTTGGGTCCAAGACCAGGATAATTGTCGGCTGGTATTTTTGTTTTAACTTATTTATCACGATAGTATCAAACACTCATCTTCTATTTTAACACAATTTGCAGTAGGGGTTACTTGTGCTCAATGAACATGAACATTAAAGAGCTATTAAAGAATGACCGTGAAAGGAAAAATATTGAGAACTTTTTTATTTTTCAAAATGAGAAAGGAGCCCAAAACAACAACATTTTCGAAAAGTGGTCTCATTGTGGAAGAGTTGGGGAAAAATTGCCCTATCTATTGCCGCGATGATTCTGGCGTTGTGTAATTTTTATAAAAAAAAGCCCTCGGCCAATAAATTAACATAACTTAGGTACCAAACTTAAAATATTTGCATTTTCTACGAGGTCTGAATATATTTTTAAAATAAGAAAAAAAAAAACAACATTTACATAGTTCCTAAATCAAACATTTCCCTGTCATTCTGCTAAAATTTGGAGGTCTGATTACCAAATGCATTGCCTAGCCTATGCATTAAGTGGCTGACATACTTTTTGGAACATCTGCACTTTAGTTCGGCGTTGTCATTCATCAAAAGATATTTTTAGCACGGGTATTGTATGGAATTTTGTATTGTATCTAGTGAGATGATCTTCAATATTGCAGGTAACAACGAAGTTCTTTAAAACGTTTGTGTTACAAAATATTTATATTTATATTTGGCTTAAGAGTTTAAAAATTGTATTCTCAAATGTAGGTACCTAGAAATTAAATAAACAAATAGTTGACGCAAAAGTTCCATGTATGTACATTGTACATGTACAATTGTACCTACATAGACTTAGCTTCTCATTACCTTTCATTTATGTGAATTTGAATTTTTACGATCAATTCTATACCAGGTCGGGATGGCTGATTAGAGAAGCTTTCCAAGCAGTTCCCAAAAGGTGGGGGCCAACAGAAAAACTTTGTGTTTAATTTAAATGTTTAAGGGTGAAAGATAAGATCGTTCGCCTGCTTGCTTCACATCACAGAGTCACTGCACCCACAAAGATAGATCCAGGTCAAATTCCTTACGAGTTTGCTTCGGAAAAATATTTCCTAGTTTCAAGCTCTATCCTGATCTAAGGTGTAACCGATTGAAAGGGCGAATCTTCATTATTTCAAACTTAGTTGTATAAAGAGGGATAGATCAAAACAAAGACGATAACGATAACTTAAAAACAAATTAACCAATTTTAATAATTTTTGGATTATACTTTATCTGTAGCGCTGCTAGGTACCTGGACTTCATTATGGATTTCAAGCTTAATAGAAGTTAAAACATCTATCAACGTTCGTGTCAAGAAAGCATGCGTGGCACTGTATATACTATTAGGCAAAACTTGAGGATTCAAACTTGATATGTGGTGCACTGGTATCTATAGTGAGGCCAAATTAGCAAATGGCTCAGTTGTAGGATGAAAAGCTAGAAAAAATATCATATTTCAAATCTTACCATAATTCAAAGATCGGGCCTGTATTGGGATAACATGATCTTAGGAACTACTCCCACTACCACAACCTTCGCCTTTAAAATGAGATTCACTGCATGAATATTACTGACCTAGAAGAATGGTCATTGATCCAATCTTAGAGCAATAAGAGATAGCTGTCTATACTGACGGTTCAAAGATGTAGAATCGACACGGCTTTAAAATTTAATTACCATCGCAGTGATATCGATATTCAGGGACTCGAGAAAGCGGATAAACTTACATAAAAAATGATCAAAAAGGCATGCGTCTCTTGTGTTCATACGTCCTATTAAAGACGTAGGTAAAGGGTCCACCATCTAACGTTTTTTTTTTCAACTAGTGCTTATTTCGCGAATGGTAACACTTAGCTCATGTCTGATTTCACAGATAATTCGTTTTATCCTTCCGCTGAATGAATATGGTTGTGCATACGCTTGAACAACGCTGGGAAATATTGCGACATTACTTTGAAAATCATGGTAATGTTGCAGAATGTGTGCGAAAATTGCGTACGGATTTTGGAAGAAGAGAAGCACCGTCAGCTCCGTATGTTCGTTATCTTGTGAAAAAAGTGAAAGAAACTGGCATCCTTATCGATAAACCAAAGTGTGAAAAGCCAAAAACAGTGCGTACACCCGAGTTTGGTGCGGATTTTGGTCCAGAGGCATAATTGGGCCATTTTTCTTCGAAAATGAGCAAGGAGTGGCCGTTACAGTCAATGGCGATCGTTATCGGGCCATGTTGAACGAATTTTACTTACTTACTTACTTAGATGGCGCTACAGTCCGGGGTGGACCTGGGCCTCAACCAACACGCCTCTCCAGTTAGCACGATCTTTGGCTAACCGCCTCCAGTTGCGCACTCCAAGTTGGTTGAGGTCCCCTTCCACTTGTGCGCGCCACCTAAGGCGAGGTCTTCCTCTACTGCGTTGTCCCTCCGGGTTGGAATCGAAGACTCTTCGGGCCGGAGCGTTGGTGTCCATTCGCTCTACATGTCCTAGCCATCTTAGTCGACTGATACGTACTTTTCTGACCAGATCGATGTCGCTGTACAGCTCGTAGAGTTCGCTGTTAAATCTCCTCCTCCAAAGCCCGTCAACGCAAACGGGACCGAAAATCACTCGAAGAATTTTGCGTTCGAAGCGACCAAGGAGATCTTCATCCGCCTTTGATAACGTCCATGATTCTGCGCCATAAAGCAGGACTGGGATGATGAGGGTCTTATATAGAGTCTCCTTGGTGTTTCTCGACAAGGCCTTACTAAACAATTGCCTTCTTAGGCCAAAGTAACAGCGGTTGGCAAGTATAATTCTTCGCTTGATTTCTGATGTGATGTCATTTTCAGAGTTAATAGCGGAGCCGAGGTAGACAAAGTCCCGAACTACCTCAAAGTTATAGCTGTCTATCGTGACGTTCTGTCCGATTCGTCGATGTTGTGTGTCCCTTCTTGTTGACAGCATATATTTTGTTTTGCCCTCATTCACCACTAAACCCATTTTCGCCGCTTCTGTGCTAATACCTGCAAACGCACCAGTGACAGCTCGCTGTGTTCTGCCAATGATGTCGATGTCGTCAGCGTATGCAAGTAGTTGCACAGACTTTTGGAAAATTGTGCCCCTAGTGTTGACTTGCGAGTTTCGCACAATTTTCTCAAGAATGATGTTGAAAAAGTCACATGACAGCGCATCACCTTGTCTAAATCCTTTTTTGACATCAAAGGTCTCGGTGAGATTATTTCCGACCTTTACGGAGCAGCGAGCGTTCTCCATCGTCATTCTGCACAATCTGACAAGTTTGGCAGGGATGCCAAAACTAGACATGGCTCTGTATAGCTCGTCTCTATAAATGCTGTCATATGCGGCTTTAAAATCGATAAATAGATGGTGAGTATCGATTTGGACTTCTTGGGTTTTCTCCAGGATCTGTCGTAGTGTGAATATTTGGTCGGTTGTGGACTTACCGGGCCTAAAACCGCACTGATAGGGTCCAATCAGTTCGTTGACAAATGGTTTCAGGCGTTCACACAGTACGGCAGACAGGATCTTGTAAGCGATGTTAAGGAGACTGATGCCTCTATAGTTGGCGCAGTTTAGAGGGTCTCCTTTCTTATGGATCGGGCAAACAATGCTGAGGCTCCATTCATCAGGCATACTTTCCTCTGACCAAATTTTAGAAACGAGTTGGTGTATGCTCTCTACCAAGTCATCTCCCGCTGCCTTAAAAAGCTCTGCAGATAAACCGTCCGGTCCTGCAGCTTTGTTTGACTTCAGTTTGGATATTGCTATCCTTACCTCATTTTGGTCAGGTGGACGGAATTCTTGGCTTTCATCGCCCAGGTTGAATGGTTCATTCTGCCTGACAGCGGAATATGTATCGTCTTCGCCGTTTAACAGTCTGCAGAAATGGTTTTTCCATGTCCTCAGCACCGACTGTGACTCCACTACAAGGTTTCCTTGTTCGTCTCTACAGGTCTCTGTTCGGGTCTTGTGACACGTTCTTTTTACCTTTTGGTAAAACTTCCGAACATTGTTCCTGGAGTAACACCTCTCTATTTCCTCAATCGCGCGCTTCTCATGCTCTTTCTTTTTCCTTCGGAGAAGCCGGTGTTCTTCCCTCCTTTTTTGCTCGTAGAGCTCCCGAGCTGCTCTCGTCCTTCTCTGCAGCGCCGCTTTGTAGGCCAGTTGCTTCGCTGCATGTGCTTGCCGGCACTCTTCATCAAACCAAGGGTGAACGAATTTTAGTTCACAAAAATTGAAGAGGAGGATATTGGCAACATTTGGTTTCAACAGGACGGCCGGCGCTACGTGCCACACAGCCGAAGCTACACTCGATGTTTTGCGCCCTGTTTTTGAAGATCGCATTATCAGCCGTAGAGCTGATGTCGTTTGGCCACCGCGGAGCTGCGATTTGACACCGTTGGACTATTATTTGTGGGGTGCCGTAAAAGATAAGTGTTACGCCGACATGCCAGAGACAATTGACGCTTTAAAGGACAATATTCGTGAAGCCATTGGTGAAATACAGCTGCACACAATCGATAATGTGATTAAAAATTGGACCGATCATGTAGGCTACTGCATGGCCAGCCGAGGCAGCCATTTGAATGAAATTATTTTCCATTATTAACCGGAAGTACATATTGTACTTTCAAATAAAAAAGGAAATTTGAGAAAATATTCAGTAGTTTTTTTTTTAGCATTTTCAAAAAAAAAAAAAGTTATTTGGCGGACCCTTTATAATCATTTAAGTGGAGATTCCTAAAGATCGATCGACAAAAAAAAAGTTAACAGAGGGGGTGGTATTTACACTCCATTTTAAGTTATAGCCCGTCGAAGTGATGCCACCTCCGATTTGGGGGCATAGACTAGCCATTTTAAATACCTAGTGTAAATTCTGACCTATTACAAAAACGGTTATGTGCATTTTGGAAAGGCAATTCAATTCAATTTTATGCAGCCATAAAAATGTTTTGGTTCCATAAATTATGAATTTATGAACATTTTTGGATGCAATTACTTAAAATGCATTTCTCCCAGAATTCTTAATAACTTTTTATACCCCTAACAGGAAGTGGAAAAAGTATATTATACTCTGAATTAGGATAAAATTCTGAATACATATCCGTTTATCTGTCCGTCTGTCTGTTGAAAACACGATAGCGTCCAAAAAAAATCTACCTATTAGCGAATACATTTTGGGGGTTGACTTCTTTTTACCGTGCGTCATCTAGTTGTTATTGAAAATGGACTATATCGCCATATCAGTCGAGTAGTTCTATAGTGGCCCCCGGAAATTACGCCAGATTATTTTTTGGAAAAAATGCCTGAACATTTCCTATACAAAAGCCTGGCCTTTTTTCCTAGGGGCCTGTAACACAACGCGACAAGTAGTTGTAGGACAAGTGAATTTCGACAAATTGTAACAAGTTATGTAACATAAAAACGACAATTGTCGCGATGAAAGATGACAAGTGGGAAATTATTATAGTTTCCCTATTCCCTCTTTCTGTAAAAGAACACGACAATTGTCAAGAAACACTTCTTATAGTACTACTGTGGTTCAATAAGGACAGGTGATTTGAATATTGTCAAAAACTGAGAAGTGCATTTTTAATGTAATACCCAATGCCTAACATTTATTTTGTGTAATTAACGTATTAATTCGAATGTTACTTATTTAGTTAGTACCTACATACAATTGCGCGTTTCTTATCATTTTGCCAAAATACGTGCTTATACACGTCCAATTCTTATTTTGTCCAATTCTTATTCTTACTACTACGTTAGGCTTTTTGCCAGGGTGTGTATTTCCTTCCATTTTGTACATTTATTTTCTTTTGTTAGGACATCACTGAAAGCACCAAAAAGGATATTTTTTCCTCTCTTATTTTAGTTAAAATAGCATTTTTTTGTTTTTCTTCACAAACACACATGTCGAAGAATGCCGACAAGTCAAGGAAATTTAATTCTTTTGACAAGTGCAAAGGTTAACGTTCTGTTACAGAATTAATTTGTACTTGACAGACAAGAATAGTTAGACAAGTGAATTTAGACTAGTCGACTTGTCATGTTGTGTTATAGGCCCCAGATCTTTCCGAAATTTTAGGAATTTTTTCCAAACCCTTCTCAGGCGTTTTTTCAATTTCTGAAAATAGAAAAACCCCGACAGAAAATGTTTGGAACAAACATGTTTTCTTTTCCTGATAATGAAAAAAACGCTCGAACACTGTACTTTGATAAGTTGTTGTAATTTAGCTGCACTACTGTGCGAGGGATCCCAGGTTCGATCCCCGGAAAAACATAAATTATATCTTAAGGTTTTGTTCAACTGCCCTACCTCTCGCGAACGTCTGACAAACATCCGAGAGTATAACTGTCCTAAAAAAGATTCTCAAATTCAGCCGTTTGGACTCGGCATAAAATTGTAGGACGAATGGTTGTGAGTATTTTTTTTTAAATGCCATGACGTTTCAATGCAGAATTTCATTATATTCGTTCAAACCGTTTCTGAGGTAGGGAAAATATTACACTGAAGATCTACCGGTTCTTTATCAATATTGTTCTTCCGTCTTCGATTGGAATAAAGCATAAGCTTGTGCAGGGTTTCCCAATCTTTTTCATACAGCGACTCCCTAGAGAGGTTGGAATATTTTTGCCATGCCCTTCTAAAAGCACAGATATGTGAGGCTGATCTTACTGAAGATTCACTAAAGGGATTTTCAATAAGGACGGGTCGACGTTGAAATATCTTCGTCCCATATCTAACAATGCACCTCGTCGCTAAAGATCCGGGAACACAAACGCGCTAAATCTTTGACTATTGGATTTCGCTTCGACCTTGCTCTTGGTATTCGTAAGGAAAAACGTAGTGCTTTTCCTTTCTTTGTTCGGAGTCTTACAGCAGTAAAAAAATAAAACTTGCAATGTCCTTAGGATAGCGCCACGACTCCCCAGTTAGCCGCTACGCGACACACAGTTAGGGAACCCCTGAGCTAGTGTATTAAGTAAAAAAAAGTAAAGAATATCGACATTAATAAGTTTAAATAATTCGAGTTCAGGAGACCCGTAGGTAGGTACCTACTTGCATTAGAGGTTGAATTTGTAAAATAAATTATGATTTGCCACAACTCCATAAACTTGAGGCTGTGTAAAGATGCAACTGACTGATTCATAGAAATGCAAATTATTTCCAATTTTGACATTAATATCACAATAAGAAATTTTTAATACATATATCATAATACATCTACCACGATAATCTAAAATCATCACACCTACAAA
Organism: Cheilosia scutellata; assembly: GCA_955612985.1. Classification (NCBI taxonomy): domain Eukaryota; kingdom Metazoa; phylum Arthropoda; class Insecta; order Diptera; family Syrphidae; genus Cheilosia; species Cheilosia scutellata. The sequence goes on along the minus strand of OY015313.1, from coordinate 46,270,045 downwards.
AAAACCACAGCAACCTATATATACACTCCACTCATTCTATTTCTAAACTCACTTCACATAATATTCCACCTTTCCGGTAAATCACGCTTCCGTAATAAAATTAAAAAAAAAAAAACAATTAAACATTTATTGAGACAGAAAATACATTCTTCCACTACAATAGAAATGTCACACATTTTAAATGTTACAAGTAACACGTATATTTTCACATAATAAAGTGGTGGCAACTTATCTAATTATGTTACTAATGTGATCATTAAATCGTTAATTATCTGTTTTAGTTCTTAAAAAAGAATTTAATATATTTTTTTAAATTTTAAAATACTAAAACTAGTAGGCATTTTAATAGAACATAAAATAATAAAATTTCACTTTTTTTGTTAAAAACCAAATACCACAACAGCATGTCGTTCGAGTCAAAAGTATTCAAGTTTAACTCTTAATCATAAATAAAATAGGTCAACTAGAAAAATCACGTATACCTACGCTACGTACCGTACCTTCGTCTTATAGACGACGTTCAGTGAATTCACACAATATGCTTATAAAGTTAGGCAAACTGAAACTCTGAACCAGTTCTTCATGCACATAATTGAAGAACTGTTTTGGTTGAACTAAGTTTTAATGAAATTGTGCTAATTTTCATCAATGGTGGTGGTGACTTGTACTGTCAGTGCCATAGAAGTCAAATTAGTGATTTTTTTTTTTAATATGGTAGTACGATGGCGATGAAATGAGATTATAAACTTCATTCTCCGATGAGTGGGATAAATTGGAACGATTTTGTTCCTTATTAACAGAAGGAAGATAATATATATTTTTGTAAATGAAGATGAATTGAATAAGAAACTATCTGACTAAATGGTTTCTTTGTCAAATCGACCGAAAATATATTCACCCTTATTCCCGTTGGCGTTTGTCAATGTAAAACTGATAATCAGATTTTTTTTGGAACTTTTGTTAACGATTTTGCGGGGAGAGTACGGTAACTGTGGCGCCAAAAAAAATTGATATCGGTTAGAAGGGTTAAATGCAAGCACTTTTAGCACTAGGGGAGGGGGGTCTATTTGGCTTCGCTTAGCCGGGAGGGGTAATTTAAAGAAAATTATGCTTTAAATGAAAAAAAAAAAAAAAAAAAATATATTAAAAAACAATGGTAACACTTATAATAAAAGACTATATCATTTTTGAAAGGCAGGCACCTGTTCTTTCATATTATGTATTTTTAAATCAAGTTATTTCGGTTAATAGTTTTTAGAAAAAACTATTTCAAACTTGAAATTTAAGGACAAAAATTGGGGTGAGTACGATAACTTTGGCGATGAAAACTAATGACGGTTTTACGTAGAGCGGTTATATACAAGCATTTTTTTGACTATGGGAGGCCAATGAGAGGAAGGTCTATCTCACTTAGTTTAGGCGGGATGGCGTAATTTAAAAAAAAAATGTATTCAACATTAAATATGAAAAAAAAAAACAATGACAGCACTTAAAATAAAGCACCTATAAATACAAGCATTTTTTACTATGAGGAGTGGGCTCCGTTTAGGCGGGAGAGCTAAATCAATAGCAAAACGTATAATAAAACACTATATCATTTTTGAAAGAACAGATTCTTTCATATTATTTTTAAATCAAATTATTTCTTTTAATAGTTTTTAAATTTTCGGCGCCTAAGTTATAGTAGGTACTCGTGCCAACATCTGCATCTTATTTCTGAACATGGACATTTTTCCTAAGAACTGCTGAATTGTGTGGGAACCTATTTTAATTTGCATAACAAGGACAACTTTTAGCTATACTTTTTAAAATGTTTGCCATACAAGAAAGATAGGCTTGGCGGCGTTTTAGGTATCCATGCTATTTTGCTTACGGTTGTACTTGTTGATGCTAATCCCTTGAAATGATTTAGTTCTTTTTATATACTTTCTTTTTAGCATTGTGCAAAAAATTAGTCTCGTGATTTTACTTATGGTTTGGCTTTCGACATCCTAATTTATACTATCCTATGCAACAGTCGATCAAGCTGTCATTTTTGTACCAATAGAGCTTCTTATGTTTATTATGTATCTTGATTGATTACAATGGTGGAACAATATTTTGGTATAGAGCAATTTATATCGCTTGCAAAGTATAGAAATGAAAATGACCTTCATTCATCCCTGTTTTTTATAATACATCTGCATATTTATGCGTGATGTCTGGTAGTTTTAAAATATCGCCACCTATTCGAACTAAGGAGACTTCAATACCTGGACATACACGTTTGGATTGATCTCTAGCTGTCTGAATTTCATTTGCAATAAGATGGGTCCAAGATGCTTGACCACGCAAAATTTTCAGACAGGTCTGTCAAATTGTTTTATGTTGAGGCAGCCATTTAAAACAGACACCTATAAGTGATTTTTATGTGCACATTAAATACTGGAAAAAAATCACCACGCAAACCAAAGTGCTTACCTATTGTATGGAGACTCTTCGCCAGCGAATGGATGGAACTATCTGGTCAATTTCGGTGCGGTCGTCCCAGTATACGAGTGACGCCGAACGTTCGGTCGCCCAATTGAAGTCACCATACCAAAAATGGTCCATAAAATCTATGATATGCTATTTAATGATCCGGCGAGTGAAGGTGTGTGAACTAAAAAAGACTGCAGTCTTATCATATGAATCAGAGGTTTAAGTTTTGCAAAAATATTTGGATATGGAAAAGCTATCCGCCAGATGCCACGTTTGCTCACAATTGGCAAGATAGTTTTTCTGCCATTTCGTAATGGTGGACGAAAAATGGATACATCACAACACACCAGGAACAGTCGTAACAGTGGACTTCTCATGGTCAGGAAGGTCAAGGTGGATCTGTTTTTGGCCAAGATCATCATGGTGACAGTGATTTTAGATGCGCGTGGTGTCATTCACATTGATTACATGCTTTGAAAAGGGTAAAATGATCATCCGCAGGTATTATGCAGAGCTTCTAGATCGATTTAAAGTAAAAAAGCTGATTTAAAGAAAAAACCGACCGCATTCGGTGAGGAAAAAGTTATCTTTCACCAGGTCACCGCACTAGCAGTGGAAAAAACAAAATTGCATGAATTAGGTCACGAATTGCTCCCTCATGCAACATATTCTCCATAATTAGCCCCCTGCGACTATTTTCTGTTGCCAAACATCTCCATGGTAAGATATTTGGGTCGAATGAAGAGGTCATCGATGAAACAAACGTCTATTTTGAGCGCACCGAGAAAGTAATTTTTTTGGAGGGCATCCATCCTAAGCCAAAAGGAGACTATATTTTTTTTGCCGAAAAGAGGGTTCCCTAATTCAATTATACAGGACTTAGGTTAGGTTAGGTGGCAATTATCCGTTATGTTATGTATGGAGTAATTTACTTATACCAAATTAGGTCCATTGTGATACTACAAGCAGAGTCGGTTATTTTCGATACTCTTGGACCCATTTTGAGGACTGAAAAACTTTACATGTTTTGTTGACATCTGTTTCAGCAATATCCGCAAGCTCCCCGAAAAAGTACCTACTCTGATACATCCATCCATACTACTTATAAAATCTAACGTCCGTCTGTTCGTTTGACCATAACTCTAGAACCATTCGTCCGATTTTCATGATTTTTTTTTCTGATTTATAGATTTGTGGCCAACTTAGTCCGTAGGGTAGGTGAGAATTGTTCAGGTGTAAAGGAGTCGCGGGGAGTAAGGGGGGACTCACGCACCGTTAGCCGTATGAACTTGAAAGTTTGTATATTGATAGATAAGCAAACATTATTACGTGCCTCATTCGTCGTTTTTCAAAATTCTTCTTATAAGGGTTGAAAAACTTTTCAAACAAACTTTTCTATTTCGAAAAGTTTCGAGAAGTTAAGCGTAGTACGCTTAACTTGCCATTATACTCATAAATCTATGTATGTCAATTCAAGATATGCTTTTAATTGTTAGGCAATACTTCACCGAGTATTTTGAGCTAACAATCATCTTTCTGGTCCATCCAGAGGGTGAGATATAACAAATTGAAAATAGATCTTATTTGGCCAAGTGCGAAAAATTTGCTTTATGGATTGCAGTTGTGATCAGGGGTAGTTTTATATTGTGTTCTAAAAATAGAATGATTACTCGCACCTCGCACGACAAGCATTCAGAATGCACATTGTATATGCGTATGAATGACGTAGTTGCATTTGATGTAGGCAATGGATAATTGGATATGCATAAAACAAACTACATATTTACATATGTACGTACATATAAGTAATGGTAAATACCTATTTTTGAGATCTGCAGCTATGCAAAGTATAACTGGTATAACGATATGATCGCGTAGTATAAATAATCAAATCATACCAGGGACGAGTTTTAATTTATGTGAAATAGCTATTATGTCCATTGACTTAGGACAAGTTGCGTAAGAACTAAGTTGGTGACTGGGGAGGGGTAAAGGGGTCGTAGGGACTAACTCTGGAATTATTTGGCCGATTTTAAAAATTCTTTCAACATTGTACTGGCTACATCCTCCGGATCAGTATAGGTTACTTGGGAGAGGATGGAGGAAGGGAAAACGGGGGTATAGGGGCTATCTTCGGAACTTTTCGACCATTGCTGGAGTTGGACTCCGACAGCCATTTTTTTCACAAAAACCCAAAAGTGCTCTGGCACTTTGTATTTATTTTTGTGTCTTTTAACGTGTCTGTTTCTACCAAAAACGCTTTTTATAATCCAATTCTATTATATTTTTACGTTGAATCTATTAAGGGCCCATCACTGCATTTTGTTAACATTGTAAACAAACATAGTTGGCTTCCAATGCACCAAACGTTAGCATAAAACAACGACGTCAAGTCGTATGTTCTTTGGGGCTATCTCTTTTGATGGTCACACGATTTCGATCCCAACTTTGAAAACAAATTTAATATGTTCTATGATACATAGGCCAAAAGTGCATTTCTCTAGAAGATTTATCCGTGCTATATTTATATCAATTCTAGGGGTAAGGCTGTTAAAGATCTTTACTCAACATCGTTCAGAAGACGCTCGAGAGCAAACATGTTCAGATCTTCGACAATTAGACAAACACGGATCATCCTTAATAATATCACTTAATACGGACATTTTCCCTCCTGATGAGCTCTTCGCAACCATTCGTGATGTAATTTGTGTTTCTCCGGGGATCGAACCTGGGATCCCTCGCACAGCAGTCCAGCACACTAACCACTGCGCTACTACGCCCACAAAACATTTCATCTAACTCTTATTAATGCATAGCAATAGGCTTTTAGGGAAAAAATTATTGTCCTAATCGTAAATGATGCTGTCCGAAAGAGACATAATACAGGGTGTCCCAGTTAAGAAGTATAATCCTTTAAGGGGTGATTCCTGGAGCTCTGCCGAACAAAAAATTGTATGGCAGGGGGGGTCTATTTTCACCGTATTTCCCGTTATAGCCCATCAAAGTAGGTGACCTCTAATTTGGAGGTGTTACGACTACAATCGCTATAACTTCTAAACTATTATAGCTACAAAAATAGTTTTATACATTTTGAAAAGACAATTTAGTTGCGCATACAAGTCTTAAGCACTTCGGCTACATCTGGGCAGCTACAAAAAAGTTCTGGCTCCTTAAACTCAAAATTTTGAAAATTTTTGTTACAATTTTTAACTTAAAATGACTTTTTCTCAAAATTTTGACTTTATAAATTTTCATTTTTTTTATGAAATTTTTATCCTTGAGAAATTTCCTAAAAATTATGTTAAGTAACCTTTTTACGTACGATCAACAGAAGTTATAGTAAAAGCCACTTTTTGTCAGACAAAAATGGTAAAAAAGACTCGATATTTCTCTTTTTCTTTGATAGCAAGTACCCCAGAACAAAAAATCCATGGTTGTTAGCTCAGATCTAGTCTTTTTTACCATTTTGCTCTTAGATATACGCTCAAAATACTTTTTTCAAAACATGAGTCGCCCTTAATTAATTCTGTGAACACAGGTCTCTAGAATTCTGTCGGTCGCATAAGCTTCCTCGCCCGATAAGACTGTAAATGACTTAATGAATAAAAATGCAAAATGCCTAATATAACTATTGGAATAGAGAAAACACAAATGCACAATACATACAATGTTATCACTGTAAAATGACGGTTTTAATTGTACTAATTGTAAGTGCATTTAAGTGTTCAAAATTTGGAGGACACTGAGCTATGAAATGTGAAATTGAAAAATGACAGAAATAATAGAATAAAATCGGCCGTCAGAAGATTTAATTAAATTAATTCTAAAATATGTTCACCAAAACTAATGGACTATCCAAATTTCAGCTTTCGGAAGTATAAAAAAACACACAACGAACTAAGAATTAAATTCAACTCTCTAGCCGATATAATAAATTTGTACATTTTATGCAGCTGAACATATTGCATTATTCACCAAAACGTCAAGCTAATTAAAAAAGAAAAAAATCATTCACGCACAAAATTACATCGTGTTTCAAAGGATTTTGTATTTTTGTACACCCTATACTCGAACATAATGTGTTAACATGGTGCAGGTTAATTCGAACCGCTGTTCTCTGTCGGTGCTCATATATTTAAATGTCTTCTCCTTCCGCAGTTCAAAATTAAACTTGAAACTAATGCGCTGGGTTTTATTTACACAAATCTTTCACCAATGCAGTGTTAACCTGTCCATGAGGATATTCTTCATTCTGATTACGTGTAGACAAACGGAACAAAAATATAACTCTATGATCAGCATTTCCCGAATTTTATGCCATCCCATCATAAAAGATTAAAAACTCAAAAATAGCACACCCACACATATTCATATAATAAAAATTTGTTTCCCCAAAATTAAGCCAATCTTCTCGCGCAACATTTGAAAATAGAAACAAAGGCACATCCCGAATTAAAGAAACAAAAAAAAAAAAAAAAAATTAAACTCGAAAAACTATCCAAAGATAAATCCCAACGAATATTTAATAAAACATAATACGATCCACCTTTTGTTATATTAGTCTTTATTCACGTTCCGGAATTCCACCCGGAATAGTGATGAAACATAAGACTCGAATGTTTGAATTTTCAAGAGCAGAACGGGGTCAGTGTATAGGCGAATGCCTCCTTTTTCCCTCGACCAGACTCTGTGTATATAGTGTCCCATATTTCAGTATTTCATTGCCCATCTGGATATGTTAGAGAATGTGTCGATGCAGCAGTGGAGAAGCAGAAGAACAACGAAGACGGCATTCAAAAAATGTATTTTTATATTTTACTTCACCACCTGTTAGAAAGAAATAACAAAAGACATCAAATACCAATGGCGGACCACAGCTACTACCAGAAGAAGTGAATAAGCTATGCTACTCTTTTCGTTTGCTTTCATTTAAAATTTATTACTAAACGCACTCAATTTGTTGTCACACAAGCGGAACAAATAAATAAAACTAATTTCGAACATTTGCTCTTTTTATAATTTTCTTTCTGGTGATACCTATAAAGAAAGTTTGTACAAAGAGTGCACCATAATTAAAATGGAAAATTGGTAATAAAATTTTAAATGTATGATGATGGTGTTATGAAGGTGAATGAGATTAATCGAAATAACAATAAAACTAAAAATAAATTAGCAGCCGGAAACATATTGCATCAAGTGTATAGTTCGATAAGTAAGTATATTGTGGATTCCGAATCTTTAATATTGATTACCCTTGCAGTTTCATTTTGCATTTCCTTTGACTAATTTCGTTCAAGATATTTGTTTTTAACATTATTGAACCCAATCCCATGAATTTTTATTTATTTTTGTTAATTTAACAAGAGGTCTCACACGCTCTAGACTTTTCAAAGCTTACTTCTGACCTTTATGAGGTAAGATACGGACTTCTTCCATAATCCATTATGTAACAATCCAGCAGCAGTAACAGCCATCTATATGTATGACTAGCTTTTGCCCGCGGCTTCGCTCGCGTAGTCCTTAGAATTTGGACGCAGAGATTCCTTCACAGTCAGTTAGTTAGTTGCCTCTATTATAAAGGGTCCGCCATCTAACTTTTTTTTTTTCAACTAGTGCTTATTTCGCGAATGGTAACACTTAGCTCATGTCTGATTTGACAGATAATTAGTTTTACCCTTCCGCTGAACGAATATGGTTGTGTATACGCTTGAACAACGCTGGGAAATATTGCGACATTACTTTGAAAATCATGGTAATGTTGCAGAATGTGTGCGAAAATTGCGTACGGATTTTGGAAGAAGAGAAGCACCGTCAGCTCCGTATGTTCGTTATCTTGTGAAAAAAGTGAAAGAAACTGGCATCCTCATCGATAAACCAAAGCGTGAAAAGCCAAAAACAGTGCGTACACCCGAGTTTGGTGCGGATTTTGGTCCAGAGGCATAATTGGGCCATTTTTCTTCGAAAATGAGCAGGGAGTGGCCGTTACAGTCAATGGCGATCGTTATCGGACCATGTTGAACGAATTTTTGTTCACAAAAATTGAAGAGGAGGATATTGGCAACATTTGGTTTCAACAGGAAGGCGCTACGTGCCACACAGCCGAAGCTACACTCGATGTTTTGCGCCCTGTTTTTGAAGATCGCATTATCAGCCGCAGAGCTGATGTCGTTTGGCCACCGCGGAGCTGCGATTTGACACCGTTGGACTATTATTTGTGGGGTGCCGTAAAAGATAAGATAAGTGTTACGTCGACATGCTAGAGACAATTGACGCTTTAAAGGACAATATTCGTGAAGCCATTGGTGAAATACAGCTGCACACAATCGATAATGTGCTTAAAAATTGGACCGATCGTGTAGGCTACTGCATGGCCAGCCGAGGCAGCCATTTGAATGAAATTATTTTCCATTATTAACCGGAAGGATTGTACTTTCAAATAAAAAAAGAAATTTGAGAAAATATTCAGTAGTTTTTTTTTATAGCATTTTCAAAAAAAAAAAAGTTATTTGGCGGACCCTTTATTTATATGTATATCGTGCAGGAAACCTGCCCAAGAAAGTACCTAAGTAACAATTAGTATATCTGAAAAATATGTCTAACGCCCTATTGGAGAAAAGAGTTCAAAAGTGAGGATGTGTATCTACAACTTTATAGGTAGATGTATGTCCCCATTCTTACAGAATTCCGCTTGAATATCTTTGGAGTACGTACGCTTGAGTTAGATGAAGCGAAAAACATATTCAACGGCGACAGAGGTTGGGACGCATTACAAAGTTTCAAATTGATACGACGAACGGTTGGTGAGTTAAGAAAAGGGCCCCTTAAAAGGAAAGATTGATTATTTTTTTTTCTTATAATAGAATACACAGAATTCCCATACAAATTTTGACCCATCCTTTTACCCCTTTAAAGGTTGAATTTTCAAAATCGGAGAAATCAGTTTTCTTTATTTCTCATAGAGAGTACATAAACGACATCAAATAGTGGAGCACATTCGTCTCCCTTTTGTACCATCTACACATCTTGCAAGCGAACCGTCAGAAGACCCAGTATCAATATTCAAAAGCCCTCCGACGAGTACTTAGTTCTATTGCTCGTTTCTAGTTTCAATTCATTTTTTAATTCTCTAGAGGACATAAAGTGATCTTTCTTTCTTTAGAAAAATTGGACACTCCGTTTTTAAAAAGTTGGTACTATTTCATTTCATATGGTACATATTTTTGAAAATTTGGGGGCGTGGCACGTCCAAACGCCAATTTTTTTTTTTACAGATTTATGTTTAGGGCACTGCAATCAATCGGACTGTACAAAAAAAACCGTTATTTTCAAGTGGACAGTAAAGTAAAATCTTGCCAATTTTTTAACCTACCACGTGTAATATTTCGCAAAGTAGAAAACTATGTAACGTTGCAGAGCCATATATCGCTACTTACCGATTGCAGGCCTCTCTGATATAACATCTATATAAGACACAGACTACATGACCATTTCGAAGAAACGATTTATTGTACATAACTTTCAACAGACAAAAATAAAACATGTGTATCTTCAACTAGACTTTTTATTTATTATCTTCAGCTCTTTCGTTACACACACTAATAGAGAATTTTCTTCTAATATGAGCATTTGGGACAACCGATTGTCTTATATGAGATTTTATATAAAAATATCTCCGTGTGTATTAAACATTGCTTCTAAGTTCCATAAAAAAACACGAATTTAGTCTCTGTATGAAGAACTATTTTGCTACATTTATAGTTGTACTGTTTTTTTTTTATTTTACAAAAGCAATTGTTAATAAAAAGCCAGCTTTTATGTTTATTTTACATTGGCCTAGAGTGGACCAGTGAAGCCATAAACTAGAACATTAATCCTTGTATTTGGTTAGTATAATGTCCATAAAATGTATCTGACTTTGTTAACATTGAAGAATTTGTCTCAAATAAAAATGTACTTCTTATGGCTAGGTAAATGTGCTTATTTCATGAATACCTAAATCTTGCATTCGATTTTTTTATTTATAGATAAATTTGAACAATGAATAGTTAAAATTTACGATGTTGTAAAATAGTTTTTAAATTTTTTTGTTAATCGTATAACAGTTCATAAAACTGTCTATATAAACAGTTTTAAATGCGTATAAATAAAGGATGGTATACACTATACTTTTAATGACAAATAATGCTAAAAAATGTAGATACGCGTATACCCTAACTATGCGTAGGCTAACTAGACCATTACACTACTAATGAAATCGGTTTCTTCAGAAATTACATGATGCCCGTAATGAAACTCATTAGAGACAATGCATAAAAAAGATGAACGTAATCAAACTTATTTTATTGCTAATTTAATTTTATTTATCGGCCGAGCTTTTCATATAGCAGCGGGAGATGAGTTGGTAAGGAGCCTGCACCAACTCATCTGTAAAATTTGGTCGGATGAAAGCATGCCCGACGAATGGAGCATCGTGTGCCCCATCCACAAGAATGGAGATACTCTGAACTGCGCCAATTACAGAGGAATAAGTCTCCTGAATGTCGCATATAAGATCTTGTCGGCTGTATTGTGTGAACGTCTAAAACCTTTCGCCAACAACCTGATCGGCCCATACCACTGCGGTTTTAGGCCAGCAAAGTCTACCATCGACCAAATTTTCACACTCCGACAGATCTTAGAAAAAACCCAGGAATTTCAGATCGATACACATTTTATCGACTTTAAAGTCGCCTATATGATAGCGTATATGGGGACGATCTATATACAAAGCCATGTCACCTTTCGGCATTCCTGCGAAACTCGTTCGTCTGTTGAAGATGACGATGGAGAAATCTCGCTGCTCCGTCAAAATCGACAAAAACATCATCGATCCATTTGATGTCGAAAAAGGTTTGAGACAAGGCGATGGGCTATCGTGTAACTTTTTTAACATCATCCTTGCAGCAATTGTACGAAACTCACAAGCCAACATCAGAGGTATAATTTTTCAGAAGTCTGTTCAACTGCTTGCATATATGCTGCCGATATTGACATTATCGGAAGATCGCCGTGAGCTGTCAGTGGGGCATTTGGAAGTATTGACACGGAGGCGGCGAAGATGGGTCTGGCTGTAAATGAGGACAAAAGTATATGCTGTCAACGAGAAAGGAGTCTCAGCATAGACGACTCGGACAAAACGTCATGATCGACAGATATAACTTCGAAGTATTAGACACTTTGTCTATCTGGGCTCCACTATCACCTCGCAAAATTACATCAGCGCAGAGATCAAACGAAGAATCACTCTGCGGCTGAGATGGCTGGGGCACTTGGAGCGTATGGACAGCAACGCACCAGCCCGATGAGTCCACCCCCTGAGGGACAACGTAACAGAGGAAGATTCAGCCTTAGGTGGCGCGCAGAATTGAAGAGCGACCTCAACCAACTTGGTGAGCGCAACTGGAGTGGCAGTTAGCTAGGGACGGATCTGGCCGGGACAATTTTGGTGTTTTTAGTAAATAGTTGTAAATATCGTCAAAAATAAATAAATAGGCGGCGCAACAGGCGGTAGATACCCTAGGCCTAGCTTCTCGCAACCATTCGTTTTGTGTGAGTTTCTATTTTTGGAACGAATGGAAGGGACCTACAATTTTATGCCGAGTCCGAACGGCTGAATTGAGAAGCTTTTTCAGGACAGTCATACTCTCGGATGTTTGTCAGACGTTCGCGAGAGGTGGCGCAGTAGAAAAAAACCTTAAGATGTAATTTGTGTTTTTCCGGGGATCGAACCTGGGATCCCTCGCACAGTAGTCCAGCACACTAACCACTGCGCTACTGCGCCCAGCCATAGTCAGCCAAGTCAAAATTTACAAATATTGAAGTAAATTTGTGTGACATTCCATTGGCTCCATAGCATGATTCGATTTTTCGAAAAATAGGTAATTGGATCTTTAATTAAAAAAAAAAATGTGCACGAAACTTTCTCGTTTATTGCGAATCTCGCAGAATCTCAAAATCATTTCAGCAAATTTTACGTTTAAGATCATACCCACTTAAGATGTTCTCAGGTTTAGTAACTGAACCCTTGTTAATTAAATAAAAAGTAATGCATATTACATAAACATACAGTGCGGTTCACTTGTTTAGACGCACAATAGTTACGTTTTATTTCTTGTTTTTTTTTCGTATTATGTGGAACAAAGAAAAAAAAAACAAACAAACATAATTTCAAACTTAATGATGGACCCATAACGGTGATAAATAGATGATTTGTTCCACTCTTTTTGACCCACCAGTTTAAAAAACAAAACAAATTTTTTTATCGATGATGTCAACTGGTCCTGGTTTTACGGAAGTCAAGTTGAAGAATCCTCTAACAAAAATGAACACGGAAGTAAGCACAGCTCTTAAGGATTGTAAGGAAGTCTTGGGCTTTTCAAAATACAGACTTTACGACACCAATGCAAAAGTTCCTTGTATTTACGCGCTTTACAAGACACACAAAACAGGATTAAGACCGATAATTGCAAACATCAATAGTCCAACAAACAAGATCGCTAAATATTTGGTGAGTGTTTTCTCTTTACTTAAACAACCAGAGGGATTTTATGTCAAGAACAGTTTTGAACTAGCTGAAGAGTTAACTGAGTTGAGAATTGAAGAGAATGAAGAGCTTGTCTCATTCGATGTCACCGCACTTTATCCAAATGTTCCGATCCCAGAAGCAATCAATTTGTTGGAAATTTGGCTGAAATCTCAAGAAAATTTGGATGACAAGAAAAGACAACTCCACCTAAAGCTCACAAAGATCTGCATGGAACAAACCATTTTTCAATTCAGAGGAAAATTCTACAGACAAACTTTTGGAGCTTGTATGGGTAATCCACTGTCGTGTTTTTTTGCAAACTTGTTCATGTCCAATATGGAATGGTCCTTGAGAGATTCTTCATGTTTTCCAAAATTCTGGCGCCGATATGTTGACGATGTTTTGGTAGTGATTGATAGAAACAAAATTGACGAACTTTTAAGAACACTCAACCAACAATATGACACTATCAAGTTCACTATAGAACGACAAATTGAAAAGAGATTACCATTTTTAGACCTGATGCTTGATATTATAGACAATAAAATCGCCACTTCAGTCTACAGAAAGCCGACTTCCACTGAAAGATATATCCCATCCACAACTAAAACATCATACCAACATAAGATGGCAGCTTTTAATAGCATGACATACCGACTTTGTAAGCTACCCTTATCATTGAACAACTATATGACGGAAGTGAAGAAAATCAAACAGTTGGCAAACATTAACGGATATAAAGAATCGATTATTGACCAAATGATTGCCAAACATAGTAAAAAATTAAAGCGACAATCATTCACAACATTACAATCAGAAAAAGAATCTGAAAATCTGGAATATCGTAAGTTCACATTCAATGGTAATTTATCTTACAAAATTTCTTCAATACTTCGAGACCACAATATCAAAGCTGTTTTTACTAATGATGCTAAATTAAAAAATTTACTTGGAAGTACCAAAGACAAACAAGAAGATGAAAAACAGAAAGCCGGTATTTACAAGATTGGATGCAAAAACTGCAATGATTTCGGTCAAACCAAAAGATCTATAACTGTCAGGTTCAAAGAACACATACGCTGTTTTGAGAAAAAAGACGCAGTTACATCCTCAGTATCCAAATATATGATTAATAATAAAACACACAAATTTGACGAATCAAATCTAGAATTAATTAGACATGTTAGAGACCCTCAACAACTAGACGCTTTTGAAAGTATCGAAATCCTAAGACAGAAGCCAACCATGAACACAGACAACGGACCAACATCTTCGATTTTATTCAACCTCTGCAACATAAAACCAAGTACAAGAGAACGAGAGAATCAACCGTCAACGCTCTCTAATTGACGTTTATATTGTCATAGATTTGTTTACAATTTGTGTTTTTATATGAAAATGTTTGTGCTGTTGTAATTTCTTTTGGAACTTTATGGTAAATGTAATTTTTTATTTATTTCAATTTATGTAATGATTCCTGTTTTAGTTTGTCGCTGAAGATGAGAATAAAGAAGTTCTCGAAAAGCTTTCGATAAAAACATTTGTTTTATTTTTTCAACTGGTGGGTCAAAAAGAGTGGAACAAATCATCTATTTATTGCTTCTGACACCACGGATGTTCATATTTAGTTTTCCAACCATGGTTAACGATTTAGATACCATAACGGTGGTTTTACTAATTTTTTCCTATACCATGCAAAAACGTATGCATTCTTTTGGTTTACTTGAATAGACGCACTTGTAAAAAAGTCGAAAAACAAAAACACACCAAATTTGTGTGCGATATTTTCATTTTTTTATTTATTTTAATCAAATTACTATTATTTTAAGAATGTGTGAAGCAGTACCATTGGATATAATCTCAAAAATTCTATTCTTCAAAGAGCCAGTTGAGCCAGTTGAATTCAAGGATATATTCCCTCAAGAAGCTTTAATCGCCGCAATCAGCTCTTGATTGTGTTGATACTGATTGTTGCCTCAATAAATTTCACGGGGCAAAATTTTCAATAATAAATATTAAAATCAGGCCTATGTGGCGGACAGTGCAATATTTTAATATTTTCTGGCAATCCATTATTTAACAAGGCGTAAATTGTGTCTAGTCACAATTTTGAGATTTTTTAATAAAATGCTTTTAAGTTTTAAAAGTGATCTAGTTCCTTTACCTGAAAAGTCTCAAAATGATAAAAATATTACTATTCGAATACTTAAACTCCCACCAACTCAAGATTAAACAGCGACCCGTCGAAGAGAGATGGCAAGGGGGCTACATGCCTGCCATACAATCACATTTAACTGTTTACGCGCCTTTGTTAACATCATTTACTAAACCTTTATCGATATTTTGAAATCCTTGAAGTTTTTTGTCTATCGAGATTACCTATCTATTTCGGGATTTTTGTAATTCTAGAATTTTTTCGAGATTGTGACATTCTAATCACTTTTATATCCAACTAGCTATAGTTTTAAACAATTTGCTCTTCCCGAAAGTTCTGGGGTTCATTTGTTGCATTGTGATTGGAAAGTGCTATTAGTGTTTAGTTTCAGCTCTAGTTTGAAAGCCAAAAGAGACATTCCTCTTAATACGATTGGAATTGTATCTTCCGTAAAATGTTCACGAATAATTATTGTGTATTATTTTTCTTCAGCAACACTTAAAATCCTAACAAATATCACCGAGATTGGCGAAAGACAACTTCACCAATTTGTATAAAGTCTAAAAGCAACTGCTGACTCTCTAGACCCTAATGTTTGTTATGCCAATTAATAATTGTTCACAAAATCTAATACACTGAAAGGTTAAAGATATAACCCAACTCACATTAAGTAACTACGTTTATTTGGTCTAAATGGCCAAGTCAAAAGGAGAAGTCACAACCAACAAAACCCCAACCTTGGAGACAATTTCATTTATTGGAAACGACATCCACGAGATGTTGATGTACCCACAAGTTAACACAGAAAATTGTCACAACACAATAGAGTATGTGTACAACAAACACTTACTTCACTCTTCTGTGTTTTTGTGTGTTATTTTTATTCCTCAAAGACTTTTATTATCCCCTTGGTGGTTTCCAAAAAGCTTCTGAAGTGGGTCAATTTAGCGAAAATACAATTGATGCACAAAAGCCTATTCAATCCCACTTCACTCAAGAAGGATCCCATCCCTCTCTTTCTTTCGACAAAGAGTCTACACAAGTGGTTCTTCTATTGAATATTCAAGTTTGTATTGTTTTTCGTGTGTTTCTATTAACAGTTGCATGACATTTTAATTCACTAGATAAAATTTTAAAATTAAAATGGCAAGAGACACATGCTGTATGGGATCGTATTATGCACCCCCAACTCCATACCGGGAAGGGATTTAATTTAGTATATCTTTTGTGTCATGTGGGCTGCGCCTATGCGAGGGTGAGACAGCCGCCTCCAACGTCTATTATTATGTGAGAAAAACAAATCCACATATTCGACAATTTGGCGACATCACTTTTTTTCATTTCGTTGTTTTTCCGTATATTCGTCCTTTTGGCGTGGAAAATCAATTTATAGTCGGGGGTAAAAAATCCATGAAATTGATTATTGTATTATTTACGTACACCGAAACAAAAGAAACAAAATTTACTAGGTATGTGTTTTTTTTGTTTCTGAGGACACAGAAGGGACCTTCGTCATGTTTACGTAGGCGATTGTTTTTTATTGTTTACTATTCGAATTTTCTTTGACAGCGGTGGGTCTTTTTTTTTGCGAGTGGATTCGCAATTTAAAAGGATTTTTTTTATAACGCAACGAGCAAAATTGCAGGTGGATAATTTGATTATCAGTGAAAGAAAGAGTATCTACGTGCACTGTACAAATGTGTGCTCTGTCTGGCATGAATCTACAAACATCATTTTGGGTGCATGAACTTCCTAAAAGGTTTTAATTTCATAAGCCAATCTGCGGAAATGAAACTGAGTTGATGGTAGGTATATCGTACGAACGACATCTTAAGGGTTACGTTCATGCGGTTCTGATGTTATTGTACGAAGAAGTTGTTTTTTCTTTGAAGGGATTTATTTTGTACTGCATTCTGTGTTGAAAAGTATGCGACTTGTTGACATTTTAAGAATGGGTACTTAAATTCTAAAACCAATTAAATTTATGCACTACAATCGTCAAACTTCTCTGACATACCGGATGTGAATGGCAAAGATGATGGCTCCATGTTAGTATAAAGGGTAGTCTAAGTCTGTGTATATAAATGCACTGTATAGGGAAAGCCTTTTCTTGAATTTGTGGTGCTTAGAATGAACAAACATTCGCTTGGTTTAAGTGAACTGGAGTCTAACCGAATACCAGGATACTTCCTGAATTTTTATTAATGGTGGGTAGATATAGGTATAATGGCTACCGGGTTTGTGGTATTTATAAAAAAGAACTGAATCGTGCTTGTATTTGGGACGTATTGTAAAGGATCTTTCAATTGGAGCTCTTAAACATTCAAATTTAAAAAAAATGGAGTTCTATTTAAGTTAGGATAACATTTTTTATTGAAGATAAAAGTATTTATTTTGAATGCATTTATATTATAAAATCCATTCAAATGTCCCTCAGGGGATCGTTTAAAGGAAGCGATCCGAGAGACCCAATTTCAGATAATTCCTCAATATAAATCGGACTATAAGGGTTGGCACTTATTGACATATAATTGACTTGACCCAGTGTTGCATATATTACTTCATATTAATAGGTAGGTATCCGCTGGGTAATGGCCTCGTCCAACCGAACTTGACTTGCCAAAGTTATAAGCGCAAGTTTGGAGGAAGAACGAAATAGAAATGTGGAACGTGAATTTGACATCTCTGGTGTCAAATAAGCTTCCCAAATGAGATGCTAGCGGATGAACTATTCTTGCTTCAACGTGAGCTCTCATCAATCCGAAGGAAGATAGTGGTAAGGTAAGGGACTATTAAGTTGAAGTTTGTGTTCTGTGCCTTATGAAACAAACAGACGATCACCATCCCATAGGTACTACTTAAAAAACTTGCCCTTCTGCGGCACACATTCCGAGGACCAAGTGTCTAACTCGGCTGTCTAACCATAAGAGGCTTTTAACTGCTCAATACGTTTGCACACCTCTGGTATAGCCGGAATCTAAAGAGAGTAAGAAATAAGAATCCCTCCTCTGTGCTTTTACCGCAAATGCCAACAACTAGTGGTCCTAGTTAGTGACATTATCAAAAAGTATCGAGCTAAGGACAAGGGGGGAAAAGAAAACTCTTCGATGAAAGGAGTGCGCTTACTCATAAACTTAGTATGAAAAATGATGCTATCGAAGGAATATGCTACTGCGGAACGCAAATTAATTCATAATCAATGAACAAGGCTTTTAGAAATGAGCAAAATTGGTTAGTCTTGCAGTAAGCCAAGGTATGTCAAGTATGTCATTAAAAAAAAATTAAATTCTCAAATGGTTGGCTAAGACCCATATCCACCACTTACTGTACCGCCATTTAAGTAAGTAATTCTTAAGACTATGACTTAGATTGCAAGAAAGGCCTGCCCTAGAACCATTGGGTTAGCAGAGTTAGAAGCTGTTCTTAATCTAAGACCCCTTGGTTTTCTTATGCAGATATATGCATGCTATCTTCATTTTGCGAAGCCATTCGAAAGTTTTCCAAACTCTTACCAGGACCTTTTTGTTTTCTTATATAAAAAAAGGCCTCCAGCCCAGACTAGGACACTGCAAATTAAGTAAGTTGTAGTATACAAAAAAAATTGGGTTCTCAGTTACTTTCCAGCCGCTTTAAATTAAACCCAAGTTGCATTTCTTTATTTGTCTAGGGAACACATCACACTGCACTTTAGCAGTCGACGGCAGAGAGAAAGTGCAAAAACAACAACAACAACAACACATAATCCAGTTAAATTGTGCATAAATCAGACATTTATATATCGTCCTTGCAATAGCAATTGCTCGTCTGTGAACATCGGAGATATAAAGGCTTCGCATACTTTTGTACACACATGCACTCCACGTATATGCACTGCACACCGTATACCCGAAAATGTATAAGTCTGACTATCAACATTCTCGCATTAATGCAGGCAGGACCTGGCTGCAGGTGGATGTGGTTCTCCCCCCCTTGGTAACAGTTGCAACTGACTCAGCCAGGCAAACGAACATGGCAGAGATTAAAATATACAAGAGCTTAAAATTTCGGCAATTTAACTTTTTCACATTTCTCACACGTGTGCTGGCCCGGTCATCGTCATCGTCGTTGGGCGGTGAATGGTCGCTCGACGATATTGCAATATCGCAGTGCCAGCACTTAAATGATGCGGAACCACCCAGCGACGACGCCCACTCCGTGCCCCTTCGGAATAACTTTAGTCAGGACGACAACTACATTCCGGTGTATCTTTCACTTCGCCCCGTGTGGTGGGATTTTGATTAAAATATCAAAGAATTACATTCACGAAAGATACATGACCGAGACCATTCCCCAAAGGACATGGACTGGTGACGACGAGAACAGAGCAGCCCCTCAACCAATCCCAGAAACTAGAAACTTCTATGCAAGTTCCTTTTCGATAAGTTCTGCTGTAGTTGCACAATGGATTCCCCATTCACTTGGATCATGATTTCGGATTGTATGCTGTACTGCAGTTGAGTGTAATTCGAAACGAAGATTGCGGCGCGCGCTGCGAGTTTTGAGTGAAGAATTTAAGATGAAACATTTTCCGTTATACCAACTGAACTATACAAACATACATGTAGCGATTACGGTGGAATGCAGAATGTCGGCGATACAGCGATGTACACACTCGAAGCCAAAGTGAAAACTCCAGGAATCAGATAAAACAATTGAGATAAAGAAAACTTCAGAACAGCTTTGTTCCATCGCCGTATTCCGTGCTCTTTGTACGCACGCATTAGTGCAGGAAGTTTCCCAGCGGCGTGTAGCCTTTGTGTGCGCGCAAAATGAAAGCAACGAGAGCTTGGAAAAGTTTCTATTCGTCTAACCGGGTGTGTTATAGCTGCTGCTTCTGCTATGGCAATAAATTACCCAGAAACACAAAAGAAGGAGTGGGCTGCTAGAGCTACAACTGCAGCACAGTGTCCTATCGTCGAATGCGATAGGAAATGTTTTCCTATACCTATAGATGGGGATAACTCGTCCTATTTCTGGAATCAAACTCATTCTCGGGAATAGTTTTTGAAGTTGGGCAATACCTACGTATTCGGGTAAGTGCTTCAGGTAGGTGTTTCAAAGTTTTAATGTGAGTGGACATGGACAGTTGTCAATTTTATGAATTGCATGCATTTCAGTTAACTTGATAGTTGTCCTTGGTAATGGTAAAGGACTTATTAGTTTTCGGTCGATAAAATATGAAGTAGGTAGGTACTAGGTACCCACCTGTAGTAAAATTATCAGAAATTTATTTTTGTTTTTACAAACAATTTTTGACACTTAACCTAAAAGCAGACAGGACAGAACAGAACTCATCAACGGAGCAACTGCGAACTCTGCCTTCCCATACGACAGTGTTCATTTGTATCATCATTCATCGGTGAGTCTACTTTACCGCTCATCAACGACACAGCTACGAATTATTGTATAATTTATTCAACATGCTAGTTCAGTTGTGTCGTTAATCAGCGGCAGTTAATATACTGAACATATCGCACAAAATACAGCCGAACTATCGTATGATACATCCCATACGAGAGAGCTTGGTTGTGTCGTAGATGAGCGAAAAGTATCTTTAGGATAGGCGCGTATCTGCGCCTTTTTTCCATTCGTGCACAAGCGACAATAAGGGTCGCGATCGCGACTTTTTAAGCACAAAAAAAGAGAACATATGCTTCTAATAAAATTGCGGCCATTTTAAACCATACAATCGCTCCGATTAAATTGAGCTCTAATTTTGTAAGCGATTTTTGTGTCGCAAATTTTAATTTAAAACTGGAATACAGAGAGCAGGATTAAACTTCTCGCTCTGGCGGTTATTCAGTTAGGTGTTCGTTAAGTTACATTTCTTACAGAGTATGTATGTTTATTTTGGCTCAATAAAGTTACAGTAGTTATTAGCTATGTCTGACAACGAATCAATTTTATCAAATGGCAATCCTTTCAAAGCTGCCTTATGGATACAAAGGAACTAGGAACTGATAAGCTTTGATGTGTTAACTAATTCCGGAGGACACGTCGTTGTTAAATGATCTTAATTATCTTATTGAGAAGACATTCCCTCATTTTTAATACATTTGTTTAAGATTTTGTATTATGTTTTTATTTTAATAAGATTTGTGAAGATTTTAACTCAAAAAAAATATTCCATCCTCAGCAGTTCGTCGAAAATTGACATCCTTCATATTTTGTGTTGAAGATACCTATTTTCTGCTCCTTGTGATTTATTTCAATGCGTAGATAGCTCATTATAACAAGCTCAATTTAATTTTTGCACTTAGTGTTAGCGCTAAAATTGACTGTCAAACAATAATGACATTAATTGTTATATAAATTCGGCATTTCTGAATTTTATAAATTATATTTTTTTTTGTATGTTTTATCATCTGCAACCTGTAGAGTCTGATTTAAAAATACAGTGTAAAGTTAAAGATTCGTAAAGTGCAATTTAAAATTTAGTTCCAACATGGATTGATCAGTTGCACTCCAAAATGCTTACATTATAATTACAAAGCCATAAAAAGTTTGTCAGTTTTCTGAATAATGTACTTAAATAAAAAAATGACAGGTTTGGGCTTTTGCTCTAGAGCTTCCAAAGCTAAGAGTTTGCGAACAAATTATCAAGAATATCGAGCCAAAAATAAGTTCAAAGCAAAAAATATTACTTTTCAAAGAATGAAGGTTCTAAGAAAAACAGAAGTGTTTCCTAATATTAATCTAAAAACGTTATTTACCTACAAACATTTACATATTCTACTTGTACATTATGTTATTTTTTGGTTCATTTAAATCAAGGGAATACAAAATGTTGTTAATAATTATTTAATGCTTTATGTTAGGTATGTTTAGTTCATTTAAGTCAACGTTTGGACGCTATCGTGTTTTCAACAGACAGACGGACAGACAGTTTATGGGGTCTCCGGGGACTTCTTCTTGGCGTTATTCGATTCGCAGAATAATGAGATGTTGGGGCAAATTGTCAGAAATCACATATGGACGCGGATAGGTCTAGGTATACATTATATAGGTGAAGTACCTATAGTCATTTTTTGATATAGCAATTTCGATGAGTTCTTCAAGTATGTATACATATTATGGAAATGGAATTCTTTTTGAAACTCAATAAATAAATAATAAAGGCCATCACACTCCTCAATTTCATTATTATACCCCACAAAGGAATATCTTCCTTACTATTGCTGAAAGCATTATTAACACAATACAGAGCTTAATATCCTGCCTGGTTGGTATATATTGCTGTCAATAAAGTTACCATTAATTGACTTAATCTATTTGATGGCTTAACGATTCTCACTGAGGTGATCGCACAATTATTGGCATATCAATAAGAGTTCCCACATTTTACCAGATTTTTTTTTTGATTCAACACAGAAAGATATCTACCCAATATATTCATTATATAAATAAAAAATTAAATAAACAAACATATTTCACCTCAGCAGCAATTCATATTTTGGTCTTTCGATTTATTTAAATATTTCCCCCGAATGCATAGCATACAATAACGTTGTTGGTAACATTTCATTTGAATCTGTGCGATATTTTTTTCTGCGCTTCGTATAAATACATATTTTTGGATGTTTAATTCATCTGAATTCAGGATCTGATACTACCTAAAGGGAGGTTAAATATTTTATTTGTTTTCTTTCGCTACTGTTGGCTGGGTATCCATAGCTGTTTGCATACTTTCCTATTAAATAAAATTACTTGGCTTGATTTTGCCGCTACTATGGTTACAATAATCGAATGAGTTTTTTTTTTTTTTTTGTTTTGTCAATGCATTTGCGGGGCATGCATGTTTAATTTTTAAATCGATATTTTATGAAGCAAACTATATAGGATAGACATTTAATACATTTAGTTAACTTTTTATTTTCATTGTGAATTCAAAAGGGTTATTCATTGAGTGCAATGTAACTAACAATGGAATCAAATGTCAAATGGGGATAAATCAGTGTCAACATCAACACGGTTGTTTAATTTAATATGAATAGACTAAAACCATGGTTAAGGACTATATTTATGGAAAATTGTTGAATCAGCTTCAGCATCATTTTGCTGATACATATTTCGAAAAGAGACCAGCCTAGAAAGATAGAGGCGATAGAAGTGAAATGCCGTCCGAGTTAGTGATAAACCACGCTCGTTTGTCCCCTATTCTGGAGTCGGTCGCCCTTTAACTTATTCTCCCCGAGCCGACTCGGCTACTTCTCCCTTTCTTTTTCTGTCGCTTCATCGGAAACGGAATGAGTTTCATCCACAATCGTTTCCTGTCGCCTGTTCGTTTCATCAGAGTTATGAACGAGCCATGAAAAATGTAACTTCAAAAAATTGTTTTCGAGAAAAGTATTTCCACATTCGTAGCTTTTTTTGCCAACTGTAGATATGTATAGTATAGTATATAGGATAGATATAGATCTTAAGACAGTAAGAATCGGCTTACAATATGTATGACATTTTTAATGACTGCGGACTTATCGCACTCACTGATGAGTGATGATTTTGAGAAGACTAGGCAAGCGCAGTAGCGCAGTCTGACAAACATCTGAGAGTATGACTGTTCTGAAAAAGCTTCTCAATTCAGCCGTTCGGAATCGGCATAAAATTGGAGATCCCTTCCATTCGTCCCAAAAATAGAAACTCATACAAACGAATGGTTGCGAGAAGCTAGGCCTAGGGTGTCTACCCGCCTGTTGCACCACCTATTTATTTATTTATTTTTATTTTAGGCGTGCCTTAACCCAAAAATTAAAACTCTACAAAGCAATTGTTGTGATAATCTATAGGCTTAGTGTCCTAAAGGAAACTGATATGCGAACTATTTATTTAATTTTTAGATACCTGAACCTGACAGAAATTGGCTCTTCTCAGATACTGTCAGAAAAGCTTTGCCCATCTTCAACAATGAGATGGCTGAACGCTGAATGGCTCGAAGTCAGAGAAGCAAGGCGGAGCGCAGTTTTTGGGCTTATTATTTTTATTTAATAATTCTCTCGGGAAAGGCAAACCTATAAGGCTATAACTCCTCAACAACGTCCTGGATTGCTTGCATATAGGTTTTAGTTCTCCACTTAATTTGTTGTAGGTAATCAAAGTAATTTTGGGAAGTGATGTCCTCACTCGTTTTTAAGTGTATCTACTGATAGCTGATGTGCATCCCTTGTCTGTCTTAAAAGGCGCTCAGCTCATATGTCGCATTTCAAAGAATAGTGGTAGTGGTAGTGGTAAATGGTAGTACCTACCTATAGAATAGGCCTAGGCCAGCGACTGGTCCTCTGTGAATTTATGTTTGTAAATTTGATGTTAGTGTAGAATAATCTCCTATTAAGCTACGATTACACGGGCATTTTTTCGAGTCATTTAAATGACGCTGTGATGTCAGGAAAAAAAATCGCATTAGAGCTACATTCAAGATATGATTCGTCATTGGAAATTTGCGAAAAAATGGCGATCACACGAAATGACTATGATCGTCATTTTTGTTCCAAAATCAAATGACGGACGCTGCGAGTCATTTAAAATATTCCGATGTGATGCCATTTAAATGACGAGCGAAAAAATGGTGATCACACGGTAATGACTTGCCTCATCAAAATGGCAAATGTCACCTTTCCTATTATTTCGATTTCGCGACATTTAAACATTCCTAATATAATAATTATATATTATATATATGGCTTCCATAAAAACTTCTGCATCATCATCCCTCCAAGGTAGGACTGGGAAAAATACGAACCTACTTCATCGCGACTTAATCTAGTCTGGGTATACAGACGGGTCCAAGATGGATACAGGGACTGGATCTGGCATTTATGGAGAATGGCCTCAAGCGAACTTTTCAGTCAGCCTAGGCAAATACTCGTCCATAACCTAGTCATATACCTAGTCCATAAAAAACCTAGTCATACTACACTGGATTCCAGCCCTGGTCGGACCTGAATCCTTCTGCGGTGTCAGTAAAATCCTTTTCTATTACCAACCTGGAACAAAATAACCTAAAAATCCTAACAGGTTTAATTACTAGCCATGAGGTTATGAAAACACATCTTCACCGAATTGGAGTCTCTCCGGACCCCACATGTAGATTATGTCTGGAGAACGACGAAACCTCTCTTCACATTTTCACGGAATGTCCGGCTATCTTTCGCCTTAGAAAGAATGTCCTTGGTGAAGAAATCGATAACTCAACAAATCTTGCTGAAATACCCCCAGAGAAGATACTTGTCTTCCTGACTGCCTCCGGATTAAAAAAGATTGCTCTAGAACCCTACCAGGGAAGGCATAATAGGCTCCTTTAGAGAGGTCGCAGTGCCAGAGCCAAATGAAGGCTCTCCCGACTTAATATCTATGTAATCTAATCTAATCTAACACGTTCTTTCGCCACGAGACAAAAATCCAAATGAAAGCACAGATATCGTATTAACTGCTTCGTCATTTTTCATTTGCGTAGAAAAATGGCATAGCATGAATTTCTTGCCTTGTCATTCTTTGGAGGCTGCCATTTAAATGGCGCAACAGCCAAAAAGTTTAGTCATTTGTCCTAGTCGTCATTGAAGAGCGATCACACGGTCATTTTTCCGCCATTTAAATGGCACAAAATTCATGTAATTTGCTCCGCCATTTTCCTAGTCATTTAAATGACGCCGAAAATGTTATCCCAAAAATGGCGATCACACAGAACGACATTTAAATGACTGCTTTGTGACGAGATTTTTATGTCAGAGCGTCATTTAAATGACTCGGAAAAAATGACCCTGTATTTGAACTGCTCGTCTCTCTATAATGTTGTCAAGTAGGTCAAGTGAATGTTTTGGATCCATTAGAGCGCCATATATTATAATGGGAGCAATATTCGAGGCCTGGTCTAACCGGTACTTTATAGAGAAGTAGGAGTTGTTTCGGTCTAACGTACCTCCTAGCATTAAATAGGTAACTTAATATTGATGAAGCTTATCTTGCGATATTGGGTAAGTGGTTCTGCTACGTTACACCCGAATTGACAGTGACTCCAAGAAGATGCATGGATTCCTTGGCATGGATGGATAACATATTTTAAAAGAAACTAATTCCGAATGCTCGTCGGGATATAATAGCCGAACTCTGCATATTGCTTTAACATAGCTGAAAGGCTTGACATTTATATTAATGACTTCTGCAGAAGTTACTACTTAGAACTCTACAAGAACGACGCTTCTCTTTGCATGGAAGTGCAATTCTTCAATAGCTTGAAAGGGCGCGAGTACAATAACTTAGACGCCTAAAATTGATAACGAATTTTTGTAGAGGGGTTAAATATAAGCATTTTTTTTACTATGGGAGGGGAGGGGAGTCTATCTGGCTTCGTTTAGGCAGGAGAGGGTAGGTACTCTTCAATTGATTTTTTATTACTTATAAAAGTTAAGGCGACTAAGGGCCAGGTCGGTCTACAGACAGTTTTCACCAGGAAAAAGCTACATTCTTCCTGAACCTCTTGAAATAAAAGCCATCCAATTATTACTGAATAAAGTGATTAAATGGAAAAAAACATAAATAAGAAAATTAACAAAGTAAAGTGCTTCACTTCATCCGTCCCTCATATTCCAAACTGTAAGATGGTCTCCGCATTTGCATTATACATTATACCATATAATGTCATAACATTTTATGAATTCGCACATTTAAGACTCATACTCCTGTCCTGATTTAGTTTCCGGAAAGTGTTTGGTTTCAATTTATATGTCACGTTTTAACGGGCTTTCAAGTGCTTTAAACTTTAAACCGAAATTCAGTTTAAAAAAATGCGATAATGTCAGACGAAATGAAATGACATTTTAATATCTCTCTCACAATGCGGTGCTTCAAACATTTTATATTCTATATACAAAAGGCACAAACAGACATAGCACAAGATGTGTGCGCCAGTCAGCCAACGGCATAATAATCAGCAAACGGGCTACAACGAAAAAAAAGGGACAACCGCATACCAATAACCTGACTTTATACTCGTCTGTGGACATAAATTGCCCACAGGAAACTAATTCCACATCATGAAGGATGTTATTATCCGACATTCGAATGCACACAAGAGCACACACGTCCAGTTAAACAGACAGACGTTCAATAGCTACTGCCTAACCATACCTGATAACAATGACGGTCCACACACAATAAAACGATATTTATCTTTAATTAATGAAAATGATAGGTGCACCACACGACCGGAGTCACCATGACCGATTAATTTATCGAACGAATTGAGGAATCCATAAGAACAATACTAAACACGACAGAGAACCGTATAACGGCTGAATGTAGGGCTGGGGGTGGAATTGTTTTTCATCCACATCGGATCGGTTCTGAAGTTAATTAATCCTACCCGTCCGTATATATAGGTAATTGGTGATGAACAGGCGGGGAGGGAGGGACAGATGGATGAACCTGGTGTCCAATGCCAAGTGCTAGCTACTGAACACACACACTCTGACACACACCCACCCAAATGGGTGGGGTGGGTCTTCATCACCATTTGAGGGCATTGAGGACAAATTATGCAGCTTATTCTGTTTTTGTCTTGCCCTCTCAATCGCGTAAGAAGTAATTATCCAGCACGGGAGGAAATGGCAAAAGGGATAACAAGCGGAAAATCGTGCCGCCTGATAGTGTACGAGAGTGGATGTGTGTGTGTGTACGGAAAAAACAAAATTCTATCAGAAAAGAGTAAAGGCAAAGGAAAATCCTACAAAATCTGTATACGAATTGAATCAATCTAACGGTGAATATGTCCAGAGGGAAGAAGTCATTGCCAACAACGATTAATTGATTGATGATTACCATCTCGTTAGCAACCGTCTCACAAACAATTCGGATAGTAAAATGTTCACTTTGATCGCAAAGATTTTGATGTTTGGTATGATGTCATTACATAAGGAGAACATCACAGTTTAAGCACATCCGCACAAACGACATCAACAACCGACAACGACGACCAACAAATCATGTGTATCTGTGTATACAACGGATACCCGATTTTGTTTACATTTTCTTGTTTGTGGATGCAGAAAATTGCTGCACTCAAATCGAAATTAGAAACACAAACAATTTTGGCAAATTTTGAGTTGACAGCATTTTCATTTTAAACTTTTCGAATAGAGACACTCTGAATTCTGAATGAAGTGTTGTCTATTTGAATGGTGGCGTCTTAAATTTTCTGTAATAAAATGGACAAGAACTTTTCGAAGTGTTGACTGAGGCGAAAGTGTATAGGTATTTCATGTTTTATGACTGTGAAGATGGCACTCGACTTGAAGAGCTGATGAAAGAGTTTCAGCAGTTGCCAGGCGTAAGGACGCGTAAAGTAATAAATAAAACCATAAAATAAATGTTTATGACTTTGTGATGGACGCGTTCCACAGCAAAAGGGAATAGTTAAGGAATTTAATTTTAAAGGCTTTTCTTCTCTATCTTTGGTTATTGCTTATTGCAAATATTGTAATAGTGTGCAGTAGATATATATATTATATACCTACCTATGTATATAGTATAGTGTATACTGTTATTTTTGTACATACGTACTTAGTTGAGAAGGGAACCAGAATTGTGTAATGTGTATGCCTTCTGGGCTGGAAAAGTATGATGGATGTAGGTTCAAGTAAGGTTTAAATCAAAGTGCCCTTGCTTAGGTACATATTTAATTAGGTGGCTCTACAGTTCGGACTGAAACTGGTTGCGCGCCCTTCCGCACTTGTGCCGTGCGTGCTTCCCAACCACTTTCTCCACTGGTGGTATCAGTTATCATTTTGGAACAATAATTGGGTTTGCTTTACGTGGGTATGTACCAATACGGTTTCACCGCACGGTGAGCATACTCACTTAGTGTCCTGGAAAAGACGTGGACCCACGCCCCAGAGCAGCTAGGCAAGCCTAACTAACTCTGGTACAATTACCGAAGCTAAAATTGGAAGACAGCCTCGGTCTCTTTGGTAGGAGCGAGATCTATAAACCACCTCTTTGTTCTAATGAACACATATGGTCCCGCATTTGGGATTAAATCACAGCCCCCACGATGACCCGTCCTCATCGGAATGGTCTGCATCAGTTATGATATAGGGGCCCCCAAACCCCCGTGGTACCAGTAATATTTTAAAAGCCACTGGTAAACGCTTCCGCAACCCGAAGGTCACTTCTATTTGGACTCACTCCCATTAGTCCGAGGTAGCACCCTCAATATACAAAGCATTTACTATATATGTCCATGCGTTCAAATAATATATACAGTAAACTGTATACGTTCTTGCGTTCAAAAGAATGTTAGGTAAAGAGTAGTTTGAACTCCCATAATACTAGCGAAGCCAATTTCAACTCATACGCCTTTTTTGCTCTTGCACTGTTAAATCTCGTGAAGCCACAATAGAAGCAACACTTAATTTGGGCAGTGCCCCAGTTATCACTACGGGTTGGAATCGAATGAATTTTCTGGATGGAGTGTTAATCTCCATTGCTCCATACATGTGATATATCCCTTTCTCTGAGTCTCGCCAACGCAAATGGGAATCGAAAATCACTCTAATTCGTTCAAAAGAATCAAAATATATCTAGGTCAATATTTCAAAATATTAATATTTTGCAGTCAGGCACCTATAGGCTAAAAAACATTTTTTTTTTAAATATTCGACTGAGACACGCTTCTGCAGAAACAGTAGCCTACACGATCAGTCCAATTTTTAAGCACATTATCGATTGTGTGCAGCTGTATTTCACCAATGGCTTCACGAATATTGTCCTTTAAAGCGTCAATTGTCTCTGGCATGTGCGGCTGATAATGCGATCTTCAAAAACAGGGCGCAAAACATCGAGTGTAGCTTCGGCTGTGTGGCACGTAGCGCCGTCCTGTTGAAACCAAATGTTGCCAATATCCTCCTCTTCAATTTTTGTGAACAAAAATTCATTCAACATGGCCCGATAACGATCGCCATTGACTGTAACGGCCACTCCTTGCTCATTTTCGAAGAAAAATGGCCCAATTATGCCTCTGGACCAAAATCCGCACCAAACAGTGACTCGTTTTGGGTATATCGGCTTTTCAATGTATGCGTGCGGGTTTTCTGTGCCCCAAATGCGACAATTTTGCTTGTTTACATACCCGCTGACGGTGCTTCTCTTCTTCCAAAATCCGTACGCAATTTTCGCACACATTCTGCAACATTACCATGATTTTCAAAGTAATATCGCAATATTTCCCAGCGTTGTTCAAGCGTATGCACAACCATATTCGTTCAGCGGAAGGATAAAACTAATTATCTGTCAAATCAGACATGAACTAAGTGTTACCATTCGCGAAATAAGCACTAGCTAGCTAGTTGAAAAAAAAAAAAAAAAACGTTAGATGGCGGACCCTTTATATATCAGAAGTGATTTTTCTTTCATCTGGTTAAGGTGTTTCGTGTTTTCGTTATCCAAAGTTGTCATTACCGTGGTTAGTGTTTTTGAATGTAATAATGTAATAATTAAAGCAAATAAATTAAATTAAATCTTAAATACAGAGTAACCAAAAAAAATTATTAAATTTGATTATTTTAGTAAATGTCCATTTCGAGGTCCAAAATATTAATGTTTTGAAATATTGACCCATCTTCATCCGGCTTTACATGGTTTTAACCCACTTTTGAAGCTTCGGTCGAAACACGCTGAGTTCTGGAATTTATGTCAATGTCATTCGCCTATGGAAGTACATAATGGGACAGACCTCTTAGAAACTGTTCTTGTTGAACTTCCGGCAGAATATCTCGTATTAAAAATATTTGGTTGGTTATGGATTGAAAGGGCCTGGATATTAAGAAGACTGATTCCTCTATATTATGTAGTTGGCGCAGTTTATAGTGCCCTATAGGTATATAATAATAGGTAGAGGAGTTCGTTATGGTCATTTTGTTTGTCGGCGGGCTTATGATCTGATGTTAGTCGTAATGGTCCTATTTGAATTTAGAAGTGAACAACTCTACGCTCCACAGAAAAGACAATTATCTGAAGCCAATTTCCGGATGTCATGTATCCAACGCTTTCTGATTGTGCTAGCAGAGATTTCTTGTCTATCTACTCTGACATTAGCATTGGAGTGATTGTAGATAAAAGACTCAGTTGGAACTCCCATATCTATATATATAAAAATTGAGCCCTAAAATGTTTGTCGTCGATTCACGCCTTAACGCATTTACCGTTTTTAACCAAACTTCACACATCTTTAATATTGGTCCATAAACGGTTTCTGTGAAGTTTCGTCAAAATTGGACAAAGGGGCGTGGCACCGCCCATACAAAAAATATCTCGAAAACCGCCGAATAGATTGAGTTGAAACTTACAGATAATCTTAGGTATTGGCTTAGGAGTGTTGCTGTAAGATTGGTAAAAATTGGATAAAAGGGCGTGTCACCGCCCATACAAAAACATCTTCTATGGGGTGAAACTCGATGACGTTATAACTCGATAACTGCTGGGCCGATTTTCATGATTCTTTTTTTGTTTTGTTCGAATTGCTGTATTTCAGGTTTACGCAGAAAGAAAATTCCAGAAAATCGATTTATTCGCATTTTCCGCATTTTACGAAAGAACATTATCTAAGATCTATAAGCAATACAATTTCTGTGCACGGGCAAAGCCGGGCGGGTACAGCTAGTCAACAATAAAATCGCAACAGTAACCAGTGGTTTTTGAGTTTTTGGATCTCTTCAAGGACTGGGCTTTTCCGGAGCAATGCGGACCCGTTCACATGGATACTATAGAAGCTTTAATATGTTAAACACATTTATAAATATTATAGTAGTGGCAATATGCAGCTCAGCAAATTTGACAAAAACGAAAGAATTAAACCTTTGCGAACTTGCAGAACTAATGGATCTGCTGTCGGAACTGGCAAACACGTACTCTTCAAGACTTAGGGAGGGCCCAGGAATAAGACGATAATATTATAGCCCATGAGGAAATGAAACAGCTGATTAGCTGGACAGGAAATGTTCGGGAATCCCTGTTACAGAACCTGAAAACAACAATTGTATCTAATATTGGCAGAATATCCCAGGACTAAGACCCGCCAAAAGAGCTAGTCGGTCCATAACCCTATCCATCCCTGGAGAAACACTATTGCTACCCTGGGGTCGAGAAAACCCCAATATAGTTTTGTTATTATATTTCAAATACAAAAAGACGTTTTAATATAAATTAGTTTTTATTAAGATCACACACGTACCTAGTTGAAAATACTTTAAAGTTTAGAATCGAGGCATTCTTGGCAAATGTTCGCCGCAAAGGGAGTCAAGTGCAAGTTTTTTGGGGAAATGGCGCCTTTTTTGGCACTGGTTTGACGCCTTTATTTAGGGTTGTCAGAAATAATTTGAAGAAAGTAGTTATCGAGCATGAAAATCCCGGACTCTCCCGGACAAAATAGGATCTAAAACAGAGTACAAAACTAGGACCAAAATGCGCGTAATATTGCGTTAGCTACGTCATGTTTTAAGGCCATGTGTCATTTGCGCTGAGTAATTATTCTCGGCTGATTTTCTGACACATATGAAAGTGGTGAAAAAAAGAAATTGACTAAACTCAAATCTAAGCAGTAAGACAATTATCTTCGACTATGCCGAAGCTCAAATACCCGGTACTATATTAGGCGTATTTTTTGGGAAGTGAGTATAACAAAATCAAAAGTGAGTATAACCGTTTTGCATGTAAAACCAAAAGTGGGTATAACAAAACCAAAAGTGAGTATACCAGTTTTGCATGTAAAAGTAAAAGTGAACTAGCTATAGATTTCCAAAAAATACGCCTATTATTGTAAAATAAAAAAATATTTTAGTATTAAAAAATTATATATTTGTATGGGAGGTATGGGTAGTTTTTATTCGATCAAGCTCCTTTTTTGTCAAAAAATTTTAAATATTATTAAAACAATACGTGCAAAGTTTAAACTTGCTATCTTTACTGTAGCTATTTATACCCGGTACCACACTGTGGTGAGGGTATATTCACTTTGTCATTCCATTTGTAACGCCCATAAGGAGGCGTTGTAGGTATGACAAACTATATATATTATAGATCAGCATCACTTTCTTAGTCGATCTAGCGATGTCCGTCTGTCTGTCCGTCTGTCTGTCCGTCTGTCCGTCTGTCTGTCCGTCTGTCTGTCTGTCCGCACGATTACGGCCGTAATTTAAGAGCTATCGACTTGAAATTTGGTATGTAAGCTTTTATCCACCAAACTGAGGCTAAGTTCGAAGATGAGCTAGATCGGATGAAAACTACTACTACCTCCCATACAAAAATATCAGATTTATATAGCTTTTTATGTTAAAAATTAAATTTAAATAGCTACAGTAAAGATAGCAAGTTTAAACTTTGCTCATATTGTTTTAATAATATTTAAACATTTTTGACATAAAATGAGCTTGGTCGAATAAAAAGTACCCATACCTCCCATACAAATATATAATTTTTTAATACTAAAATATTTTTTTTATTTTACAATAATATAGTACCGGGTATTTGAGCTTCGGCATAGTCGAAGATAATTGTCTTACTGGTTAAATTTAATTTTTAACATAAAAAGCTATATAAATCTGATACTTTTGTATGGGAGGTAGTAGTAGTTTTCATCCGATCTTGCTCATCTTCGAACTTAGCCTCAGTCTGGTGGATAAAAGCTTACGTACCAAATTTCAAGTCGATAGCTCTTAAATTACGGCCGTAATCGTGCGGACAGACAGACAGACGGACAGACGGACAGACAGACGGACATCGCTAGATCGACTAAGAAAGTGATGCTGATCAATAATATATATAGTTTGTCATACCTACAACGCCTCCTTATGGGCGTTACAAATGGAATGACAAAGTGAATATACCCTCACCACAGTGTGGTACCGGGTATAAAAATAGAGATATTTCCTAGTCAGATACTCCATATTTTTCCAACTTCCAATTCCAATTGGTGGGAAAGGGGAAGAGATAAAGAAAATCAATTTCTGGGATTTTGGTATACGAGTACATATTAGCACTCCCATTCCGTTGTATTAAATTTTGCAGCATCGAGAAATATTCAAATCCAATTGTCATTTTCGAAATGGGTAGTTTTGGCATCGTGGCGCTTTGTGACGCAATTGATACCCTCGAATATTTGTTCGACTTTCACGAGAGGTGGCGTAGTGGAAAAAAACCTTCAGATGTTTAGGTTTTTCGAGTATCTAGGTATTGAACCTGAGACCCTACACTATTCACCGAGCAACGGCGCCCACCCTGTGCCATGCTATACCCAATACAACATCAACATAATAATATTGCGATTTATTGCTAAATCAATTAGTCAGAAGAACGAAATTGTTTAGAAATTGAAATTACATTAACCAAATTGAAAACAAACTTGGTCAAAGTAATTTAAATAATTTTAAATTAGCTGCACAGACCACAGATTGGATTATGTTTTGTTTGAACACAATACGTGTCACATTTACGTCCATAGCAGATCAGCATGTAAATCGTATATTCTACCTCTATTTGCTTTTGAAATTATAATATGCAATTTTTTTAGCTAAAAAATCCACTCATCCATGTCACTGGTATAAAATTATTATTATTCTCAAACATGACCCCTTCATCGTGGAAATTTTATTATGCAAATGACTGCAGTCGTCCACGTGTGGATTAGAGCGGATACGTGTGAAAAAGCCGCGATTTCCCCCTTTTCAGCGATTCAACGCTAAATTTTAATTATTAATCATAATCATAATCCTGTCAGCACGCAAAAATGCATAACGTTTTTGTATTTCGTGGGGCGCAGCAATCCTTCCCAACCCTACTATCTCTAGCACTTGACACAACACAACTTACCAGTCAATAAGGACAACATACCGCCAAATCCAAATGTCCTCATTAACATAGCGCAAGCAACCCAAATAACGTATTTAATATTCATCCAACCGCTGCTACCCGTCCCTCAACGACGACGACTACGACGACGACAACGGCGACGGTGACGGTGACGGTGACGGTGACATAAAAACATTTTAATTAGTGTGGAGCCCGAAAAGGACCTTGTTACTGAATGGATGAGCGGCGACGCATTGCGATGGCAGAGTTAGTTCCGCATTATTCATTTCGATTAGGATAACAGCGGTCCGGGGGTACTCCCAAATTGCGAATAAAAATCCAAAGGGGCGGGAAATGCTCGCGACTGAAGGATTGTCTTTGCAAAAAAGGGAGAACTGACAAACTGGAGTGTTGGCAAGTCTTTGAAGATGACTATAGAACCAAAATCGACAGCCGCACACAGGCAACAGAGAAAAAAAAAAAGTGCGCGCGACAAAGTATCAACATTAATTAATTTAGGCCAAGGGGTTAATTAAAACAACTGCGGCTCCAAAAACCATAACCATAAAGTATACACTCGGAAGTAGGTCAGACGTTCGCGCTTTAGAAGGATTGTACTTAATATTTTTCCTTTTATTTTGTTGCAGGGTGGCAGGAGCTACATAATTTGTAGGGGCTGGAGTGAATGGGACGGGGACAAGTATCTACTATATGCACTTTGCCAAATTGAAGGCAACAGCACATTATATAAAAAGTACCACATGCTCGAGCACGACACTCCAATCCAAGTCCCATGGTCCCGCTACCAATTAAAGGCCAAAATGAATGCAATAAATACGCCGAAGAAATGGTGTGGGTGCGAACTTTGCCGCTGGCATGGTAGGTATTTCGCCAACAGCCATTCAATGAGCGAAAATCCCATTTGGCTGCGGATTGTTGCTGTTGGGAAATTCTCGCGCGACATATAACAATAAACAAGGATCATCTCGAGCGGAAATTTACATCACTCTGCCTCGGCACGGCACATACTTGTGCACATACTTTTGATGGCGCAGCGGTGGCGCGGAACACCCACAGTGCTGATAACAAGAATCTTTGGAACGACGACGACGCAGGGTGGATGAGGACGATGCATCGATGATGTTTTAATTTGCGGTTCAACACACCAATGCATGTTCGAATTATAAGAAATACCATTGGAACCCCACTGTGTTTATAGCTAGTATCTACACATCCATTTGTCTATCTGGCGTGTTCCACCAATCAATCTATATGCAGCACAATTTGCCTTCAAGCTGATTTTCGAATTACTTATGTGTATGTGGATATTTTATTTACATCCATTATAGGTGCCTTCTTTGGGGAGAGCCTCGACTCGACGACATTGTCGTTCGTGCCATTCTCCATTCTTCCCTGCAACGATGACTGAATTGTCTATATTTCTATCAAAATACAATCAAGTTCATGCTGTTGCTAAATGTAAATAAATTAAACACACAAGGAAATCAAGGAAAACAGTTTTGCATTGTTCTTGTTGTTGTTGTGGTAGCGTAGCCGTCGGGGCAAAATAAATGAATACGCGGCGAATGTAAACACACATCTCAACCTCCAAGATACTTTGTCATAAAATTATGCCGAACTGTTGTTGGTGTATGGGTGGAGGATGTGTGGGAATTGGGGGTGTGAATGATTGGGTGCTTCGTTATGCTTGGAGGAGGAGGACGAGCGACGTCGACCATGTTGGTGATGCGAACCGCAGGTGCTTGCGGCATTTCCAAGGATCGTTAAGCGATTTCGATTTAAGTGCACAAAAAGAAAGAGTTTAATGTTTAGCGTACACAATATGGTGGTGAGTGGGTGGGTGAAATGGAGGAGATTCGTTTTAAAATACACCCGGAGGCGGGTAAGAAGTAAGGACGTTGTTTCTGACAAATACATATTGTAGTATATCGTGGCTTGTACTATACGATGTAGAAGATACTACTAATAATGAAGTTATTATACCTTTTGAAATCCATTTATCATAATAGAGGGTAGAACAGGAGAATGTATACAGTTTTTGTTGAAGTAGCAAAATTCATTAGATGTGCAAATAATCGCCGCATGGTACATAATGCCGTCCAACTGTACTCCAAGACCCTGCTTGCTAACTTCTTATCAATGCTCCAAAAATGACAAACCTCTCTCCGCAGTTATCGCAGTCCTTAGCCAATGGCTTCCAGTTTCGCTTTATATGTTTCTATAAACAGTGAATGATATCCTCATCAGTTTTCGGAAGAGACCATGCTTCAAATTCGTATAGGGTAGGACTAAGAGTTTAAGGTGTTCATATGCAGTATATGTCTTTATTCATGAGAAGTTGTTCGGGCTAATGGAACAGCGACTGAACTGGTCTTTCTTTGTTAGTATTCTGATGAGATGTCGTTTTCAGATGTAATAGCAAAGCCGAGGTGGACAAAGTCCCTTTCTAACTTAAAGTTCAAGCAGTCAAGCGTTTGCAGTGTTTATTTGTCCCCAATTTTTTTTTAAATTGCTTTCAACAGACGACACACTTAGCAACAACACCTAAAGAAAAGGCAGATCTTTTCGCTAGCATGTTTTCAGAGAAGTCCTCCCTAGATTCTGCACAACTGGAGCCACCAAATATCCCAAGGCTGCAAACATCGATGGCAGAAGTAAAATTTTGGCCTTTAATAACTCAACGCATCTTTAAAGAACTAGATTGTAATAAGGCAACTGGGCCCGACGGAATGCCGAGTATAGTACTCAAGAGCTGTGCACCAGAACTTGCGCCTGTACTATGTAAACTGTTTAGCATGTCGTACTCCCAGATGACGTTTCCTTCTTGCTGGAAGACCGCTTGCATTCAACCTATTCCAAAGAAAGGGAGAAGGAAATGTCTGCCACAAAACTATCATCCAAAAGCGTTACTTTCAAGTAATGGAAAAAGCAATAAATGTCGAAATAATCAAATATCTAGAATACCACCGATTAATAAGCGACCGGCAATACGGATTTCGGAACCGTCGTTCCACTGGAGACCTATTAAGCTATGTAACCTTGGACATATCAAAGGCATTTGACCGAGCCCTATTAGGCAAGTTAGTATCTTATGGATTGCCACAACAACTCTGCGGATGAATGCAAAATTTTCTTCTGGGAAGATCGATCCAAGTTGTTGTAGATGGTGTATTATCTACTCGTTTGCTATAAATGCAGGAGTGCCCCAAGGATCTATTCTTTCTCCAACTCTATTTCTTCTCCACATCAACGATTTGCTTGGATCGACAAATAATAATATCAATAGCTTTGCAGATGACAGCACTCTTATATCCTTACATCTCGAACAGTGGACCTATGAATGCGGCTACATCACACAGTCAGAGATGTGAACAAATTAGTTCTCTAAATTATGATCTGGACAAAATCTTGAAATGGGGAAAAGACAACTTGGTTGTATTTAATGCAAACAAGACACAGCTCACAGCATTTTCTATAGGAAAAATGGATCAACAGTTCCTCAGATTCAAATGGATGACCATCCAATCCATCCCAAGGACTCAATGCACCATCTAGGAGTCACAGTCAATTCAGGAATCACATGGCAGGACCACATATCCTATATCGTAAGATCGGCATCCGCTAAGTTGAACTACCTATTTAGAGCAAAGAGGTACTTTAGCCCCAAGCAACTTTTCCTTCTCTACAAAGCACAGGTTAGACCAGCTTGGAATATTGTTCCCATATATGGAGCTCGGCCCCAAAACATTTACTTAACCTACTTGACAGTAGTTTTAAATATACCCAACACGAACAAAGCATTGAAGGAGAACAATTTCTTGTCACAAACACAAAAAAAGAGAGCCAAATATTTTTTTCCTTTCTCATTTGTTAATGTTAACATTCGACAGCAAACAAATTAGTTTTCATATGCGTTCATGAATATGCGCGAAAATATATTTTTTAAATTAAAAATGCAATATTTTTAAAACAAAAGTAGCCTATAACCTGAACACATTGATTTCACACATTTAAAAAAAATAAATTTGTAAATCGGTGCAATAGTTCGTAAGATTTTTTCGGACAAACAATTTTCAGTTTTATATAATATAGATGCTCACTCTTTTTCATTTACTACATAGGTACATATATGAGAAAGTTATGAAATTGTTTTTTATAATAATTGTTTTAAACATTTTGCAAATTTTCATTCTTTAGCACTTACTAAAAATTAAATAAGTCTAAACGCTGGCCGAAGCAAGGACTCGATCATTGAAAGTCAATATACATTTTCGTACATAAATTTTCGCAGATGTTTTCCATAGCAAGAAGTTTGTTTATCATTAGAAACATTAACTAATGTTTTATTCTAAAAAAAATTTAAGAAAACAGGAGCAGAAAATTTTAAAACGTTAAAAACTTAGAGGAGATTAGATAATGAATGAATAAGGCCTCCTCTATTACACCTTTAAGGCGGTTTGATATGGTAATGCCCTTAAGCTCATCAAGGCTTATTGACGACCAA
This sequence comes from Cheilosia scutellata, assembly GCA_955612985.1. NCBI lineage: Eukaryota > Metazoa > Arthropoda > Insecta > Diptera > Syrphidae > Cheilosia > Cheilosia scutellata. The sequence continues at coordinate 46,230,472 of OY015313.1, read as the reverse complement.
TCCTTTTGGATAGCTTCTTTAAGTGCAAGAATCTCCCACAAATTTTCGATAGGGTTAAGGGCTGGACTTCGAGCCGACTCGACTGGACTTTATTACCTCGATAATGTTTTCTGAAAATCATTCTTTTACTGACCTTGCGTTGTGGACTGGCTCGTTATCCTGTTGTAATACGAAGTTTTCTAGAAGAAACTCTCTGATAATGCTCAGAACACTGAGATCTTGGACATTGATGTACAAAGAAGAGTTAACATTTCTTGGTAGCTACGGGATGTGTGATCGTGGTGTTCTCGCAGAGCAAAATGCCAAAATAACCTCCCAGCATTTTTCGTAGCTGTCATATTATGATGTCGTTTAAAATGAAAGTATTGTGTTTTTAACAATGATTGTGTCGATAATGTGGTTCGACGAAAAATGCACCAACTAAATCATCAGCTATTTATTTAAACAGTACTTGCAGTACAGTACTAACAGTAATTGCATGGTAATTGCATTCTGATTGTATTTTTATCAATTTATTTATGTATTAAAAAAAAATAATATCCACCATTTGTATTCACTTATCCGTCATACAAAGAGAACGACAACAAAAAATTGAGGCAGAAAAAAAGGATAAAGTGTTTTTCGGCACCCTTGCCGTTTTATAAATTTTCGAATTTGAAAAATTGCAATCATTAATCGATAATCAAATTGAAATCCTTTTTCTTCTTCACATGCCTACCTTACCTATACCTATTTCGTGTATTGATTGAAATAAAATAAAAATGAGTCCTATTTACGATCATACCCATGGATTACAGACATTCGGACATATGTGTCCTATACCGTTGTCCAAAAAAGAAAAGAGAAAAACAATTTCGTGTGTTTTTATTGATGATCTCAGAATAAATAACCCTGCAATAGGAAATCACTATAAGCGTGGTTGAGAAGAGAATATATTGTGCGTTTGTTTTTTAGCACAACAGAAACATAAAGATTGGGTCCAACAGTTACAATACACTAAAGTAGCATCAGCAGCACTTTAAACGGACCGAAACGGAATTTGCTCTACTGCCCCATGGTATTATAGGTACGCAACGACCAAAGACGTAACCACCCACATATCAGAGGAGTTCCTCCTCGGGGACATGTGTTTAGTTCTGTCGTCCTTTAGAGATGGTGAGGTGGACTTGATGATGATGCCCGATACTACAATGAGTAATGCGTGAACATGATTTCCGTTCGAACGGATAATTTTCTTCCCCCGTTTACTGTTTGGTTTTTGCGTGCTTTTGCCAACAGCTAGCCTATTGTATCAATCGATGTGGGGGTGTATTTGTATAAGGCGTTCGGTTTCGGGGATGACAGTTGCGTCGTCTGGGTGTCCTTTGTGAAATGCTTAACACTGATTTGTTGCAAAGTTATCTGAATTTCAGATTACGGCAGAAGCTATGGAGCCTTTGTGTGATTATATAATCAATATTGTTCGTGTGTACAATCAATAAGGATGTAGAATAAATCAATATAGGCAGCGATGAACTGGTTAATATGGCATTTTGTTTATTAATATCGACAAATACTGCACTGGTTGGTGAAACGAAAATTGTATTCGCCATAACTCTAAATATAGACATACGTGCCTAGCCTAGTTATTTAGTTAGCTCTGCGGTTGGAAAGGGTTGTAAGTTTGTAGACCCAGACACGGATATCAATGAATATATTGCTGCAGGGTTATGACGCATTAATTAATCGTATTTTGTGCGGTGGGGTTATTTTATTTTGCGTGATCAGGCAGAGTTAATGAAAAGTTAACTTTGAAGGCTATAACAATAAACGGATTGTAAGAAGTCTACCATAATATGTGATACCATACCACGTTCATTTCGCCTTGTTCAACAATTTCCTTACTGAAAGGGATTTTATTTGACAATGCTCATCTCTTGAACTATGATTGATGTCAACTTAAGAAAAGTATGTCTTACACTTTTGTCCGTATGTCTGTCATACTAAGGTGATTGGTGGGGTCCAGACTTTGAGTGAAAAATAAATTTTTGATTGGGCTTTTGAGGATCATATACCTATTTATTTGCTATACAAAAATATCAGTTTACGTAGCTAGGATTAGCGAAGCGTTAAATAGTTGCTCAACTTTGCGAAAACTGATGAAAACCACAAACAATGTTGGTTTTCAAGGCATCTATTGTTGTCGATTTATTAACATAACCTCAGGAAATAATACGGAAGTTACCTGACTTTGAAGGATAGTTTTTAGGTCCATTCATGATGGAATACACCTTTTTGTTATTTGTTAAATTCGTGTATATTGTCTATATCACGCAGTTCACAAATGTGACTGGATTTTGACAGCATCAGAGCTTGGTACCTTTCATATTAAAGAAAAAACATTTAACACCATTGGGTGTCCCAAAACTCACGCAAGATTTAAATTATGTAAAAGGAACTCGGTTATCATATCGCGATATCGAGCGCCATTAACAGTGACTGCTTGACCCTGTCTTATTTTCGAAAAAATATTGTCCAATGACTGCTCTAGACCATAACCCACACCAAAACTCGAATGCTGTGGTTTTTCTATAATCATTATATTGGTTCTTTGCCTGGTACTCCAAATGCGACAATTTTCACGATTGCCGAAGCCATCTAGGTGATGAGCTTCTTCACTTAGAATGAAAAACCATATCATCAGTAACAGTAGGTTTTGCTGTGCAATAATCCATTCAACGAAATCTCTTCCCTTTTCATGTTCATTAGACTGCAGCTCTTGTCAATTGAAGTTTGTAAGCATGGAGACACAGATTTTAAGTGAGTAGGTAGGTATGCGCTGCAAAGAGTTTCTTGAAATTTACAATTCTTGTCTACATCGACGATTCAATGTTTCTGATGGACTCTCAACCAACACTCTTAAGTAGGGAATACAGGATACAATTATCGTCCCAACCGTTGTAACAACATTCGGTCGTATGCGATGATATGGTAGGCTTGTGTAGTTCACGAACGAACTAGTTCAATGAACTAGTTCACTATAGTTCACACACTTAGTTCACTAGTTCATTTAGTTCACTGTTATTATTTTCAATTATTTTCATACAAACGGAATAAACTAAAGAAAAGAATCTATGATTTATCTTTTTGACATATGTGTGTCCTTACAAACTAAACAGACTACGGATTACGGATACAGATACAGAAGCCAATCATGTTATGAGAGAACAGCTCAGCTCACTCACTTATGTATACATACCTGCTACCTCCAATGCACTTGAATAGGGACAGTAACTGGAAACAAGGATCAATAATAAAAGGTTGCAAAATTCAGTTCAAATTCATTTCTTTTTACCTTGTTAATCTGAGTTAATAATGGGTCCGCATTTGTTGGACATAACTTAATAAATACCGTTTGGAAGTGAGTTAAACAAAGATTCTAGGTATCTCTAGAAAATGTCGATCCATCCATATTCCATTTCATGGAATTCCGAGCAAAAACCATGCGAGTCTTCTTAGGAGTAGTGGTAAGAGGCGGCTTTTTTTTAATTTGAATTTTTTTAGATATCCAGCTATCCGAATTACTCGTCTTACGGTGTTAATTCTACCAATGATTCCCAAATTTGATCCGATCTGGGAGGCAGAACAGTGAGAATTTGATGCTTCTCCCAAAATCCGTCTATTTTCAGTAGATGTAGTAGCTGTTTTGGTCCTCCCTTCATGTTGTTTCCATAGTTGCAATTATTTTTAAGAAAATTCCAAACCACTAACTTGCTTATTTCAAATTTGTTTGGCAATATCGCTATGGGTGAGACTACACTCCTTCTAGCCAAGTATTTTGCCTTTCTCTTCTTCAGTAACGACTTTTTCTCGCCCCATTTGATTAAAGAATGATTAAAATACATATACGCGAAATAAAAATAAAAATACCTTAAGCTTCAATAAATTGATGCACAGCAAAGCAATTGCCTTTGTCCCTATTCAAGTGATGCAAAAAAGAGTTCACATCTTTTTGCATGGTTAAAGAAAAACCAAAATAACATAATAACTACTGTAAAATTGTGAGAATTTAGTTTTGCTCCTAAAAGTTGCCTATGACTATGTACTAAATAAAAGCATAAAGTAAATACCCATATTTTGGAATGATAAAGAGAAACACAACATGAAATGATTAAAAAATCTTGTTCCGATTCAGGTGCATGGGAGTGTACCTATATATTTTTTTTATATTTCTACGGCGAAGTTTTTTTTGGTATTTTCTGTGAATTTGATTAAAATGAACTAAATTGAACTAAAGTGGGCGCAGTAGCGCAGTGGTTAGTGTGCTGGACTACTGTGCGAGGGATCCCAGGTTCGATCCCCGGAAAAACACAAATTACATCATAAGGTTTTTTCTACTGCGCCACCTCTCGCGAACGTCTGACAAACATCCGAGAGTATGACTGTCCTGAAAAAGCTTCTCAATTCAGCCGTTCGGACTCGGCATAAAATTGTAGGTCCCTTCCATTCGTTCAAAAAAAAAAAAATAGAAACTCACACAAAACGAATGGTTGCGAGAAGCTAGGCCTTGGGTGTCTACCGCCTGTTGCGCCGCCTATTTATTTTTTTTTTATTTTAAATTGGACTAAAATGAGCGAACTAGTTCAGTAGCGTGATTTGAACTAAATTGATCGATCACTCAAATGAACTAAATTGCCCAAGTCTATTGTATGGTATGTGTGCATGTATTTACATGAAATTTGTGGTTGTACCGACATCGCATGGTCGAACGCTGTCGACCGAAAACCAATGGTCGTATGCGATAGATTGTATGAAAATCGTACCTATATCGGTACAACTCAAGTCGGTACGATCGTTGTATCGTGTATTACCTGCTTTACGCACTGCTTCGATATTATCACTTGAACGCTTTTGGGCGGGTGTTTAGCATATATAAATTAATAAATTTTTACTTACACTTACTCTTCATCACAATTAAATCTATATTCTGCTAACTCTTTCAGCCAAACTTTTATTATTTTTAAACCATTGTTCAACAATGAAATCCCGGTGCTCTCTAGCGTAGCCCAAAGCTGTCAGTTGTCAAACTTTTCTGTGTCTTTTTTGGTTGCCAACACTATACAGCACAAATGGCGGCAAATTCAAAACTTGTGTGAGTTTTATTAAGACTTGCATCTGCCGATACACTTTGACTTTGACTTTGACTAGGTAAAAGTTTTGGGTCGCCCGAAACTATCACAATCATTCCAACAATGGAACCAGTTGTAAATATATTCTTAAAATACATTTCGATACTCTATTGCTCTGGAAGACATCTTGGTGATCTTCAATAGATTCTTCCAAATTTCTTTTACAACGAGGAATTACTTCGTGCCATTGGCTGCTTAATTCCATTTGCGTCCGAGTGGGACTTAAGTTTAAGAATTACGCCTGATATGCAGCCTGGGTCAATTTAGAAGCCAATTTAACACGTTAATGCAAAAACCGCCTAACAACTTGTACAAAACTGCAACAATAATTAGAGGCTGTGTCATAGCCAGAACTCTAACTTATACAGCAAGGTTTAGATAATGAAAGTCTATAAAGTTTCGAAAACTATTTATAAAATTTTTCAACCGATGATATATCGCATAGCTATGTATGATATATTGTGCATTTTTTAACCCCGATTAGCGTCCATTGTATGGAAAGTGCGTCGCCCACAAACCCAAAAAATTAAGTTTATCTAATCATGGATAAAGATTGTGAAAACGTATAAAAGTAAATGCCTCGCTCCCGTTACAGGAGTACAGTACAATATATATCTACCAAGTCGCCAATAATTTGGTCCCCAAACAAAATTTCCAAAATCGGAGAAATTGGATTTCTCTATTTCTTTTATTGAATACACAAACCGAGTTTGAAGTCTATAGGATGAAAAATAAGAAATTTTACAAAGAATCTTTGACTCCACTTTTCGCCAATTGGGATTTGAGTTTCCCGTCCCCCAATCGCTCTTACTGCTTACTTTGGCCGTAAAAGGAAATTTGTTTAAAAATTGCAGGTTGCTAGCTCTTAACGCTTGAGCTGGGCTTTGATCACCAATCAGTCAGGACAAACTGTTTTATTGTGATATATATAGTGAATATGGAAACTTCCGCAATACCTAACTAGTGTACCAGTGTACCTACATTTTATATAATGTGGCAATGGTGCCACAACTCTGATGTGTCCAGTTGACAATAACTTAATAACTTAATCTTCACATTAACCTCACATTAACTTTTCACAACATCATCAACATTGTTATTGGTAAACTTTCTTTCTGATAATTCACCAACAATCAGCATTGTCAGCGGTCTCTGTTCTGCATTATAAAACCGATTCCAACTGATGTCCATCATTTGCACCACTAAGATTATCCTTTTCAATTTCATATTGTGTACAAAATATGTACTACGATGGCCATTTTAAAATAATTATCAAGCGCCGCCAAGCACAGCATTTCCAGTAGTTTCCATCATACAATTATTATTGTTATCCATTTTCTCCTTCATCATCGGCACAAGAAATTCACCGAAGCCTACTGCTACTGTGTAGTGCCAATGCATTGTTCCACACTATGCCACCATTTCGACTGCCTCCGCAGGCATGAAAAATCGAAACAGTGATTTTTGATTTGAGTCCTTTTTTGTATTTTTAATTATTTTCCTCCAACTGGAAACTGCATTCAACTCGAATTGATAAAAAAAAAAAATAATAATAACAACAAACGAAACAAAAATAACATTGGATGAACGAGATAATTATGGTTCTTCTGCTTGGAGTTGGAATTCGTTCGATATCGTTGCTCCTTCGGATGAATTCCTTTTTGTGGGCATTCATGCGGCGAATAGCATCCGTTGGGAGAAAATTGTTAATTAAAAAATGGTTAGTCTGTCATTGGCATTGACTTTATATAGGTACCAAAAGGAAACGATATCCGTAAAACAATGTTTTACCTGCAAGGAAAATGACTTTCAATATTGGGGCACTCGAAAAACAAAAAAAGGATTCCGTAGACACTATAAGGTTATAATGGGCTTTTCAGAATCGAGGTGCATTCATGCCAGCCGACTCTTATAATATTAGTTGGGTAACTATGTTCGTTTTACTGAATGCAGTCTGCAGTTTTGCATTGTACGTCAGTGCTGACCTTTGAATGAGCTTATATGTGTGTTTGTGTATGCTTTATCCATTTTAATCGATGTTCTGCTGTCCTATTCTTAGTCTACATTTCGACCATTAATTCAAATGTGTGCTCGACTAGTTGATTAATGCGTCTTACCATATTACGTACGAGTACCTACCACCCGTGCAGTTGCATGCTAATGGAACTGATTATCGATTTTTTATTTTTTTTTGCATTGGCTCTTAGGCAACTGATGAACTTTAAAGGAAGTATTATTTAAACGGTTTTCTCTAATTGCAGTGATTATTTTGTAAAGAATACAAATACACTGTCATTCCTTCTATATGGGGCAGACTTATAAATAGTTAAGTGATAGAAATTTGTATTAATTTTAATAATGGAATGCGATCAATACCATTTGCTCACCATTGACTGAAATTATGATGGTGATGTGGGAACATTGATTAATGCAAAATGGCATCGTGGATGGCAGTTGCATATTCAAAGTCAGCGAGATATAAAAATATAAATACACTGCTGGACTGCAGTTTGTTGTTGCAAAATTATGCCATATCATTTACCCATGCACCACAGTAACGGTAACCACAATAAAGCTTAAGTCTTAGTGAAGATTTTAGTGACATTGATCGTAGCAGTGCGTCGAAACAAACTTTTCATCTTCGTACTAGATTTTAGTTGGACAACAAAAAAAATTTGTGTAGCTGTACAACTGGCACGAGTACAATAACTTAGGCGCAAAATTTTGATAACGGTTTTTTGTAGAGGAGGTAAATATAAGCATTTTTTTTACTATGGGGGGGGGGGTCTATCTGGCTTCGTTTAGGCGGGAGGGGTAATTTAAAAAAAAAATGTAACATAAAATGAAAATAAAATATTAAAAAACAATGGCAACACTTACAATTAAGGCAACACTTACAATTAAGGACTTTAGGATTTTTGAAAGCCAAGAGTCTGTTCTTTCAAATTATTTTTAAATCAAGTTATTTTTATTAACAGTTTTTGAAAAAAATGCTTTCAAACTTGAAATTTAAGGAAAAAAATTAAAAAAAAATGTTGTATGTTGATTTTATCAATATATTGAGAATATAGATACTTAATTTGTTTGCAATTTTTATTGCCTAAATCAATTCTTAATCGAACACTGAAAACTAGATTGAATTATGTCTTCTAATTTTTGAGAAAATGGAAAATTACTTTTATATGTCACAACGCTTAGAGTACAAATTGTTACCCTTGCACCTTGAAATGGGTATGGGGGGGCATGCTGCCTTTTTGAATTACCCCTCCCTCCTAAACGGAGCGATATAGACCCCTCCTCCCATAGCAAAAAATGCTTGTGTTTAACCCCTCTACATACATCCATCATTAGTTTTCATCGCCAAAATTATTGTACTCACCCCAATTTTTGTCCTTAAATTTCAAGTTTGAAATCGTTTTTTTCAAAAACTATTAACAGAAATAACTTGATTTAAAAATAATATTCAAGAACAGATTCCAGGCTTTCAAAAATGATATAGTCTTTTATTGTAAGTGTTGCCATTGTTTTTTTATATTTTTTTTTCATTTTAAGTATTATTTTTTTTAAATTTCCCTCTAACTCCTCTACAAAAAACCGTTATCAATTTTTGGCGCCTAAGTTATCGTACTCTCCCCATACAACTGATTTAAAGTGAAAAAAGTAAAAAAAAAATGTTTAAAAATTCGATAGTGCTTTTGTTCCTTACTTTACTTTTGGTGGCGCTTACAGTCCGGGGTGGACCACGGCCTCAACCAACAAGCCCCTCCAGCCAGCTCGGTCCCTCGCTAGCTGCCTCCAGTTGCCCACACCAAGTTGGTTGAGGTCGTTCGCCAATTGTGCGCGCTACCTAAGGTGGGGTCTTCCTCTGCTGCGTTGTCCCTCAAGGGTGGATTCGAAGACTCGTCGGGATGGTGCGTTGTTGTCCATACGCTCAACGTGTCCCAGCCATCTCAGCCGTTGAATTTTTAGCCTTTTGACCAGGTCAGCGTCGCTGTATAGCCCGTATAGCCCGTCACTGAATCTTCTTCTCCACACTCCATTGTCACAAACTGGACCGAATATCACTCGAAGAATCTTTCTGTCAAAGCATCCCAGAAGGTTTTGACAGGGTACATGCTTCTGCACCATACAGCAGGACCGGGATGATTAAGGTCTTATATAATCAGCCCTATCGAGGTATCCGATCGGAACGGAATTATTTCCGCAACGCATACTCCGTCGGAGACTGAAATTACATTCGATTTATTAATACTTCACAGAAAATCTTAGTAAACAAATTCCGCAACCAATTCCTGTCGGAGCATATCGGAAGAAAATTCGTACGAAGCTGTCAAAAATATCGGTAAAAACGCACTTGATCGCACTGAAATGCCAGTGTACCTTGCATATTTGTCGAAAAGAAGTTCCGAAAAGCTGTTCGGAAGCATACCTCGAAACAAAAATCCTCCGATTCGTATTCGTATGAAATCGGAGAATTTTCCGTTCCGATGGATACCTCGATAGGGCAGAATATCTCCTTTGTTCTATGAGAGAGGGCTTTACTTCTTAGGTGCTTCCTAGCCCGAAGAAACAGCGATTGACAAGATTGCGAATTGATAGTGGAGCCCAGGTATACATAAAGTCTTCGAAGTTGTATCTGTCCATCGTGACGTTTTGTCCAAGTCGCCGATGTTGAGAGTTCTTTCTCGTTGACAGCATATACTTCGTTTTGTCCTCATTGACAGCCAGACCCATCTTCGCCGCCTCCGTTTCGATGCTTGCAAATGCGCCTCTGGCTTTTGTTACTAGCGATTTAAAAAAGGTTTGTTAAATGCTGCGGATTTAAATCAAAATACTCGTAAATATTTATCGTTAGCTTAGATGGGTCCGAAAAGTCATTGCACTCCTGAAGAGAGGCGATTAGTGCAGAATCTTCGCAGCCAGGGCAAAACGTTTAAATTCATAGCGGAATCTCTACGACGATCAGAGAATTTTGTAGAAAATGCCTTGAAGTACCGAAATACTCCTGAAACACGAGGAAGACCGAGATCAACGACAAAAAGGGACGTTCAAAAGATCGTAATAACATCAAAAAAATATCCATTTAAGTCTTCACGGATTATTGCTGCGGAAATAGGCATCAATGTTACTTCCCAGACTATTCGTCTTAGATTGGTATAAGCTAAGCTGCCTAGACGAGTAGTTCAGAAAATTCCTCTTCTCCGCAAACAAAATTTGCAAATGAGGAAACTTTTTGCGGAAACTCACCGCACATGGTATGGAATTGATCGGGAAAAGAATGGTGCCATATGTATCTTAAGGAGCGACGAGTCGAAGGTGAAATTTTTGTCCAGCGATTCTGGAAGAAATGTGCGTAGACCACAAGGAAAATAATTTAACGAAAGATACACGTGCAAGATCGTCAAACATGGTTTGGGCAATATAATAGTATGGGGGTGTTTCTTCTGGAACGGAGTCGGTCCCATCTTTCGCATAGACCATAGAGGATACTATGGATGACACCCATAATTGAACCCTCTTACGTGTTGGCCTTTTATGAGTTTCGCACAACTGATTCAAGTATGGTGTTAAAGAAGTCACATGACAGCGCAAGTTGCGTGATCTAAATCTCTTTTAAAGATCTTGTTGCTACTGGAGTAGGGACAGTTGAGGGAGCATCCCTTCTTGTGGACCGGACAAATGAATGGATTTAAATAAATTTTGCATTCATCGGAACAAGTCTTATAAATGATTTAGTACATGCTCTTTACCAAATCGACTCTAGATCTAAACGGTAGGCACAAAACTATTTCAACAGTGCTCGAGATTCTTGTAGATAGCTGTTTACACTTAAATTTCTCTTTTATTTTCGTTATACAACGTAGTGATCCGAGTCAATTTTGGACGTTTGTAAAGTTTAGGAATACTGGGGGAGGTTGTTAATCTAGAGACAGCCATGTCCTTATGAATATTAACTTAATGCTTGGTATATTGATACATTGGCTTTGTATCTATATTCTTACAAATTGTCCTACTAAAAAAATTTTCTAATCTCTAATTCTCCATGGAGACATGATATAATTTCGAAAAATTTTAGACATTGCGGAAGAAATTCAGTCAACATATAAATTAAATTAATTTATATTAATTTTTCTTAAAAAAAATAACTTTATTTCCATACGAACACTTAAAGACTAACTTGACAAACTTTTGATACTTAAAATCTAACCTACTCTAAACCCAAATAAACGCAGTCGTCAGCATCGTTCCCACGTCGCATTTCTGGGTAACTATCCCACAGTTATCTGCTGACGATATGTCTCCGGCAGCTGCAGGTGAATAGCATGTTGCGCGTGTCGTTGGATTATGTTACTTTGTTGGCGTTAACTCCTCCGCCTTTAATTTCGAACGTCCTCGTTCGATTTTGCTGGTTTTAAGTGATTGGGGATATCTTCAATACCTATGGTTGTTGGGTTTGAGTGAATGGGTTGTTGGCTACTTTGAGTTTCAGGTTTTAGGCATTTGCCAATCATCTTTATGCTGGATGCTATTACAACTATTAGTATGATGGTTATCAATCCGATATTGGTTGCTGTACTTATTCTATTTTTCTTCTCTAACAATTCTATCTTCGTGGTTCCATTGTTGTGGAGCTGCTTTAGCATCTGTAACGACAGAATTTCCTCAAATTTGGTTGACAGAGAAGTCGGTTGGAGTATTGCTGGCATTGGCTGGTGAATAACTACTTCCGTGTTTCTTATCTGCTGTTCATTGATTTGTATTGTAGCGTTTGTGTGGCGAATGATGTATGTGCCCTTGAGTTCTATGGTTTCATTGTTGATTGTTACTGGTCCGTTGTATTGGTTCAATAATAATATTCCTGCTGCTACTTCATCTATGCTTGGTACGTGCTGATTATTGATAAGGGTGCAGTTAGCTTGTTGACTACTGAGCAGTTTGGGTATACAGGTTGAATTACTAATACCTTTTACACTATTTCTATTACATATTGCTAGATTATTAAATGTTTTACACTCTTTTATTAAACCATAAAGTTGTTTATTACATTCAAGTATTGATTCGTAAGGTATTTTGTTAATTTTATCATTTCTTTTAACGGCTTTAAGCATCATAAGATTACAATTTTTATTTTCGGTAGTAGGTAAATCTAATATATAAACTATATCTTTATTATTGGAGGCTATTTTTACGTTTGCAAATTCTAATGCCTCATCTAGGTTAACATACGGAAAATGTTCTTTCTTAATTATAATTTCTGTTATATTTATTTCATTGTTTGAAAGTATGAATGAATTTACAATGTTGGCTTTGGCCCAATGTATTGCATATGCAATATTTACGATTTCTTCCTTAACTAATTCTAACTTATATTTAATTCCAAAAATTAAACTGTTGGTTACACTTTCTTTTTCTTTTATAATTTTTAAAATATGATTGGTCATGTTTGTAATTTCATTTATTTTATCTAAGGTTACTCTATTAATTACAACTTGATTATTATTATTTTGTAATACATTGTTCATTTTGTCAGATAAAATTTCATAATCGTGGTGGTCCGGGTTTCCCGCGATCCATTTCCACGCGCTACCGATAAAGTCTAAAGATCTTTTATTCTTGTTATTTATTCTTAATCTACCTAAATAATTCTTAATACGTAATGTTTCAAAGGAGAGGATATCATATAGGGGATGATCGGGTTTTACTACTGACATAATATTTTTTTCTATTGAGTTAACAAGGTCTTGATAGGCCTCTACGTCAACTGTGTGAATTATTTTAAAAGATCCGCTTTGAATCTTCGCACTTCCTGTACTGATCTTGATAAGTTGGGAATTTGTATAGTCCAGTATTTGGACGGTCGCAGTGCTCAAGGGCACTAGTAATAGGCTGTCAAAAGAAAAATTAGTTTTTAATTAAACTCTTGTGAATTACTTTACCGGAGTTTGTTGTTATTGTGGAATTCTTGTTTTCGGCTACTATTTCTTTTCTGTATCTGGGGTTTAGCTTGTTTCCTATCCTTTTGTTATTTTTAACATACACTGTTTCTCCTACAGAATAATTTTTTATAGGGTCTTTCTTCTTATTGTGATATTCTAAGTCTGTTTGTTGTTTGTTTCAGTGTTGTTAGGTCTCTCTCTTCATTTTTCCCACGAAACGTGGTCATTTTTCCCTTTTTTCCCTTTTCACTGAACTCAAATTCCCACGAAATTCCCCCGATGCATTAAAATGAAAAAAAAAAAGAAAAATGTTAACTCATTTTTATCATATTGTAAGAAAATCACAATTGCCGCGTTGCATTGACCGCTATAGTCATCTAGCGGTATGCCAAACTCCATATAAAGAAACTGACATTTCAGCATTTGCGCTAGAGCTGTAGCACATATTGTGAAATATCCTTTTCTGGGAAATGTTTCAATTTAGCGCAAAATTAACTAAATAAATAAATAAATAGTTCATGCAACAAGTCCGTATCTCTTCCGCTTCTCTAGTTTGTGTGAGTTATTTTTGGGGGTAATGGAAGGAACCTACCATTTTATGCCGACTCCGAACGGCTGAATTGAGAAGCTTTTTCAGTACAGTTATATTCTCGTATGTTTGTCAGACGTTCGCGAGAGGTGGTGCTTTTCCGGGGATCGAACCTGGGACCTCTTAACCGCTGAGCCAATGCGCCCACAAAATTAACTGATAAATTGGAGGAAAATAGCGAACTGCCAAAACAAATCTATCAAGTCTAAATTAATTTAATAAAAAATAAGGAAAAGTGGAAGTGTAGAAGTTACACAAAATACATTTTTGCTGCTCATGAAGATAAAGTAATAAAAATTTAAACTGGTTCCATACCAATGTCACTTTGCCGCTGGCGCTAGAGCTCTAGTTACATTACGCTGTCGGCGCCGGCCGCGCCGTCAGATTGTTTTTTGTACTAGAATTTTTTAGTTAGGAGGCTATTTACATGAGCTCTTTTTATTTCTGCTGATAATTGTTGTGAATTTTTGAATTAGTTTTGGTGAAATTTCACAAAAATTTGGTTTTACAATTTTTTTGTCAGAGTCCTGAAATTCTCACGATTGTGGTGCTTTTTCCCTTTATCCCACGGAAGGCTTTTCGGACATCGAAATTCCCACAAAAAGGGATAAATCCCACGATATAACAACACTGGTTTGTTTTCTATTCTTTGCATGTTTTCTCGTCTTAATCGTATGAGTTCTTCTGGGTTGTTAAGTAATTGTTTTCCAAAAAATGTGTCAATTGGTTTTTTACCTGTAGTAGAGTGTACGGATCGGTTGTACTCATAAATGGATCTATCTAGTAACTCTGAAAACGTTTTATGTGCGTTTTCTACTTTGAGGCAACGAATAACTTCGGAAAGGGTCGAGTGAAATCGTTCGACTTGCCCATTTGCCGAACTTGTATAAGGAGGAGCTCTGAAGACATTTATGCCAAACATGTTTTGTAACATGAAGGTTATGGAGGTAGAAGCTAAGGATTTTTCATTATCCATAACTATAGTCTGTGGGACTCCGAATGCTAATATCAATTCTCTGAGAGGTTGCTTAATATCCTCTGAGGCTCTTGACTTTAATATTTTGGCTAGGGCGTATTTAGAAAATTTGTCTATTGCTGTTAAAATGATTTTTTTGTCGGTAAAATAAATGTCAACATGGATAATTTGACCGGGGTATTCTGGAATAGGAGTCGATTGAATTTGGGGTTTATTAGGATGTCGGTCGTACTTGTGTTCCTTGCATACTTTACACAATTTCGTTATTTTGTCTATTTTGGATTTCATCTGGGGAAAGTAAAAGTTTTGTAAGATTTGGATTTTGTTTTCACGGGCGTTTCGATGAGCACGGTTATGTTCTTTAATTATTTCTGCTTCCTGTTGGTTCTCATCAGTTAGATCGGTGACTATTTTCCTTGCGAAGCGTGTTCGATACTGTTTAAAGTGTACTGGATATATTTCTTGGATTATACCTAGAGTTCGTTCTTCTGTTTTAAGTCCGTTAGTGACTGAGGGATTTAGGTATTTCTTAAATATTTTTATTAACTTTTCTTGGGTATACTCAGGCTCAGTTATAGTGTGACGGTGGTAAGTGGGGAAAACTATCTGAAATTGGTATGACGGGGTATTTCCTACATTTAGAATGATTTGATTTTTAAATACATTTAAGGGTGCATCTATAATTTGAATTAGATCCTGACCGGAACTTTCGTCACTGTGTTGTGTTACTGTGAGAGAATTAATTTGACTATTTCGTGGAGGTCTTGACAGTGCATCAGCGACGACATTTGATTTACCAGGCGTATATTTCAACTCGTAATTATATTCTTCGAGTATCGCCTTCCAACGTTTCATCTTATGATTAGTGTTTTTGTTGCTCAATGCATATGTCAAGGGTTGATGGTCTGTGAAAATCTTGACTTTAGTTGGGCCATATAGGTAACTCCTTAGTGAATTAAGGGCCCATACTATGGCCAACATTTCCTTTTCATTGGCGGCATAATGTTCTTCCGCCGTATTAAGAGTTCTAGATATGAAAGTAATTGGTTTATTATCTTGCGACAAGACGGCGCCAATGGCGTAATCTGACGCATCAGTTGTCAACTGAAATTCTTTGCTGAAGTCAGGAAAAGTGAGGATAACGTCCTCTGAAATTAGGGAATTTTTTATCTTATTAAACGCTTCTATCGCGGCGTCCGTCAAATTAATAAGTTTTTTACTTGAAGCGGTTTTGGACGTACGTCCATCCTCCCCTCTTAAAAGGGTTGTCAGGGGTTTTGCTAATTTTGCATAGTCCTTTATAAATCTGCGGTAAAATCCCGACAGACCAAGAAACGACCGCAAATCTTTAAGAGTTTTTGGATACGGAAATTTGGTGATGGCTTCTACTTTAGCTGGATTTGCTTTTATGCCTTCGGAGGAGACAATGAATCCTAGGAATTCAACTTGCGATTTCAAAAATTCGCATTTGTCCAACTGAACTCTGAGGTTAGCTTCTTGTAGAGTTTTAAAAATCATTGCCAGATTTTGAAAATGAGTTTCGACATCTTTACTGAACACGATAATGTCGTCGATATATACATAACATGTTTTACCAATATGCTCACGTAATATGTCGTCTAGCGCTCTTTGAAAAATGGACGGCGCATTTTTGAGTCCAAAGGGAAGTCTCGTGAACTCATACTTCCCATTATTGACGGAGAATGAGGTTTTTTCTATGTCGTCTTCGTGAAGAGGAATTTGGTGAAATCCACTTTTAAGGTCGATCACCGAAAAGTATTTATTTTGTCCTAATTGGGCTAAGACCTCATTTGTCTCGGGTATTGGATAGCGATCGGGTATCGTTATCGAATTCAGCTTCCGGTAATCAATTACCATACGATATTTTTTCTCGCCTGAAGCGTCTGCTTTTTTTGGTACAATCCATACCGGAGAGTTAAACGGTGACCTTGACGGTCGAATGATTCCGTCATTTAGTAATTGATTAATCTGTTTATCTATTTCCTCTTTTAGTGCTACGGGATATGGGTAATGCTTAGAATATATTGGATCCTCGGTAGTTGTGCGAATTCTACCCTTGACGTTAGTAGTGAACGTTAATTTTTCATTTGGATCGCCAAATAGGCTGGAATAACTTATAGTCAAAGAATTTAATTTGTTCTTTTGATCTTGGGACATATGATCGTCTCTTATATTGTGGATTGATTCGGACATTTGCTGTCTTAATTTTATTCTGACGTTATTGTTTACGATCATGTAATTTTCTTTGGCAAAAATTACGGCAGATAGCTCTTTAAGGCTATCATTACCGAGAATTGCGTGAAATGACTTGAGGGTTGGCAGAAGGAAGAATTTTATATTAGTGTTTGTGTCAAACAAATTAATTATTGTATGATGGGTGATTTTAATATTGCCGCAAATTGAATTTGCATAAAAATTTGTTAGATTAGGAATAGGGTTTCGAACAAGGTTAGGCTGTATGTAATTTTTATTTGAGCCTGTATCCACTAGAAATTTGAGAATTTTATTGTCATTCGTCCTACACTCGAAATAAGGTAGAGACGAATTCATCAACCTAAAAAATGTACGTCGACGAAATCTTTACATGGTTCAGAAGCGTCATTTATATTTTGTTGGTCTAAGTACTCGTTGAATGTTTGTTCATTAGATAGTTGGTTTTCCATGGCAGAGATCATGGCGCAATAATTATTCATTTCATTTTGGGGATCAATTGAGGTATGTTCTTCTGACATTGGAATTGGGTACTCAAATTGAGGCTCTATTGCAGAGGCTTCAACGTGAAAATTCCTTTGTATTTTATTCGGAGGTGTGAACTGTTGAGGAGGAAGCATCGGTCGCTTAGGCGCGGGTGGCCAGTTTTTAGCTAACGGCGCTGGTCTATTCATGTAATTTATATTATTGGACCTTATGGTGTTTGTGTCCATTGGTTCTCCTTGCTGTGCAGGTCTGATTTGAAAATTGTTATTGGGTTGGTGATTCCGTTGGGTGTAATAAGGGTTGTTAGTCTGAAAATGTTGTCTTTGGTTCGGTTGATAGTTCATTGGAAATTGTTGTTGTTGAGAATGTGTGAATTGATAGTTCTGGGGACGCGGTGGAGGACGTGGTGGAAAGTTCATGGGGCGTTGCGGAAGATACGCCAATTGGGGAAAAAATGTTTGGTTATTCCGTACAGGAATTGGTGGAACTGGTGGTAAAGGTTTCCTTATTCCTCCAATATTATGGTTTGCGCAGTTAGATCTGTATTGTTGATTTTCTAGTTTTTGGCATAGATTAAGTGCGGTAGGTAAATCTACCGGTTCGCGCATGGCTAACAATCTAGGCAGGTCTCCTTTAAGACCTCTTATAAAGGTGTCTAAAGCCTTTGCCCTGTATGACTCGGATAAGTGATGCAGTGCATCAGGTGGAAGTTCCATGCTTGCGATTTTATTTTGAATTAGGGACAGATGATTATAGACCCTTTGATAGTAGGCCTCAATGGTGTCACTTCCCTGGACAAGCATTGTCATTTGGTACTCTAAAGTACCCACATCTCGCCTATCCGCATAGTGTAATGTGAGACACTTCGAGATGCATTCCCAATTTAGGGGTGTATTGTAAGATTCCAATACAGCATCTGCATTCCCTATAATTTTATTGCGTATAACATTTAATATGCCAAAGTATTTTGGCGTTCCCCTGGAATTGTTGTAGATGCTCAGGATTCTTTCGACGCTTTTGCGCCAAGAACTGAACTCGCCTGGGGTTCCGGAGAACTCCCTAAGGCCTTTAACGACATCAGGAACTTTGTCCAAGTCGCTTAGGTTGTCTCTATGTTGGGTTTCGATAGTTTCATCGACAGCCCTATGCAGTTGTGCATCGGGATTAGTAATTGATTCAACCATAGTCCTGCATTCTGAGATGCAGACTCGACTAGCGATTCCTGCGATTAAAGCTTCCAATTCGGGGGTAGCATTTATTACTGTAGTTGATGCTGTTTGTCTTTGACCAGAGGGTGCGAAAATTGGGTTTTCGGGGTTTAGTATTGAAGGCCGAACAATGGGATCAGTCATTGTGAAAGAAAAAGTTTAAAGTGGTTGACGCGGTAAAAAGAGAATATAAAGCGTGATAAAAGTTAAAAATGTACAGTAGTTGACTCGGTAAAAGAAGATGGAAATTGAATTATGGGCTCAGTTAGTTCCTATATTTAATATATTTATTCTATGCTATTTCTGTTTATAGAAATTATAGTGTAAAATTGCTTTCAGCTAATTGGTTTTTATGTTATCTTATTTCTAGTTTCTTATGAAAAGGAAAAATAATGTATTCTACTTAAATAATCTTAAAACTTATCCTTACAAAACTATGGCTGCGATCATCCCACGTCGGTTGATTTGATATGTATTCCTTTTTGCCTCCTTGGCTACTATGGTATCGCCTTCAACACACTTACGTGGTCCCTTGGATCTAAAGATTTCCGGTGATGTCGCTTGCTGACCCGGCACAAAAAGCACTAGTGTTTTTTTTTTTTTTTTTCGGTGTTCAGTTAACTATGTCACATACGACGAGCTACTTTAGGTCGATTTACGTAGACGGACTTGTTTCGTGAACGCACTAGTTTTCTCTTTAAAGTTCAGTTAACTATGTCACACACGACGAGCTATTTTAGGTCGATTTACGTAGACGGACTTGTTTCGTGAACGTACTATTTACTACACGCGGCGAACTACTTTAGGTCGACTAACACGCGTTTATGCTTTTTACACCGGGTCCCTGCTCGGGCGCCAATTAAATTAATTTATATTAATTTTTCTTAAAAAAAATAACTTTATTTCCATACGAACACTTAAAGACTAACTTGACAAACTTTTGATACTTAAAATCTAACCTACTCTAAACCCAAATAAACGCAGTCGTCAGCATCGTTCCCACGTCGCATTTCTGGGTAACTATCCCACAGTT
The DNA here is from genome assembly GCA_955612985.1 of Cheilosia scutellata. NCBI lineage: Eukaryota > Metazoa > Arthropoda > Insecta > Diptera > Syrphidae > Cheilosia > Cheilosia scutellata. The sequence goes on along the minus strand of OY015313.1, from coordinate 46,210,843 downwards.
ATCTGCTGACGATATGTCTCCGGCAGCTGCAGGTGAATAGCATGTTGCGCGTGTCGTTGGATTATGTTACTTTGTTGGCGTTAACTTATACAATCATAAATTATGGCCAAACGCATGAGTTCTCGCTTCGATAAACTATGAAGTTAATATTAAAACTCAACACTGAACTTGTAACATCTATCACGTCTATCTTTACACAAAAACTTTCCAAATTACTTACTCATAGATACATTTACTACACCTAAATATACATTCAACCAATTGGATTGTAAATTTGTAACACAGGTAGGTATATTTCATACATTGAACTCCGCTCTCTTCCTCTGTTTCAATCGGTTCAAAATAAAGCTCTTGGCTACAATCACAACTGCAGCAAGATTCCAAATAAACCTATATAGAAAGCGTGAGACTTCGAGAGGCACTCTATATGCTTTGAGGAAAAACAAAAAAAAAAGTGTCAAAATAAAACTCGGCAAAGCCACTTAATTGAGGTTTTCGCATTCGGAGTCTGGGTTTTGGATGAGGAGGAGGACACTATGTAAACGAAATAAAAAAAAAAAAAAACAATTCCTATCACTAAAATCCTGCAAAAGGTCTACAATTCAGAAAAGAACAAGGCAAACAAGAGCAAGCACTTTGGCAAACTGGCTTTCGCCCAATTGACGTAAACACAGAAATTGGCAGAATGCATTTTCTTGGGTAGAATGATTCTCCCACTGCCGCCAACGCTTGGCAAATTCAACCAACCTGTTCATGGTAGGACATCTATAGTTTCACAAGATGTAAGCGGTGGGTATATGTACTTGGCTTTATTTTTTTCTTTTGTCTACAATAATGAATGACATTATTTCTAATCTTCTGGAACTGTATCAAAAATTATATGAGCTTGAGCACTCCTACATATTAAAGACAAATTTTTTTCTTGGGTACGTTAACCACACACTCTATGCCGTCCTATAGGTGAGGAGGCCATATTTCTTTTTCCATTTCATATGTGAAGGAAGTAAATATACCTTGAGTTTGCCAAAAAAAAAAATTAGACAATGTGTGTCGAGCTTTGGCGCATTGCACTATATTGTATTATGACGTTTTACCAGAAGTAAAATAAGTATACACAAATAAATAGAGCTCTCACAGCATTCATATATCGATGTATAAGTGGCTCTTAATTTAAATAGAAAGAAATAGATGATTAATCGAAAAAAAACTGAAAAATCGCATCATTGAAGATTATCGGAAAACTTATTGGTGAAAAATAAAAATGTTAATCAATAGAATTTAGACAACTAATGGTTGAGACGTTGAGAGAGTCGTCTCGGGTTCGACCCTGGAAAAACACAATGCACCACTTTACGTGAACGTCGAACAAACATTCTAGACTTCTAGAGCCGAGTTTCTCAAAGTGTGCTCCGCCAGGAAAATCCAAGTGCTCCGCGGAAAGATGGGAAAAAATATGAAAATTCCATCAGACTAGCTAATTTTGTGCTTCTGAAACTTTGTCATTTCGTTCGCAACAATGAAATTTGTGTATTGATTACACAATACAAAAATGCGTAAAAATAAATCGTGTAGATACTCCACAACTTCAGAGCTATCAAAATGGAAACTAATCAATGAATGGTGTTGATAGCGAAAAGATTTGGTAGCTCGACGGAGCTTGTTTTTGGGGAAATACGTTTTTAAGAAGACCGGAAGATTTGAAAACCGCTAAAGGAGGGTTATTAGACCCAAAAATAATCCAATTAAAGATTTGCCGGACAAATAGGACCAATCCATTTTTGATGTCCATAAAAATTTGGGAGATTGTTGCACCTAAACTCCTTGAAGAACTGACGTCCAGGGCTATTAGGCACTGTGTCGTAGAAAAAAATCGTCGTGGATGCATATTCCACAAAAAAAACACATTATGTCAACAAAAACCTAAGGAAGAGCCGGAATTTCGAAAGACTCCACTTACAAAAACCATTGCAATTATTTAAAAAATTTCTTTGGAGTGCCAAATCCAAGTTTAATTTATTTGGATCCGATGGAAAAGTTTATGTAAGGCGTCCTCCTCATAAAGACTTGGAGGAAAAAAAGTAATGGTCTGCGGTGCATTCTCTCGCTTCGGTGTTAGTCCATTGGTTGTATAAGGGTCGACCCTTGATCAACACGCTTATAAAAGCATATTAGAGAAACCCCTTTTTATCATACATGCCAACAACAAATTATTTCTAACACCACAACCATCACTCCGCGGAGAGTGAAGAAATAGCTTACAGATAACAAAATTATTGTTTTGGATTGAACCGTGCAAAGTCCCGTGCTGAACTCAAATCAAAACTTGTGGGTCCAAATCGTAAGAGCAATAAAAGCCAAAAAATCAAGAAATGCTGAAGAGCTTTCCGAAAAGATTAAGGAGATCTGGAACTATATAGCACCATATTAGGATGCCGGATGGGCGCAGTGGCTCAGTGGTCAGTATGCTGGACTACTGTGCTCGGAGTCCAAGGTTCGATACCCAGAAAACAAAAATGGCATAACTTTTTTTCCACTGCGCCATCTCTCGCAAACGTCGTACAAACATCCGAGACTCTAACTGTCCTGAAAAAGCTTCTCAAATCAGCCGTTCGGACTCGGCAATCCTTCCATTCGTCCCAAAAACAAAAACCCACAAAACGAATGCTTGTTCTCACAAGCTAGACGTGCCTTTACGGACCTGTTGCGCCAAATATTTATTTATGTGTAAGATGCCGGATTTTAGTGGAAAATCTTCAGAAAATATTGACTGCCGTTGTAAATGTCAGTGGGATTTGTACAAGGTTGGCCAAATACAAGTTTCTTCTTAAAAATGCAATAAAATGAACAAAATTAATTTTTTTCCATGTATGTATTATGGCTGTATTTATAAGAACAAACGTACGTGCTCATTTGAGCTCAATTAGTTTGGCGGTTTTTGAGATATAAGATTTTGAATTTTTTTTTATGGGCGGTGCCACGCCCCTTTGTCCAATTTAACTAACCGAGAAATAGCTTCACATTTACAGAGAAGATCAGTAATATCCTCTGCGAAATGTAGGTCCTCACAATACCTGCACGTGTCCTTATTTGTTAAACCTTATCCCCTAGCGTACTTCACCAGGCAATGTCCAGAGAGTATCTTTTGTAACTTTGATCTGCTGAATTTTAACAATTCTACAGAATTTTTTCCGATCTAACTCAGACCACAAGTCCTTTGCGACGCTGTGCCCTTCTATATGTGACCGAGCTGGTTTTCTCGAGAATAATTCTCTTACACACGACTATTGGTGGTCTTATGCTCTCAATTGTTTCATTTTGTGGAAGTTCTGCTTCGCTTTTGGCCAGAACATCGGCCTTTTCAGTATTCTCAATATTACAATGTCCACGTATAAGTATCCGACAAAATCTGACATGATTTTGCGAGCACAGCTCTCTGAGCATTGTGCATCAGCTCCTGACTAGTTCAGATTTATAAATTAAAAACTCTAGCACCTTTAGCGCAGCCTGACTATCAATGTAGATGGTGATGTTCTTGTTGGAAATTGATCCCATTTCAAGGAGTTCCACATACTAGAGTACGGCCAGAACCTCTGAATGAAATACACTCCATGTGTCCGGAAGTTTCATTGACACGTGTAGGTCTATATCTCCAGAGTAGGTATAAACCTGTCCCTATACCTTCATTACGTTCGGAACCACCCATATACATAAATCGAAATTTAAGTCTGTATATGGTAGAATTTTCAATCAATTTCAACAGAAACAGGGAGAAAAATGCTTGTGAATGTGATTCCCCGTTAACCAATTTATTTTCCAAGGGAATTGTATTTCTAAATTGATCAATCACTAGCTACGGTAAGTAGGTACATAACAACAAATATATATAACATTCGCTTAAAATCAATTAAAAGATCCACTGTCGAAAGTTTCATTCAAATATGTACTATTTTACCCCAACCTCGAAATGTATGCTCTCCATGAAAGTTTAATGTCCGGTTACAGGATTTTCTAGTTTTCTCCCTATATACCACAATTGGACACTCCAAAAAGAATTAAATCCAAATGTGTGAAATATCCTCCCTATCTGGGTTCCTTCACTACCATATTATGATTGTTTTTGCCGACTTCCTAATGTCTTCTAGTACTTAACCCAAATTCAATTCCAATGTAAACATCTCAAGCAAAAGAGTATCTCTGAAAATCATGTCACTCTCCCATGACAAAAAAATAAACCTAATACTCCCCATCCCCATTCCAAACCACAGACACACACACACACACAAAGTCCGAAAGACTAACTCTATATCTATCTTTCCCCCTTTCGATTCCTCTTTTAGTCTTCATACGCTTCTGGGCCAAAAAGTCCGCATAAAATATTTCATTCAACAAATCGAAATGACCATTATCCACATGCCAATAATTACGAGCGCCAAAACCATACCAAACTCACATGCCATGCATATGCACTATGCTCCAACATAGCGGACAAAATGTCCTTTATACGCTCGTTTTACTAAATCAGTTCAATTGTGGTCGGTCATCGTTAAGTGGGCCAAGACCAATATACACTAACATTACGCCAGTGGCGTTATCTGCGAGACACATGAAAAAATACTTAATTTTATCGTTGGCCATATATCAGGAAAGTGTGTGCGCATGGATGTGTGAATGTGTGTGCGTACTTCGCACTCTGATCTGATTCTGAGTATGTATATTTGTCGACGACCCTGCAGGGCTATAAAGTGTATGCGGTTATGTGTGACTTGTGACAAGTAATCTCCTTTCTCTTAATGGTCAAAAATCGAAAAATTAAGCCGATTATATTAATAAGTTCGGAAGATGTGCTATTTACGAGGCATTATGTTTTAGCTGTAGTTCTTGACATGTTTTATGTACGGTTGTGCATCATAATGGGCCTGCTATTAAACTGATTTTCTTGTTTGGGAGGATGTCTTCTACTTGGCCAGTAATGGATCATGGATGAGGATGATACAAGTAGTTTTAAATGCTTCAATGGAAATTAGTTGAAATGGTAGTATTTTGATGAGTTGGCAACTTTGAAAAAAGGTCATCACATGTTGATTTGATTTATGAATTTATCGACCCATCCCGAAGGGATAACAAAGCCTATACAGCTATTTATACGCAATATTGCCAAAGTTTCTGTTTTAAAGCTTCCGGATAAACTAACTGGTGGACAAATTTCTCAGCCACAAATTGTTTCTATTGAAAATAGAAAAAGGGACGCTACAACTTGGTTTGGGATGCCAAAGACAAAACCCTTGGAACCCTGGAAGTATATTGAGAAGGCTTTTAGTAGTGCATATAAATCGGTATTTCGCGACCACAAACACCTCAAGCTTAAGTATGCGGCAATAAAGATGGGCACTGGGAAACAAAATTACTCCGGTTCGACTTCGAACTGAGCGCTACAAAACTGGTGGCGCTTTCAACACCGGCAGAACAAAAATTGAAAGAAATGATTCCTCTCTCTCTGTTCATAGTCATTGTGTTTCAAAATACTTTTTTCTTTGAAAAAATACTCTGTTTCTAAGGGGCCTTGTAATATGCTCGTAATATTCATCAAATTCGTCTTCTAAAAGTAAGAAAAAGAAAATTCAGCCAATGATCACCATAAATTAACTTTAAGAACGTCGTTGTATTTCTCAATGACATAAGCTATAATCAAACTTTAATATTTACAATTTGTTTAATTTTTCCAAGTTTAGCTATAGGACCCCTATCAAAGCCGGCTTTCATTAAATCCAAGTAGTACAAAAAACATTTTCAAATAAATTCACTTATAAATATGTATAGATTATGTAAGTTACAAACAAAAATTAAACTTTATAATTTATAAAAGTTTTTGACTTTAAAAAGTGTTTCTTTTTTGTTGTCAGTTTGAAAAAAATAAGCGATAACTAACGAACAAAATCATAAGCTAATTTGAATAAATAAGTAAATTAATTTGAGGAAAAACGATGCGTAAAATTGAAGAATATTTATTCAATATCAATAAAATGAAGAATTAACTTTCAATATAAAGAAAGTATAGGTAAAAATGAAGAAAGTTTCGTTAATTTAAAGTGCACGATGCGTCGAATTGAGGAAAGTATTTTCAATTTGAAGAATATTTTTTTAAAATGAAGAACATGATAGAATGGTGAAATTTTATCACTATAAAAAATTTTTGTGGATTTAACACCACAAAGAAAAATTTAATGAATTTTTTTCAAAATTACAATATTTCTTCAATATAACAAAATATTTGTCAAAACAACGGACAGGAGGTGTTGACCTTATATTGATCACCATTTCTTCAAGTCTACCTACTTTTTTGTCAATATCACTACCAAATTTGGTTCAGTGAAGCTTTTGTACTTTAAAAACCTCACAAGTAACACAAATGTTGTGGTAAATCGATTTTGTGTGGTTTCCGAATACATATTATCAGAATGCTCAAAATTTGTGAGGCTACAAAACAATAATTATAAATTGTGATCTGCTATTAAGAAGATGGAATGGACCTTCAAACGTAGGTATGCCCAATGTAATCGGCTGAATTGAGAACAGGAGAGTTATACTTGGATCCCATTTTCTTAAAAAGTTACGTTTAAAGCAATTGTCTTCATTGCATTTTAATGAATCAGTTTTTGAGCTTAAAATAGAAAAACAAATACATTCAAATCCCATTCGGCAGTGAGGAAGGGCTAAAAGTCAGAATCGTTTACAGAATAAACTCAAGCATCTTCCCCGACAGCCTCATGGATAATTCCAATGAACCAAATAATCTTAGCAAAGAAATATTCCATTGGATATCAGGCAATGTTAGAATAGATAGGGGATTAAGGAATCAACAAGTTAGCCAAATAAAAAGCGCTAAGACTATGTATTATGATTATGATACGTTTTGAAATTATATTTGTAGAGGAACTAAGAACTGACGACGAAAACAAGACACTTACCCTCTCTGGCGAAAAATGCAAAAGACAATACGAAACCTTATCTAGATATAGAAAATATATCTAGGGTCGAAAATGTTCTTCAGCTAAGAATGAGACTGGGCGCAGTGGCTTAGTGGTTAGTGTGCTGGTCTACTGTGCGAGGGGTCTCACGTTCGAACCACAGAGAAACACAAATTACATCTTGAGGTTTTTTCCACTGCGCCACCTCTCGCGAACGTCTGACAAATATCCGAGAGTGTTACTGTCCTGAAAAGAACTTCTCAATTAAGCCGTTCGGAATCGGCATAAAATTGTAGGTCCCTTCCATTCGTCCCAAAAATAAGAACTCACACAAACGATTGGTTGTATAATAAGCTAGACCTAGGATTCCCATGACCTAGGGTTGCTAGAAATAATTTGAAGAAAGTGATTCTCGAGCTTGAAAATCCCGGACTTTCCCGGGCAAAATAGCGTCTAAAAAAGGGTACAAAACTAGGACCAAAATGTGAGTACTATTGCGGTAGGTGCTGTTTTAAGGCCATGTGTGATTTGCGCTGAATATTTATCGGCTGATTTTCTGAATTTCTGCGATTTTGGAAATTTTGCTTGGGAACCGAAATATATTTCGCATTAAACAACCCAAGCCAAAAAAAAAAATTCAATTTTCGGTGGATTTTTGATGTCTTCGATAATATTATTTTAGTGTTTCAAACATAAGCAAAAGTCATTCCACTGTCAAAAGCCATCACCTCTTTGGATGGTTTAAAAATACCTGGGGCCTGTACGACTAAACAACAAGCATTGTTAAACAGTATAAATTTATAGGAGCAATATGTTAAAATGCTAGCATTCCACAATACTTGTTGTTTCGTGGTACAGTCCCCTGGTATTATATTCATTGTCGAGCAATTCAGCAGAATATTTTATATTTTTAAAGAGCATCGACTTCAATAGGTAAGATCGCATACTGTGGCAGTGTGGTGGACATACAACACTAGTCATTTTTTCATTCAGTGTTTTCGAAACTTTCTTCTGTCGATTACCAAAGTTGGTAGGTATTACAATAACATGTTTCAGAATTCACTTAACACTTTCAAGATCTGTTAATTTCGAATTTCCTTATCTCTTGACGATGAAAAAATGAAACCCGGGCAATTTAAAAAAAACTTTCCCGGACGTTCCCCGCATAGACGAAAAAGAGTACCTACATGTCCGGGAAAACCCGTACGGATGGCAGCGCTACCATGACCTGTTGCGCCAACTATTTATTTATTTAATTTTTTAAGAAAGAGACTGCTTCGAATTGAAGTAGGCTTCTTAAAAGGACACTGGACATTTTTCATTTTTTTCATTTTCATTTTTCGTTTTTGGTTAGAAGAAGAAGGAGCTTTATAGTCTCAGAATAATGCTTTGACGCTTCTTCTTCTTCAAAGCCAACGTGAAAAATGTCCTGTGTCTCTATAAGAATCAAGATCTTACCCGTTGCATAATGAACTGTCTAAAAATCCATTTTGGGACTAACCAATAAACATTTTTAACCTCTATTCATATACATAGAGTCAAGCAACTACTTTAATACTTAATTTAGATTGCGAAAAGAACCTAAGTTGACAAGCTGTTATATGTACCAAGTTTGAGGCTATTGTAATGTCTATAGCAGATCCGACTACAAGCCTCAGTGATCTTTCTAACATTGTCCAGGGAATCTGTAAACATAGGTCACCTCCAGTAAGATCATAAAAAGTCCAAGTGACAGAGGAAGTTAAAAATGTCCTGTCTTAATTCAGCTGTCAATTTAGAAATACCTACATACTAAGCTCCATAGTATCTTCATAATTCCAACAAGTTGTTGTTGGTCTTTCAAGCAATACAGCCAACAACACTCAATAAGCTACCAGCTCAAATGGTAAGCGATTTAGGGCATAAACGGGGCGCCCTAGAATTGTTCCTAAATAACTAACCTACCCAAACGCAGATATCTACAGGCAGTTCATCAAATTAGTGATTTCGATTAAAAGCTATCTCCTGCCAGCAAGCAAATTGCAATAATATACTAAAACCATTATAACTCCATCCACAGCAAAAACTAGCTAATCCAATCAATTTGGAAAATTGTCTGCAATTAAGTCAAGACTCAACAAGTTTCGGTCTCAATTTAATAAGCAATTGTATTACGCCCGCCCAAAGGAAGCTAATTTTTCTTTCATGCAAGTTCCCTCCTCTTCTGCGGCGACGACGACGCTATGAAATTCCACGTGAAACAAGCAAAGGACAAAAAAAAAATGAAACGAATCAAATTAACACTAATAATGGTACTCCGCTTTTTGCTACTGCGTGTCGAAAACATATACTCGTGAAACAATTAAGCGACATGGATTTCCGCATTTAAGGAATTTGTTTGCTCGTGCGAGAATATCATTCATCTTCCACTTTTTATAGGACGTACCTATATAGTAGTAGGTATATAATAAATCACATTCCCAAGAAAAGAAAAAAAGAAAATTGTGTGCTTTTTAATTTCATTATCCTTTGCCGTAAAGCCGTTGAATACCTCTTGCATGCGGATGCAAATTGAAGAACCGATTTTCTGCTCTCTCAACTGCATTGCATCATCATCAACTTGGTTGTCGTCCTCGTCCTCCTGGTGGTGGTTTGTTCTTTTCCTATCGTTAGTCAACCAACCAACCATCCATCCATTCGAGGAGCGAAAAATAATTAGCGCAATTAATGAGCACGTAATTAGTGCAATCTAAACAAAGCACGAGTACTGCTACTGTCGTTCAATACGACACTTTATTTCATTTAGCGATACAAAGCGGCACAAATTGGTGGAAGGCATCAGACGAGGTGTAGTATAGCATGTCGGTGGCGCTTTACCAGGCGCTGACAAACAGAAATCCCACTGATGCTTTATATGCTGTAAGGAGAAACCGACGAAGGACGCAGTGAAGAAGGAGGGATACACTGCAGCTCCACGAAAAACAAAAAAGACCGAGGCAGAAACAACATCGCGATAGTAAGGACTAACGAATTTATATTGTCCGCATTTCAAGAGATGTCCTTTATTATTATGTATTTTTTTTTTGTTTTTTATTACATGGTAACGAAACGACGCTGACAGCGACAGTCCTTCAACTTGGTTCCTCTAACGAGTCAAAACGTTGTCACAGCAGAGAGTTGCTGCTCTTCTCATCCAACACTTTAGAGATCTATTTAGTAATTGAATGAAGCTGGGACTGACACCACACCGGGTTCTTCGAATAAACTTGCAGTTCCGTAAATTGAGCCAATTGGAAGGAAGGTGTAGAAGATAGTATCTCTGGGTAAATAGGTTGCGGCAGTGCGGTGCCGAATGATAAGATGTCTGATGGTGATGGTAGGATTATTTGCGACGAGATATGAATTGGGAAGAGATCCACAAATGTAATTTACGAATTTTCTAAAGAATTGGGCGAACTTTAAGGAAGTGAAAAAAATGCGTATCAAGGTTACATAGGAAACACCTGGGATTCAAATTGCTTCTACTGGGTCTAAAATGTAATTCTAGCATTTTTGCTCAAAAGTAGTTTTTAGTTCAAAGGGAATGATTGAGCTGCCTATTCACCAATCTGCAGTGTTGTACCGCGTAGACTACACCATGTAGACTACGCAATTGTCGACGCGGCGTCAATTACGTGTCGTTAATTCAAAATTGACGACACGACATGTCGACAAAGTTCAATCAAGCAATACATTATAGTTTTTATAAAATTAAGACAATTGAAATATAAAATAGGTAACTTTTTTATTTTAAAATGGGTAAACGTTTTTTTTTATTTAAAATGTTGCACACATTTCTAAATAGATGAATAAAACAAAGTGTCTGAGGCGATCAGGTGTGTTTAAAAGATTTATTTTGCAATTATTGCAACTAGCTGCTTGTTTATTATTCAACTCAAAGTCGTTCAGTCATTAAATTCTAATTTATTAATAAATTCATATTCAAGCAGTCCTGTTCTGTTCCTGCGCGTATGCTTACTATTACTAGTAACTAGTAGAGCTATAGACGTTGCACCAGTGTTGCCAACCCGGAACGAAGTTTTTATGCCTCATTCCGAAAAAAATTAAGCCTTTTTTAAAAAAAAATATGCCTTTTTGGTAAAAAAGATAAATAACGAAGAAAGTTTTAATTTATGTGTTAAATTTAGGCACATAGTTAAGAAAAAACAGTATTAAGACATAGGTAAATATGTGTAGTATTTGTAACTAAAATTATAAAAAACAAAAACTAACCTCACGTAAGACAGTGTTTATTCGATGGATCTGCACCAAACTCATCGCGATCAGTTGAACTCTTGAACTCATCTTTAAAATAAACTATTACAAACGGGTTTTTTTAAATTTATTTTTTACCAGCAACGAAAACAAACTTTAATAGGGCCCATACACGACACAGACACGTCGCTGCAGACCAATATATTTTGTTGTTGTGCACATGTCTGCGCAGATCAACTGTGTCGTGTGTATCCATGTCGACTGTTTGCAGCGACCGTCTGCGTGAATTCAATATTTTTTAAATTTTTCTTGGTCTGCAACGACATGTCTGTATCGTGTATGGTGAATTTTGCACAGACGAGCGAGAAAATTCACGGCGTTACTGAATTGAAAGCCTCTCGCTTGGAGAATCGGTTCCCTCATTACAGTTTTTTGTTTAGTTAGTAATGGACCTACTTTTTGTAACATCTTCATTAAATTTTCATCATTTATTCGGCAATAATAAAAGAAGTCGGCAGCAGCGTTCCCACTTCAAATTTACGAAAGCGTAGTGCCGAGATGAAGAAAACGTAGTGTTTCGAGCTAAATCGTAGTGAAATATGAAAAATTATTGTAATCTCCATAATGTTTCAGTTTTAAGCCAAGTACGACTTAACTGGGGAACGATTCTCGTTCTATGCTACTTACTGTGAAGTGAGAAGGGTTCTCACAAGTTCGCGCTTAATTCGATTCTCGGTCTATGAAAAAATGAAAGCAAATGTCAGATTTTTTTCATATGATAATTTTTTTTTTTATCACAGCCGTTTCATTTGTGAAGAAGTGTGAAAAACATATGACTCACAATGGAAACGAAAAATAAGCGCGGACAAAGGGATTCAGAAACCCAAAATATCTACATATTTAATCGAATAGTATCTGGAGAATAGCCCTGATTTGGCCAATGAAAAGTATTCTACCTTGAAAAGCTCGAAAATTACAAATTAAATTATTTATCACTTCACAGTCACAGAACGGAAATCGACCCCTTGTAACCACCATTATTGCGGTGAAAAGTGATTTAGTTAAATTAATCGCCCTGTTGTGAATGCGTTCAGACAACTTTTCCAAGGGAAAACATTTTAGAAATCAATATTATTACTTACTGAAGGAATTTTATACAAGAAATATATGGATACGAAGTCGAACGGAAAATCGTAGTGTTTCCAAATTTTTCGTAGTGACGTAATGATTTTGTCGAACTAAGGTAAAATCGTAGTGAAACATTACGATCGTAGTGAAAGTGGGAACGCTGGTCGGCAGGCAGTATCGGCCATTTTTGCGACCCGACGACCACGACGAAATGATACAAACTAATGTGTGTGCAGATTGTCTGCACCGTGTGTGGCGAAGGCATGTTTGCACAGACTTAAGGTCTGCAGCGACGTGTCTGTGTCGTGTATGGGCCCCATAAGGTCGGCCGCACATTGGAGGTGTTCGGTGTTCGCACTCAATTCGTACGACCAGTATTCAATTCGTATCCAATGTGCGGCCGCCCTAATGCATTTGCATACCATATCACATTTCTTGTTTGGGTTTAGTGAGTAAGTCTAGTAGAGAATTGGAAAATAAGCATGACACACAGTGGTAAATGAAAATTAGTGCAGCGACTTTGATCAAAGTACCAGATTTACTAAATTGAAAATTTATTTTTACGGGTTGATTATAAAAAAACTTCACAAAAAATTATGCCTTTTTTCTCAAAATTATTCCTCAATGCCTAAAAGGCATAATTATGCCTCAGTTGGCATCACTGCGTTGCACTAACAGCTGTTTTGAATGATATTGACAATCCTATTGACGACGCAATTAACGACATTGACGACATAGACGACGCAATAAACGACATTAGGCGTATTTTTTTGGGAATCTATAGCTAGCTCACTTTTACTTTTACTTGCAAAACTGGTATACTCACTTTTGGTTTTGTTATATGTACTCACTTTTGGTTTTACATGCAAAATTGTTATACCCACTTTTGGTTTTGTTATACTCACTTCCCAAAAAAATACGCCTATTGACGACATAGACGACGCTATTGTCGACATCAGAGTGTCGACAATTAAAAACGACGCGTCGTGGAACAACACTGCCAATCTGTTACCTATATGACTCTTTTGCTCTATTCAAACAGAGTTTAAAAAGATTGTTGTCTACAGGAGTCATACAATCATGGAGAATACTGCTCCATTCACATTCAAAAGCATCATTTGCTTCGACTAATTCGTACCAGTCTTTAATTTGCGAGCACATTTTTTTGGTAAGTTATTGACATAACATTGCTGATGTACATTAGGGTGGGTCATCGATGTATGAAACCAATTTTTTTTATTTTTTTATTGGATTGGAATAGTGATAAAAGTTTGACCCATATCCAAGGGATTCTAAAAAGGAAAACAAATATTTTTTAAGAACTATCCGCGCATTGATTTAGAAAATTGTGTTTCTCCAATATTTCGATATTTTTCAACAAAGGTAATTTTAGTTTCTTCTCTCAAAAGACGGGAACGAAAATCGAATCGAGAATAATCTTTCTCTCGAAGCGACCGAGGATAGCTTCATCCGCTATAAAGGTCTTATATACGAATAGAATCTCCTTAGTTCTTCAGAATAGGGCTCTATAACGCAATTGCTTCTCAGCTCAAAGAAATAACAGAGGTTGGCAAGTGTTATCCATCGTTTAACTTCTTTTGAGACGTTGTTATCAGAGCTGATAGAACAGTCGAGCTACAAGGTCTCTCACTACCACAAAGTTATAGCTGGCAATTGTAAGGTTTTGTCCGATCCGTCGATATTAGGTGTCCCTTCTTGAGAACAGCATAACTTGGTTTTGCTCACGTTGACCGCTACACCCATTTTAGCCGCCTCCGTTTTTATATTAGCTAACGTAATAGTGACAGCAGTTCACTGTATTCTATCAATTAATGTCAATATCATCGGCGTATGCAAGTAATTGGACAGACAGATAGATGTGTGTGTTGGCCTGTAACACATGAGTCTCGGACAATTCTTTCAAGTATAGATGTTGAAGAAGTCCTCTTTGACATCAAAGGTTTCGGTAGGGTCTTTATACACCTTAAGCAGCGAGCTTTCGCCGTCATCACCCTACACAAACGATCGAGTATTGCAGGGATACCAAAACTATACATGGCAGGCTTTGTATAGCTCGTCTAGCTCTATATTGATGAGAAGGTGGTGAGTATTCAATTGGACTTCTAGGGCTTTTTTCAGGATCTCCTTAAGTGTGAACATTTGATCAACTGTAGACTTTACTGGCCTAAAACCACACTGATGGGACCAATCAGATCGCCGCGCCGTCTATATTTAATAGTACGTTCTACCTAGCAGCGGAATTCTGGTTTTCGTCGACATTATAGTCTGCAAAAATAGTTTTCCACATTCTCAGCACCGACTGTGATTCCATTGCAAGGTTCCCTGGGTACTTCTACAGGATTCTGTACGGGTTTTTTTGTTCTGGTATATCTTCATATTCTTCATAGCAAAGATAGTGACACGACACAATACGACACGACATGACATACAAGTGTGATTCCGGCTTGAGACTTGAAAACCCGATAATAATTGGAGACAATTCTTTTATCATAATTCTTGAAAAGAAGCACAATCACCGAGCATTACGTTTCATTCCGAGACCAGTTCAATGTCACTCTCTAACAAGAGACTTGAACATTTATGGTCAGGCTGTATCTACTCAGAAAAATTGACCTTCATCTTCAACGAATACACAGAAAATTTCTTATTCAATTGCCGCTAGATGGCAATTGGAAAAACGTATACTCCACCTTTGGGTTTGACATTTTCAATGATATTCCTTATGCTTCCTTTAAGATGGCAGATAGTCTGCCAGAACACCTTGATGCCAGCAGATCCACGATCACTGTCTAACTTTTCACCGAACTTTTTCTAAGATTATTATTTGGCTGAAGAGTTCGTACACGTACAGGTCTCAAGAAGCCATCCATCATCTTAAAGCCCTTTTTCTTTTTTCTCATAGTTATTTTCTCAACAGCAGCTGCCACGACAAGCCGCTTCACTCCGCAAAGATCTCCTGCAGAAGCAATGACTGCTATTGAAAACAACAACTGTCATTCTTCCTATATAATTATGGAGCATTAGAAATCTGTTGAAACTTTTCAGAAACCTGCCTTTGCTCCCGTATCTCATCGTTTTGTTACCTCTTCATATGCGTACACCTCTAACCATATTTTTTGGGAAGGATGGTAATTCAAGTCGGCAACAAACCGGCTCTACCAATGAAACTCAGACACATTGGTGCCTCACATTTCACCGAAAAAAGGGGGCAATGTCAAAAATACACTTACTTACTAATAATAAAATATATACACAGTTGACGCAACAAGTTCGCAAAGAACTCTAGACCTATAGTATCTCATAAATCATTTGGAAGAGATCTATACATTTGCATCTATACATTTATACTCCGAATGGCTGAATGGAGAAGCTCCCCAGAACACTAATGCTCTCGAATGTTAGTATCTAAGATGTTGGCTAGAGATGGCTCATGATACAAAAGAAACCTCACTACTAACACACGTACCACTGCGCTTACAGGGAATATTCTCAGAGCCTAATTTCTTTCGATTTTAATATTTGGCCAGCAGCACTGATTGGTAGGTAGGTGTCATCAATTGATGAATAAAATGACAAAATTAATCTTCCTCAGGCTTCAGAAATTATTTTTGTTCCCATTTATAATTTTAATTGCCACTATTGTCCCAATTCTATCCAGACATTCGAGAATAATAGATTTGTATCTCTCTATACGTATCTGCAGTCAATTAACGCCGTAATTAGTCCAACTTTTGTGGTCTATATTCTACTTTACGATGTCTCAGACAAATTCCCTCATTCACAAAAATACAAAAGTTCCTTTCAAACGAAATCCCGCCATCAATGTGTTTCCCGAATGGAAGGAGCAATACCCGCCAGTCTGCAACAGGTAATACACAATAGAAAATCAGGAAAAGTATTGTCATTGAGTTTATATAAGCCATATGTCGGGCAATAAACTTTTCTTCTATTGATTCACTCCGAAAGTGACGCATCAAACGATAACTTTCACCCATATTCATCTCGATTCAATAGAGTTTTCTCACCTCCTATAACCACGAGTATACTTATACAAAAAGATCAAAAGCCCCACACACAACACAATTGCAGTCGAGATAGAGACAAGCAAACTTTGCACAATCTAGGTGTCACGTCAATATAGCGCATCATCCACCTCAACAAGGATTCAATTGTTCACAATAAAAACAAACAAATATTGTACACCTCAGAAGATATCATCCACTCTATACTTTCCACCGCATACAAACACACATCGCACTGGAGAGAGCAAAACGCAAACAAACCGCAAAATTGTAAAGCAAAGTGTATAATTCCTTTTTAATTTCCCCCTAAGTGCATTTCAAAATACCAAAACAAAAAGTATCTATGCATCTGCAGGCGGTGAAAGTAGATGTATAGTCAGGGCTTCAAACGGGACAAAAAGGATAACTCTTCCAAAAAAAAAAAATGTAGAAAAATAAAGAAAGAAAAACTTGTGTGTACACAACCATAGAATATCAAATGAATTGCATTTGCCCAGAGTATCTCAGAGATAAATAAAAAGAAGATACAAAAAAAAAAAAAAAAAAACATGTCAAAGTACAGCATCTAACCGGGTCTACTACAACTACTACCCTATACCTGAGCGTGCAGTGCTACGCTTTTCCGGACTTTTATCTACAGCACACAGCAGCACATGTATACGGGAGTGCTGAGCTGACACCTTTTTTTCTGCTCTTTCTTTCGGCATAACAAAACGAAATTTTGCTCTGAGCGATGGTTAGACAAATCGTGTTGGATTTCTTCTATTCTCCCTCAGTGATCCATCGGGTTGCCGTACTTTACTATGGATACTGAAGTAGAATCACGTTTGCAGAGGTGTTCCGTTTTATTTTTGCATTTTTCTTGTGCCTTTTATGAGATATGACTTTTCAGGTGAAGTGTTCCCCAGTAAAAGGATAGAATCCTTTTAGTTTTGTGGATGCTGCTGATACTGAGATTTCGACACCAGACAGTGGGGTCGGTATTTGTGATTAAATCTGAAAGAAAATTCAAAACTTTAATTAAAATTTAGTCGTCGTAACGTGAAGCACACCGGAACCGGAGGTTACATAAAATGTAAATTCTATCGATTTTTGAGATGAGAGTATATTTATTTTGTCCTAAATAAGACTGCGTGCGTGATTGTTGCTTCTTTTTAGGTTGTACTGTGTTACAAATCAGAATGTTTTGTGAAGATGTGACGATTGACCTGTTTATCTTTCTTGTCGTTACATTTGGGAAACTTTTTTTCTGTCTACTGCATTTTTTAACAAAAATAAAAACAAAATCTTTTTCTTTATTTAATATTTTTGTAATCGGTAACACGACTATGATAAAAAAATTATTAGCGGTTGTAAATATATGATGTGAAGTGATATTCAGCTATTTGAACCTAATACAAGATACCCAGCTCATAAAATGGAACGGTAAATGGTTGTATCTTTAAAGACACACTGGGCACTGCGGCCTCTTTCATGATTTCGGTAACATTTTGCATGTATCTGCATTTTTAGTGTAATAATTTTATTTCTGTATCATTACGAAGTGCAAGCTAGTTTATTTTATTCTATATAGGCTTTATTTGGTCAAAATTGGACAAAGGGGCGTGGCACCTCCCATACAAAAAAAACATTCAAAATCTGATATCTCGAAAAACGCCAAATCGATTGAGTTGAAACTTACAGAGAATCCTAGGTATTGGCCTAGGAGTAGTGCTGTGAAGATTGGTCAAAATTGGACAAAGGGGCGTGGCACCGCCCATATAAAAACATCTTCCATGGGGTAAAACTCAATGACGTTATAACTCGATAACCACTGGGCCGATTTTCATTATTCTTTTTTTGTTTTGTTTGTATTGCTGTATTTTAGGTAGAAAGGAAATTCTAGAAAATCGATTTATACTCATTTTTCGCATAATACAATTTCTGTGCACGGGTACAGCTAGTATAGGAATATGTACCTGGGGTCAGGTAACATGGCTAGGTTTATCTACCAATGGATAATGAAGCGCACACCCATGCCCAAAATAACAAGACGAATAAAACATGTCTCGGATATTGCCAAGCCTGCTGAATTACTGCTTTTTGAAACCATTATTGTGGTCAGAAGGTGGATCGGCTATGCGCCAGTAATGCATAACACTTACGGTTTCATAACAACGGTATCGACTTAGAATAGACATAACAAACTTGAGAATAGTAATTTAGACCCAGTCTGGCAACTACTGTCTTCTTAGGAAGCATTCCAAAGACTATGACTTTCAGAGACGGATCTGTGTAGATTCTGTAATGACATAAGGTGTCGAGAAAGACATCACAATCACATCATACTCTGAGAGTATCATGCCATAGCAGCACGCACGCGAAAGAAATTTCTGGGTAACTAGTTTTTTGATACCTAGCATAGAAGAGATAGGGCTTATTGATCGGCTATGCAAGTGGCATGTTCGTAGCTTCTTCCACACAAGGATATCCATAAATATGTATGTTTATTAGCAAAAACAAAATTGGCTTTACGAGTATCATAATTCAGTAATTTTACTAAATTACCTACTTGTTGACTATTTCATTAAACTTTCTACATCTTTCGTTTCTGTGTTTTACAATTTTTCCATTCAAATATTTTTTTTAATTTACTAAATATATAATAAACTTTTGCCATTTCTAATATTTTTCCAATATAACATAACATATAACCATATTTGAATAAACCAAACTATCACAAAATGTTGCAATCTTCTATTACTGCACTTTTATACCCATCTATCTAAAAACAGATACATAATTTTTTTCTCATCAGTAACAATTTACTCTCAGAATGGCTATGGGGGGGTTAATGCCGTGTATCTTTAAAGATACAATCAGTTTTTTGTCAATAACTTCGTCAAAAAAATTGTAATAATTTTTTTAACAAACGATTTGTTGTTTTTGTTGTAGTTTACATATAATTATATTTTTTCTAACAAAATCGACTTCCTTGGGCATTTAAGGGTTAAATTATATTCTTGGAAAAATTAGGTATGACTTCAATTTTATTCGATAACCTGTAAATGGCGTTGGTAGCGGAGGAGATGTGCATATTTAATTTTTAGTTGTAGATACAAAAAAGTATTTATGTACGTAGAAGGTGACTTTTGGACTTCATATCCAGGTAATTTCCCTTCCGCCTCTGACTAGAATTGTCTTTAAATTTAGGGCCAGTTTTAAAGGTATCGGATAGTTAACCGACATATAACGCTATATCCACCAGATAAAAACTATTGATATTTTTTTCTGTTTCACCGTCAAAGTCTCTGATAAACTAACTTGCGGAAAAATGTATCAGTCACTAAGTTTGTTTCGATACACATGTCATTTGTTTGTTTCGTGTTTTCTAATATTTGTTGTACTTAGCCAAAAGAAAAATGACCTCTGATAAATTAACCTTCGCCAGCCCAGGGAAAGGGGTATAGGATGAGAAATAGAGAGAAGGGTGATTTGTAGATAGCACTAGGAGAAGAAAGGGTAGGAAGTAGATAAGCTCCCCAAGCTTATCGAGCACTCTAATTAAGACTTTTAGGGCAGTTCTTTGTTCGTTGTTCATCAAAACAGCCTGTCTGTCATGGATGACCCTACTCGTGACTAAAATAAAGCCGCCGACAGAAAAGGACGCAACGGCACGGTGACCGCCCGGCATCTTCATGGTAGGAGAAAAGTGAATAAAATTTTCCTTTCACAGTCGCGTTTTCGGCCGTTTTGCTAAGCCGGAATAAATCTTCATCGTCGAGCGTTTCAAAATAATTTGGGCGAAATACTCTGTTCCTACGGGACCGTGTAAATGTAATATGGTCGTAATATTCTTCAAATTCGTCTTCTAAAAATTCAAACAAATTGGTTTTGATTATTGAATTTGTACTGTGCTGTCGCCTGAACCAGCCAGCCAGCGCTTAGCCGAGATTGCCTCATCGGCAAGACTTATATAACACTCTCACTGGTGTACCTAGTAACAAAGAATGCTTGCAGAACGTTAGAGTCTATTACAAAAATTAGTTATACAGTTTTACTGTAGGATTAGTTATCCTACTTATTACAAAAATTAGTTATACAGTTTTACTGTAGGATTAGTTATCCTGGATCAATTTTGAGACGGACTGAAGATAGTGTCGACGCTAAGTCGATTGAATGCCAAAATATCTTCTAGGACAAAATCAAAAAAGTGCAAACATTTCGATAGACCACATTCTAAAAAATTCGAACGAGAACTGAGCTATTGTATATAATACTAACAAAAAACAAACAGACAACTACAATAAAATGTCACTGGTTGACAGAAGCAACTTTCAGATATATACATAGAGTTCATCTACATAGCCCTCAACATTACCTCCACGAATGAAGCGGTAGTCCGGTGCAGATTACACAAGAATTACTTTAGAAAGCGGCTTATACTTCGGGTTGAGAAACCAGGGAAACCCTCCGCTCTGAAGGGCACGGTCACGCCGAGAGTCAGAGGGCTGGATAATAATTAAAGGCTGCAGTGTTTTATTAAAATACTCTTCACGAAATTCCGTTAAGTAAATAAGTACCTACCTAAAGTGCGATATCAAAAATATGCAAATTTTTTTTTTTCGAAAATCGTGGTTTATGAACAACAATTGGAGCTATGCGGATCTTGGTTTACGAGCTTACAAAATCTAGCTTGTCCAAAAGAGAATGTCGCGTGACCATTATATGGATCGAAGGTTCGGTAAGTGCCCCGAAAACAATATTTTAAATTTGGAAGTCAACATTCGCGATTATTGACGATACACGACCCCAATTCTTGAATAAAATGGGCGAAAATTAGACCCAAATACTGCGCTTCATATGCTCACGTCATGTCGTATTAATGGATAAATAAAATAAAATAGAACATTTGTAGTAAATCCAATACCATGTCTATTAACGTTATTTTATATTATGTGTTTTAATTCATTCTAAAATTGTACACCTTCAAAAAGGGGGTGTTTTTTTAGATACCTAGTCGAACATGATATCGGGCTTTTGACTCAAAAACACCCTATGACTCTATAACTAATCTTTAATCTAAAGATTCTTGCAGCATCTTTTTCATCGAAGAGTCGCTCTAAATCTATATATGTTCTCTATATGTTAAGGTTTAAAGAAGATTGATTTGCGCTGTCTCTGTACTTCACAAAAGTCAGGTAGCAATGGCGGTGAAGAGCAACTGTCAATTGGGAGAAATTTGTACTCGATTGACAAATTCACGTATTGTGCGTTTTTCGTTTTCGATTCCATATTGCATTTCTTTTGAATTTCTTTTTCTATAGTGACACTGCGCAACTATGCCAAACAAAAACAATGGCAAACTCAGGATGGACACAGCTTGCCATTGTTTTGATTCGCATGCAAATGAAGTGAAAGATTTATGTCATACGATACCCCGAGGGTTGTGAGGGAGCAAAATAAGGAAAAAGAAAACAACTGCTATGTAGGTACAAATAAAGATCTAAACGCAAATCCGTGCCTAGTTGCCATTCCAGGGATGACACAAATATTATCCCTGTTCCTGGAGTGCCTCTGCGTGTTTTGTCCCTGTTTTCTCTTTTCTCCATTATATATGCGCACAGATGTACAATGTACAATGACTTGGAAATAAAGGGTCTAGAAACAGTTCTGCGACAAACGCCGGCCTATTCTCTACAATTGACTATCACGACGACGACGATGACGATGACGACTGCACCGCACTGCACTGCTCCAGTCCAGAGAGAGATTAAACAAGTCACAAGAAGAAGAAGAAAAGAAGAACATCCTGCGATGCGGTAAATCTGTGTGTGCACAAACAAAAATCACACAAAGCGAACGAAAAACTTAGTAGATGCTTTTTCCCTTCCTCGTGTTTCTGTTTTTTTTTTTTTTTTTTTAGAATCTAAGGTTTTTAGTACGTATTCCACTTGTTTTTTTTATTTACGTGTGCATGGTGCACACTCAGTTGGATTCAGTTCACAGGACTCGGGATCATTGTCGTTAAGGAAGACAGAGAAAAGAGAAGAAGCCTTAATAACGTTTCCCTACTCAAGATTACTTACATGCCCCGTATGAAGGCAAAGACTTAACATTGCACTAGGAAGCTGCTGACGGAAAGGCAAGAAACGTGTGTTGGGGCCGTCCTTGTTGGCCGTTGCAAATGAATGAGTCTCTCAGGGCCAGCCAACGATGAGTGGCGCTTCTTTCAGCAGCACGATCACGACTCTACCGCGTTGCAGCAACCCCCCAAGTCAATGTGTTACCATGGACCGGGAATTATAAATATTCATTGTAATAATTATAACGTGACACTTGAACGAAATGTTAGTTAAACTATGTACGTCGCCGCGCAAGGATTTTTTTTTGTGGCTCCAATCCTTTACTTACTCCCTGTTATTTTTTTTTTTTTTTTGATTTAATGAAAACTCTTTCCAGGAGTAACATAAAACCTTACTGAATACAGAGTAGGAAAATATTTACTCGCCTTGCTGAAGTAGCCTGTGTGTGCTCTAGAATGGTGGTCCTCCTAGTCTGCCTCCTCATCTTCTTACACCATATAGTGCTCCGAGGTAAAGGTAACAAGGAAAATGAAAAAAACTTCTGGAACAATGGAGTTAGGCTGGTTAGGGTTGTTTTGTAGACCGCAAACGCGTTGAAGGGAAAGTTTTATTTGTAAGGAATTTTTTTGTGGGATTTTTTTTACAGCATTACTCTTCTCTCTTGAATGATACCGCTAAGGGGGGGTCATGGAGTCGTTGTAGTATGTCACAATGGTTGTTGCACTTTGGTACTCTGCAGATGTGCGCCATGCATCGTATACTTCTAGGATCTAGGAGAGAAGAAATGAAGACAACGAATAAGTTTGTATTTTTTTGTTCTCATTCAGATCATGAATTGGACACATTTTGATAGTTTCAGACCAATTTGGAGTGTAAAAGTATTGTGCACCTACATAGCTGTTGGTTTTGTTTTTGTGCACT
The DNA here is from genome assembly GCA_955612985.1 of Cheilosia scutellata. NCBI lineage: Eukaryota > Metazoa > Arthropoda > Insecta > Diptera > Syrphidae > Cheilosia > Cheilosia scutellata. Next base: position 46,187,488 of record OY015313.1, on the reverse strand, counting down.
AGTTTATGTTGTTGTTTTTTTATACTTGCAGTGGTTGTAATTTTTAATGCAGGCTTCTGAAGTTTTGCGTTACTTCTACAGTTCTATACCATTGTCTAGAGAAGGTCTTGCGGTTTTTATTTTTTATTTTTGTTGCAATCTGCTCTAGTGAAAGGGTCCGCTGCAGTTCGTAGCGCGATTAAGCAAACAGACGGTTTTTACATGCCATCGTAGTACGAGGGGAGTAAAAGTTGAGCAGTTTTATTAAAGTTGTTTAACTTTTGACCGTTAGGAGAAAGGATTTTCAGGTTTGGGATATTATGAGGAACATTATGATTTTTTTTTGTTGGCAGTTCTTGTGCGCGTATTATGGAATAATACTTTAATTAGGGTTGCGGTCTTTGTAGTTGCTGTGGTTGCAGGATTACCCAAAGCAGACGAGTGATTATACGTTCGAAGTCAAAATCGTGTTTAAATTTTGCAATTGCGGCGGAGTAGAAACGAAGTTGCTGAACGTGCTTGTTATGCCAGATAATTAATTTTTCGTATTAACTTACGTTGTGTGTAAAAGGAGTAATTTCCCGATTTCCCTGAAGAACCCACTGATGTTATATACCTCTGCTCTAATATTATGTATGTGACATTGCATTTTTGAAAGATATTAAAATATTAACTAATTTCATACTTCAGGAAGTTGAAAAGTTGTACAGGATGCCAAGTTGGTGTATAAGGATCAAGTTAATAGTTTCGGTTTATGTCTGTTTTTATTTTTGGGATGAGTCAGAGGGGCGTAGAATTTTATGGTGTAGCCGAATACCTGATGTGATCGAATTTTTCTGGACTCTCGGATGTCTGTCAGATGCTCGCCTCTTCCTTTTGGTTAATGAATAAAATCGTACATTTACCATATTCGGTTTTCATCTTCCAGAAAACTTTAAATTCATAATTGAAATGATTAATTTCCATCGAAGATACAAAATAGTCATCCCGAACCGGCCTGTGTGGGATACTGGTGGCCCCAGCCCAGGCTGTGTGAACGAAAGCTTGCTGGCCACAACAAATCCACTCAGCTATAGGTTCTAGGCTAACAGCTTAGCAGCAGCGATAGTACTTTTGAGACCTTGACTTAAACGCATCAACGCAAGATCCAATCAATCCCTTATTTTCGTGATTCGGGATCTGAAAAGACCTTATCATTTCGCAGTGATTTATTTTAGAAAATTTAGATTTTTATTTACAGTGGCCGGCGCAAGTATTTTGACAAAACTAAAGTTAATTCTGCTCATAATTTGAAACTTACTTCATGTAAATTTTGGCACCAATGGAAAGGTCATATAAATTCCGTTGGAATGATACACAACTTTCCTTTACCCATTAAGTGTATCTACCCATTGAAAATTTATAACTTTTGTAAAAGTATACTTTTTTGACTTTTTTGCTCGGTCAAAAAAAAAAATGTATTGATTCAAAAAGTTTCTTAAAGCAATTCTAATAGTGACTGCAAAATTTTTTTTTCAAAAATCTCTTCGCTAATATTTTTTATGATTTTTTGATTGGGATGATCTAAAAAAAATTTTGTATGAAAAGGAGGAAAACGTGGCTAAAATAGTCATTTTTAGCAATTTTCAAAAAATCATAAAAAATATTTGCGAAGAGATTTTTGAAAATTTTTTTTTGCAGTCACTATTAGATTTGTTTCGAGAAACTTTTTGCATTAAAACATTTTTTTTTGATACCTACCGAAGAAAAAAAGTCAAAAAAGTAGACATTCACAAAAATTCAAAATTCTAACATTTTTAAATGGGTACTTAATGGGTTAAGGAAAGTTTTGTATCATTCAAACGGAATTTAAATGACCTTTCCATTGGTGCCAAAATTTACATGAAGTAAGTTTCAAATTATGTACAGAATTAACTTTAGTTTTGTCAAAATGCTTGTGCCGGCCGCTGTATTTTATGTGTTGGGTCAACAACAGGCGCCCAGCGGTTTACATTGATTTTTTTAAATACATAATTCGATTTACATAAATTGTGATTGTTTTCTCAGATTCATACTCGTATAGTATGCATCGTTGTCAGGGTTGACCTCAGGGTGTTCAAATCCGGGTGTCGATGTCCTTGTGGTGGTAGATGTTGGAATATCTACTTGCTAGATATCTACTCTACAATCAAGACATGACATTTAATTTTATAGCTTTGTGTTTTCTTGTTCCCAAATATTTTAAAATTATTTTTCATTCTAATAAAAAGTATTGAATCGAAACGATCTCTCATCAATAGCGCTCCTCATAGTAGAGAGGGTTGTTCATCTTGGTATTATCCTCGATAGTGGGTTGTCTCGGTCAAATCGTAGAAGGGTATAGTTGCCCTGTCAGTGTCTCTTGGGAATAGGTCCTCGTTTAGTAGAGCCAATACCTGGGAGTAAGGACGCTCCGAGATGTGTTTGGTTTCCACAATCCTGCGGACTATAGGGTTTGGATGGCTGGATGCATTCCCGAGTATTCTCTGGAAAAGTGTGGCCATGTACTTTTCCAAGGGGTGATGCTGGCTTCTTCGTAGAGTCTTGAACTTCTTACGTTTTTCTTTCGGATTGGATCGTAGTGGAGTCCTGTACAGATCCTTAAGAGTTTTCTCTCAAAAATGGCCAGCTTTCTCATGTACGTCTTGGAAATGGTGTACGAAATCGGGAAACCGTAAGTTACTACCGGCCTTATAAGTTGTTTGTAGTGTAGCAGCTTGGTTTTTTTACTGAGTCCGTTTTGCTGGCTCCCTGAAATTACGCCAAAAGAAATTACGCCAAAAAGTGTTTTGGAAAAAAGACCAAAATAATTGCGGCGTACCTATTATTTATGGCAAAAACGCCAAAAAATAAAAAAGAAAATTAAAAACAAAAAAAAAAAGCCAAAAAGTTAAATGGAAATTACACCCAAATTGCGCAGTAGCGCAATGGTTAGTGTGCTGGACTACTGTGCGAGGGATCCCAGGTTCGATCCCCGGAAAAACACAAATTACATCGGTTTTTTCTACTGCGCCACCTCTCGCGAACGTCTGACAAACATCCGAGAGTATGACTGTCCTGAAAAAGCTTCTCAATTCAGCCGTTCGGACTCAGCATAAAATTGTAGGTCCCTTCCATTCGTCCCAAAAATAGAAACTCTCACAAAACGAATGGTTGCGAGAAGCTAGGCCTTGGGGTCTTATTTCACGTTTTTTTTTGGCGTAATTTCTTTTGGCGTAATTTCAGGGAGCCGATCCGTATGCCCCATTTTTGGTAGTAGGTACTCGAAAAGTTTCCCGACGTGGACTTCAACTCTTTAAGCTGCTATGGCTGGGGACATTGAGCTGCTATATGTGGCGGAGTCGTCGGCGAAAAGGCAGCTGTTGGTTGTATTCTCGAGCTGAGGATGGTCGGATGTGAAGCTGTTGAAAAGTAGTGGTTCCAATTTTGACCCTTCGACTACACCGGCTCTGATGCTTTTTGTTTGTGAATGGCTGTCTTCTATTTGTACAAAAAAGGACGTGGAATGAAGAAAGCTAAAAATTATTTTAATAAGGGGTATAGGAAAACTTAGCAGTTTAAGTTTGTGAATAAGTCCTTGAATCCATACACAGGATCGAATGCCTTCTCCACATCCAGAAAGCATGCGATTATGACTTGGTGGTTGTTGAGAGCCTTCGTGAACTTCATTAACGGGTGCAAGGTAGAATGTTTTTCCCTTTACATTATGGAATTCGAATCGGGTGAATTTAAGCCCAAGATGATATTGTACGGCGTTATAATTTATATTTAAAAAAAAATAGGTATAGCTTTATAATAGTTTAAATACATTACATAATATAAATTTAGTCCGCAAAGTGTAGTAAGCGAATTAAAGCAAATGTTTCCTAATGGTATCTACATTATAATGTCCTAAAATGATATTTTGGGATTTCAAAGACTTTGTCGAGGACTTTGTTGTGAGCGAATTGCGCCATCAACCCGAAAATATTTTCGATTCTTTTCTAAGTAGAACTGGCGGTCCAATTTAATCTTTTAATCGCGATTTAAATTCACGGTGCCCAAATAGCAAGGTAGGTAGATATGAGATCTTTCGCTCTTTAGATATGCCAATCAACATCTTTTGTTGATGGAATTTGTTTAAATAAATATATATCCCAATATATATCCTCCTAAAACTCGAATTACAATTTGGATACCATTTTGGGTTACCTACTTTAAATTTAGCAGTTTATTTTTAATTTACAAATTTGACAAATATTGATTTTTATTGTTTTTCTATTTCCAGGTGAGTGCAATCAAACAGCTTCTAACATTGAAGGTAACATAACACACAGTAAGGTATATTTTAACTATGATTTTAGGCATACCTATGTTAATTCAACCTGCACATAATATTAACGTTTAGCTATAGAAAATAGAGTTTAAAACGTTCTCAGAAATGCGGCTGAGAACTTTAACCATTTAGTAAAGGTTGTTGAATCATCTTATCACTCCGGAGGCAGTCAGGAAGACATTGAGGTATTTCAGCAAGTTTTGCTGAAGAAGAAACGATTTTTTCGCCAGGGGTGTTGTTTCAGAGACGAAATAGAGCGAAAGAGCGAATAGAGTGAGGACTGAGGAGATGACTCGTCACTCTCAAGACAGAGCTTGCACGTAGGGTCCGGTAAGACGCTAATGCGGTGAACATGTTACTTCATGGGGCAATGGTCACTGATTATGGCAGTCACGATTCTCAGCTTATTTTTGTCCATGATCTTGGCAGCAGGATTTTCTGGAGGGAGAATTTGAACAAGAATTGTCCGGTGCAGTTCTGTCCAGGTGATTTAAACCAGACTTCATGATATTCGATACGAGGCAAGCTTTGTTGCAGTTCATGAAATATTTTTTTGATGACAGCACAGAAGGATTGAGGTCCGATAAGTGGGATTGTTTCGCCGACTTTAGCCAGCCAACTCACAGCCCACAGGGGCTGGAGTCCAGAATGACTAGGTTTTTCGTAGCAAGTTCGCAAATGGCTAAGTATGTTTCCAGAACAGGCTTCGATCTCATGACATATGAATGAAGAGATCCAATTGTTACCGCATACTCGACGGTAGATTCAAAAAGGATCTAGTGGCCTTATTTCTATTTATGGGTTCCATAATAGATTCCTGTCAAGGATAGTTGGTCTAGGTACTTCCCGTGAGAATTCAATGGTTTCGCCATACATAGTGTGATGAAGAAGGAAATGTAGTTTACTCATTTTGTTAAAAGGGACATACGATAATCACCTTTTTTTTGATTTACAGAAAGGCCTTATTTTATCACAGAATAGCAGATAGTGCGTATTCCAGAATATTTCTGAAACCATGCTTTCGAATTTGCCAGTAACAACGATTGCTACGTCAATCCATTGATTTGATAGGGACTGATCAGATTTGAATGGAAAAATCTATTTCGGCTACATCTGTAATGTGTCTATCAACTAGTTTTTTAATTAGGAGGGACATGAGACAAATAGGGCGATATAATTTCGTATTTGAGTCAGAATGTCTTCCTCTCTTAAGTAGATACATATTTTACCTACAATTATGATGTATGAATCGACCTTCCTAAACCTAAAACCTCTAGTCAGTGGGATTGAAGGGAGTTATCGGTTGTTTCTTTTTTCAGAAATTGGAAGCAGCCCAATATTTCACATCGTCTAACTAGGGTAACGATAACTACACTAGGCGCTTAACAGAAGATACATTAATGACAAAGTTTCGGACTGAAATTCTTAAGTCTTGCTTAGGTACAGCAAATATTTTGTTAATTTCCGATGTTTCTTTAGCTCTTTTGGAGCATATAAATGTTTATGCTTCAATGGCAAAATATACTAAAACTCTAAATAAGAACTGCTAGTTCTAAATTCTCAATAACTATATAAATGCCTTTCCGACGAAGGCAACTAATTTATAGCCTTCACTTTCCCCTTTTAAGAAGCTGCACTTTGCTGCACCTTTTTCATGTCAAGCGAATCAGGAAGTTTCCACTTGTTATTTACCTATAGAAAAAAAAAATCATTAGGGAATACACTCCAGGAAGTCTTAACTTTACAAAATACGCAATCTATCACCCCCAGCGCATAAATTAAAGTTCCTTAACCACATCACGCACCATACAGCCACACACTTACCCTTTATAGCGAATTCCGTATGCCCCATATTTTCATCTTAGCATACAAACTGTGAACGAGGTACTCTTCCACAGTTGGTTAAAAAAATATCTTTTAAAACGTAAAACTTAAATAAGGACTCGTAGCTAGATAAATATTTTAGTCACCCTTTCAACCATGAGAAACCATAAACATTTACACGTGCATGTGCATAAGGATATGACTATACGTAAGCATGCACCACTATTTATAAATTTCAACACCTTACCGAATAGTTCGCGAGCTCTTTCTGACAATAATGATGATTAAGACGACACAAACGACCATTGTAGGGTGATGCCGATGACATTTAAGATGACACAGCGAAAATGACGTGAGATACAGTAAATATTTGAATGTTTTCTTAACGTTCTATTTCATCTGGCTTTGTGGAGATCCCCCCCCCCCACATACACCCTTGTATGTTTGTATGATTTACATATTTTCAATTTGAAAGGAATACAACGAGAAACGGTGTGCTTCGAAGACGAAGAAGAAAAGAAGTAAAACTAGTGCATTAGTGTACCTACATGACAGAATTTTAATATTAAATGTGCTTGACGCGTTCACTGTGCCATAACGTGTCTAGGGTTGATGAACCTCTTCGCTGCCTAGGGACGAGGCAGCAGGACCCTCTGCAAAAGTTTCATATCCTCCTCCATCCACCTCTTCTTCGGCATAAGCAGTTTTACGTGCGGCTCAGCAGAACTTCATTAGCCTCGTAATTCACTGTCTTTTATTGTAACTGTGTGTAGGTGCATGTGTTGCACAACATGCCTATGGATATGGATACGTACTCGTTTTCTAGAGGAAACATTTACTTGTGTACGTGCAATTTATGTTATGCAAAGTGCACACGAAAAAAAAAAGAGACATAATGATGAAAAGTATCTGGAATAAGTGGCATAAGTGGATCTAATCTTCCATTTTCTTACATCTGCCCGACGACGATGATGTTGGCTTGTGAACAATTCACCTGGAAATTTCGTGCAAAATTGCTTGATTGTATTTGGCGGATAAGCCAAAAATTAGCATACACATGTTTGCACTAATCTCATTTGAAATTATTATTTTAAGGATTTCAACTCTCAATACAATGTATAGAAGCTGCTTACCGTTCATGGGATGGGAATGTGAATGAAATTTGCGGGTAATTCGTTGGGATTGGAATCTGTACGGTTTCTAATCAACTTTTTTTTTTAATTACTTTTCCCGGGAAAGGCGAACCTATAACGCCTCACAAGCGCCCCGAGATGCTTACAATAACCTGGTGTATTGACTTTCATTCATTCATTTTCGTTGGCCCTCTTATCCATTAAGTGGGTCGCGGGTGTAGGTTGCGCAAGGGGACCCTTCATAGTTCTCGATTACCTGCCATTGACTCTAAATCATCAAGGGTACAACCCCCTAACGGGTAGAGGAAAGCTTATGGACTTGATGTCACTATCTCATTCTGGGGTCTACCTAGAGGATGAACGCCTGAAATTCCTCTTTAAGGAGTCTTTTTGGCGCTGACCATGTACAAGGTTTAAGTAGACTAAAACTCCTCCTGCCCCTTCGGTTTCTGACCCACCCCCTGTGACCGCTGTTCGCATTACTTATCAGGGGGACTATAATCATACGCCCTCTCCGGCTCACTCCGTCTCGCGGGATTGCTCTTCTTCTCTTTTCTTTCTTCTGAGAATGCTTTGGACTTAGGGACAGATTTTGTTTCAGCTCTGCTCTTCTTTTGGATTCCGTGCCTGTTGGTACGGATCCATTGTACTGCCATACAGACACCTTACTTTACTGTGTTTAGTTTTTCCGTCTTTCGAAGAAAGATGAGAAGGAGCTTAAGTGATGAAGAGCTTAGATGTTCGGTACTCACCACGTCAGCCCAAAAATCGGTCACCTGATCCGAGTAAAGCCAGGACAACTACAGAGGAAGTGTCCCCTGTATCGTCGTCCTCTCCGCACTAGCAGGACAGTTGGTGGTGTCGCCCAAGCTCAATACATTTAAGTGTTTGGCAAAAGCTTGGTGGCCCGAAAGGACGCCCACAACCAGTCTGCAGTCGATTCTCCTGAGAGACAGAAGGAAAGACCCGGACCTTATGACCATAGAGTTGGAACAAACACCGAATTAAATACTGACAACCTAGCTTTGACACCAAGTTCAGTCCTTCTAAATCCTAATAACAGAATGACCAAGCTGTTTCAAAATTGACCCAACCTGACCAATCCTACAGGAAAACTCTGCATTGCTCCTTCCATCACTCGTGAATACGACCCCGAGATACTTCTTCATTCTTATCAAATTGAAAAGATGTCAAAACTAGTCATATCTCTTAATAGCTTGGCTCGTTAGACGCTCACATATTCGTCGAAATCATCAAAAAGAAGCTGCGAATTGGTTTTGACTTCCAGAGTTTGTACAAGGACTTGTCGAAGTATGTCAATTTGATCGACAAAGGGTGATATATCCAGGTCTAAAACTTCATAGAAAGGGCCTACATTAGATAGATTCGAACTAAAATTCACCGCCAGCTTTCAATGAATAAAATATTGAAGTAAGGTACTCGTACCTTGTAAGCAGCTCCAAATGCCTAGAATCGTTGTTACAATTTGTTAAGCCTTCTGACGAAATAACTTGTTGGCAGAAACATAAATATTCGATTAATTTCTCCAAAACTTATTCGACCACAAATTCCAATTCCAACTGCAATACATCTAATCAAAAAATATCAAAAGTTTCTCTTGGACCGGTACGTCATAACCTCATCATTTTTCAACACGAATCGCTTTGCTGCAATTTTATCCTCCTCATCGTCAAACTCGATAGAAAAATCCATTATTTTCTTCAGTTTTCCATTGTCTATGATCAGCAGGAAAAATATGATAGGTTCACGGTTCTGCACACAAAACATACGCCTTCCGCTGCGCTATACCTACCACATCTAGTGACGAACATGTGCTTTCCATTGAATCAGCATTTACAAGATTCCTTCAACCCACAACACACAAGATACCATCTAGTAGAATGTACGTATATACCATCCAAGAAAAGAACACATGAACCAGAAAACTGCACGAGTGAAATACACTTCATGGTCCAGGTCTAGCATTCAGGATAAGGAGAAAATCGCTTAAAAAAATATTTCACCGAATGTCCTGTTCTCTGTATTGCTATGGCTGGATCTTTTGTCAGTTTATAAATACACATTTTCAAGCTTATAGGGTGCCGAGAAAACAAAACGAAAAAAACATCTCCACATTTAAGTTGGGGTCAATGTTACGCCATGAGGCGAACCCTGTAGCAGTGCAGAGGACACAGCCCACAGTCCACGATATAGAATAAGGGGGTATGAGACCATCCATATATATACAGCTCTTTACTTCCGAATGATTTAGCACATTTGGGACAAATGATGATGCCGTATCGCCCAATAGCCATCTCTGAAATTTCTTCCACCTGACAGATTCCATTTGCGAATGAATCTGTGTCACGCTTATGCTATTACAATTTATGAGTTTCCTGAGAGAGGATAGATTTTTTTTTTATCTTACTTAACCGAAAATGTTTTCTGTTGGGATGTAACAAGTTGCGGACTGTGGAAAAAAACGAAACAGTGTTGATATGACAAGAATAAAAATGCATTTCGTTTAATAGAAAGTTCGTCTTGGGAGCGGAGTGGTATCTAGAGGACTGTAGCAACAGAAGCTCGCACCTTTGCTTTGGAGATGATTGTAGTCTATGGAGACTCCAATCAAATTTATTTGAAATCGTCAATGGATCTTCTATCAGTATAAAAGTGAGGTATGTATTGTATACTCTCATGTCATTATTGATGCTGTCAAAAGGATAACAAGTTTGACAACTGATAGCATGGTTTCCGTCGAAATTGTTGGACAACTCGATCGATATTAGTGAGCGTAGAATGGGTAAAAATCCTGTAGAAGCATTGCTCGCTAATGGAAGATGACAACAGTGCCGCAGTTTAGTGAGTTGATTGCTCTGCGATTAAGACAGATTTTATTTTTCAATTCTTATTACTATTTTTATACAAGAAAATTTATTTGGGCTGTTCACACTTATGCCTAAATTTATTTCCGGCATACGTTTTGTGGGTTTTCGTCAAAATTTGACTATAGACTGCCGGATATAATAGAACAATAATTGGTTTGCACAATTCTATCTATCATTAATGACACCAATCTTTCTCGATCTTGAGCTAGATATTCCGACTGTGCCACACTTCTCCTTCTAAGACTGATGATATCCACGTTTTTCGTGGATACCTGGATACCGCTTTGTGCAGAACGTAACACCTTGCGTTATAAGTCCAGGTAGGCAACGTTAGCATCTTGGAAGTATTAGACTAGGATTTTGGTACTCTCGTCCGATTGGATAGTTCTTGTCCCTCTTAACACTAAGCTACCTGCGCTGCTGATAAAAAAAAACTTTACTAAGAACTAAAGTGAACTCACCTCAGAGATGGACAAATAAAAGAAAGGAAAGATATTAGAAAATTCTGATAGGAGGAAGCAAATGAAAACGAGACAGTCCGAAAATTCAAATGCAACCTATTCGAATCCTATTATTTAATTATATTCTAACTTATATATCCAAGTTCCGACGCGCTAGATGAAATTGGCACCGGATTCGCCTGCCCACCCTATATGTCTCAATATTTATTTGGCCAAACATTTCGAAAGATGTCACGTACTTGTGTTGAACGGACGACCTTCGTATGGTTATCTTTACACTCAATTAGCGAAGCTACTCAACTTCATTCAATAGTCGTTCGAAAATAAAATTGATTTAAAAATTAAACTTCACTTAGTCTAAAAATTAGAAACAGGAAGAAAATATTATGTCAAACGTCTCGATGCAAGTGAGTAATTTAAAAAATCAACTTCGAATTTGGAAATTCAATCAAATCATTCTTTGGCCCAGGTCCTTTTTGTGGCCAATCGCAGCAATATCAAACCAGAGCTGGACTATTGAGACTGGAGAGCTTCAAATGAGACTGGACTGTTAGGTGGCGAACATCTCGGTGAGCGTCATTAGTTGGCTTTATTTATTTCCTGTGATTTTAAATATAGCTATACACAGCTTCAATAAAAAGGCCTTTAAAAACGTACGATTGAGCGACCCACAATGTTAGCATTAGGTCTTACCACATTGCGCTATTAACGCGATTCACTTCTACATAATGATTAAGTCAAAATATCAGCATCTAAATGAATGCAGAGGACGACAGAGAGTCGAGCTACGCGGGTACGGGTAAGGAGCTTGGTTGGTTGGTTGGTTGGTTGAAAGTGGCTGTCAGCCAAAAACGCCAACACACTTAGACCAGTATAGGTCCATTGTGATGCCACGATGAAGGATCTAAGATCTCCCTACTAGTTGAACCATTTTGAGCTCTTTATAAAGCGTAAGAGGCTTCTGATGTCTATGCTTGTCAGATCGCCCAAGTCGTTGTAATAGAAGGCTCCTAAGTGAAGCTTCCTTCTGCGGGAGAGTGCTGGGCAGGAACAAAGAAGGTGAGGGATAGTTTCCTCCTCTTCCTCGTCCATATGCAGCTTATACAAAAGTCGTTTGCGAAGAGGCCCAGCCTTGCGGCATGTTTGCCTATCAGGCAGTGTCCAGTAATGACACCTATTGTGCACTCGCTGCCATTTGCTTGCTAAATATGTCAAGGGGTAATAGATGAAACAATATGTCTAGTGCCGCCGAGGGTGTTGTGCGTAGTGCACCGCTTATGCACATACAAGCTGTGCGCTGGACCTTGCTTATATGGTCGCGGTCTTCTGTGGTCTTCTCCAAGGCTGTCCACCAGACAATTGTCCTATAGGTGAGTATCGGTCTTATAACTGAGATATAGAGCCAGTGGGTTACTTGAGGTTGTAGACCCCATTTATTCCCAATAGCTTTTTTACAATAGAAGAGTACTACTGTAGCCTTCTTGGCTCTCTCTTGGATGTTAAGTTTCCAACTAAGCTTCCTATGCAGGATAAGCCCCAAATATTTAGCTTTGTCAGAGAAAGTTAGGTTAATACCATTGAGTGAGGGAGGGTCGACTGTCGGAATTTTATATTTCCTGGTGAAAAGCACCAGGTCAGTTTTGTGGGGGTTCACACCTAAACCACAACGACTCGCCCAACTGGCGAGCTTATTTAAAGCATTTTGTAGGAGTTATTTTAGAGTATTTAAGTGCTTCCCTGAGACGGCTATAGCAACATCATCTGCATAAGCGATCGCCGTGCATCCTTCACCTTCCAGCATCATCAGTAGTTCATTGACCACCAAATACCAAAGAAGAGGGGATAGAACACCACCTTGCGGAGTGCCTCTACTGATAGATCTTCTTGCGGACACCTCACCCAGCTTTGAGTTGATAATCCGGCCATTGAGCAGTAAGGGTAAGGAGCTTAGAATGAATGTCTATAGTGAAACCTAATCGGGGAAGAATATGTCTACCGAACAGAATTTCAGTACCATATATAGATCCTGTAATGTGGTCGCAGTTGTTCAGTAGTTCAGTTGCTGTACTACTGATCCAGAGATATTAGGTCCGATCTCCGGAAAAACAAAAGATACATGATTTTTTCCACTGCCCCTCCTCTCGCGTAAGTCTGAATATAGTATCTGAAAGTATAAATGTCCTTTACAATGCATCAGCAGTTCGGATTCGGTATACAAATTGTGGGGGGCTTGCTTCCAAATCTTACGAGAAAAAAAAAACTATATATGGGCTTCAGCCCCTCAAGCCCCCCTGGGTACGTGCCTGTCTGTAAGTTGTGTTAATAGCAGCAGTTCAGTTCATGCTTTTGTCTCGGGACTCTCTAACTGCCGCTGCCAATTTTGGTTTTGAAATTTATGAAAAATCGAACAGTGCTGAGTTTTTCTGTATGTTTGGTCAGGCTGCGTTAATTTTGAGACAGCTTAGTCATTCTGTTATTAGGAGGACTGAACTTGGTGTCAAAGCTAATTTGTCAGTCTTTAAATCTTACCTATGATCATTAGAATTGGGTAATGACCGAAAGAATTTCAGATACAAGCTGCTGAAATGAGATTCTTCCCCTGTGTGGCCCGCAAAGATCGTATGCGTCCTCTATCCATATGGGGATTGCCTTCGACGATTTAGAGTCGATGGCAGAGAATCGAGAATTATGGAGGATCCGCTTGAGCAACCTACACCCGCGACACACTCAATGGATAAGCGGGCGATTTAAAACAAATGAATGAATAACAAATCGACTGTTTTATCGAGATAGAGCCATGTTCATGTTGGCATTGGCATGATGAAGCTACATTGGGACTGCGTGCGGAAACAGCTTCAACATAATGTCAGGGTAGTGGAATTTCAAAGTACATTGTGACATATTTTTTGATATGTAATTGGTGGAGTTGTAGTGACATGTAAAAGTATACTTCTGCCAGTTTCCGTTTTCATTCAACCATATTTTTTCAAGTCCATACATTTTTAGTGTACGCACCTTACATTGCGGGCTGGCAAATGTTCCCTTTGACGTCGTTTATTTCCAAATTAGTTTGCTTCATTGACCTAGCATCCATAAATGGTCTAACAAAAAACTTTTTACAATGCAAGCGTCAAAAGGATGTTTCAATCGACCGAAAATGTTCCTGCCAATATCAGCTGTACAGTAAGTAAATAAGCCGTACTTCATAGTCATCTTTTTATTGAATTGGTCGCTGGTATTTCGGGCGCGGTATTGATTGAATGATTGATTACACCCACATAATCTGCTTTGAATTTTTAATTTGAATTGCTTTTCAAATTCTTGTGCGCGCATAATTGGTAAATGCTTTCGAAATTGGATTACCATTCAGTGCGTACACATGGATATGTTTTGCCAATAATCAGCATCGCTTTTCCACCCCCTCCCCCAGTCGGAAAGCAGCGACGATATTTTCCACCTCAACGGCTGTATGGAGTAGGTCAGTGGCTTCATCAACCCCTTCGACACACACACACACACACACACAAAAACCCCGACTGCCGAACATTATTAGGTTGTTTTTGTTTTTCACATTTCTAGCTATTTATTCCTTTTTTTGTTCTTCTTGATTTTCAGTGGCATTGTCTGATTGTTGTATGATATTTACACATCGGTGGAATTCAATTGTGTTCCTCCAATCACATTCGCATTAAGACCTCCATATATTCTGTTCTCAATTTTACTACAGTAACTAAGCGCGCGCGGTGCATGCATTGTACTTCGCCTAACCTAAATTCCCGCCACAAATCAGATAACTCGCGCGCAAATGGGGTCGTTGTGGTGTGGGCGTTGACATAGGGGTGGGCGATACAGCACCACCGATGAGGTGTTCGATGTTAGCGACCCACTCGGGCGTATGCGTACTCTCATTCATTAAATCGTGTCTGCCGCAGAGAATGTGTGCTACCAGTGCATTTGGGATCATCGATCAGAGTTTTGCTTCTGCATTTAATTTCGCTCTCTATCGCATCCACGGTTTCATCAAAATAGGAATTAAATGAAAATGATTTTTTTCTATTTTCTGCGCACATGAAAACATGAGCCTAAAGCAGATAACGAGGCTAGGCATTGAGTGGAAAGAGGATAGAAGAGAAAAGAACAAATATGTTTACACACCGAAGAAGAAGATACGTGGGAGGTGGGAGGAACGTATGAAAAAAAAATACAGGCGACAGCGGTGACAGTGGCGGAATGTTTTTCTCTAAACCGGCATTCGTATGACACTCCATTTTTCTGGGATTTCCTTCCGGGAAAAGGATGAGAGGTAGAAGATGTGGTTTTAACTTGTCGTTGCTCGTTGAAGTTTACTTGAATGGCCCTTTGTTGATTTTTGCTTTTCTCTTTTATTTCCTGTGTTCTTTTCTTCTTGGGGCTTCTTTTAGGAGTTATTTTTCTTGTTACATCATCACAGCCATCATCATCATCATCATCATAATTATCATCGTGGTTGTAGTCGTTGTTGTCGTCGTCATCATCATCATCATGTTTGCTTTCTTCGTTCTTTTCTGCATGAATTGCACGAGTCCTGAGATATTCCATATTGAAGTGGAGTTTTATAATTCTTTTTGCTTTCTTTTTTTTTTCGTATGATTAATGACACCCTAATCCGGAATTATGAAAAATGCGGTGAAAACGATGAATATGGAAATGCGACAATGTCGGTCAATTTATAATAAAGCCAATCGAGCAAAGTGAAGGCTAGTATGGTGGTAACTAATTGAGTAGAATGTCAGTTGTTTCTTGTCTCAAGTAGTGTAATTTATTTTGAAGTTCTTGCCCATTTAATTGAGTTCTTTAAATTGGTCAGCCAATTATTCGAATGGTGTAATATGTCTATTAAGCCCTTATTTGTCATCGTTTTGAAGATGTCCTATCCTATAAAAACTCCCCACAGCAGCATAAAAATGCAGTCACTTTCTAATCACGAATGTGTTTTGATATTGATATGATCACTCAGGAGGAGGATGGAAAGCACAGTCAATATATATTAAAAAGAAGGTACACATACAACAGATCGTTAGTCTGCTCAGCAAAAGGTGTACTAATGCAAAACTGGGTGACAGCCATTTAAAGGTCATTGCCTTGAGACGCATGCTACTAGGAGGAGTCGTCTCTTCCTTGCTGTGGGCTCTAGTCATCAACGAATAACTTATAAAATTGGAAAACATTCGCTAGGATTAGGATATATGTAGTTACCTATGCAAACGATGTAGTGCTGCTAATAAGACTACAATACGTACTCTCTATCAGCTAGTTATTAGAAAATCCATTAAAGAGACTGACACTGACTGTCCATTTTTGGTTAGTCAAAATTCATTTTGGGAGTTTCTGACAAAGCAACCAATATCAAGATAATATCTTAAATACAGAGACTAGCATGTATACGCCGACAGATAAAAACGGGCGCCGGTATATTCTCCCTGACTACAGCATTGTATTGTAGAGGTCCTGGCAGCCAGTGTGGTTTCAATAATGGCAATAGGAAGAGATGATATCACCATTTCCATTGACAGTCTGGCAAGTTTTTCTACAGAAATCAAGTGATAGGTAAGAAGTCACCGGGAATAAGATAACTGATGAACTTGCAAGATATGGGACTACAATGGATCAAAATCAAGCACTTCAATAAAGGATCAAGCCTCCACTCATCCATTTTAGAGGAGCAAATCGAACGTAAGGTCCTAAACTAACAATAGGTGGAAATCGCTAACTACCTATGATATATCAAGCAAGCTTTGTCTACGGTACAACGAAACCAGGACCAATAACAAGATAGGTGTGCTCATTGGCCAAAATTTCCTAACCAACCACACAATAAAACTCATACTGAACCATAACAATATATGCAGAGGATGGGGCAATGAGAAACCTCATGAATCATGAAAGTACACTTGTGTCGGCGGGTATTTGATGCGGAACTTATCGAAATTATTGGTCAACTTGAGAGCGCCCTACGCAAGATGCAACAAATGCACCTATCACCCATCAAAATACCTTTTAATACTTGTACTAAACTTCGAGGAAGACACAATTTTCTAAAACTTTTTTTTGGTTGCAGGATAAGCACAATTTAGATCCTTGGGCATAGTATAGTATAGTATAGTAGAATAGTATTTCCCCTGAATGTTCCCCATTGATTTACATTGATGACAAGGGAAACATTTTCCATCCACGATATCCCCGATTTAAAGAGGCATACAACGTATGAAAACCTATCTGAAAACTGCAAGCATTTCGGAGCGCTACTGATTCGTTAAAAGTCCGGCTTTGCCAAGAGAATTATTTAAAATCAAAAAATTTACATACTCGAATATGATAGATTTGAGGTCAATGAATGCAATCTGTGTAGTGTGCACTTGCGACTTTGGTCCCAAGAAGTGCTTGAAGGCTTAAAAAAAAAAAATGGTCTTATTGAAGTGAACGACATTATTTCCATTTTTTTTTATATTTTTTTTGGAAATAAAGTCGAAAGCAAACATTTTTGTAATTCCACATTATTTCCAATCTGAAATGGAAATAAATACGATTCGACCTTATTTCCATCGACTTTATTACACGGCATCGCGACGAAGACGTATCTGCTACCATTTATTTCTTCCAATATGGAAGTTTCGGGTATCATCAGCGGATTTCTTTTTTCAATGGTGGCCGCTGTCTGAGATAGTTTCCCTCTTTTTATTTATGCAGCTTACAGTTGATTTGGCTATTCTTTGTACATTCTTTGGCCAAAAAACGTTGACAAAACATCTTTGAAAATGTGAAAGCTTCTTTAGAACCTCCGTTTTTCAGGACAATTCTATCTGACCGCACAATATACCTGATCGCACTCGGTACCAGAAGCAGAACACAAAAAATTAAGATGTGGCAGCGTACTACATTATGCCAGCTATGATCCAGACTCATACACATTTGAATAGTAAAAGCAAAATATATCAATGTATGGTAAGGTGTCTTAAAATCCAACAGACATGTCATAGACGCATTGCAACAGGAATATCTTTTAAAAAATGTGTGCAAATATATACAATTTATTGTGTTCACTATAACAGATGGATAGTTTACTCCTTTTTAAACCGATGTATTTTATATACAGTAAATACATAGCTACATAATACATTTTCAAGGATATCTATTTTGTTAACTTAAATTTTCATTCAAAATCCATAAACAAATCGTTTAAATTGAATAAATAAATTAAATTCGCCTCATTCCACCCCAGCAAACATTTATTTCACCAATACGATATTCGTGTAAATCCTCGTAAAAACATTTCAATTTTTCTCATTTTGTTTTGCTCAAGAAAAACGTGACAGGAAACCATAGTGTTATGTCTGCAACACCACCTGTCAACCGAATATATACCTCAATCATATTACTATGCGCACTTATAAGTAAATCTCACCCCTTGCAGGGTGCACAAAATCGATTCACAACTGACACCAATTGCAATGAGTTGCTATTATTGGAACCGTGACTCTTTATAAAGAAAACACAAAAAAAAAAATTAAAAAAAAACTCACAAAACAAACAGAAAATACTGTGTTACTATTAGGGTCAGTGTAACTATGTCATTTTCTTCTTGCTTAGTTGACATGAAAATGCGGAAAATAATGAAAATTAAATTAAACTTTAACTCTACAGTAGGTAATGAATTTATTTTATTGAATTTGTAAATTTTTTTCATTTTGTTTTGAGAGTTATTGTTTTTTTTTTGTCAAGCGGGTAGGTGGATTGAAGACACTGTAACTGTAGTGAGAGAATTGTGCTATCCACCTATAGATTAAAATTATATTCTGTATTGCATGAAAGTTATTAACATAAAAAATTATTTTTCACTTTCTCGTATAATATAAAAAATAATAGAAATAAACGATTACCACAGTTTTAATTGAAATAGTGGTAAATTAGTTTATCCTGTAATTTTGTGTTTTTTAAAAGAAAAGAGAAATTAACATTTTGTTAAAATGGGTCTTGCACCAGTTTTGAGCGTGAGGTGATAAAAAAGCTAAGAAAAGACGGCAAATCAATGGATTAAATAGCTAACGTCATAAAGTGTTATGGGAGGTGCCACGCGGCTTTGTCCAATTTTGACCAATATTATTCACAGGAGCACTCCAGTGCCAATAACTAAGACTATCTGTAAGTTTGAGCTCAATCGATTTGGTGGTTTTCGAGATATAATATTTTGAATGTTTTTTTTGTATGAGCGGTGCAACACCCTTTGTCCAGTTTTGACCAATCTTCATAGCAACACTCCTGGGTCAATACCTAGGACTGTCTGTTAGTTTCAACTCAATCGATTCGGCGGTTTTCGATATACATATACGATTTTGTTTTTTTTCGTGTGGGCGGTGCCACGCCCTTTGTCCAATTTTGACCAATCTCCAAAGGAGCACTTCTGGGCCAATACCTAAGATTACTTGTAAATTTGAGCTTAATCTATTTGGCAGTTTTCGAGATATACGATTTTAAGTGTTTTTTTTGTATGGCAGGTGCCACGCCCCTTTGTCCAATTTTGACCAATCTCCTTCAGTGCACTCCTGGGCTAATACCTAAGATTATCTGTAAATATGGGCTCAATAGAGTCGGTGGTTTTCAAGTCATACGTATCCGAACACATTTTAGAACTCATTTTTATATATAGATTTCTCTTTGATAAAAACTTTATCCAATGTTGTATTTCTTCATTAATTTATATCAAATCTATTAGTAGATACGGGTTTGGTTTAATTCTTTTTTTTTTGAAAATCATATCAGCCGAAAACCATATTTGGGTTGTTGTAGGTAGTCTAGAAAAATCTATTTTATCCGCTTTAAAAATACTGTCAGTATCTCAAAAATTCCATTGCCAGCGACTTCGTTTAGAACTGTTATTACAGGTATCTAGCTAGGTTATAGGCTAAAGTTATTTTGCCACATTTCCAAAATTGAAGACCTAGATTTTATTCAAAATGCATTAAATCCAATCTCAAATAAAGGAGGCAGACAAACTGTTTTATATGCAGTAAGACATGGCCAAACTTTCTCAACAAAACCCGAAAATATGTCACAGACGACAGACTTAACAGCGACCAGATAAAAATTATGAAAATTAGAACAACATTATTGAAGGGAAGGAGAAAAACTATTCAAAAATAATTTCTTAAAGGAAAAAGAACAATGAACAATAATGAAGTATGACGTAACAAAATAAAAGCTTTAAGAACTATAGACTTGAATTTTTTATTCATAAATCCTTTCGCATACGATTCACGTATATCGCAAATATTTGTCGTACACATGTCTACGACAAATGCTCCGCATGTGGTAAAAAACAAATTAAGAAATGCCGGCCAGTCACCTCTCAAGTTTATAAATGGTACGTGTCATTCAATACGGTACGGTTTCCAATAGTTGGACTTTTCTCTTCAACAACCAAGGCAAATGAATTTTAGTAGTAAAAGGACACCTAGTTGTGTTGGTTTTTCTAAACCATAACACGCTACCTAAGTTCTTAATTTCTTTTATTTTTGGAATTAATTTTATGCCGAATCCGAACGGCAGAATTAAGAAACTATTGTCAGGAGATGTAGAAAAAATCTTAGGATGCAATTTGTGTTTTTTTTGGGAGTTGAACCGTCGCGTCGGCAGTGCAGCTCACACTGAAAGACCTCTACAAATGGGCAGGTCTGTGTGTCCTATCCATGCACAATGTCAACAAATATGTGGTGGTGGTGGGTGACTGGGTGAATGCAATATTCATAAGAAAACCAACCTGATCTGTTAATTAGCTAGCATTGTAAATTTGAGAAATCATAACAACAGAAAATCAACGTAGGTATTTCTTCAATTGTCCGAAAATTAAATCAAGTATAATATCTCATGCCGTTGTCCGACGTCTATCAGAAGGGATCACGTTGGATAGAGCCCGTACAAAATTATTAATAGGAAAATTATATGCAGAGAAATGTTTTGCCGGAATTAATCCTCTTCGCCTCGTAAAACCGCACACTTGAAGTTCACCTACCTAGAAATGTACCCAACATTGTTTTTTTTTTATAAGTATATTTTTTTTTGTTGCCGAATACTGGCGCCAAATTGAATGCATATATGTATGTGTAGTGTATATATAAGTTGGCCTCTATGGCTATACACTTTTACCCGTCCTGTCGCTTCGTGCAATATTAATATTTGAGAAGGCACAAGGATAGCAGAAAACCAACAGCTCCATATACTAAAGGAGCCAACCATTTGGAAATGTATTATTGCAATAAAAGCATAAAAAAAATAAAATCATTTTCACAAAGGCTAGAGGATCTTGGATCTAATTTCAAGTGGTGAACTTATTCGTGTTCCTGGTCGACGTTTGTCGCTCCCTTGCCCTGAGCTCTTTTAGTACCTACCACCGAAACTATGTCTATGTAGTTTGTAAGTATAATTCGCTTTGTGGAGATTCTTTTTTTGTTGTCCATTGGAAGGAGTTTCATCTTTCAGAGAAGCGGCGAAGTGAAGCTAAAGGTTAATGTATACTTAATGCATTTATCCTATCACATAAATAATGCATTTTAATATCTGAGTTACAGGATTTTCAGTTTTTCTGAATCTCTTTTCTTGTTTTCTTGTAGGTACTCAACTACGAACGTTAATTTGACAGAAGAAGAGGTTACAGTTACAGAAATTTAAAGTCAAGTGGAAAATCTACCTAATGGGTATGCCTTGTTTTGTGTTCCTCGAATCGACTTACATTTTTTATTATTTGTTTGCATTCAGTGAGTCTGAATCTATGTCTAGCACGGTGAAGTTTAAGTAATTGCATTTTACAGAGGATCTTGGTCCTATTTAAAAATATCCATAAGTGGCAATTTTGCGCGCTGTTGAGGATAAATATTTCATACTAAAAGGATATAATATTTACTACCAGATTTCAAAATTCAGAAAAGCAAACGACATGTCTACCATCCTATAACGAATTTTTTTTTCTCTGAAAGAGAAAAAGTTGGTTTTTTATTGCGAAAACTTTAATCAATGTGGTGTTTGAATATTTCCTCTAACGTTTTAGTTTTATTATGTTTTTATGGGAAAAAGATTGATTTTTCTTTATTTTGATGTGAATTTTGTATCTATAAGATATGGACTGTTGTTTGGCTAATAAGTATAACATTTATGGTAGGTAGGGGAAGTTCATGTACCTTGGTCCGATTGTACCTTAGTCCTAGTGCCAATTTTCAGAAAAATACAAAGCACACAAAAACCGGTTCTTCTGTGAAATGTTCCTCTTCTGTTCATTTCTCTTCTCAGTTTCTTTTTGAACGTGCAGCTGAACGAGTCGGCAGAAAAAAAAAAATAAACATAGTGTTTAGTGAAAAAATTAATTTTTTTATCTCTTTTCTGAAGTTGTATAGTGCTCAATTTTCTGTCTCTTTTCCGCTACTTTAATCGGTTTCGGTAAGTGTATTAATTATCTTTTTGTAGGAACACATTTTCGTACGGATGTGTTTTCAATACTACGTCAAAATTTAATTTTTTTGGCTAAAGTGGTGTTCGTGTAACTTGGACCTATGTATCATAGCGCTTGTACCTTGGTCCGGTCCAAGTCATGACCAAGATGTTTTGAAATAATATTGAAGTGATAAATTTGTTTTTTCTTTTAAGTTGTTCCTTTAAAATAAGTTTTTAAATAATATTGAAGTCCTTTGTTAAGTTTTTTTTTAGGTAAAGAAAGTTTTTTTTATTATGTTATCAAAAAAACTTAAGATAATGGTTTGCTTTTTTCTGTTTTTTTAACTTTAAACTAAAGGAAAACCTTCAATAATATTTTCGGTCTAAGGTACAATACACCATGGACCAAGGTACAATCACGTCTTGTACCTTGGACCGTTTGAGGTTAGCATACAAAAGTTAAGATTTCTAAGGAATGGTAAGCAATATCCTTTTGGTAGTTTCGCTATATCATAGATAAGACTTCATGTAATAACTAACAAAAAAACAGAAACTAATGAAAAAACGACACATAAAATATTTTCAAAAATCTGAAATCCGGACCAAGATACATGACCTTCCCCTATACGTAATAAGAGAAAGATTTTGCCTTCTATTTTCAATTTTTTTTTACAATATTATTTACAGTGATTCAGATTTGATTCAGATTCTCTTGCTGAGGTCATATGTCTCCAGTGCTGCATAAATATTTTGTTTTTATAGCCATTTTCTCAAAACCTAATTTATCTTTGCCCTGCTCGTGGTGGAGGCAGGTAATCGTGTTTTTTTTTGCAATCCTATATAGGCTTAGATAAAACACAAAAAAAAACAACACTTTACTGTGACTTGCCAGCTCTATGCTAGTTGATATTTGACTTTTCAGCTGTTTTATTTCTGTCTACACCAAAAATATTTGTAGGGGATCATGACGTAATCTCGAATGACAAAAATATCGAAGGCTAAAAATCTCGAAAAGTTTTTTCTTTCGTATGCCAAAATTTCGAATGTGCAAAAGTCTCGAATGTACTTTAACCACTCGTGCCTTTATACTTTGTGCCAATTATTAATTATTATTAGCGTAACGTGTAGAAAAATCGTGAATCCTTGCCTAGTCCTAAGTCGAATGCTGAAAAAATTTTGCAATTTGGTCCAATCGCTTTTTTTTGGATAGATGTAATATTTGCTTCATTGGTCTAGGGCTTCCGCTAATTGTAGGTCTTCACGCGACCTTTCCACAACTGCAGATATGAAGAAGGTCTTTGTTTTTTTTTTCCTTTTTGCAGTGTTGTCAACAGTCATACCCAATTCACAATGGCGCTTTGCCGCTTGCGTGCGTTGACAGGCGTTTTAGAAACTTTACCGTACTTTATGTCAACGCGCGCAAGCCGCACTTTTCCAAAACTAAATGGCGCTTCAGAGCGTTGGCGCGTTGAGAGATTAGAGTAGGAGAGATTGAAAGTTCTGTTTGGTTTATGTTGCGTACGTAAGTTATGTACGAATTCAGAGCAGAATGCAACTACTCCTTTTTTGCTTATAATTGTTATTTTAATGCACGAATTAAGAGGAAATTTGTTCAAAATAGTAAAAAAAAATGCATAAATAATTAACAATAAAATGAATTTTCACTTTTATTGTCGTGGAATATTTTTGTGGAAGAATTGCCTGTGCATTCAATGTACACAGGTACATGGCTTCACATGAAAGGCGTTTCAGGCGAGACAGGTAGATTTTTAGTTTAGTTGAGAAGATATGGGTAAATTACATCGAAAATCCCTTCTCTTAAAATTGTGAATTGATTACTTATACTTCTTGTAAAACGATTTAAGTGAGCAATATTACAAAATGGACAGCATTTATCTGAGCTGTGGAAAGAAGTTCAGTCACTTAAATAGAGAAGTGCCATTTTGTTAAAAACTTGGTTTGGCTATTTAAAAAAAACCCTATTAATAAATTCTCAAATATGGATACCGACGATTTACTTGATTTTTCAATTTATATTTATATTTTATATCAATTATATGTATACATCTGGTGGTATGCTGGACATTCGGACGATTGCGATCGCAGGTACTGCTTCTCGTCGCTCGCTTGGGTTTTTACCACATCCGGTCACCCATCGGACAATGCATATTGAAAGGATTTTATGACCTAATTAGGGTAATTTTTTTGCTATATTTCCGCGAAGATCTTCGCTGTCTTGTCCAGACATTTTTTTATGTTCTTATGTACGGACTTCAAACCCTACCAGCCGATTGAGTTCAAATTTACAGGGAATCTTCGATATCTATTGGCCAGAGAATTCCCGTGAAGTTGGGTCAAAGTCGGACTAAGGTGCGCATATTCATGTGCATTGTCCCGATGGACAATAAAAAATATATCTAAGCAATGCAATTCATTGGCACGAGCAAACCTGGGCGGGTAAACCAAGTAATAAAATAATACCTATCTTTTGCACATCGCAGGAAATTAGATTTACCCTCAACTAGAAAAAGAAACTATAAATATTCTAAACAAAAATGTTTATCTCGTTAATAAATTGTATGAAGAGTAGTTTCAGACAAAATTGAAATATCAAAAGCGTGTACATAACATTTGAGCACATATTTTTTTTATCAACAATCTAAAGAAATCACTAGTAGCATTACAACAAAAATAATATTCGTCATTTCCACACAGTAAAATAATTAATTTGTATTGAAAAAAAACCCATAGGCTACTAAAAACGAGTAGGTACGTATATACCTAAGTGAATCCATGCAACTCCAACAATGAACGGCATATGCTCTAACACTTTAAATATTATCAAATCGAACAAACCAAATCGAAAGAAAACGTCAAAGCCGTCCAACGCCACTGAAAGTAGAAAGTTGCTCTACTTGGGCGCCGCGTTGAACTTTACGATATTTACGATCACAACGCGACCCGAAGCCTGAAGCCGCATTCTGGCTTGCACCATATGAAAGCATTGGTTCTACTCTATCTGTCAACGCACGCACGCCGCAAAGCGCCATTGTGGCTTGGGCATCAATCTCTCCCTATATGAGGCTTTTAATACCTATTAATTTATTTTGATACAATATTGAGTCGAATTTAATTA
The DNA here is from genome assembly GCA_955612985.1 of Cheilosia scutellata. Lineage (NCBI taxonomy): Eukaryota > Metazoa > Arthropoda > Insecta > Diptera > Syrphidae > Cheilosia > Cheilosia scutellata. Next base: position 46,162,277 of record OY015313.1, on the reverse strand, counting down.
GGACAGTTTTATGACAATAGAACAAACCTTAATTGGTACTTTGAATTTGTCCTGGGCATTCAGCCTGGGAGAGTATCTACACACTGAGTTACTTACTCCGATAAAAAAATGCCATTAAAAAACGAAGCAAAGTATTTTATAATAGAAAGGGACATTCTTAAGGTAACGATACATTCTTCTGTATGCTAATCTATTAACATTTTCTGCATACTCATGGTCTTATCAAGGTTTTCGCCTGTTCAGTTTGTCTATATACCCATTAAAATAAATTTGTTTATCCAAAAAAATACCCTATGAAAGTAAATATCTAAATCCACTAAAAACGAGACGCATCGATTTCCGCTTCATTTTCCATTTGGGACATTTTAGTTTCCTATTTAATTTCGTTTTATTCTTATCGGCATTTCCCTTTGTCCATCGTGTGCGACGATGCCACCATCCAGTCCCCACCACACACCGGCCGTGCCAGTCCATGGAATATCCAAAATCGGTGTTTTGCTTACATTTCAATATATATCTTGTTAAACAATATTTGTGTTATGTGAAACTTTCGTGTGTACTCATCCCGGAATTGGAAGACCTTTTCCCGTTCCGCCGCAACGGAATAGCAGCCATTTAAGAAGGGTCGACATTTTTATTTCCTTTCGCTCAGGAAAAAGAATATGGCCTGACTTTGACTAGCGATTTGTTGATTGTTGTTTTCGTTATCCCTTGTTCGTCATACATCATCGAGTCCTGGTTGGCAACCAAATTCACATGTATAGTAATGGAGTATGAGAAAATCAATGTCATTGTGTTATTAGAGATTTTATATCACTTTGAAGAATTCCAACTGAGTTACTGCGAACATATGGGCGAGACAAAATATGTGTATTTTGTCGCCACACCATGGAGGATAGAAATAATCCGATTGGCTTCCTGCATGTGTTGTTATGGGTTTTAATTGATATTTTCTCTTCGAAGCTGTTGATTTGATGGGACATTTTATTTAATGTAAATATATTTTTATGAGCTACTTAAGAGTGATGGGACTCAATTTTAGCCTGGGTCATATTTGCAATGAAGTAGAGTGGTCTTTAGAGGAGAGCAAGTGTTTACCAAGCTGCTGATCATAATAAGGTTTTTAAGTATCCGATTGTAACAACACAACACACGTTATAAATCTGCTAAATTAGATAGATAGATATATATTTTATTTCGCATAATATTGATTTACATTCGGTAAGCTACCACACATTTTACATTAAGTACAGATATATGATATTTTTATATCTTACTACTGAAACAATAATATTTAACAAATCTGAAGGAAATAATTTCCTTATTTAGCAAATAACAATCTTTTTGAAGGAAAGTGCGAGAAAAACCTCCAATTAAAAAAAAAAAAAAAGTAAATTAAAATAATTTAATAAAAATTGACAAACCAATAAATATATAATTAAGAAAAAATAAATAAATAATAACAATTATAATAAATAAATAATAAAGAAATAAATTAATAAATAAATAATAAATAAATAAATAATTAATTAATAAATAAATAAATAAGCAAACAAATAAATAAATAATTAAATAAATAAACAAACAAACAAACAATCTGCTAAATTCGAAATTTTGTTTTTTATGAAAAATTGGCTATTCCCAAGGTCTGTATTGCTTATGTTCTTGTTAAAAAAAAATTCCGTAACTTACTTTTTTACTTAATTATCTACTTACTTTAGCAGTCTGACTCATATTAAAATAAACCGCAAGATCTGGATGGCCAATTCTGATGTCAAAAACGGTCGATTACACGATTGGGAAATAACTCATGCAGTAATTGAATATTATTTCTCTGGCTGTATGGCATGTGGTACCGTCTTGTTGAAACCTCATCATGTTGGTCACATCCATGTTAGAGTGATGGCTGATGGCAACGAGAGAAACATATAAAATAAAGAGTTAAATAAAAGAAAATCAAAAGTATTATGTATTGTAGCTACGTTCTCTTCCTCTGTTCGATTCCCTTAGGGTATGAATACGGTGCCCATCCGTTCCGTATTTCCCGGGACAGTCCCGTATTTCAATCGACTTTTTTTTAAAGATATATCTACGGGACTTACAAACCTCCCGTATTTAATTTTTAGTCCCTTATTTCCATTTTAAACTTTTTAAATTATTATTCAACCATTTTACTAATTTAAAAAACATGCCTTTCCATATAACTAAGGTCTATCGCTCACTCTTAAGCATCAAATGCACAATAGCACATTTTCAATGACATTTCGCACATGACACAATAAGTGTATGCAGCATGTCTACGACATGTTCCCGCAATAGTCTAAATAACGTTTTTACGAAAGAAGTATTGAAAAAATTTCTCGGACAATTCGAAAATTCGAGAAAAGCGGAAAGCGTCACAAAACGGTCATAAACAAATTTGTTGAAATAGACAGGGCAACTATCGAATCAGCTGGTAAAGATTAATAATTATAAAGAATGTGCCTGTAACTGTATCCTGTTTCCCTTGAGATGTACGAATTAAGCTAAGGAAAATGAATATACAATATTTGGATGGGGGCGTAATTTTAGTGCGGACAACATACCTACTAGACTTAAAAAATCTATTTTAGGGCCTTGTACTGGGGGGCAATGCACAGCGGGTAATATTGGGGTCGCGGATCGCATAGTTTCTGTATTCATATTATCTGAAAAAGTTTACTGAAAGGGTATTTGGGTCTTCTTAATTTTCTTCTTCCTCATTTAAAAAATCGAGAAGTGACTCAAAGACAATTTTCAAATTGGGTTTCGCCGGGTGCGGAGTATTTGTCTTAGACATGTTTACGACACATGTGTGCAACATGTTTTTTGCCTATTTTGTTGTTTTTACTTCATGAAGAAATTATGTTTGTAGATTATGTCTTCCTTTCAATAAGTAATAATTTATTGAATAATCCAATAGAAGAGTTTTATTTTTGTTTGTTGCTATCATTTTGTTGCTAATATATTTGTTTTCCCGGGTTTGGCTTCTAAAAATATGGTCACTGTAGGTATAAAGGACATGGTCATGGTATAACCAATGGAAGGTTGACTGTGTATTGGTATGCTGAATTAAGGTAAGCTGGTCAAAGAGAAGAAGAGAGAATGTAGTCTCCTTTTTGTAAAGGAGGGGAAACTGCGCTTTTGCGAATCTTCTGGTAATGACTAGGACCGAAGGCAGTTACGCAGAATCCGCAGAGCTTGACAGCCGTCGTCGTGGTTATTTGTGACGAGTTTACTTAACTATATTATCAATATCTTATAATTAAGGCACTAAAAACTGGGTTATCATGTCACGATAACGAACACCATTAATTGTTACTGCCTGACCAGCCGCATTTTCGAAGAAGAATGGTCCGATAATGTCTCCCAGCCCAAAATCCGATCCAAACAGTCACGCGTTGTCGATGCATTTGTTTCTCAACAATTACTCGTGGGTTTTCTGAACCCCAAATGCGACAATTTTCACGATTAACGAAGCCATCAAGATGAACAAGCGAAAATTGCGAACTGTAGCTGACAAACTTTCATAATTTTTACTAACCCCGAACTGTCAGGTGTCACATTGTTATCTTTTTTCCGTTGGCATTACTGTACTATTAAATATCGCAAAATTTAAATATTGCGGGAATTAAGGGACACCCTTTATATACTGAACAACACCTTGTACCAGTTATCACTCAGATTTATCAAGTTCGTGTGTACTTATACTTCTTAACTGTACAATTAAAAAAAAATAACGCCGAAGCATTACTTGCACACGTTGTGAACATCTGACAACCAAGTTACAAGCAAGCGTAAAATAAGCGGCAAATGACGAAAGCGTTCATATGAAGCGCAGCTACGTGGACAGTAGTCCTTAAAGCTAAGTTTCCCTTTGTCGATTGGTAGAATTTGTGCAGCGAATAGCTTCACGTCAATATTTGTGATACACGATTAATTAATTATCTTTCGCACAATACATACAACCCCTGCTTATGGTCACTGTTGGATTTTGAGTATGTGCGAGATTGGGTATATACAGTATATACAGTTGCGTAAGTTGGCCACCTGTGGTGCAGAAATTTTTGGCCAACTTAGAGAGGTGGCCAACTTATAAGGGTAGGTACCTACTTTTTTTTTTAATACCTATAAATAATAAATGGCGCTTTTATCCATTTTATTAGTTTATTAAAACCATTATTAAAAACAAAAAAAAAGTCCCCAAAAGAAACAGTTTTAAAAAAAAAGACAGCACGAAAAGTATTACATAATTTATAAAAATTTAGCTGTTTCCTGATTTTCCACGAAAGGCAGAGGAATACATAAGTTATTCACAAACTGCAGAAATTCAGTCAAATCTATCCCAACAAGATTTAACACGAACGAATCTTTCGTTACATTGGCCGCGTTCAATGTGCTTTGGCGCCTAAATATTCAGGTGACAGTTTATCATAGAACATAGGCAGAAAATCTTGCCTTACACACGAAACTTGCCTAGATTTGCAGGCAAATCGACCAATCAGAAGCTCTTGACTATAACTAGGCAAACGCGTATTGAGCGCGGCCATTTTGTTCTGTGAATTTTTAAACACCCAGACGAAAAAGTTCGAACGCTAGGCCAACTTTTGCAGGTTATTTAGTACGAAAGTTGAACTGAAATATATAAATTTGTGGCCAAGTTCCAAGATAGACAGGTGGCCAACATTCGGAGGTATTTGGTCGAATATTTGTATGAAATTTTCTTGGTGCTACTATATACTGGCCAACTTCGGCAGGTTTTACTGTATTATAGAAAGTTTATATTTGTTGTTTGTTTGCATTCACTGCCAAAACTTCGAGTTTTTTAAATTAAAATTTAGCCGAACCGCATGAGGGGGACGTATTGAAATAGGGTTTCTATATAGGTGTCCCATTTTATAAGCATTTCCATTGCCATTCATTTTATAAGCATTCACACATGTCGAAATATGGAGTCAATCCTATATATAAATAGTAACAAAAACCGCAACTTCCAACCGTCAAAAAAAATGAGCATTCATAATCTCTAGTTACAATCACATCACAAGAATTATGCACTGTTTCTCGTTTCCTATTATCATCCATTGCCGGTCCGAAAGCTATACCTGAAAGGCCCAGCAAACCGATGTCATCCTTGTCACTGAACAAACTTCCCCAATTATTGGAATCTCCTGTATCAAATCAAACAATGGGGTGCGACCTCAATACCACACTACACATCACATACACAACCCCACATCAGTACAACCTGAAGTGGCGCCACTAAGTATCCACAATCCCTCGAGAAACACAGCCAGGGGTGTCGGGTTGGGTTGGGTGTACTCGTACTGTGTACGACCGACGACAGTGACGACGATGACGACGACGACACCACGGTGTACTAGTATCAGTAGCAACGGTAGAGAGGGTGTGAAAATTTCATTTATCGACAGCAGATAGACACACCGAGTAGCAGCAGCTAAACCGGCAGCAACATCAGTACCAGCAGCAGCAGCACACCCCCGAGGGTGTTGAGATTGTCGAGGCTTATTAAGCAAAATTTAATGAGGAGCAACTTCCGCTTTTAAGTAATCAACTGAGTAAACAGAATGACGGTAACTTATATCCCTGAAAGCAGTGTATTGAGTTGATAGCTGCTGTGTGTTCGGTACTGCTTCACTGCTATCTCTCTGGGTTGTTGTTACCTGCCATTGGGTCTAGTGGTTACGTCATATGTGTATCATCATACCTTTCGTATCTAATTGCGAGATCTTAAGATCAAACCATGGAACGCTTGCGACGACCCTCAAAACTAATTTGTTCTCGCATCATCAATTAGGCAGCATGTTCAATTACTGCTTACGCTTGCAGTTTTCCAAGAGTATTCTTGTGTATAGTAACGTTCAAAAGAAGCAAACTCCTTGCCGGCCCACCCCAAAGTCCCGAAAGAAGATGATCCCAAAACCATCAGCAAGTCATTAAATAATCCTTAGAAGCCCTTTTTATGTTTCGCTGGAGAATGGTTCTATACCATGGTTGTGGCATAGAAATTGTTTTTTCCTTTAATGTCTATGCCCCAGTGTTGGCCAGAGGGACCCTTTTTCGATTGCAATACTCTTTCGGATGGATATCAAGTTGTCATTTCATCGGATTTGATGCGGTAAGTGTTACTTACCCCTTTTTATTTTTATTGTTGTATGCTAGCAGCACGGGATTTGTTTTGGGTTTTCTTTTGCAACTTCTTTGGGGGTTTGGTCTTTCTCTGTTGTGGATGAAGTTCTATAGTAGACCCAGATTCAATCCTTGTCAGGACTTTAAGTTAATATCTTCATAATGACACCGATAGCAATCTCGGATGTATCGTGCGGCGGCGTATCGCTGACATGGAATGGAATTGATTTTGCCACATGCTGGAGGCTGATGCTGAGCTGGTTCGGTGGCATTTAACACTTAACCATCAGCAGGGGGAAAAAAAAAGAAGAAAAACAGCAGCCTTCCGGTTGGGCGTAATAATTGTGGTCAATCTGGAACGATATACAAATCAGAGTGACATATTATTTTTCTCGGGGATTAGTTCGTGTTCGTGTAGTGGCCCACTTTGCTATCGGAGTGTTAGGATGAAATGCGAACGCAACACGACAATCTGTGCTGTGGAACTTCAAATAGACAATGGCGGTTTTTTTTCCGGAATAGGACTCGGGTGTGCCGTTTTTTTTTTCTCAGTCATATAGTGATTGCCATGGAAAATCGATTGGAGGTTGGACGAGTTGCACAAAAAAATAAAAGATTTGAATTTAGATAAATGTTGGATTCTGGTTCATTGAAGCTTTGAAATATGAGACTGAATGCAGTCATTTGAAAGCTAAATGAAGTTTATAATATAGCATAATCGAGTGTGTTGCTCGAAAGTTTGCAATGGTGGTGGAAAATTCTCTTGGGAATGCGGTCTTTAAAGGGTGGTTGGCACTAGGTGAAAATGGATTGAAACGCATGGTTTTTTAATGCGTAGTTTTTTTCTACAAGATGTCGCTGTACCGCTTCGTTCGTCGTTGAATCGTCTCCTTCGAAGCCGTTTAGAACAAATGGGACCGAATACGAAGAATTTTTCTCTCGAAAAGGCCAAGAATATTTCAATCGCATGTGGAAGGACTGGAATAATTAAGATCGTATATATGAAATCTCCTTCATCTTTGATGCAATTCTCGCAGGATTTTTGTTTTCGGTAGAAACAATTATCATTAAGAGCCGCACGCTGGTGGCATGCAAGCCACTACACGCACTAAATCATAGGGCGATAGCTGTTTTTAGAGACCCGATTCGTTAAGTTTCCTACGATTTTCTTGAGATCACGCTCTTTTTATGAACCTCAACTATCGACACTGAGGCTTTTGCCAGTAACTGTCTTATCTTGCATTTTCGTCAGCCTATGTTCCTTGCCAGATCACGGTCGCCTTAACTGATTACTCTGATGAGGAATATAATGTTATGATACGACGATGACTAGTACCGCATTTTCTGATGCTGCTGATTGTCACTACTTTAGCTATTCCTCTGCCAGCTTATTTGACAGAACCTTTGTCTATCGCGTATTACTCAAGTTATTGACTATCCCCATGCAACCAGTATCAAGTGTCGAAGACCAGTGGTATCGATGCCATCAGAAACGCCGTAACTAATGTGTAAGGATTCACCCAAACACCTTTGCTAAGCCCTTGGTTTGATGAAAACTTCCGGCAAGTTCGTGCAGCGAAGGAACTCGCCTATAAAGCGGCGTTGTAGAGAAGAATGAGAGGGGAGGGAACAGGCTTTTCAGGCGAAAAATTAGTCCATCAGCAGCAATATTCTGACCTAAAAATTAAAAGTGTCAAGGCAACTAAAGCTTCTAGTAGACTCAAAGTAGGTGTTGAGGATATCGACAAATCACTTCTGCAGACTGTTAAATGACTAAGACGACCCAACGAACCATTCAATCTAGTCAATGAAAGCCAAGAATTCCGCCCACCCGAGTAAAATTAAGTGAGGATGGCAATATTTCAACTTAATACAATAACAAAAAGGCTGCTGGTTAAGATGGCCTGTCGGCCGAACTATTTATGTCGCCAGGAGACGACTTGGTGGACAGCATGCATCAACTCACCTTCAAGATTTGGTCGATGGAACCTAAGCGTCGCGTCGTTTGTCTGGTTCAAGAAAGGAGATCCTCAAAATGGCGCCAACTATATATAGCTCTGAAGCTTGGACTCCATCTATCTCTATCGGTAGATTCGAGAGAAAGATTATTTCTAAATCGATCGGTCTCATTTCTGTTGATTGGCTTTTAAGGAGGCGATTCAACGACGAGCTGTACAGCCAGCGATGGCTAGGTGCGGATGAAAATAAATGCTCCGGACTGAAGAGCCATCGACAACAACCCAGAGGTAAAAAGCAGTAGAAAAAGACCAACTTGGAGTGAGGAAGTGGAGGGAGTGAGCTAACTTTTGTGGCGTACTACTTGAGGCCCATTTCCATTAATTTTGGAATAATGTTTATGGGTTCTTACTATGACTTGGCGGAAGAAACCTCTGTCCTATCTAAAGCACTCTCTACAATCCAGTTTGCTTAAGAGATCGAAAAAAGTCATAATTATCATTTGGTACTCGCCGAAACATTTTAACCTTTTGTGGGTCAGTGCATCACAGGATAGTAGTATGTACATGTTCTGGGATTTCACATGACTCATTGCGCAACCTGCCAACACATTTTTCAGATATATCAATGTTCCTTCGGTGCTTCTTACGAAAGTTTATATTGCTGCTCATGGTAATGCATGCTATTGATTTTTTTTTCGGTTATAATTGACGTAGAGGTTTACCTGTAAAACCCTCAAAATTATTTAATATGGACTACCGCGAGCTAACCAGCGACCGCACCCTTTTATGACTGTGAGAAGACTAACTCAATCGCTCTTCCCCTTACAACCACACGATCGCTGGCCACTCTCTCTTTATTCGAGAGGGTAGTTTTTCCCTATCAATGGTTGTTGTTGACTGAGAAAAGGGATCATTTTTATTCCTCGTGCAATGTCATACAACATTCGGCCATCCGACCTTATTCATCGCCTCGATGAATTCGTTACAATTTGTCAATTCACGCATTAGAACAGTCGAAATTCTAATGCCCTCCAGTCAAGGGGAGTAAACGAAAAAATTATATATCACCGAGTTGTGGTTATCACACAGATTTCTATAAGTTGTCAGATCACACAGCTGGACAACCCCCCTTTTACCCAGTAAAAGAATAATGATATATCACACAGTATCATTTGGTTACCACAAAGTTTTCTGTCAGTTGACAGACCACACCGAGTTGTGGTTATAACACAGATTTCTATAAGTTGTCAGATCACACAGCAGGACAACACCCCTTTTACCCAGTAAAAGAAAAATGATATATCACACAGTATCATTTTGTTTACCACACGGCTTTCTGTCAGTTGACAGACCACACCGAGTTGTGGTTATCACACAGATTTCTATAAGTTGTCAGATCACACAGCTAGACAACACCCTTTTTACCCAGTAAAAGAAAAATGATATATCACACAGTATCATTTGGTTACCACACAGTTTTCTGTCAGTTGACAGACCACACCGAGTTGTGGTTATCACACAGATTTCTATAAGTTGTCAGATCACACAGCAGGACAACACCCCTTTTACCCAGTAAAAGAAAAATGATATATCACACAGTATCATTTTGTTTACCACACGGTTTTCTGTCAGTTGACAGACCACACCGAGTTGTGGTTATCACACAGATTTCTATAAGTTGCCAGATCACACAGCTAGACAACAAAGTGTACTGGAATTTACCAACCATCGCAATACCCCAAACATAAGTGTGACTCACAGTCACAACCAGCACAATGTAAGGTCTGGAACATTTGCACCATTGATAGCGTTAAATCACAACACCTATTAGTGTTATGTCAGTCCATATATCACGTCTCAATATGTGATAAACACGGCAAACCACCCCGCCTATTCGCGTCGTTACGATTGGCTACCACTACCTGGTGGCTGGTTTCCGACTAATGGTGTACCCAATGAGAATCTTCTGGGATATCAACCATTACAACGCCTGCACCCAGACGCCATTCGAAGATGTGCAGAATGCGATTTTGAAGACAGTGACGCTATAACAGGCATACTATGCCATAGCACTTATGCAATGAACTTGTCATCTGAAGTTCTAGGCACCTTGAATATGATAAAAACAACAAAAGCGTTATTCATGCAGCGAGATAATAGTGCCGCCTTCTTTTATAAAGAGAGGATAAGTGAAGAAGACAATACCGCTATCCTATGGGATGAGCCGGCTACTCTGAAGTCCCCGTATTCATTTTCGGCTTCAGCATCAAACTACGCTAATTTGTCAGCGCGATAAGAGTGCCCCTGGCACTTGTTACCTCGTGGCTGGAGATCCGCCCGAAGGATGGGTTGCGACCCTGAACGGACATTTTAACGTAATAGCACCTTTACCATTACAAAGAGGTTTTCGAGACCGTGAAAGTTTACGATCAAACGATCACGAAGAAGAGGAAGGCTTGGGCACTGTAACCCAAGATGTGTTTAACTGGCTGGATACAGCCCTCGTTCAGCGCCGTTGAGAAGTCTCCGACACCTGTCGAATGAATACCGCCACACCATGGCTATAAGCCCTAATACCCAGTGGAATACCGTCTGGAAGAAAGTCCTCATGAGACCATCTGTTAAGAGGCGCCCCCTTTAACAATGCTTTCGCGAAAAAAAAAATAATCTCCAATGCACTCCACCCATATATAGTGCCCGATTTTTGGATGCTGTCGATCCATTGTTCCGGAGACAGAGACGTCACCCCCGGCTCGTATTCACCTACCACTGATTTTATATACTTCGCTCAACGTCATTGTAAAAGAATCCGGTCTTTGTGTTGACGTAAAACTAATAATAATATTAATAACGTCCACATTTTCGTTGCACCTTTCCCTTCCACCCCTTAAAAGAGAATTCTCCTCCTTAAGCCGTTTAACTTATGCTCTGCAATTAATTGAGGCAATCTTGACTCTTCAGCATTAATCTGCCGCTTACGCCTCGTATCTCAATGACGGGTAATTGTGGTATTGGAATATGACAAACGATAAGACAGGAGACAAATAAATAAATAGGAGAGTATTCACACAACCACAGCTACACAATTTATGTACAGTATAGCACACACTCACTCATCTGCAGCACACTTTCAACCCACAAAACCACCGATGCCCACGCGATAGGGGAATCGTATTTTTTTCAGTGTGTAACACACAGACAATTACAGAACGTATCACCTGACTCCAATGGCAGCGTACCCTTATTTTCTCGGAACGCAATATTTTTTTTTTTATTTTTTTTTTTTTTTATTTATTATTTTATTTTACATTTTTTTGTTGGTAGCATGCATCACACAGACGATGAACAGAAATTATCACTGGCGGGTAACGCCGACAACCAGACGACAGACGACACTGTACTCGCTTCTTTTCGCAACGGACAATTTATATATATTTTTTTTTCACCCTGTAACACACAGACAATACACTAAACGTTTCGACAATACAACGGAGGATTTTTTTTTTTTTAAACAAGTAAAATTTTGCTACGCGACGGTGCAACGTGTAATGTATATTATTATTCTTCTTTTTTTTCACTAAGATATACGGCTCCGATCCCACTTCTGAGATAAAACCCTCAAAATTATTTAATATGGACTACCGCGAGCTAACCAGCGACCGCACCCTTTTATGACTGTGAGAAGACTAACTCAATCGCTCTTCCCCTTACAACCACACGATCGCTGGCCACTCTCTCTTTATTCGAGAGGGTAGTTTTTCCCTTTCAATGGTTGTTGTTGACTGAGAAAAGGGATCATTTTTATTCCTCGTGCAATGTCATACAACACCTGATCCTCAGGAAAGGAGACCCTCTGAATTGCGCCAATTACAGAGGTATTAGTCTTCTTAACAGCGCCTACAAGATCTTATCTGCCGTGTTGTGTCAATGCCTGAAGCCTTTCGTCACCAACCTAATTGGTCCCTGTCAGTGTAGCTTCAGGCCAGGAAAGTCCACCATCGATCAAATTTTCACACTGCGGCAGATCTTGAAGGAAACCCAGGAAGTCCAAATCGATACCCACCACATTTTCATCGATTTTAAGGCCGCCTATGACAACATTTACAGATACGAGCTCTACAGAGCAATGTCCAGTTTTCGCATCCCCGCCAAACTCGTCCGTTTGTGCAGGATGACAATGGAGAATGCACGCTGCAAATAACTCACCGAGACCTTCGATGTCAAAAAAGGATTTAGACAAGGCGATGCGCTGTCATGTGACTAGTGACTTCTTCAACATCGTTCTTGAAAGAATAGTGCAAAACTCAAACGTTAACACCTGAGGCACTATCTTTCAAAAGACCATCCATCTACTCGCCTACGCCGACGACATCGACGTAATCGGCAGAACGCAGCGGGATGTCGGGTGATGGGTTTGGCGGTCAATGAGGCCAAGACAAAGTATATGCTGTCATAAGGAAATGACACCCAACACTGACCGACGCGACGTCTTGCACAGAATGTCACTATAGACAGATATAACTTTGAGGTGGTTAAGGACTTTGTCTTCCTATAGGCTCCGCTATGAACTCAGGCAATGACACCAGCGCTGAGTTTAAATAAAGAATAACTCTTGCCAATCGCTGTTTCTTTGGGCTATATGAAACCTCAATTGAGTAGCAAAGCCCTCTATCGGAGAACTTAAGTGACCCTTTTTAAGACCCTAATCATCCCAGTCCTTCTCTATGGTGCAGAGGCATGGACTCTGAATGGAGGAGGAGATACAGCGACATCTACCTAGCCAGAAGAGTGAAGGTCCAACGAATGAGGTGGCTGGGTCATGTGGAGCGTATGGAAGCGAATGCTCCGGCCCGAAAGATCTTCGAATCCACACCCGAGGAACGGCGCAGCAGAGGAAGACCGCGACTCAGGTGGCGCACGCATCAAGTGGAAGGGGACCCTAAGCAACTTAGCGTGCGAAACTGACGACAGCAGGCCAAAGATCGTGCTGGCTGGAGGCGCTTGTTGGTTGAGGCCCAGGTCCACCCGGGACTGTTGCGCCACCTGAAGTAGGCAAATAAGTAATTAAGTTATTGACGTAGAAGTTTCTTGGCTTGCATTATTTTAACTGTATCCTACAAGAGATCTAATTTTTTCGGGTAAGTATTTGAAATCAGTTAAACAATAGGAGCCAACAGATAGTATGAACATATTTAACTCAGTAAAATTTGTCACTTTTGGGTGATCAGACCATGTCCCGGTGGCCACAAACTTTCAACTTTGACAGGCAAAGGCATTCGTGGCAGGTGTCAGTTGCCTGTCTATCAATTTTAATACAATTTACAATAAATGCAGAGACCCATCATTCCCATCATAACCATAAAACCAAAATGTTACGACATTTCGTTTAATAAACAGGAAGTTAAACAAAAACCCATTTAAATGTGGATTGGTAATAATTAAAAAGCGAACATTTAAGAACCCATTCCCAAACATGACCGCTTAAATGAGAACGTATTATGACTACCATCAGCATCAACTCAATGGATGAAAATTACCTTTAAATGGAATGACAAAATCAATAAACGACTGTCCCACATTACACTTACCCTTTGGTAAAAAGAAGAAGAAAAAAAAAAACTATAAAAAATTAAAAATACTAATTATATTAATGTGACAAGAATTGTCACCAACACAACAACAGTATCTTTTTCACACTCTCTCTGCAATCGCATTAACTCAAAACAACAACAACAAAAAATAAAAGCAAAATCGAACAACAAGCAAAAGTTCCTTAACTCGAATCGCAGGACGAAATTAAGTGAATCGAGCGTGTGGTGGCTTTGGGGGAAGCGTATCCACACATATACGCAGCCATACATACCCATGTATATGTAGGGTGAAGAGCCGAGGGCGCTGCATGAGATCCAAGTGTATTACGTAGGAATCAGTTTTCGAAGCGCTCCGATTGAAGATACGACACGTCTGCCGTACTAAAAGTTCATGACACAATTACCGTCGAATCACTTGTACCAGTTCCAACTTTTGGATCTCAATATTTCACCCATCTCTGTGCCGCTTCTTTAGAGATATGTATACCTCTACCTACCGTAACGTTTTTTTGTATTCTTGTTTGTCCTGCCGTTGTTGCTCCCCATTTTCTTCTCATCCTTCATTGGCATCAGAAAATAATTTCTCTTTAATGAAGGCGACAGCGAGCCCAATTTTGCGCAGCTTTATTCACTATACTCGTATATAAAATGGAAGTGTATTGTTGCGGCGAGCGGTGAGCAGCATATATGTCGTTCTCGGGATGTTGGGGAGTGATGAGCGGGTGCGGGAGCGCTTGCTGGAGGACTATGGCATCCATGCGATTCACAACAATGTGTAGTGATGCTTCATTTATTTTTCTCTTAATTAGATAGACAGGCACTAAATATAATTTTATTAATAATAGCTAGCGAAACATCGGCATTTGTTTTTTTTTTTGTCATATATATTTTTATTTTTACAATAAAGTGTGTTAGAATAGGGTATGGGGTAGCTCTAACTTAGGGTTGGTTTCATGGTCTAAATTATGCAAATTCAAGCAAAGGGAAAAATTAATTAGTCCATATCTAGAATAAAATGTGTGCCCTAGCAGGAAAGCGCCAGTAACGCAGTACAGTGTACTTACATCCGAGGATGCAAAATTTCTATTATGTAGACGTAAACCTGTGAATAGGTATATCTGATGTGAGTATAACACCACAAGAGTATATACTCGTATTGAAGGAGAGGGCAACCCAAGGCCGAAATGTAGCCGACGGATTTGAATTTATAATGAAGAAAATAAAATAGACTATTCACGAGCTACTAAAAAGTTAAAAAAGTGACAAATAGTCATAAAAGCTCTCATTATTATTTGTCAGGCTCGATAGCTTTGTGATCAGTGTAGAGCTAGGAGTCTTAAGTTTAAATTCGGGAAAACATAAATTAAAAGTTATTTTCTTTTACTGCGCGACATCAACTAACGCTCTGACAAACATCCGACAGTCCAGATAAAAATGCATTTACCGCATTTCGAATCCGGCACAAAACTAAAGGCCCCTTCCATGCGTCAGAAAAAAAACTCACACAGTCGAATTCTCGCGAGAAGCTATTGTTGGGACTTGTTGCGCCAATTTTTTATTTACTTGTAAAGTCCAAACAAAATTATCTAACAAGAAAATAAACGTAAACGGTATGGATTAACTAATACTTGCAAACGCCATCAGTGACAGCTTGCTGTGTTCTGCCAATGATGTCGATGCTGTCAGCGTATGCAACGAGTAGTTGCGCACATACTTTTGGAAACTTGTACCCCTTGTGTTGATTTGCGAGTTTCGCACAATTTTCTCAAGAATGATGCTGAAAAAGTCACATGACAGCGCGTCGCCTTGTCCAATTCCTTTTTTGACATCAAAGGTCTCGGTGAGATTGGTTCCGACCTTTATGGAGCAGCGAGCGTTCTCCATCGTTATTCTGCACAATCTGACAAGTTTGGCTGTCATATGCGGTCTAAAAATAGTATCGATATTGACTTCTTGGGGTTTTCTCCAGAATATTTGGTCGGTTGTGAACTTACTGGGTCTAAAATCACACTGGTAGGTACCAATCAGTTCGTTGATGAATGGTTTCTGGCGTTCACACAGTAGACTGCAAATAGGATCTTATATGCGATGCTGAGGAGACAGCCACTATAGTCGGCGCATTTTAGATGGTCTCCTTTCTTGTGGATCGGGCAAACGATGCTGTGGTTTCATTCTTCAGGCATACTTTCATCTGACCAAATCGTGGAGATACGTTGGTGTATGCTCTCCACCAAGTCAAAGGCATCTCCCGCCGCCTTAAAAAGCTCCGGCCGGGCAGCTTTGTTGGACTTGAGCTTGGATATTTCTATCATCACTTCATTTTGGTCAGGTGTACGGAAGTCTTGGCTTTTATCGTCCAGGCTAAATGGTTCAGTCTGTCTGACAGCGGAATTTGTGCCGTGCCGTCTTTGCCGTTTAACAGTCTGCAGAAATGATTTTTTCGTGTCCTCAGCACCGACTGTGACTCTACTACCAGACTTCCTTGTTCGTCTCTACAGGTCTTTGTATACGAGAGTAAAATATTCCTTAGCCTACTGTGATTAACTCACACCTTATACAACCAAACCTAACCGTCCTTCACATTTCTACTCACCGAGTTGTTTACGTTTTTATCCGTTAGTCTATCAGTCTGGTTTGAAATATCTTTTAAACTAACTTCAAGATAGAGATTTTCAATTTTAAACACAGATAACTGGGTGACAATGGGAATGGAATATTTCAAACTGCAGTTAGTCCACCAACTAGTGATGCACTTGCTTCCTACTATTCTTTCAAAGCTAACAAAAATTAGTAAACTTATGAAAACTTATGAAAAAAAAAAATTTAATCGTAAAATCTTCAAAATGAGGGAACTATTGGAATGGAAGATTAGTTGGAATAATTGGAATTCGAGGGATAATGACTTCCTCTCCTTTGAATCGGAAACGATATCAATCCAGTCGAAACATCAACGGGAATTTGGCCATTGCCAAGCGCCAGCAGGTTAACTTCTCCACCCAAAATGCACGCAAAATGTCTTTTATCACAATGAATTTCACAATTATCCGAAATTTTTCAAGCTTCACAATGAACCTTTACGTCGTCCAAAATCATCAAATCATGCGATAAAATGCAAAATTTTGTCGAAAAAAAAAATTAAAATTTTTCGCGTTTTTCCGAGTTTTTAAGAGCCATTCCGGAACAATTGCACACAAAATTCCATACAATGAATTTTCAAGTTTTCGATTTTTTCGATTTCCTGAATTTTCCGGAGGGTTTTCCCAAAATTTTCTTTCAGAACCTTCTCCTTGCAATTACGAACAACTCAAAAAAAAAAAAAAATTTTAGCCAAATCGGTCCAGCCGTTCTTAATTGATGAAATACTATACATTTTTGTCACCATTTTTATATATATAGAAGAATATACAGGGTGTCCCAGTTAGGCGATATAATCCTTTAAGGGAAGATTCCTGAAGTTCCGCCGAACAAAAAATTGTATGGCAGGGGGGGGGGGGGTCTATTCTCACCATATCTCCCGTTATAGCCCATCAAAGTAAAAACTTCTAAACAACAAAAAAGTTATAGCTTCTTAAACTCGAAATTTTAAAAATTTGTTTGATTTTTTTATTTTAAATGTTTTTTATCAAAATTTTTACTTAATAAATTTTAATTATTTTTATGAAATTTATATCCTTGAAAATTTTCCTAAAAATTATGTTAAGCAACTTTTTTACGTACAATAAACAGAAGTTGTAGTAAAAGCCATTTTTGTTAGACAAAAATGGTCAAAAATGACTCGAAATTTCTCTAAAATTATGTTTTTCTTTCATAGCAATTTTCTTTCAAAAAAATTTTTTGTTCAACGGAACTTCAGAAATCTTCCTTTAAGGCATTATACCGCTTAACTGGGACACCTTGTATATAATATAATTCTTCTGTACATGTGTTGTAATGTAATCGAACTCCTCCTAAACGGCTGGACAGATTTTGATGACATTTTGTGTCTGTGATGACATTGGTGAAAATTGGACAAAAGGGCGTGGAACCTGCCATACGAAAAAAAAAACAATAAAAAATCTTATATCTAGAAAACTACCGAACTGATTGAACTCAAATTTTAAGAAAATATTTGTTATTGGCCCAAAGGTGTTTCTGTAAAAAATATGTCTAGACAATACAATTTTCCGATCCCCGGAAAAACACAAATTGCATCTTAATGTTTTTCCCACTGCGCCACCTCACGCGAACGTTTAACAAACATCCGAGAGTATAACTATCCTGAAAAAGCTTCTCAATTAAGCCGTTCGGAATCGGCATAAAATTGTTGGTCCCTTCCATTCGTCCCAAAAATAAAAACTCACAAAAACGTATGGTTGTGAGAAGCTAGGCCTTGGGATCCTATGGCCTGTTGTGCCAAATATTTATTATTTATTTTTTAGTACATAGTTGTATTAGATGTGCTGGTCTACTGAGCGATACGTCTAAGGTTAGATGGCCGGATAAACACAAATTATCTACATATTAGGGTTATTTTCACTGCACTACCTCTTGCAAAATCTATACATATAATAAAACTGTAGGACTTTTCTTTGTCAGCTAAAAACTCAAAAACTGCTGGACAGATTTCGATGAAACTTTTTTTAAAATGTTCCTTAAGACTGTAAGACTGCTATAGGCTATGTCGTTTATAGCCACGTCCTTAGGAACAGTTTGTAGCCAAAATGTATTTTCTGAAGTGAAAATACATACATACACATATACCTTGTTACAAACGTATGTTTATACTTTTGCGATCGTCAAACAAAAACAATACGTATGCCATACATTCGAAAAGGGTTGATTTGTTTTCGCAGTGAGTGCTATGGTCAGTTATATATGTAGGTATGTATATAATGATCGAGAGACGTATAATACAAAACAGGTTTCATTTCAGAATTTCATTCGTTAAGTGGTATGGTAACAGTGTAGCGTTGGGGTAGGTAGTTGTTCGGATTCCATAGGAAGAGGGAAACAAAGGAAAGGAAATACAGCATTACATACAAGTAGCATGATCAAGGAGAGGGAGGACGATGAAGAGGGTGCACATTATATATCCAATACATTACATCCATTATCGATATCGCCACGCCAAAATTGGACAAACGGGGGTGACGCCTCCCATACAAAAAACATCTTATATGATTTTCATGATTCTTATTTTGTTTTTTTCGTATTGCTGTATATTTCAGGTTTAGGCAGAAAGAAAATTCCAGAAAATAGATTTATTCTCATTTTTCGCATTTTACAAAAGAACATTATTATCTAAGACCTAAGCAATACAATTCCTGTGTACGGGCAAAGCTGGGCGGGTACAGCTAGTGTCTGATAAACACACGAGAATATAAAAATAATATGTAACTGCACTGTATAAAAGCTTCCCAATTTAGTCATCTGGACTCGCCATAAAAACATAGGTCCCTTTCATTCGTCCCCGCTTCCTCAAAAGAGTTCTACTATACCACATGATTTGCATTTATAGACACTGCACCCCTACACGCACGAATACTCGTACATATCAATAGATTTCACATTTTATAATCATTGGATTAATCGGAATAATGTGGTGGGAGTCCTACATATAACGGGCAGATGTGGAAAAGCAAAATCGAATGCAACTCAGAATGATGATGCAGAAGCAAAGTACATTAATCTACTTAGAACGCCTGTCAACGACAGAGATACTATAATTGATGCCATTAGTCCTGCGTTGGTGTAATTTTCTCTGAATGGAAGAGGCACGACTGTTGTAAATTTTGTGTTGATTGGTTTCACTTTAGGCCGATGATGCTATGCTATTCAATCAAATTAATTGCGATGGTTATAGGTTATTTGATTTTGGGTTGTACAATTTATCTGTCTGGTGATAAGCGAATAACGTATTGAGGGTAAGCTACTGACTGATTGAGTTGTATTGGTTAACATAATGGAATTATTTTTACAAATTGGATATAATCACCTGTGTATATTACATTATTTTGTTTTTTAGACTGCTTTGCAATGTACTAAAAATTAATTTTTTTAGGAGTTCATCTTGTAGAACATTAAAAATAACAAATATCTGCTCCTAATTTATAGGTAGCATATAGCTGAGGTACCTACCCGCTTTGATACATCTATTGGGTCATGTTTATGAAACTAAAAGCCTTTCAGCACACTTCTGGTCCATGGCAAAGGCAATCAGTAATAATTTTAGTTGCTCTTCTTTTCCACCTCTATAGTAAAAGAAGACGGCACGCTAGCAACAACAACTAAAGAAAAGGCAGATCTTTTCGCTAGCATGTTTTCAGAAAATTCCAACCTAGATTCTGCACAACTAGAGCCACCAAATATCCCGAGGGTGCAATCATCGATGGCAGAAGTAAAATTTCGGCCTCGAATAATTCAACGCATCCTTAAAAAACTAGATTGCAAGGGGACCCGACGGAATCCCGGCTATAGTACTCAAAAGCTGTGCACCAGAACTTGCACCTGTACTTTGTAAGCTGTTTAGCATGTCGTACTCCCAGAAGACGTTTCCTTCTTGCTGGAAGACCGCTCGCATTCAACCTATTCCAAAGAAAGGGAGGAAATATTTGCCACAAAACTGTCGTCCAATAGCGTTACTTTCAATGCTCTCTAAAGTAATGGAAAAGGCAATAAATGTCGAAATAATCAAATATCTAGAAAGCCACCGATTAATAAGCGACAGGCAATACGGATTTCGGAGCCGTCGTTCCACTGGAGACCTGTTAAGCTACGTAACCCTATTAGGCAAGTTAGCGTCTTATGGATTACCACAACCACTCTGCGGATGGATGCAAAATTTTCTTCTGGGAAGATCGATTCAAGTTGTTGTAGATGGTGTATTATCTAATTCGTTTGCTATAAATTCAGGAGTGCCCCAAGGATCAACATCAACGATTTGCTTCACAGAGCGAAAAAAGACTACATAAAATCAATAAGATTGCCTTATTGCACTGATTTACTATGAAATCTCATTAAAAGGAGTAAATAATATGATTTTTCCATAGAGAAATCTTAATGGTTTAATGGAGAAAAACTTATTAATCTTTTTAAGAGTTTTTCATATCATTTTTGCATGCCAAATCATATTAAATGATACAAATAATATGAAAACCTTATTACTATTTGGCTTTAAGAAGTCAAGCTTATTAAAAAATTGTGTCTATAAACTTTTAAATGAAATCTTCTCAAATCTATAAGACTTCTTTTTAAAATTTTAAAGAGATATCTCATTAATTTTGGGTGGGAATATTAGATTGTATAATAATAATATGAAAACCTTGTTAATATTCGGTTTTGAGAAGACAAACTTATTAAAAGAGCTTGTATTTAAACGGTAATAAGGAAACATTTTTAAATCAAAAAGGATTCCCCCTTAGAACTAAAAGTGTTCTCATATTTTGTGTTGTATTGTATTGCCTTGTAGCATTCGACTTTAGATTTCATGGCAAGCGCGCGTCTACGTGTCGAGGAGTGTAAGTAATTTACTAAATAAAAAAATAATAACTTTGCATTTCTTTTCTTTTTTTAGAATAATATTATAGGTTTTTTTTATTTTATTATTACTTTTTTCAGAAAAAATTGTTAATTTTGTCTTTATTGTATACCTATGTAAAATAAAAATAATAATGAATAAATAAAATATTTTAAAAAGATAATAAGTTTTCCATATTTTTCCAATCGGTTTTACATATACTTTCAATAAGTTTTTCCTATTGGTGCGAAGAGATTTTCATATACTTTTCAATAAGTTTTCATATTGCTTTAAGAAGCCGTCGTATTGATATGGAATAAGATATCTTGTTAAAAGTATGTGGTTTCTTATAGAATATTCATAAATATTTCAATAAGATTTTCTCTATTGTTTTGATATGACTTTCTTCTTGGATGAAAACCATAGAGAAATCTTATAGTTTTTCTTCTACTTTATGTGGTGGTTTTCTCTCTGTGTTGGATCGACAAATAATAATACCTACAGCTTTGCTGATGACAGCACTCTTATGTCTTATATCCTCCATCTCGAACAGTGGGCCTGTGAATGCGGCTACAATACACAGTCAGAGATGTGAACAAATTAGCTCTCTAAATGATGATCTGGACAAAATCTTGAAGTGCGGAAAAGACAACTTGGTTGTATTTAATCTAAACAAGACACAGCTCACAACATTTTCTAGGAAATATGCATCAACAGTCCCTCAGATCCAAATGGATGACCATCCAAACCATTCCAAGGATTCAATGCACCTTCTATAGGAGTCACAGTCAATTCAGGAATCACATGGCAGGACAACATATCCTATATCGCAAGATCGGCGTCCGCTAAGTTGAGCTACCTATTTAGAGCAAAGAGGTACTTTACCCCCAGAAATTTCTCCTTCTCTACAAAGCACAGGTTAAACCAGGCCTGGAATATTGTTCCCATATATGGTGCTCGGTTCCAAAACATACACTTAACCTACTTGCCAGCATACAGAGACGAGCAGTTCGACTTATTGGAGACCATACACTCACATCGAATCTGCAACCGTTGGTGCACAGAAGACAAGTCGTTGACCTATGCTTGTTTTATAGATACTATGCCATGGTCGATGTTCCGAGGAATTCAAAGACATTATCCCTCGAAATGCAACTTTTGGGCGCCCCACAAGCAGCTAATGCTCATGACCATACAGTACATTTGACAACCGCGAGGATATTCAGCCCTATCGAGGTATCCGATCGGAACGGAATTTTTTCCGGTACGCATACTCCGTCAGAGACTGAAATTACATTCGATTTATCAATACTTCACTGCAAATCGTAGTAAACAAATTCCGCAACCAATTCCTGTCGGAGCATATCGGAAGAAAATTCGTACGAAGCTGTCAAAAATATTGGTACAAACGCACTTGATCGCGCTGAAATGCCAGTGTGCCTTGCATATTTGTCGAAATGAAGTTCCGAAAAGCTGTTCGGAAGAATACCTCGAAACAAAAATCCTCCGATTCGTATTCGTATGAAATCGGAGAATTTTCCGTTCCGACGGATACCTCGATAGGGCAGATTAATTTTCCAAAACTCCTTCTGTTAAAGGGAAAAGAAAACTTTGGAACTCCCTTCCTGGGGATATATTTCCAGAAGACTAAAAGTTGCAGCAATTTAAGTGCAGAACTTACTTACAAGCATCTCGGGGCGCTGATGAAGCGTTATAGATTCGCCGGGAGAAGTATAAAAAATATTAGTAGTTTAAAAATACAAAATATGGCACAAATGAGCCAATTTCCATATAAATTCTCATACGAACATAGATAGGTACTTGCCATACTCAGATCGTCAGATGAAGGCAGTCTTGACTATTGTGTAGCATATAGTATGAAGTATGATCTGATTACAATAGACGACCCACCACGACGACCCACCACTCATGTCTGTTCCATTACTTCGAGTCTGACGCCTTATCGTTTAGCCTTCCATACTGAATTTAAAATGTTACCAAAGGTAATTGTAGCATTTCAATTTAATTTGCTTGAAGTGTCTAATACACTAATCAGATTATCTAGACATGACTATTAGCTATTTAAAATGAAAACATAATTACATAAATACTAAAGAAAATATTTAAATTTTAAGCCAAATTTATTAAACTGCAATAACAAAAAAAATCCCATTCCATACCTAAATATAATTTCTTTGTTTCTTTATTCTCGTTGCAGTTAACATACACCCACATTTCAAAGTAAAAAACAAAAAATACATTTCAACTGACAACGGATACTGTAAGACACCGATAACCATGGATTGGACTCGGTGGCAGTTCACATTCATTTGGAGCACATTCACAGCAGGGAGTTTAATGTGGCTGCCAATTTGAGAAGCAGGACCGCCCGATATAACGCACACTTAAACATCATTCAATATCGTAAATATGAAAATCTATATAAAATTCCCTATACATA
Organism: Cheilosia scutellata; assembly: GCA_955612985.1. Classification (NCBI taxonomy): domain Eukaryota; kingdom Metazoa; phylum Arthropoda; class Insecta; order Diptera; family Syrphidae; genus Cheilosia; species Cheilosia scutellata. The sequence continues at coordinate 46,138,604 of OY015313.1, read as the reverse complement.
TACGTATGGTATGCACATATGCGTACAACAGACAAAAAAAAACGGCAAAAATACGCTGAGGGACCTAAAATAAAAAAAAAATACACGGCATACATATGTGGCTCGAAAAAATCTAATAAAAATACACAAATTATCATTTGGCATTCATAAATTGCAATGTCCATACACATATGTATCCATGTATCCATGTACCCATATATTCGTATATATTGTTATTCGTATTGTTTTTCTTGCTTTTCTCATTGTTTTGTTATTATGTAGATTTAATTGTTTAACTTACTCTTTGAATATAGATGTTCGTTCATACACACGATTAATCTCGCTTAAAACTTTTTTCATTAAACTAGAAATGCAGATATAGACGTCATATTGCATAGAAAGGCAGGATAAGGATACCTATCTTCATGTTTTTTTTTTTATCTCTTTTTCATATCGAAAGTAGGAAATTCAATCTTTCTATCGGGAAGAAAAAATATCAAATCTGTGTTCCATTTCCTTTCGTCTACTTTACTCTTATACCAGAGGACGATGAAAAGTAATTCATCGTCTCTATGCTCTTACTTTACTAGATGTTTTCTTTTTGAGTTTTTTTTTTTAATTTCAATTTTTCAAATCAAATCTTTATAGATGTGAAATAATTTTTTTTGTCGACCAACCATATTTTTAATGTTGTCTGGTATAGTCTATGTTTGGTCTTAGAATAGTATCGAAAGAAATCGTGATCAGAGATATGGAGTTAAGTTTTAAATTTTCCATCAAAAGGAGTTGTGCAACGTCATTGCAACGATTTATTGATAAATTGTTATACACCATTCAATAAATAAGTTTTGCAAGAGAAACGTTACCTAAAGTACGAAGACGAAGACTCCAAGGGCCCATAGTTGGGAATATAATTTATTAGTTTTTATACAGGGTGGCGGAAAATAGCTTTCCCATTTGAATTTGTTTTAAATTTTTTATTTCACAGAAAATTGCAGATATTTTTTTGTTGTTGCCAAAAATAAATAAACAACTAGTGGTCCCTATATAGCACTTTAGGACGAGCTTCTCACAACTGTTCTTTTGAGCGAGTTTTTATTTTACGGACAAATATTTGCCAATAATTAAAAAATGAATAAATAAATAAATGAAATTAAATATAGAAAGAAAAAAGTTATAACAAATTCAAATAATAAGTTCTATTTACGCCACTCCGTGTGACTCCTAGAAGAGATCATGATTAATTGTATCAGTAATCAGTATGACTTGCAGTAGTAATTAGCAAATCGATTGTGATTATGTGATGACAATAATGACAAGTTCCTAGTCGGTGGGTTAGTAAATTTAAACAATTTTACATTGTTTATTTATAGCATATTGTGAAACCTAAATATTTTGAGACTTAAAGTTATAGCTAAATTTAAGGACCTCTTTTTTATGACAAGCATGGCTATCATAGTGTCTTAGATAGTGTTTTCTAATGCGAGCATTACTGTTAAGGAAGCGAGAGATAACCATACCCTCAAGTCGTTCATGCAGAATGTCCATTGTGTCACCTGGTCTGTGGTACGTACCAAATGTCGTCTATCTCCACATATCGTTCAAATTGAGCCAAAAAGAAATCGGTTAGCATTAAAAATAAAGAACATACCAATTGCGCTGCCGGCCCAAAGTCCGCACCAAACAGTAACTTTTTTATGGATATATCTATTGCCATCTTGAGAACCTCGTTTGAGTTGACGTCATCCCATATACGGCCACTTGGCTTGTTAACATTCATCCATTTAGGCCAAAATTGTGGTTATCTCCCAAACTGATCCTGGGTCAGTTAGATCTTGTTCGGGTATAGAACCAAGTACCGATGCCAATGAGCCGTCAGCTTCGAATGGATTTACATCTTGATTATGATTTATGACACACCAATGCTAGAGAGAACATCGTTTCGCCTCTAAATGCACGAATAGAGGTATATTTTCAATCTCCTAAAGTTTCGCCAAGTGTCTGCGAAAGGCCGACTTGTTGTCCATGGCGAGGAATTGACTGAGTCGGTCTCTCCTGTGCACTTTCACGGGCCGCGGAAACTATCTTGGCTGATCTGCCGTTCTTTCAACGCTTGTTGGCTGACCTGTTGTCTTGCAATTGTCCCCCAAACGTTAGTGAGTCCTTTTTGAAGGGCTACCGCATATGCCTTAAACAGCGTATGGTCGTTTTTTATCTTGTAACTTGCCATGGTGATTTAGCATTAGTGCCTTAATATTTATATTAGACAGACGACGCCAAAAAAAAACATGGCCGCCACAAGCTGCCAACATCGACGCTTATCAATTGAAAAACGCTTTAGTTATGAGGAAAGAATTATGAGCTTAACATTCGCTGCCGTTTCAGTCCAGGATAGGGTGCATGCAATAAAGCCCATGTGCCCATGTCGAAAATGCGATAACGCCCGCGGGCTTTATTACACGCCCATGGGCCTTATTGCACAGGGAGTTATTGCATGCACCTCCAGGATATTAAACTAGCTTCTCTAAACACTTAACATTAGGCGGCTCATTCAGAAGGAGCTCCAAATAAAAAACATCAGCACCACACATTTATTATACCATTGAAAATTGTGAAAAATCGTTAATCAGTCATAAACGATTTATGCGGTATTATACCCTACGAACTGAAGAGAATTACAATTCGATGCCAATTGGTAATTGGCTTAATTGAAAAGCTTTTTTAAAGCAGTTATAATCTGGGATGTTTGTCAGGTGTCGCAGTGAAAAAAACTGCAAATTTAATCTGCATTTTTCCGGGGCCGAAACCGAAACCCTTTCCCCCGGAGGAGCCACTGCACCTTAATGATTTTCAAAACTGTTTACTTGGTTGAAAGGTGCATATTTATATCTACCATTTATTTATGTAAAATAATAGTAAAAATTGATTGATTCCAATTTTTAGGGTTATCGCTCGGGTTATCGTGTGCCAGGCTTTCTTTCAAAAATAGTTTCGATACTGATTTCTTACGGCATCCATGAAAAAACCTCTAAGTAAACGGTTATTGATAATTTTAAAAACTCGCACTGACTTTTGATTTACTGTATTTTTTAAATTTAATTTTATAGTAAAGATATATTTTATTAGACACGTTTTCAGCAGTAAGCAATAAGGTGTAGATATTAAATTTGCATAGGAAGCCAATCTATAAGAATCCTTTCGAAATGGTATAGTTTTCAAGTTGTAAAACGAAAGCACTATTTTACCAAGGACCTCTAAGTTGACTACCCACCGAAATCCACCTAATTCAAAACCATCTACTTGTCTCCTTATCACACTGTCACACTCTTTATATAATTACTACCGCAAAATCTCGTCTACGTCTTTTAAATGTTCATTTACATCAAGTGAAAGTGCCAACACGACACTCTCAAGTAATCTCTTGAACAGTACACACGACATAACAACCGGTATCATATATATTTGTATGTAAACGAATGTAATCTCTGTGTAAATTTTATTATTTTTCTCATTTTTTTTTCCAACATAAATTATTCATAGTGCGTACATAAAATTGTTGTGGCGGACTCACTGCCATTGCCACAAGAGTGAAGCAAAACGTCGTCGTTCAACACTGATTTTTTTTTTAAACCATCAGCGAGAAATAATTGATGAACATTGACCGCAAAAAAAAAAAAAAAAAAGAAAATAAATCCCAAAAGAGTTGGCATATATAAAAGGATATAAATTGAATAAAACAAAAAAGGAGAAAGGCGATACCCTTCGCAGACGTACGACGAAGGACTAAATCTAAATCTTAGCACTTTTAAAAAGCGCTATACGTTTCGTTTTGGGAGCAAATCGCTTTAAGCAAAACACACAAGAAAAGTAAACAAAAATTGACTAAAACCGTAAAAGGAAACTCTTCCGTGTCATAAATCATAGACAAAAAAAATCAAAATAAATGTTCAAAGAAACAGCTAGTCGTGGTAGTTTGAGATCCCTCCGAAGTGCCCCATTGCTTAGCACCGTCATAGAGAGCACCCTATCATTGACACGCATCCATCCGATAACATCATTGGAATTGCCCGGCGTGGAATTTAATGTTGAATCGCGCCCAACACCAACTCCATTGCGAACAATTACCGGCGGATCCATTCAAGGGCCGTCGCTAATGGGAAGAGTTGGCCGTTCCTCCCTTCGAACACATTCCGAATACAAGCGTAGTGTTCACCCAAAACGGTATGTAAACGTAAATACAAAAATACAAAACTCTTTTCTTCGTCATGATAAAATGCATTTAACAAAATACAAAAAAAAAAGATACATATCTACCTACATACAATCTATCTAGCAACTAATTGTGTTTGATGATTTTTTGTTGTTGTTGTTGGGGATGGCCTACAATTTGTTATGAAAAGCAATCAAGGATCTCAATTAAAAAAAATAAAATTACGGAGAACGATTTATTTGATTGTGTGTGAAATAGTTTTTTATATATTTTTTTTTAGGACTGATTTGAATGATTAAATATTTTCCTAAACAAAGTCTAAGTGTGTATTAGTTTTTCTATCCTTTTTGGTGTGGCTATTTTACTAGAGGAATCTATACCATTTGTTAGTGCCTACTATAATATGTAACTGTATCTAATATGCACAGTGTTTATCTATTTTATGGAAACGCACACTTTTTTTAATTTGTTGTACTAACTGTGTCTATGTCCTGTTGTGTTTTTAAATAACTTTAACTACTATAATATACAATTTAATAGTATTTATATATGTGGTAGGATAAGAATGACACGAGATAAATCCATTTGGTTCTACAACTATGGGAAATATTTGTTTATTCATAAATAACTGGGAGAAACCCGGAAAGGAAACAAGCTTTAAGTCGCACTAAAGTATTGGAATGAATATTTTGCTGTTTTTATTTGGGCTTCTGAACCATTCTACTTGCTTTTGTGACATATCCAGTTGCGTTCAACTTCGACAGCAGCTACTTCAGAAGTTATGGTGTGCTTGACGAGATGAATCATTTATGTTTCATGTCAAATATGATGTAATCTTAGAACATAAAACGATAAATTTCTTTTATCTAAAAAGTAGCCGTGGAAGTAATCAGATAAGCAAATTATTTCTGTCAGGAAAATGAGAATTCTTAAGCACGATGAACATGCATCTTCGACAAGATGAACGTCTTTGGTAGTTACCACTGTCAGTGTTATAATATGATTGGCATCGTTTTTCCATATTACTAAAATTCCAATAGTTTATTCACGAAGTTTTTTTTAACAACAAAAATAAGAAAAACCTATTTCTAAATATGTAGTAGCCACAAGAAGTTACCCGAGTTTTCTACGCACAATTTTTAGACGGGAGTTGTGGTCTGCAACAATTTAAAATATAAATTAATTAAAAAAAAAAAACAGTAAGACTATGCCGAAGCTCAAATACCCGGTACTATATATTGTAAAATAAAAAAAAATATTTTAGTATTAAAAAATTATATATTTGTATGGGAGGTATGGGTACTTTTTATTCGACCAAGCTCATTTTTTGTCAAAACTTTTTAAATATTATTAAAACAATATGTGCAAAGTTTAAACTTGCTATCTTTACTGTAGCTATTTAAATTTAACTTTTAACATAAAAAGCTATATAAATCTGATATTTTTGTATGGGAGGTAGTAGTAGTTTTCATCCGATCTTGCTCATCTTCGAAATTAGCCTCAGTTAGGTGGATAAAAGCTTACGTACAAAATTTCAAGTCGATAGCTCTTAAATTAGGGCCGTAATCGTGCGGACAGACGGACATCGCTAGATCGACTAAGAAAGTGATGCTGATCAATAATATATATAGTTTGTTATACCTACAACGCCTCCTTATGGGCGTTACAAATGGAATGACAAAGTGAATATACCCTCACCACAGTGTGGTACCTGGTTTTTTTTTTTTTTTTTTTACCAAACAAATATTTTATTATTCAACATAGTGCTCCTTTAGATCGATACATTTCATCCCACGTTTCTCCAACTTTTTGATGGTCTCTAAACAATAGGATTTCTCGAGCCCTTGCGTTTCTTTTATCATTATTCTAATATTTTGGCAAAACTAAAATCACTGATACATGTTTGCCCAATGCCTGTTATAGCCTCTTACTTTTTGAGCGCCTTCACTACCATATCGTTGATTTTATCAACCATTTCAGGTTTTGAGACCTCAATTGCTACGATCGCACCGAAATTGAGCAAATCTATTGGTGATGGTTCCAAATAATAGTGAAGAATCCCCATAACACTTTTTAAGCTTCTGTTTTGCTTTACCTACGCTACTTAATGATAATGATTTTTTTGGCATAAAAAATGGTCTTTAAATGACCACACGAAATTAATATTTTTTAATTCGTTTTTCAAAAATGTTCCTAGGAGTCTGTTTTAAATGGCTGTCGCGTTATTTTGAAAAATACTTTTTGACAAACAAAATGCTATGTTTGCAGAGACTTACCTCTACCACTGCCCTTTTACCTTACGACACCTTTATAAAGGTTTTTTTTCACACTTTTAGATGCAATTATCATGGATAGAGGAACGAATTTGAAACACTCAGGTTTTTAAAATCGGTTTTTTTTATTTTTCAACAAAAATAATATTCCTACTGAAGAGGGTCATTTGGCTCAAAAAAAATTTCCGTTTTTAGAGTGAGGCAAATACACTAGAGACCCGTGAGACTCAATTATTTTTTCGAAAATATGGACGACATTGATTATTCCAGCAGGGTAGCGATATGTGCCATACTACCCAATGTGGGACTTCATAAGGAAGGACTCCATTTACTTACAACATCGTAAAATCAAAATTCAGCTATTAAGCCTTTGGCGGATGTTACATAAATGATTTGGACTTTTATTGCACTCAAATATTTATAGAAAATCTCTTTATGACCATAGATATTCAGCTTTTAAGAATGCAGCAACATATTTCATAAAAAGTACAAATTATTAGGTAAGCCAATAATAATGTGAGCCGAATACAAAAATATTGCTTTATTGCGTTTTCCCTGCTACAGTCCGCTTCATATTTCCCTTTAACCCTAGAATGGTAAGCATCGCCTGTGAGGCGAAAAAAAAATTATTTTTTTTGCGATATTTCTCAATCGGTTACTCGTATTAAAGCATGCGCACGTGCCAGTGTTGTATGAGTGTTGTATGTGCTTGTGCGCAAACGTGCTTCGTTTTTCTCCATTGCATTTTCGATATACATATACACACATGCGTCGTCTGTGAGGCGAAGTTTACCAATAGAGGTAATTTTTTTTAACATATTTGTTTGCGCATTTTTGCCAACTGTTAACAATGTGACGTAAAAAAGTAGGTGGAAAATCCACAAAATTTATTTTGCTCTGCACAAGTTTTTGAAGTTATACGCCTTATAATTTTTTTTAATATGTTAATTCGATTTAAGAAACAGACATTTTTTTTTATTTCGAACTGATTTTTATTAATTTTTTTGTAAAAGATCTCTTCATACCATAGACTAAAATATGTGATCTCCAAATATTCCTATAATATTTTTAAGATATTTAATATGGAATTGTTTTTTGTCAATTCTTATAACCAAATATGTAATAAATACGTTTTTCTTTCAGTTTTAATATTTTTTTTCTGTTTTTTAACGGTGAAATGTGCGTTTTTTATAAAAGTCGCCTCACGAAGTTTACCAATGAAGAGTTAAAAAATATGTTTACCATTCTAGGGCTAATTAAATTGCGCTACAGTCTGGGGTAAAATAAAGCCGCTATTTCATTTTCTACTACAGATTTGCTCCAGGCTGATGCTGCGAGACCCAAGTCCCCTGGGAGTCCATAACCTAGATAATAGTTATTTAGATCTAACAAATTAATGAAGAAGCTTTTTTTTTCGAAAAAAGAAAATCTACAGAGCCATACACTCGTTCTATTGTGTACCTACGTGTACTGTCAGAAACTAGGGATTCGTGATGTTTATCGGATTCAGATGTTATGCAGCAAATCATTCTTCTATCGTCGCTTGCTCTCAATCAGCCCTTGTCTTAGTCATTCTTCACTCCCAAGACTGGCGAGCGTGTCTATTACCGCAGTTTTTATCTATCAGGGCAATGCAAATGTTGGTAGGTACGTCAAAAAATAACGTTTTCAGTATTTTTTTTTGTACAGTAGCTAAGCTAGGTGCCACGCCCCTATTGTAAAATTATTTCAATAGGCAATATACGTCCACATACCAAACTTAAAGCCTAAAGCTTCCATAAATGTTAAAATATATAGTGTTTTAAATATTTTTGTTCATGGGGTACCACTCCCCGTTTTTCAATCATGCCCACTGTCATTTTGACGTCAGCGAACGGTCGCAATGGCTACAAGCTCTCTTTGTGCACTCTTTATTGACGTCAGATCTAGAATTCCGGATCTTTGGAACTTCCAATATAAATCAATGTCACAAATCAATATTGGTCAACCTAAATCAGGTTCCTTAGATATTATGAGCTGTAAGGTATAACTACATCGCTTTAAGCAGGGCGGAAAACAGTCCCAAAGCATTCGACCGAGACCCTCGGGTTAAACTCTTCAGAACCATTCAATCTCTTTACACAAACTGTAAAAGCTGCGTTCGGGTAAACGGCGTTAAATCAATACCTTCACCGTGGGCGTTGGACTTCGTCAGGGGAGCGTCTTGTCGCCCCTCTTTTTCTTTACTTATATGGACTGGATGTTACAGCGCAGTCTTGGCGAAGAACGTTTCGAATTGGGAGATCTGAGGATAAGTCATCTGCTCTTCGCTGATATGATGACTTGATCATCCTTGGGTCCTCTCAGACTGAACTAGAACTCGTACTCGATCGGTTTATAGCGGTTTATAGCTGAGATGAAAGTAAACGCGAACAAATCTGAAGTGATGGTCGTCTCCTGAACGCCAGTTCAATGCGCACTCTGCATGTTAGTGGAGTCCCATTGAAACAGGTGGAGAAGTTTAAGTATCTCGGGGTCTTATTCACGAGTGATGGAGGGAGCAATGCTGAGTTTTCCTGTAGGATTGGTCAGACTGGATCAATTCTGAGACAGCTTGGTCATTCTGTTATTAGGAGGACTGAACCTGGTGTCAAAGTTAAGATGTCAGTCTTTTATTCGGTGTTTGTTCCAACTCTTACCTATGGTCATAACTCTCATGACTCATGAGGTTTGGGTAATGACCGAAAGAAAAAGATCGCGGATACAAGCTGCCGAAATGAAATTTCTCCGTTGTATTGCTGTTGTGACCCGTATAGATCGCATTAGAAATACCAGAATACTGAGGAGCTAAATGTCGAGCAGCTACTTCTGCGGACGGAGCGGTCCATGCTTCGGTGGTTTGGTCATGTTAAACGCATGTCCCCGACCAGGATTTCACGACGTGCTATGGAATCCGTACCAACGGGCAGGCGTCGTCTATAGGTAGACCCAGGATGAGATGGTTAGATCAAGTCCATAATCTCTCCTATACCCGTATGGGGATTGACCTTAATGATTTAGAGTCGATGGTGGAGAATCGAGAACTATGGAGGGTCCACTTGAGCAACCATGAAGTATAGATACATCCCTTTTGAACAACATCGATTCCCACTTCTTCTTAGTATAACCAATTTCATTGATAGCTTCCTTCAACACAATCTCGCAACAATGTCTCTACAAATGGCTATAATTACACTCCACGTCACGTCACGAACATTCAAAAAATAAACAGATTTTTAATTAAATCCGTTTTACACCGTTTTCCAGCTACTTTGCCACCACCAGTAATCGGTCGTCTGGACAACAAAGTTAACAGACCTTTAACTATTTTCTCAATGGGGCTTTCAACCTAATTTACTACTTTTCTCACTAACTTCAACATTCTCAATGAGCATTCATTTCACTTAGCTGTAGTACCTCTTAAAAAGTAATAACCCCGCACCGTTAAGCACCACCTTCGTGCGCTCGTTCTCTATCCGATGCAATTCAACACAAAAACACTACTCATCCCATCAAGGAATTTGTACGCCGCGCCGGCCGCGCGCGTTGGGGGATTCGTTTCGTACCAACCGGGCTAGAATAATTTCTGTAAACATTTCCGTTTACACTGTTGCAGTGAATTATTTTTCAATTGCAAACAACTTTCCGCCCTTCAGGGCGATATCCTGATGCTGCGCTGGTGCACAATGACGCGGACCAAATCATGTTTTCGAATGAGGTGCTGGAAGGACGGATATTTGAATTATATACGCTAAGACGAGGGAGGGTTGTTGGAATTTCCCCAGAACGAATTGATTTCGTTTGACATGGCTTCTCAATGGCACACTCCGTACAAACAATTTCCGACACGGAAGGTGGGAGATTTTTCTTTCAAATCCCACCTGCCTTGACTGTCGATCGAAACCCGGCACGGATGGTGGCAATATTCAATTGAAATCAATTCATAGTTCTTCAAAGCACTGCAAATCAATTGGGGCTGGGGGTGGTAAACTGTCGACGCTGGCTGGTGAATTCGATTTGTACAAGGACCCTGTGTAATTAAGTAAATTTGTGTACACTCATCGTTGTGTTCGGTACCAAGGAAAAGTATATATAGAAATAAAAGGAATACGAAAAGGATTCTTTTCTCTATATATCTCGTCTGGTAGTTAAAGAGCGTTTCCTTTGAGATATTGCAATCCTTTCGTGCAGAAAATCGTCGAAAAGCTGTCGGTGGTTGGTATAGCGATTCTTTCTTGCAAACGAACATTTCACCCATTATATGGTATTTACAATACACCGCTTTCTTGAAGAGATCCTCTCGGCCGGTTTAATGTAGACCAAACGCAACTGGAATTAGTGTAGGTCCTCTTTGAGTGTATTTAATTACACTGTCTTTTGTTTTATTCCGCTGCAATTTACGAAATGCATAGGAGTGAAATTAATGCACTTTGATAAAATGTTCCGGACCATATCGTGGTGTAGCCAGTCCGGCTGCCAAGGAACAAAAGGAAAACCAAGTAATGGCAATCCATTAGGTTCCGTAATTGAGTCATTATTAGGGCGGCTTTCGGTTTTTTTTTATAATACCAAACGAATTAATTCGTGCGCATAATATATAGTGGAATGAATATAAATTTATTATTGTTGTTTTGAAATTGAAAATAATAATAATAAGCTATCAACTAAATAAATATATATATTTAATCACAATTTTTTTGTGTGGTACTTATAAATGTATCTTTGTTGTGCTGGCAAACAAATTTAATAATAAATTTATCAATTAAAATTATTATCAAGAAGCAACAATCAAATGTAAGTTTTTATTTGTAAGATTTAACATTAATAAATTTTTATAAAACAGAAATACATATGTACACAGCGTTGCCAACCACTTTTCACGAAAAAATGCCTAACTTGAAAGAAAAAGATGTCTTTTTCAATAAAATAATGCCTTAAATAATTTTTTAAATAAAGTGGAATAGTAAAATAAAAATTAAACACAAATATAAAAGAATAAACAAAAAAAAAATCTTAAATTATAAAATCACAGAAAAAATTCTTAATAGGAACAAAATTCATGACATTTTAGTTTCATAAGTATAGGTACAAAGTATTGAATACAAAACAAACATAGTTTTAGTCCTCAGATCGCCTTGGTCCTTGAAATCATACATTGGTTTTTGAAACAAGGATATGTCTATTTGTTTGAATTGCAGATCATAGCAGTTTTTATCTTCAAAAAGCGACTTTGTGTGCAGAATTCCACTTAAAGTACTTTTATACCCAGTTTTACACTGGGAAGTCCGGTTTCACAATCTGATCTGAACTTCAGTTCAATTGAATTCAGTTTAACTAAATTTAATGAATAGAATTTGGCAGTATTGTACAGTACTTAGCTTTAATACGACTTTTCCAAAATAGTTTCTTGTCTTTTTTTTCAAAGAACACGCAAAACAAAGTAAAATGTGTGTTTTTGACAATCGGCTGCTCTGAGGTCTAAACGGCAGAATACTGTAGTTTAACTTAAACTACAGAATGAACTCTGTTCAAGGGTTAAACGAAACTGTGAAACCGAATTATTTGTTGAACTAAAGTTTAAACAAAAAGTGTAGTTGAAACTCTACTGTGAAAGAATGTTTAAAAAAATAAAAAGTCAGTAGGTATGTTGAATCAAAAAAAAATTTAAAAAATGATTGAAATAAAAAAAAGATGCCTTTTTGACAAAAAACGAGCCTTAAAGCCTTAGCTTATGAAATAATGCCTAAAAGGCATGAAAAAGCCTTAGTTGGCATCGCTGTATGTACATATTTAATTTTCCATACAAAATTAGGAAAACAAAATTTAAAATTAATGAAAATCTATTTAGATTTGAAAAAGTGGGTTTTACTTGTAATCCTGAAGTATTAGCCTTCTTTGAATCTGTTCTGTTTGAAGACACAATTTTGATTGAATAATAAAAAATTTCAATAATTTAGACTGATAACCACTTTTAATTGTAAATTGCACTGCAATAAGTCTTATAGTGTAAGAAAACAGCGGCAACACTTCCTTAGGTTTTGCTTTACGCTATCGTGCAATTACATATATGTATTACTACTTATGTTACCTAGTAGGTATATACCTATACATTTTCTAAGTACATATTATCGAGCTTTTTGTACAGTAAATCTAAATCCTTGTGTGTAAACAACGATCGAGACAAGTCCTTTTACTTTGTGAAATAAATGTTGAACATTTAAATCGTTGTTGATTCTTTTTTTGTTTTTTTTTCTGGCTATCCTACAACAGTCTTTAATTAAAGACTACTATTCTTTTGTCTAAAAGTTTTTTTATACACAAAAAAGAGCTTTGCAAAATTGACGCAAACATTTAATAAATGTAGACTACACATTCATCTTAGAAAGCTAAGTCTGAATTTAGAACATCCCTACACTGACCGAATCAAACCGATTAGCTATCAAATATCGGTGAGAATCATCAGGATCTGTTGCATATAAACGCATTCTTTCTTAACCATTTCTACTTATATTGCTGCTTTCATGGTACTTGGACACAAGTTCCATAAAGCTAAGAGTACACGACATGCAAAACCCGACATATGCATGCCACCCGACGTCACCATATTTTACTCGACATTATGTAAAATAAATGTCACGTAATATGACGTATTGTGGCATAATGCGAAAAATATGCCGATTACATACATAACATGGACAGGACATTTGGTCGCAAAGTTGGTATATTTGATTTGTATGTCGCCCATGACTGTCATGCGTTTTTTTTTAATATCTTGTCATGTATCTATGCTGATTACATGACATGCTGCACAGCAGAGGCATGTAATATGTTGATGTTGATAGTGTGTACGTTTTGGCATGTAAGCCGGGGTGGGATTAAAACCAGTAAGACAATTATCTTCGACTATGCCGAAGCTCAAATACCCGGTACTATATTATTGTAAAATAAAAAAAATATTTTAGTATTAAAAAATTATATATTTGTATGGGAGGTATAATTATATATTATTCGACCAAGCTCATTTTTTGTCAAACATTTTTAAATATTATTAAAACAATATGTGCAAAGTTTAAACTTGCTATCTTTACTGTAGCTATTTAAATTTAACTTTTAACATAAAAAGCTATATAAATCTGATATTTTTGTATGGGAGGTAGTAGTAGTTTCCATCCGATCTTGCTCATCTTCGAACTTAGCCTCAGTTTGGTGGATAAAAGCTTACGTACCAAATTTCAAGTCGATTGCTCTTAAATTACGGCCGTAATCGTGCGGACAGACGGACAGACAGACGGACATCGCTAGATCGACTAAGAAAGTGATGCTGATCAATAATATATATAGTTTTTCATACCTACAACGCCTCCTTATGGGCGTTACAAATGGAATGACAAAGTGAATATACCCTCACCACAGTGTGGTACCGGGTATAAAAACGAAACGAAAACCACTTTCGTTTTCACTAAACCTGTCTCTATCATACCTGTGGTAATAGACAGAGACTGCTATTGTCGAAACGAAAACGTTCGATCGTTTTCGTCTTACATAATCTGGCCCCCGGTTTGTGAGTGTACGGCATACAATGATATGATATGAAGACGAAGACACGACCACAGCGTTAATTTGAAAACACATTGGTAAAATCTCCTTGTAAAAGATTTCAAGGATCTTTCGGTAAAAATATAATTTATTTTCAAGGTCCTCTTGGTAAGAAATTCATTAAAATAATAATAAATCGTACATAGTTCGGAATTACTTTACAACAAGCCATAAAAGGCTTCACTTTAAAATCACGAGGTTAGCCATTACCCTCTTTTTGATGGGTAAAATTTAAAAAATACAAAATATACTTCTCTTAAAGGTTGTAGCTTCTTTAGGGTACAGCATCACGACATGCACCCTTTTGTAACACATTCTGACGTCGAATTGACGTCAGACTGGAATGCGTATGTCGAGTTTGGCATGTCGTGCATTAGAAATAACAAACTCAGTTACATATGCATTTTTTTGAAAGAACAAACATAATTTGCAGACTATACAGACATTAGCATCTCTTGTAACTACATTCAGGGTAGCGAACCAATTGTGCTATAATAAGAAATTCAAATAACTTTTTTTTTATTCAATGTATTTTTTTTATTGTATAGAAAATTTAATTTAGTTTTATATAACTAATTATTTTCGAAGATGATATACCGTAAATGACCTCCATGCTCATCCACGCATATGCGACACCTGGACCTGATCAGAAAATTATTCATTGCGGCCTGAAGGGTTGAAGCCTTGAAGTCGGAATCGCCTCGATTATTGTTTTAATGGACTGCTTCAATTCAGTCATATTCAGTCAAATCTAAATAGTAACCTGCTAAATAAAAAAAAAATAAGCCGATTACTCACACAGAAAAAAAGTTATTATACGTTTTGTTTTTGTCGGAGCGATTCGTGCGCCATCCTGTACCTGTATGTACATGTACGATGTACCTACATATGTATAATTGCATACCTAATTATTATTACAAAAATTTTCATTGTTCTCCAAAGGACCTATCAAGTTACCCTCAAAAACGCTCTTCAGCCAAACTATATTGAAGTTTGGAAAATGTATGTATGTAATAGCCCTCTGGCAGAATGTTTCCCGCAAAAGACAAAAGTTCAGTGCCGAGGGGACGGCTTATAAGACTGTTTGTCATTCATAATATTGCACTCGTCAAAAATAATTATTTTGCTCGTTTTTTTGTGCTAGAAATTCCCTCAGATAATCAACAGATGTTATAGGGTCCATGGAAACGCGTTGCAATCACTTTTATGTAGAAGCTTCAGTTCACTAATAGTTCTATTATTATCCATGAATACTCTTTTCAACTGTTTTTAAGTATATCTCGTATAGATCTTTTTTCAATGGGCCTTACTAATAACTTTTTATGGACAATTTTGGTTCGTAAAATTTAACCTGGGCAGAAATGATTATGAACACGGCACAATAATGTCTATCTATTATTCGCATTCTGTAATTTTTCACAAGATCTTGGTGACCAGTTGACCGGTGAATTCTGTCACATGATGTATTCGTCGAACAGCTCCTCTAAAAACTACATAATTTTGACAGCATTAAGGTTCAATATCTTTTAGTTGAAACCACATGTCTTCCAGTTCGATGGCATTAGGAAAGTAATCATTGATCAATAACTGGGTCTATTTATAATTTATTAGCATGAGCTCCAGCCTCAATAAAAAAAGATAAAGCCAGATATTATCGCCAGCGTGTAAAAAGCACCACACAGTACATTTTTATGCATGTAAGGGCATTTCATTTATTTGCCGTCTTTACTCCAAATGCTACAATTTTGTACTTAGGTATAGTACATAATCATTAAGCCAGTATGTAATGGGTTTCATTGCTGAGGAAAATATATCGAGAAAATAAAACGATCCACTTTCAGCCAATTAGTGAAAATCATGACGTTGGTAAAGGTCTTGAAATTATTCAAAAAATAGACGGTCAGAATCGCGTTTTCATTACACGGTTTTGAGTCAATAAATTTGAGACCATATAGCTAGCGACAAAAGTATCTACAGGGGCTACATTTTCAAAAATCTGCATAGTCCTCAATCTGAGTTGATCTCCAGTATAGTTAGTTGTATGTACTGCATTAATAACACATCAAATTGTAAATACATTCATATAAGATATGTGCCATAAATCGCTGACGAGTTGAAGGAAGGGTTACCAGAGTCTACTGAATTTAAACTGTTGAGCGGTGCAAATGAATCCTATCCTATTTGACAGACATACTAAACAAAATCACTGTATCGATTCTAAAATTTTCAACATCGTAATGCTGGCGAATAACACTCACACTCTACTCTAACTCCTTGGTAAAATGAAGACTTGAATGCGCCGATTGAAAGCCCGTTGATTGGTGTCCACAACAAAGTTGCTGCACGCTTATCGTAAATGTGATATACTTAATCATTAAAGTTCCATTCAGTTCGAATGTCTGTTAGTCCGTAATTCAATACATACCCAAGAGTAACAACAACTCTGCGCCCACAATCATTCCACTCTTTAGCTTACGTGTGCTTCCTGAACTTATCGAACTAAGTCGATACGTATTCACTCCAGCGAAAGGCAATTGATACGGACCAGTGTAATCCCATGTGATACAATCCAACCCCAAGGTTATCCACTTGACGCACATTATTTGCTGTCATCCCCCAACCCAAATAATCTATCGCCCCCGCTTATTGCAACAACCCTGAATTGTATACCTTCCTCCGGTGTATGTCACGCAATTGTAGTATACTTCACCATTCACATCCTATTGTTGTACATTTAATGCGCACCCCATACTGTGCGCGTACACTTGACGTGTATTAAATAAAACACCTTATAACGAACCAATATCTTAAACGTCATCGATTGAACCTTTGGCTCCACATCATCACACTTCAACACATCGATTTCACCACTCGTGGCTGAAAAGCGCTCTTCGTAGGAGAAAAAAGAAAAGAAAAGAAAACGAGGACAATAGAAACCACAATGCAACAAACAGGTTAGAAGTGTCGCTCTTATGAAAGGATTAATCCTGATCCTCATCCATTCGAATATGGAACGCAGTGTCTTTGCCTTTATAACATGTCATAAATACGAGGAGGTATACCATGCCGAACTCTTGAGTTAAGTTCTTCTAATGCACATAACAGAGTGCAACGCAACCATCCAAGCCGGCTGAACATTAGAACATTTCGCTCGTCATAGACTAATTTAATTGATCCTCTCCTTCGCGTGTGCTTTCCTACTACTACACCGGCACCCAAAGAGATTCAAAAATGGAATTCCACACTTATCCTCCGTACACACACATATGCTGAGACTCCTGCTACATTGTTTGCGCTAATGAATGCATGCATCCATGTGGCGGTGCCCTATCGTGTGAGCGATTTAAAATGTATGTCAATGTGCACAATAAGGAGCGAATAGTTCTGGGGGTGCATCATGGCAATGTCCCACTGCCCCAGCACCCCGAGTGTATAATTCTACTGTTCGTCTTTTAATTCATCCCCCCTCATTTGGGTGGGATTGGGATGTACATTGTATACTGGGCCAACTTCATGTATTTCTATAGCTGTATAGGCGCTCGTTTTATGAGGGTACAATTACATCTGACTCTGTATTTAAATTCGAATATTGATTAGAATTAGATAGACCAATCGTGGTAGAAACTTGCCCGCAATAACCGCATCGTCTAACGTCAATGTTTAAAGGAAAAGCCAAGCAAACAATGTTGCAAGCACAGAGTTTGTGCCGCATAGTATGCGTATCTAATCTATGTACGTAGGTACTTATGCAACATAATAGTGTTTAAATAAAATGTCTGTTTGTTCTGGCATCATGCGGAAACGGATAAATCGATATACTGAATTAAATCATCGATTTCAAGCGGCTTCTATATTTCGACAATGAACTCCATGTAGGCTGTGATGGTGACGTGAAGTCATATTACAAATGGGCGCGATGTATTTTGTGCCAATTTGCTGATGAAGCATGTAAAGAGAACCATACGACGGCACGGATCAAAGATCTCAATTATATTTATTCGTGTACCTAGTGTAATATTTAAAGTGTTCTATGTGTGTATGCGTTAGAAATACCTTTAAGACTTTTAACAAAAGTTTGAATCACTCTTATAACTGAAAATGTATGCCAGGATCGCATGCGTTTCGATAAGGCCTATCCACAGAAAATGTACGTCAATATGTGCTCGAATAATATTAGTCTTCTGCTACGTATGTGTGCTTTTGTGGATATTAACGACGGATGATATTTTTCTGAATCTGATTTGATTCTAATTAATAATCCAATCCAATGTCTTTAACCGGTGAGATAGCTGTGTTACATTGGGCAGCACAAAGCTGACCCTTGTGACAGATTATAGTTGTTTTTTAGGGATCCCTACGTTTTCCCCTTTTCCAAAATCCCTTATTGGACATAATCTCTCATTTTTTTCTTCTCTTTTTCCAAAATCTCCTACAAGCAAGGGCAGCACCCCCCCCCCCAAAACGTATCTCACTTTTTAACACCATTTTTAGGTGTTTGGGATTTCATCACCAACCCCATTGTGTAATTCAACGTCAACATCTGGTTGCTAGAAATTTGAGTGAAAGACTTCACAAGTCTCTGCAGATAGTCATCACAACTGTGAACAAAATAATGAGCGGTGCTTTGAATGATCGATTGTTCAAACAACTCTGCATAGAAAAGGACGAAGACTTCAATCGGTTACTTCTGCATACTGAAGTGAGGTAGTTGTCAAAAGGAGCTTGCCCAGAGCTTCTGAATGCTGCAAGTGATGTCGCCTATTTGACTGACCTTTTCAACAAGTTCAATGATGTCAATTTGAAACTCCAAGCAGATGATCTGAATTTGATAACAACAAAAAGTGTTCTGTCTGCATTTGCTGCTAAGCTGATCTCATGGAAAAGAAATCTTGATCGAGGAGATTTGAGCCAGTTGCCTTTCTTGCCTTTCAAAAACTCCAACTATCGATCAAGATAGACTTGATTACTGTGCCCACTTAGAAACTCTGAATTCTGACATACATATACACGGTACACGGTTTTTACGACATTTTGTTACTCGACATACTACCGGCTAGGATTTTAAATACTTTTAGAAGTATGTCAGACAATGTTGATGTTGAAGTTTAGGCAAGGATACCAACAATTTTGGTTGCAACAGGGAATACCAGATCTCTATTCTGTGTTGTGGAAGCTTGTCCAAATGATGTTTAAGTTCATTGCCATTCCATCATCATATTTAATTGAACATGGTTTCAGAGCCATCATAAATCTAATAACAGAATATAGACTTGACATTGAAAAGCGAGGAGACTTGAGGCTTTTCCTCACGAAAATAACACCTAATATCCAGGAGTTGAGAGTTCATCCGTCTCATTAGATTTCATTGACTGATTATGTATTAAAAAGAGTACCTTCCTTTTATATTTTTTTTACATATGACTAAATTTGGTTTGATGTTTATATTGTTTTTAGTTCAATTCTTTAATGTTAAAAATAATGAAAAACAACGGTGTTATTCTTTCTTAAGGAGGGAGTTTTTTTTTACATAAGGTACCTAATGACATCCCATGACTAACTTAAATACGATTATTAAGGCTCATTAGCAAAAAAAAAAGACAAAAAGTAGAACTTTTTCAAACAATGACTCGTCATTAAATATCTGCGATGCTACCTATCGAATCACTCGGTGAAGAAGGTTCGAAAGTCTGTTTTAAATCGGTCTGTTTTGGGAAGCGAAGTGATTTTTGCTGGTAGGAATCCGGCACTACCAGGAATCGTAGAATCATTGGTGCTTTATATGCAAGGTTTCCATCTTCCATCGCTTCCATTGTGTCGATCCTAGATGTGGACACAAAAATCGTTGATGAGCTTTATCTCTGGTTCGATATGGAAATTCAGTTACTTAATAACGGGTCTATACCTCCGACTGCTGAAATTTTGTCGAAGGAAGTGATACTGAAATAGCAGAATATCTCTGGCAGTTTTTCTATTACATAGTAAAATGAAGAAAAACGGCCGAGTAAACGGTCTAACAGGAAAGCGTAGAACATAATACAGCGACTTGGAAGTACAAATTTCATCACTAGCTTAGATCAAGCCAGGACTGGTAGCAAACAGTAGCTACTTTTAATTAACTACCTATTTCAAATTGAATGAATTTTTCAGATGTTGTTTAATTCGAACAACTTTTGCTTTTACTTAAATAACTGCAGGGAGTACGCAAATTTATCTGCAGTTTTCGCATTCTATTACAGCCGATTTCTTCACATGAGTACTAAGCTGCCTTAGTATCCGATCTAGTTAGACCAGGTACTAGCTCTGATACTCGGTACCAACGAAAAGTTAGTGCCTACTTGTGTATTTCTTCACATGCACTAGTACCGGAGCTAAATTCATCAACCGTACTGACGACTAATACGTCTAAAACTGGCGCTAATGATAGACAGACGGACATGGCTAAGTAGATTCAGAATAGGCAGGAGCTGAAGTAATGAAATAAACCTAATTCAGGTACTAACGACGTTAGACTGCCGATTTTGTTTAATACTCGGTACCAAATTCAGCTTAGTACTTCGTGAAGAAATGACTTGATACCTATTTGAGTATCAACTTTTGATCTAATGCCGGTACTAGCGCTAGTACTCTGTGAAGAAATCGGCTGTTAGACTATTAGACTTCCCCTTTTAGGGAACTTGATAATCATTTCCTTCTTTCACTCGTCAGGAGAACTCTCCTTGTCAAAATCTCGCCCATGTTGTCGGAAAATTTGTCAGAAAAATGTCTTCAAGTTCTGCCACCCTTCTGTTCCTAAGAGCCTCTTCCCTGATTGCAGAAGTAATATTGCTTCGAATCAATGAAAAAGCCGGTCAATATTATAAAAGGAAATTATTTCAACTTTATGGAGTCGCATGTTCATTTTGACATTCTTCTCCAAACCAAGGGTTACCCATCCAATGCTAAAGAGCCACTTAAGAAATACCTAAAATGAACTCCTTCGTAAATATTTGACACAACCTCCATTTCCTTGGCCAAAAACCAACCTCAATCAATTCTCTTAATTACCATGTTAACTTCTTATAGCCAAATTTAAACTATTTGTCACTTGGTTATCCTGTTTTGGGGATCAAAACTTCATCTCAAAAGATTTTAATTAAAAAAGGACCTTCTCAAACTAATGTCACAAAAGTGAAATTAACAAATCCCCTTTTAATATATCCCTGCCATCCTTACATGTCAAATTGCTTTCCTCATCCTTTTTCTTCCAGTGGAGAAATTATGACAATAATAACTTTCCTCCACCAAGTCATTGGAAGAATGAACGAGAAAACGGTTGAAACGGAATGAGGAAATTAATAGTTTTAATTTTGTCTCATTATATGTGAAGACGTTATTACCTTAAACACACACGGCACAGGCCCTACATGAACTACCAACACGCTGAAGAGGAAGACAGACACAAGTTGGTGGAAACTATAGTTTCAAAAGAAAATAAAATGGGCCACCACGACCACATGCACTCTGTAACCGCTATGCAGTTGCAGTGTTACTGTTACCAGTCAGTAGCTGGGACTGGGAATGGTGATGGTGAAAAATCCATGAAATGAACTTTCAAGGCTGTTCAATTTGAAAACAAATAAATTACCACCCCCGAGGCACAGCTAAGTGGGCCAACAATAAAGTTTACGAACTTTAGTAGTTTATCTCCACCATCGCGAAACCATCACCTACCCACACATCATCATCATTCCAACTTCCGCCTGGCCTGAGAAATAGGCCATATCGAAAATGTTTTAATAGACTATAGCCTATATATACGGAATAGGACATCGAAAGGAGTAGGACGACGACTCAATATGCTAGGTACAATCTATTCGGGTAGGCATATACTCTTACATAGTTGGAACGCTATAAATTAGATAGCATTTGTTAAGGAATGCCATCCGCCCCCGAAAGTGTTGCATAACTTTAAAGCCTCCTCTGACAGTATTACTGTATAGTATAGTACTCGTATATGCTGTGTGCGAAATGAAAAAGTTTCGGACATTTTCACAGATGTAGAAGTAGCTGCATCAGTCTATTGGGAATTTTAAAGGAGCAGTATATAGATGCTGATGGCCTGATAGCTGATACACATAGTATCATTGAGTTGAGAGAATTGTATTAAATAAATTTAAATAAATAATGAAGACACTTGTGTATTTCTTCCCTCTAGGTCTAGTCTAATGATTAGATCAATGACTTGTCTTTCTGGGGAGAAATACAAATAAATGAAAGGAATGGAATTTTTTTTTGTTAACCTTATTCGTGCTCATGCTTTTCAAAGGTCCAATAGCGTAGACAGCTTTCTGCAATAGGATTCGGAAATGACTTTATACTAAATTCTAGAATTTATTTCCTAGAGTTTTAGTTTTATTTTTAAGTGGCAAAATTATAGAATTTTCGGTTTATTTTTTTGGCTAAGGCCGCACATTGTACGGCAAGTCGGCAAGTGTATATTTACTGAGCGGCAATTCTGGACAGGGATGGAAAATGCCATTTTCGATTTGTACTGAAAACTGTTGTAAGATTGTACTGAAATGGAGCCAATTGTATTGAAAATAATTTTTCGTATAAAAAAGAGAATTCAAAATATTTTATTTTCAAAAACATAAAAAAAATAAATTAACAAAACAATAACATAAATAAACATTACCTAATGACTTCATAACAACAAAACTACCTATACCAATACCTAAAAAAAAAAAAAAAAATTGTTTATTATTCTATTTGCTCTTCAGGCTTAGGCTGACCAGACGTCCTCTTTTAAGAGGACATGTCCTCTTTTTATCTAAAAAAATAATGTCCGGTATCTTTTTGAAAAAATGTGCAATTTGTCCTCTTTTTGGGATTTCCCAGTTTACGGAATTTTTCGACACCACAAAACTATAACAAACCTTTTTTTCAGTGCTAATTCTGAAAATTTCTGCATCTTTCTGGTATGAACACGACCTAAAATTTGTAGTTAAATGTGGAAATGAAACTGATGCCTTAAACGTGGAAAAAATGTAGTAGAGGTTTATTTAAGTTGTTTAAAATGTCTTCAGATATGGGATGGGGCGAATCTCTGGATGAGTTTGATTGTTTTACATGGATGGATTTAAACAAAATTACCTACCAACAAATTAAACGAAAATAAATTTATTGACCAATTTTGTAACCTAAAAATATTTGTAGAGCAAGAACAAAACTATAATAAATTTTAAATATCCGGCCCTCTTTCGCCTCAGAAATAATGTCCTTGGCGAAGAAATAATTACCTCAGCAAATCTTGCTGAATTACCACCAGATAAGATACTTGTCTCCCTAGTAAGTAGATGGCTCTAGGACCCTACCAGTGAAGGGTCACAGTGCCAGGGCCAGTGAAGGATCTCCCGACTAATAATGGTTAAAACATTTTCGTTTGAAAAGAAATTATTTTCATCTTCTAATTTGTTCATATTCATCTGCTAGTTTTTGACAGCTTTTTTTAAATATTCGTCTGAAAAAGCTTGAAATTTCATCTGAAAATCTGAATAAATCGTCAGCATTATTTTTGTCTATGTTACTCTATCAACTTTCCCTTTTACTTTCAGACAATTTTTAAATTTTTCAGACGTTTTAAAAATTGTTTCAGACGTTTCCAATATCTGATTTTCTGATAATTTCTATTAAATTTCAGACGTTTTTTCGATTTTTGCCGACGTTTCCAATTTTTTCTGAAAAATACTATTTATTTGTAGACGAAAAAATTGTAGCCACTAATAATCTATCTAAATGCACCTATTCACGAAAAATGGGTAGAATACTTAAAAAAATAATTACAGTACACAGTGAACTTTTCATACCTATGTATGTATATGTATATTGCACACTGCACAGTTTGTTTTTTCAATTCCTGCACATAATACTAATGTTGAGCGAATATTTTTTTAATAACGAGCCAATGGACTGAAGAAGGGAAGGGACTTAAAGTCGAAATTGTAAAAGCAATTTATTTCGTAATATAATTTTAGAAATATGCCCTGCTCAGAATTATACGACTATATTCTAAAAAAAATCCGATATTTAAATTTTTGCATTTGGAATTTTTGAAGGTGTCCTCTTTTTGGTGGACATGGATCTGGACACCCTATTCAGGCTTAATATTCCCATTTTGCATATTGGTATTCAAAATATTGCTCTGTACTTGAAACTCATGACAGGATTAGTTTCTAATCAAATTTTTGGTTTCAATTAAAGCTGAGATAGTTTCGACTTGAAGTAGGTTTCGACATTTCGATTTTATTAATGTTTGATAAGAAAAAATCCTTTCGACATTTGCTGATGAGTGTGGAATAGAAAGGACGGCTTGAGCAATTTTATAAATATTATCAAACATCAGCTCATTACACTTGTTCTTAATTAAATTTACTTCAGCCCAAAATTTTGAAATTGAATAATTTTTAAAGTTATGAATTTGTTCGCAGTCGGCAAGTGCTCTATATTCATTGTTAATTTTTTGAATATTATTTTTTTCGTTAGGAAAAAATTCAGAAACAAATTTCAATATTGAATTAAATTTTCCTGATACAACTGCTTCTGGTGTAAAATATTCCATCGAATTTAGAAAGTGATTTTGAATGTTGATTCTCTTCCTTATATCTTCCAAAAAGTTAATATAAAATTTCTGGAGCGATTTATTGTGAAAACGTTGTTGTCAAGTTCTGGTGATTGCTGCTGCGATGTTTTTTAAGAAACTCCTTCTAACATTTCTAGAATTATCTTCAGTTTAAAAAAATAAGACCAATAAAATAAATCGAAAAAGATCAGGTTATGGAGAACTATTTCGTCTCTATTTGTCTAATAACCTTTGACAAGATGAAGTCAATTAACGGAGGCTAATGAAATTCTTACAGTTCTACGATGACATCATCAATGTTACAACTTACAAGCCTTTCATTAGTTTTAATAAACAAACCAAACGACTCGAAAAACTGCACTACGGCTTTTATCAGAACTAAAACATTCGCATACCACTGGGGAGTTTATCGAAAAGCGACATCCCAGTCAAGCTTTCAAAAGTGTCCTTGCTTCAGTTGCCGCGCATTCGTGCAGTAATTAGCAAATTTCTATTCCCAGTATAGCAAATTAGCAGATTGATAAATTAAAAACTAGTTAAAATACCATTCGTGTAACTTTGAACCCTTCTATATCTGCACCACCTATAAGCGCTACGAACCAATTCCCGTTGGTATACATTAGGTTTGCCAGTATATAGGACATTGCAGTGCACTGCTCCCACATTGTATAGTATATGAGGATGTGCCTGACTCGGTCGTCATTAATTATTCCCCACCTTGATCCAAAAATCCAATTTCTCATCGTTCATCCGTGTTTCCTAGTCGCAGTTCTATATTCAGTTCGGTATTCGGGTATCATGGAGTGCTCCCCCGCAATATCGTATCGCCACCACCACAGTGCATCGCATCAACATGCAACTCACCAGTCACCACGCTCGCCCTGGCGAGGATGCTTTCGTGTGGCACACTGGTTACTAGACACACACAGGATAACTTTGTATCTAAACTGTAATTAAATCTGAATTCGTTTGCATATTCCGAAAAAGCAATTATTGCCCACGTTTATGAATTAAGTTTGCCGCGCGCGCGGTGAAATATTTAAATATTCATAAGGAGCCCATAATCTCTGGAGTACGGTTAGAAAATGTATCACTCGTGCAGCAGGGTGAGCGTTGACGGGTGCTTCTTTTTTTTTGTAATCAAAACTCGAAAATTACTTCCCGGTGTGTGTTTGCTTTGTACTAGAGTCCATGGTACCGTGCTGATGATAGAGCCTGGGAGTATAGTTTGCTTTATTATTGTTGCAAAATATACCGGCACCAAAATATTTATGAGAAAGACTGGTTGCCGGCTGATGGGGTATGCAATAGAAAGCCTTTGCATTTGTGTGGTTGCTTTATGTAGGTATATGTTAGGTAAAATAATTATCTGCTTTTGTGGTCCCGAAGGATACTAAGCGACGGATGGATTTAATTGATTGCGAGGATATTCATAACGAAATTAATTAATCACAGGCGGAATGGGGCTTTTAGCACACGATCCATATTGTTGTTTCCGCAGTTGGGATCACTATTTTGCTCAGATGGAGTTAGGGTCGGTAAAAACAGGTGAAGATTCAGTTTGGGCTTCGAAAAGCGTTGCACAAGTTGCAAATTAATTGATATCGCACGCACCCTCATCGGTAACAACATTCCTGCATACATCATCACATCTCGTGTATATGTAGTTGAAATATAATCAAGATTTCAATGAATAAAATGTAAAATAATGATTGCAAGTCGACGATTAACATGCCCATTTACGGCTGCAGAGCAGTTATATTAACAGCAATTTCGTCCCATATTATATAGGTAGGTATATACATAATCTGATCACATGAAGCTGAAATTTATGAGCGCGCAGCAAACCACCATCATTTTCCGAGTGCGCAGTCATTCTTTTTGCAAGTTTTCGTAACTGCCACCGCACCACCGACCGTTGTGCTCCATCCAGCACCTAGAAGCACCAAATATAAATCTCGAAAGCACTTCATTCGTCGGCAATGTAACACCAGCGCACCACGCCGTATATATACGTACAGCAAATAAATACGGCATAATGGCCATTGCAGAACGTCCTGCCGCCACCCGTAATGCTGGCTGTATATTATAACCAGTCATTTGGTTATGTACCTACATGTGCCTTATTTCGGCGTTAAAGGAATTTATGGGGCTCCTAGAGCCACTGCCGTTGATGGTGCTAAATCATTATGTAATTTCATATTCTGCAATGCAATGGCTAAAAAAAAAGAAGGAAAACAAAACAAATCATCCTCACACATCGTATATATGTCCGTCGCCCGCCGTTGGTATGTGCATGCAACATGTTATCAAATATTAGTTAGGATGAGACCTACAGACGCCCGGCTATATATATATATGCTATATTAATCGCTATTCTAGCCGAATAACCGAGAAAAAGACAAGTTGAGGTGAAATTTAGTATCCTGAGGTTAACTCAAGCAAGTGCAGTTGCTGGTTTAAGTCACTTGGCTATGAAATATTGTACAACCAAAATATGTTAAATTATATCCGTGTGAGTATAGTAATATAGTGAAATATATACTTGCTGTTTTTAGGGAGTGTATTCTGCATCAAGAAGTAAAACAATTTTACCGACATTTGCTGAGAAAGTTCACTTCACTCCTTTCCGATCGGACTTACAGTCTGTCACGAAATTGTTTTTACAAATTTCTTGCCAAGCTCATTTTTGCGTATTTTTTATTACTTTCATAATGTATTATTTTTTGTAACTGTTCGTTAGTAGATATATTAATAAAAAGAAATTTATTAAAAAAATGAAATAAAACATCAAAGAAGCTCTTTTGTTTTATAAAGAGGCTGTCTAAATTACCAGTTGTTTTCCTTTGTAAAAACAATTCCTTGACAAACTGTATGTCCAAAAATATCGATGATAGGTACTAAATATAAATGTTGTTTTTTTTTAATACTAAAGTTGTAAGTAACTAACATAATGATAATTTATTTGATGACAATCCATACGTATAATAAAACTGTAGGAATTTTCTTTGTTACCTCAAAGGGTGAAAACTAATGTACTCATTTGAATGAAACTTTTTTTGAAATGTTTACTAAAATAGTGAGGTGGTTTAAGGCTGTGTCGTTCATTGTCACGTCCGTTGGGAATGTTTTTGACCAAATTGTGTTTTTATACCCTCCACAGGAAGGTACCTATATTCACTTTGCCAGGCCGATGATAACACTTTTACATGTTTATTCTGACTTCGCTGCCTTATCTCAAATAATTGTTTATCAATACAAAAATTAATACTAAAGGAAGCCAACCCTTGCTTAAATCAAGCTTCCTGATTCTTCCAGAGGCTAAGCTACAGACTAAAATCTTATACGATCAAATAAAATTGATTTCATCAAATCGGAAAATTTTAGCAACGATTGTTATGGAGCACATAGAAAGCACATTCCTTTGAACAGACACAGTGTAGTTTAGTTTTCTCTAAGACACGGAAGAGATGCATTCGATGTGCTGTGCACGCCATGTAATAACAGCGACGAAACTGCAAGGCCGTATAGCCATAGTAATATCCTGGATTCGTTACCAAACGACATGGTCATTGTCACGTCTCCAACTGACTACATTACACCCAAATTAAACTTCACGAAAGGCTTCCACGTAGGTTTCCCAACAAGGGCTCAGTGGAGGAGGACAAAGTAGTGAAGGGCTTCGACACGGTCATATACACCGGCGGGTCTAAGATGAGGTGTGGTGTGGGGGCCGGTGTCTACTCGGAATCACCACAAATATCAATTTCAGTCCGCTTACCGGATTTTGCCAGCATTTTCCAGGTGGAATTACTGGCCATCCGAGAAGCCTGCACGCAAATAGGGCGGACATAAACAAAGCATTACTATCCTTATAGAGAGCTAAGCCGCCATTAAACCCATCGAATCGGCTACCATATCCTCCAAACTGGTGCAGGAGTGCCGGAACGAACTTGCCTGTCTGAGCGAACGTTTCAGGGTCACACTTCTCTGTTCCACGGTTCCAAGGCATAGTGATATAACAGGCAATGAGCGCGCGGATAAGGTGGCCAAGAAGCGCTTAGCACTACTCGCCTCACTCTCCACTAGGGTCCACATTCCGCTAGGAGCGGTTAAGGGACAAATCCATTCATATTTTCTGCAGAAAGCCAATCTCCAATGGTCGGGATTGACAAACTGCGTCATATCAAGGAAGATATGGCCTACCTACAATAAAAATAGAACAAATAACCTACTAAACAGAACCCGCTCAGATATCGCCAGAATCACGGCAATAACCACGGGGCATTGGTCAATTGGAGACCATGCCAAACCAGGTATCCAATACAACCCTCATTGCCGCAGTTGCGGAAATACAAATGAGAAAGAAACTCTCTCTCACTTCCTCTGCAAATGTCCAGCTCTAGCAAGAGCCAGACTGTGCGCACTGAACCAATCATTCTTTGACGACCTTAGCGACATACAAGATCTTATCCGCTTTCTCAATTCTACAGGTTGGTTATAGGTACCGATGGGACTACATCCTTAACAATCATCACAAAGTAGGTCACATGAGTCGTGGTAACAAAACGGAACATCCTAGCACATTGGGTTCAAAGGCATGAACCGCCACTTCTACCTACCTACCTAGTGGGATGAAATGAGATAACTGGAAGTGTTAAACGTCCATCCAGCGAGCACTTGACGTGATGTTTTGGAGAAAAATGGGTATCAAATTAGTCCAGACTAGTGCTTTCATCGGCCTGGCTAAATCGATTCAGAATTTGATCCTGATTCAGAATTATATGCTTTGTGGGGTCTCCGGTGACTCCTTCTGGCTCTGGGCCAGAATATACCTTCCTGTGAAGAGTAAGTGTACCTACCTGTACTGTCCATTTTCTGATCCACTCCGACCTATAATAGTCCAGACATTTATTTGATTTTGAATGGAAAAGTGATTCCCAAGTCCGAAAAGTTCAAATACATAATATCTGGGATCCATTATCAACAGCAAAGCGTTAAGGTAGGGTGGATGAAGTTGCAGGCCAACTGTTTTAGCCACTTGAGATGAACGAAATTCTCTACACCGCAGATATTCGCCTGGTGATCACAAATACGGTTCGCAGTTCGCAATACTAGACACTGTATGAGTACAAATTATGGGCAGGTGAACTGAACAAAATTGGAACACGGCCGACTGAATTGTCAATAAACGTTCCTATACAAGCGCGGAATAGAGCCAGGCAAAAAAAAAACTCCTGTATGGCATAAAAATACAAAAACAGTAGCATTTGATTAGCCTTAGTAACGATGTGATCCAAAACCGGAAGCCCTGCAGATACTTTCTGAAGTGGAATCGGCGAACTCCACAGACGACCCAGTAGGGTAGGAGTGCAGTGACATGTTACGCCGGCCAATTGAAGCGATTAGTAGTGTTTATCATCGCGGAAGGATATTTTACAGTTTCGATCTTGGAAAAAACATCTCCGTCCTCTAAAATTTCCTTTTTGAACACATCCGTTAAAAAGATCTCAGATCTCTCAGGTTTCGTCTAGACTGTATTCAAATTATCATTCGAAGTTCTTTTTGAATTGTAAGTATATTGACGGATATTATAAAGCCAGAATATGATTAGAGGCTGAAGTCTT